>JADMLD010000041.1:0-600000 GCA_017589585.1 Phylloscopus whistleri | reverse complement strand
TTTGTATATCAAGATACACTACTATTATCTGAAGGAAGGGGGTATTTTAGGTGACACTCTCAGCTGTGATAACCATTAGAAACCTTGTTAGCCTCACAAACCAAATAAATTTATCTTTATATATAAATATACAGGGGGAGTATACATAGTTTTATTTGAACAGGTTTTAAAATTAGTTTGTACAAAACCCCAAAACAATATCATGCATTTTACCTAATATTTCAGGCTAAATGCATAAACTGTCCAAGAAGCAGGGAGCAGAAATTAATACCTACTTCCCAGTATGTGCCCTCACCAAGGGGTGACCAGACCTCATTCTTTCAAGCACTTCTTGATCACATAAGCCCTAAACCATTTCCAACAGTGTCTGAATTTCAACAGGAACTTGCAGGCCAGGGTATTGCCCCAGCTGCTGGAAATATACATCTGTCACTGTGAAGGAATTGAACATAGATAAGTGCTATAAAAAGGATGGGAAGAAGCATTTTCATGCTCTCTTGATCCTTACATGATTTAGAAGAAATAATAATTCATAATTGCCCCTCTGAGGGATTTTGTAATTCTGTTTTGAATACTATAGTCAGGACTACAATTCTGAAACAAACTTTCTAAACTCCAAAGAATGCTGAAAATAATGATTGATACCAAACTCAGGGCTCAAGCATACAGCTAAGTTTTCTCACCTATGGGATCAGTTGCAATTCTTATCTTCCCAGGGCAAGTGTCTTTTTGTGTTATCTAACTCAAAGAATTTTGAGTCTAAACTAAATCTTTTCACTGATTGCAGTGAACATTCAATCAGTGTTCTGTAGGTTGTACATTACTCTAAAAGATCTTGGTTAAGTATATAATTATTGCTTTCTCAAAATCACAGTGGATTACATCACACTGGAGCACTCTGGAGCATATTATCTTCTTTTAAGACAGTGACTTCCATAAAAAATTGTCTGTGTTATAACCACACCAGTATTTATTCACAATGAGAATATGTCTGTTGCCTGACTGGTTGCTATTATGAAGCTCAGGTTCTGTGGGAGGATGTTATTACCTGACAGAGTTTTATACCAGGACTTCCTACAAACATTGGCTCCTGCTTTAGGATCCTCATAATTAGACACTATTTTCCACATTTTTTGTCTTATTTCTGTCTTCCTAAGCTCCAGCTAAAAAGTTCACTGTCCTGAAAGCTAGATTAGAATATCCCACCTATAACTCTCCAGAAAAAAATTGGATTTGAATCCATGAAAAGCAATGACTTCCACTTCCATGGTTGCAAAACAGCCGCTTAAGCTGTATCAATTTTAGAAGGAAATGAGAAAAAAGAAATTACTGGCCAGAGCATATTTCCCCACCTTATTCTCTCTTTCCTCACAGTTCTATTAAAAAAAGATTTACCATGTAAACTTTTTCACTTAGGAAATTGTTTTGAATTTTGAATACAGGTACTTAGTCTTTGGAAAGTATATCTAGATCATATTTTGGTGTCTATTAGATCTTTTCTCCTTATTTCCTTTGTGTTGAAAATTTAGCCTTATTTTAAAGAAAAGATTAGTCATTGTTCAAATGAAAATTGATGGACATACAAATTACTATTTTTCATAAATGATGTGAGAAGTGAGAGAATGTGACAATGCTTCTTCTCATCCCTTTTTATAGCACTTACCCATGTTTAATCTCCTCTCAATGACAGACCTATACTACAAAGTATGAAGGCTTTGTGCCAGCATTTCTTGACCTTCTTTGGTTTTCAGGCATTTCAGTTACTCTTCTAGTTTAGTACCTGTTACTTTGCCTCATACAAATTACCTACCTGAAATCCACCTTTTTTCTTTTCTTGTATCTTTTTGTTTGTATCCGGTTCTATCCCTTTCCCTTTTTCATTTCTTTCTTTAACTAAGTAGTTCAAAGGTGTAAGAAAAAGCTGCCTAGAGGCTCTTTCTCCCATTTTTCCATGCCAACAGACTAAACACCAGCTTATACAGACTTGGTGTCTCCATGTCTTACAGTCTTGATTGCTTCATTTAATGCCATATTGCAGGAAAGAAAAATTGTTCTCCAACTGTATTTGTGCTAAGGGTTTTAATCTTTACTACCTAGCCCAAGAGTGCTGCTCATCTCTAAAAACTGTTTTGCAGCACTTCTCATTAAGCAACTGTTGCACCATGCTGTCAGCACTACTTCTCAACAGTCCCTGACAATTCTCTCTTCAGGGAAAATGGGATAAGGTTTCTTCACTTTCTGGAAAATGTTCTACGTCTCTGAATATTTGAATTCCTTTTTAAACCTGCTCTCAGAATGAATCTCAGGAAGAGAGTTTGGCTCTTGCTTCAAGCTTGCCACCCTAAAGCTGTGGTAAATGATTATTATCTAAGAAGACATCTCAGATACTTGGTATCTGAAAAATAATCTGTAATAATCTGGGAAGTGTCTGACACACAATGTCAGAAGCCTACCACAAAACCCAGTAGAGTTCTCCCTGAAAGAGGGAAGTTATTCTTGAATTTCCCTTGTTCTGCATAGATTCTTCTTGTAATGGTGCAACAGCTGAGCAAATAATTTTTCAATACCTACGTGTACAAAATGTCCACTTTACCATTCAGTGGTTTGTTACTATAATCAATGAAGACCTATAAGGGCAGAACTGCAGAAGAATGTATCAGCCCTTGCTAGTAGCCTAGTACCACCGTGCAAAACATTTGTCAGGCTTTCATTAATCAATCCTGTGCAACTCATAAAAAGTAACATTTTCTTGTTAGATTTTATCTTATCTTTCTCCATTTTAATATTAATATGGATCTGGACTGCTTCTATAGCAAGTAGTATTAGAGATGCTAATCATGGCTATTCATCCAGAGGTTATGGTAGATAATCAGAAAAATGCTGATGAAGCATCTTCTGATATTACTTGAACTTTTGTTCAGTAGATTTTATCACTCCTATTCACAGCAGTTACCAAATAAATTATGTTCTTTTTTTTTAAAGAGTACACTGATGCTGGATGCTAATTCACGCTTATTGTAGGAACTTATAAAAAATATCTTCTTGGTAAAGTGACCAAAGAGAAGGAATGAATAGTTTTTGGGCTTGGTGAAGTGTTGATCAAACAAACCATTGATTCTGTTTACAGCAATTTTTTATGAAATACAAATTAACAATGTGAAAAGTTCAGCATATATATCTTGGGGAATAATAAAGAGGAGCTATTCTACATTATTGTTAATGATCTGATGAGAAAAATAAATCTTCTTAACAGTCATATTTGGGAACTGTATTTCAAAAGAACAGAAGCTGGGGAAAGGGAAATGAATCATAGGCATACATAAACATTTTTAATAGGACATTTTTTCTTGTCTTCTAAAAAAAAAAAAGCTGAAATCAATTTTGTCAACATCTCATTATTGGGAAGAATCATGAGGTATTAAGAAGAGCAGCTGTAAAGCCATTTTCTCTGCAGCTCCCAGGATCTGGGATGAGAAGTTAGTGTATCTTTATACCAGCATACATTATTATTCTTTTCTGGTTTTGAATTTATTTTTTCCCCCGAAAATTCTCCTCTACTTCTGCTGTTTAGGTATCTTTAGGTACCTTTTTCTTCAAGCTCATGTGAATTTCAAACTCCATCACTTATGATGTACTCAATCTTTCCTGCAGAAAGGAAGACTGACCAACATCTAAAAGAATGTAGAGCACAATGGATGTAAATTGAATTTTTCTATTCAAAATATCTTGGATTCAGTATTACAATTGATAAAAGTAGAAAACCCTCTTCTTTCTATATGTTTCAAGGAAAAAAACCAGGAACAGAATTTTGGAAACTTTTGCCTATTCATTGCTGTTATTCACAAAGAACAGGCAAAGCCTTTTCCCAAAATTTGTTCTGCTGTTGGCTCACTACTGTCTATCTACAGTTAAAACACCAGCAAACTGAAAATAAGGATGTTCCTTCTTGGTTGCAGAAAGATAGATTTACATTTGTTTGGCTAGTCCTTTCTTTCTGAACGAATTCAGTGCTTCCATTATTGCAAGCCTTGATGTAGTTATGATAAAGTAATGATGGGAATATCAGACTCCTACCTCCTTTTACCTCATGCTGCAAACCCAGGGAAATAGCATGGATGCTAAAAATTGGAAGGTTCCTTTTTGTTCTACTTTGGGTTACTATATAATTAAAAGAAAGATTTTTAATGAAAATTTCAGCATTAAATTGTATCTCCTTCCAGTGATAGGCATGATTAAGTTCTTACTCTTAATGAAGCAAATTTAAGTCAACAAATACTTTGGAAAATTGCCTTATAAATCAGTTAAACACATCATGGTACTGTATATCCATTTAATACTCTGAAAATATAGTAGCAGTTGTTCAGATCTAAATTTGTCCATACAATTTGAAAAAAAATTAGATATTTTGACGATCTACTCATGTATTGAAATCTTCATGCAATTTAACAAATATTTACTTCTGAAAAGTTTTGCACATCTGTTTCTCTGTGCTGTTTCCTGAAAAGGAACAAATAATGGGGTCTTTTAGTGATTTATGGACTGTCAGAATAAATAGATGGACAGAAGATTTCAGTAGTATGCACTTTCATGCTAGTAAATATTGCAGAAAATCTACTATGGAAAATCACTTAGCAAAAAGTTTGAAATTAAGAATAAAAATACTGTGGTGCAGCTCTAACAACTTCTGTATCTCACATGGCCTTGTGTTCTGAGCTAGGTGTTTTTCAGGCTGTTTGGGTGGCTTTGCCCTTTGGTCTTAACATGATGGACAAATACCACATATCTGCGTTCCTGTAAGCTGTTCTTGCTTCTCAAATCAGGCTTGTATCATAGAACCACAGAATGGGTCAGGTCAGAAGGGATCACAGTGGGTCATCTGATCCAACCCCCCCCTGCTGAAGCAAGGTTGGCCCAGACACAGGGCACTGGATTGTCCAGATGGTTCTCAAATACCTCCAATGAGGGAGACTTCACAGCTTCTCTGAGCAATCTGTTCCAGTGCTTGGACACCCGCACCATAAAATTTTTCATTACACTCAAGTTAAACTTTCTGTGCATCAGTTTCTGCTCATTGCCCCTTGTCCTATTACTTGGCAGCACTGAAAAGAGTCTGGCTCCATCCTTTTATCACCCTCCCTTCCAGATGATTGTAGACATATTCTCTTGTCTTTTCTTCTTGAGGCTGAATAGCTCACTCAGCTTTTCTTTTAAAAAATTCCTGTCCCTAGAACATCTTTGTTGCTCTCTGCTCAGCCTGCTCCAGGAGCTCTGTGTCACTCCTGTCCAGAGGAGCCCAGAACTGGACAGCACTCCAGATGTGCCCCACCAGGGATGAGGAGAGGAACAAGATCATCTCCCTCAGCCTGCTAGCAATGCCCTTCTGAATGCATCCCAGACCTGCAGTGTACCAAAGTAGTACTGTAATTATAAAGGTATGTGTATTAATACAGGAAGAAAACAAGATTTCCATGTTGAGAATTGTATTCACTATGATAGTTTTAACTCCTTAATAAGGACTGAAATATATACCTGCTTATATCATAATAGCAGCCTTCTTGTTAGAGGGTAGAAATGAGCTAAGACACAGACTTCTTGTTTATCACAGCACGAAAAGGGCCCTACTTTATTGCTCTTTACAGCTCAGCCATCCTGACTCCAACCATTCACTGACTCTGGCTGCAGCAAGCTCCTACTGAAGGTTTCCCTTGCAGCCTCTGACTGCTGGTTATTTCCTGCTAAACTCTGACTGCATGTATTAGTTTGCAGGCTCTGAATGCAGGCTTCTGCCCAGCCAGACTGTGACTGCAGGTTCCAGCAACAGGCTCTGACTGCAAACCCAGACTGACCTCATAGCAGCGATTCTCTCTCTCTCCCCAGAACCCTTCTTCATCATGAGCCTCTCATTCCCTCTTCCTTGAAGGAGTTCCTCCTCCTTCATAACCCCATCAGCAGCTAACCCACTCCCTTTTATCACACTTATCTTTATTGGATATAGCTGTGACTCATCAGGGGTAAGGCTGTATTGGGTAAATAACACAGCTGCTACTTATCAGGGGTGAGGTCATCTGTATTCCCTTCTCCTACAGCTTATATTATTATTTTCTACAGCAGATGTTTTTAAAATCTCACTAGCATGATCCTTTGTAAACATGATTCAAAATTATTAAATTCGTTAAAAAACCAATTTCAATTTCAAGCAAGATTTCAAAACCTGTAAATACATACAGCAAAAAACAAGAGTAGAAAAAGTGTCTAAGAACTCATTCAAGTCCTTGCACTCTCTTTCATCCACAGACTCCTTAAAAAAACTGCAGTGTTATCATGAAAAGCTGGTTATTTAAAGAGTGAAGAATAAATACTCTGGTAACTAGAAATGAAAAAGAGAAAGAAATGAGACACTCAAAAATTAAAAACAAACAAAAGTTTTTCTTCAGCATGTCCTGTCAGTATTTTTATACTTTTCAACTTAAACTACTTGTATTTCTGAAAATCTGTCAAAATAGCACTCTGTAAGGAAATAATTCCCTTTCCTTACTAATTAGTGTGATATATTATGGGTATGATACACAGATTCCCACAGAGCCACACCTAAAGTTTTATAAAGACATCCCAATCCTCTGGTCAGACATTTTTCAAGCATCAGAGTGGTTTGAAACTGTGTTCCAAGCAAACGGAAATCCTACCTTTAATGGATCACATAACAGCTGGAGCTTTATAGAAGACATGCATAATGTGAATTGAGTAACTTGAATTACTGATATAATTATGAACGTCTTATGATGTATAATTATCTGCATAAAGAGCCCATATAATACAATATCTCTGTCCAAGGGGGTCCAGCTTGTCTTTAATGTGACAATAATGTTTAGTACTTTACTTTTATGAAGCTCTTTCTAAACACTAACTAATTAATCCTTACAACAGTCTTGTGAAGTGCACGTGTGAAGAGCCTTGAGCTCAGTTTGAGACACCTGCAGAAGTCAGCACAAGTCACGGTTTCCCTGGACCACAGTGGGAGTGGGTGGGAAGCTTTGCAGGACTGATCCTATAGAATAGCTGAGGTGAATTTAAAATGTTTGCCTGCAAATTTGGTCCTTGAACAGACAAGTGTAGCCTCAATAGCTCATATTGCTGAAATCAATATTCCAACCTCAAGCACAGGGAGGTGTAGCTTTACAGAAAAGGTGAAAAATTAGATTTGTACAAGGCAAATGAGGGCAATACAGGGGAAATAGAAAATCCTAAAAGTCAAAAAATCCTAAAATTCTAAAAAATCCAAAAAATCCAAAAAATCCAGAAAATCCTAAAAATCCTTGGCCAATGGAAAATGTCATTAGAGTAAATTTGAAAAAAAAAAGTTATTGAAATACAGATTGTTGTCAGAGATTTTTAATTTTACATCAGGATGCAACAAAGAAAAGCCAATACAAGCTAGAGTCTTCGTTTTGGACAAGTGATGCAAAAAGCAGGTAGTCTTTCCATGGCATGTGACATCTCCTGAGATCCCAAACAGCCTTCTAGAGTTCCGGAAAAATAGTTCCAGGTACAACTTTACATGGTTGCTCATCTAGGTAAAGGCTGCTCTCCCAGTCAGCTTCTATCCTCCAAGTGGAAGGTAAAGCATAGCAATCACTTTTGGAAGTCATTTGGGAATAGTTCATGATTTCCTGTTTAGACTAAGAAATAATTCTTGCTTTCTTACCTAGCTGGTATAGTCATACAGGCTGGGGAGAGAAGAAGGAGAGCTGTGTGTTTTAGATTGCTTTTTATCCCCTTAAAGTCACGTTTAAATTAGGAAGAGAGGGAGGATAGGGCACAAGCAGCTTACTCCTGTGAAGAAAGCTCTCAGCTAGATGAAAAAGGAGTATATACCTTTATACACTTCAGAAAAGCTAAAAACTTCCATGTCCTCTCATGTCACTCTTATAAGGAGTAGTTTAGAGAAGAGATGAACAGAGCTCTTGCAGAGAAATGGGAACCAACTAAAGAAACAGTTGAATATTGAGAGAACCCTAATTCATGTGAAAATAATTAGTGGGAGATTACATTTGGCTCGATTATTGTTCACCTGCCATGGACAAGGACACCTTTGTCTAGGCCAGATTGCTTAGAGCTCAATTAAGCCTGGCATTAAAGTGCTTCCAAGGATGAGGCATCCACAACTTCTCTCGGTAACCTGTTCCGGTTTCTCACCACACGAATAGTAAAGAATTTTTTTCCTAATGTCTAATCTAAACCTACTGTCTTTCAGTTTGAAACCATTCCCCCTTGCTCTGTCACTACATGTTCTTGTAAAGTCCCTCTCCATCTTTCTTGTAAGGCTCCCTTCAGTTACTGGAAGGCTGCAAGTGGGTCATCATGGAATCTTTTCCAGGCTGAATAATCCCAGTTCTCTCAGACTTTCCTCAAAAGAGAGGTGCTCCAGCCCACCACTCATCTTTGTGGACCTCTTCTAACAGGTCCATGTCTTTCCTGTGCTGGGACCCCAAGACTGGATGCAGCACTGCAGGTGGGGTCTCACCAGAGCAGAGCAGAGGGGCAGAATCCCCTCCCTGGCCCTGCTGCCCACGGTGCTCTGGAGGCACCCAGGACACGTTTGGCTCTCTGGGCTGTGAGTGCACTTGGCTGGGTCATGGCCAGCCTCCCATCCAGCAGCACCCTTGAGGCCTTCTTGGCAGGGCTGCTCTGAATCTGTTCATCTCCAGCCTGGGTTGAGACCAGAGGTTGCCCTGATGGAGGTGCAGCACATCACACTTGGACCACTACATCTGGTATTTGCTTTAATTTAGAACAAATCTTGTACTAACTGATTTTCATTTCAGGAGGGGAAATAGCCTGATTGAGTCAACCTAAATTTAAAGATAGCTTTTGATTATAGTCTTTCACTACTGGTAAAAATGAAACATATTTAAACATAAAAGTATGTTCACTTTTTAATAATAACTTTAAAGCTTTTAATATTCTACTATATTGTCATTATAGTAGGCACATACATGACATCTTTTACAATTACAGACAAAAATAAATAATTGAAATAATGATTCAATACTCAGCTCAGTTATGTCTTTGTATATGTTTAGCAGGTCATTCCTTGAAATTATTATCTCTCCAACCATTTTATAGGTCCACTTGGAAATATAATGCAAGTTATTCTATCATAATGGAAGGAAGAATGTGAATATTCTTAAATGTAAAAGATAAGTGTATATTGTATAAGTGTATTAGTGCACAATGTATATCACATTGCATAATGAGATAGCTGAAGGTTAATAATCCAAAGCATTATTTTAGAAACTACATCAAGCAACACCACTGCTGTTGTCTGTATTCTTTCTTTGGTATATAAAGTGATTAGCTTTATTGTAAATACTGCAAACTATTTTTAGACAATGGAGTGTAAATCCAGGTAAATTAATATTCCTTCTGGGAGACGATAGATAATTTATGGCATGAATTTTGTGAAATTTAAGTAATATGAATTAGCTACAGACAGTCTGTTCTTATGAACAGAGGTACCTCAGACTGTTTTTTCTCTAATTATTTTGTCTGCTTGTCTCATTTTTGCTCCCTACCTAGCTTGTAATAAAATGTTGCCATGGAAGAGAGTAAAAAAGATCACAGTTTTCGAATACCTTTTGTGTTTACAAAACCTTGGTGAAACAGGAAAAAATAGAAAAGAAAACTCATTTGCAGAAAATGGTATGAACCAATAGATATGACTTCATATCTGTCATATATAAATATGATATTATAAATATTGCTTAATAAACTTTGGTTATTCCTTATTTTTATTTAGAAAAAAAAAAGTAGTTTGGAAGTTTCCATTCTCTGTCTCTGCCACTAGTGAAGAAAACAGCAGGTAAGCATTTCTACTAACAGAAAAGCAGTTGAAGAGACTGTGTAATGCTTTTGACATATGTTGGAAAAGGGAATGAAAATGCTTTGTTTTTTTGAGCTTAGGTGTGTACAAGAATCCACCAAAACTCTGTCAATCTACTAACTCCATGGTGAGAACCTAATTACTTTGGTTTTGGGGAGTCAAGAGTTTGCTTGCCCTGGGGAAAACATACACTCACTCATGTCCAGCATTTAATTTGGATGCTTTAAACTGATGCCATTACCTTCAGGGACTGGGGCAGTCTGAGCTGAGAGGGCAGGAAAGGGGTGCTGTGCATCTCTGGCCCTGTGATAGTGCAGGTGCACCTGCACTCCAGCTCTCAGTGAGACCTTTGGTATTTCTCTGTTGAATTTCAGACCCTGACTGAATCAAAATTATATGAATGACTTAAAACCACGCTTACCAATACACCAAAAAGGGTGAGATCCTTCGTAAAACTCTGTTGCGAGAGACATGTGCAATACAAATTCATTGTAACATTTGACTGAAACTACAGAAAAATGAATAATGCTAAAAATTTAATTGAAGATAAAATGAGAAGCATCAAACCCAAAACAACTACTGTCACATAAATATGTCCCATTCATAACTGTACACAACACTTGACAAAACTTGTTGGTCTTCATATGTAACTTTAAAGGTAAATGGTAATAAAGAAAGTTACTGATTATGAAAATCTACTGTATTCTAGATTGCTCCATAATACATGAGAAGAAATGAAAACTTTCTTTTATTTCAACAAATAATCCTGAAGAGAGCAACAGTCATACAAAGCAGAGATATTTTTGAAGTGTGATTTTCCCTAACATGGGAAAAAGAACATATAATTTTTGCTCTATTTAGAAGGTAGAAACTGATGAAAAGAGTGGAACAAAAATGATCTAACTTCTGTGCATATCTATTATATTTTTGTAATATCATCTCACATTTCATGGTTTTAATTTGAAACAACTCTAGCATTTAAAAAATATTTTTGCCATCTTTGAACAGAAAAAGGAAATTCTGAAAGAAAACATTCTGCCCTGAAGTAGCTTGCATTCACTTGTCGGGTTGAAACACTGCAGATGTTGACTGATCTTTAGCAGAATATAAAATATATTAGTGTCAAAATTTCAGGATAATAGTCAAAATGGTCTGGGCAAAGAATTGAGACATAAAACTACAGGGATAGGCTACCCTGAGGGAGAGAAATTGCACTGAGATCTTTGATGGTTTTGGTTTTAAGCTGCAGTAGCAGAATAGTTTCTAGAGAAAGGGAGGAGAAGAGGGTGCCCTGCAACACTGGCTTGTTTTACGTTAAGGGAGGATAAGGGCATATTCTGATTAGCAGGAAAAATAATTAGAAGAATTCTGTATTCTCAGAGGTCACAAGATCAGACCTTGATATGATCCCAAATGCAATCACTGAACAAACCACTAGACAACTTATTTAAGGAAAATACATGAATGCTATAGCTGGTGATGCAATCAAATGGATTATACTCTTAATTATTTGTATTGTCTTCCTTGAAATTTTGTGCCCCTATACATTTTCTTACAAAAGGCGGAAAAAAGACCTTAGTATAATAAACAGCTAAATTAATGCTCCTTTTGAAAACCTTAGCAGCTTTCTAAAGCTTCTCTGTGAATCACAGTGAAGGAAAAAAATTCAATCTGCACGGGGGGTGCGGGTGTTATTTTAATTTAATTTTCTTTTCCATTGACCCTTTCACTTTCTTTTAATGATTTCACCATGAAATAAATTTCACTTAATCTAAGCATGAGGACTCTTAATTATATTGGAGGAGCTCTTAATTATGTCATTTCCAATAATGGTGGAACTTCTTTTAGTCTGAGACTAATCAAAGGTAAAAGAAGTCAGAGTGCACTTTGGAATTAAATTGGAATAGTTTTGTGGTCTGTGATTTCACACCAAGCATATAGTCCTCGAAGAACTGATGGCCTTCCTCAATACAATTTTAAGGTGTGAAAATTTCTTTTATACCAGGTGAATATTTATTATGTCTACTTATTAATCTCTAATATACAAAAAAGGGTGCAATCATACCTACTGTGCTCCTGTACAAACTCAGAAGGGAAGAGGAGACATAGATATTAACCGTGATCAACCACTCGAATTGTCCAGTGCATCCCCTAAAAAGCAGCTACCAAAATAAATGTTTCTTCAGATAGCTTACATCTCAACCTTGCTTTTGCCAGGTTTTTTGATGTTCTGAGATGGAGACTGTGCTGGTTTGGGATGGGGTAGGATTCGTTTTCTTCATAGTCACTAGTATGGGTCTGTGTTTTAGATTTATGCTAAACCACTGCTAAAAACACAGGGATATTTTCATTACTGCTGAGCAGGGCTGACACGATGTCAAGGACATTTCTGCTCCTCACACCACTCCACCAGCAAGCAGGCTGGGCATGCACAAGAATTTGGGAGGGGACACCACCGAGGCAGGTGATCCCAAATGACCCAAGGGATATTCCAGACCATATGGGGTCATTCTTGGTATCTAAAGCTGAGGGATGAAGAAGGAATGGGGGACGTTTGGAGTGGTGGTGTTTGCCCTCCCAAGTCAGCGTCACACACGATAGAGCCTTGCTTTCCTGGAGATGGCTGAGCACCCGCCTGCCCATGGGAAGTGGTGCAGGCACTTGTAAGGTTTTGTTTGTATGTGTGGCTTTTGTTTTCTCTATTAAGCTGCCTTAAACCAAACCCATGAGTTTTCTCATTTTTGCCTTTCTGATTCCCTCCTGATTCCATCCTGACGTGGAGGGAGCGAGGGAATATCTGAGTGGGACTTAGTTGCCAGCTGGGGTTAGACCTTGACAAGGTCAATGCATGTGATTAGAGAAGTGGGTAAGAGAGACATAAAAACATTTTCAGAAACAAAAAAACTTAGCATATTATTAAGCAAACATGTTAAAAAAATAATTTTCTCTTTACTGGAATTTGGTTTTAAGTGTAATACCAGAAGTCAGACTGTACAGACAATTAGCATGAAATTCTCACTCCCTGTAAAACTACCATCAAAGTTGCTCCTAATTTTCTTTGAGGCAAAGATATATGGTAACTAGCTTTCTTAAATAAACACAGGAGATATTCTCACAAAAATTTGAGATTTCAAGCATAAAAGGTGTTTCAGTGAAATTTAATTTTCCCTATAATATTCTAATTTTTCTCTTCAGGGAATGCTTATATTGCCTTCCAGAGTGCTGTTTGGTCTTGGTAAGTTTTATTATTTAAGAGTGCAAATCAGTTCTTATATGTTTCAATAAATCTTGTTCTTATTTCAATTAATAAAAGAATACATGTAAATTAAATAAATCTGTGGTTCAAGCATAGCACATATAAAATCTCACAAAGTTCTAAAACATTCTGCTTTTTTTACACAGAGAAAGTATCACAGCTTCTTTTGAGATAGGTATGGACATAGTAGGTTCACAAAATTTAAAGCTCCTAGTAAAAGAATTGAACCAGGATCTACAGAATTCTTGAAGCATCCATAGCCTTGTCCAAATGCCTTTTATATGATTTTCCTCATGGGAAAAAAAAATAATAAAAAAAAGCTGTTATCAATTCTGTTCTCAGGTTTCTATCCTTCTGTAACTATGCATCTATCTGTAAATTCAATGTTTTTTCTGGAAAAGGTGTATGAATTAGGTTAAATTAATTTTTTTTTCTCAATGAAAATGTAATGATAAATATTTGAGAATTTGTGTATTTCTGGATGCAGTCATACCAGTGTTTTTGTGATTTTATGTCAAAGTTACATTTCTGGGCAAACACTTTACTTGTGTTTCAATTTACCTTTCAAATGAGTCACAACTCAAAAAAAATATTAGTTTATACAAAACTGGATTGTGTTCTAACTGTAAGACTGTATAACAAACAATATTTGCACCTTGTTAAAAAAGCATAAACAGAACTTGTGTCTGGGCAGCTTCTTCTTGCCACCCTGGAAGGATTTTCTTCTTGCAGAAAGGGAATTGGCTGGGCCACTGAGGAGTCCTAAACTAACAGAGAAATAATTTTTATGTGTTGGAAAAGAAGAATCTTGCAAGCTGTGACATTTGGAAATAATCTGCAGGTTGTAGGCATATACAGTCTTCAGGATACAGTGATCATTGAGGGTATACGTCTCACTGTTTCTATGAATTTGAGATGAACAAAATTAAATTTCCCCTATAAAGTGAAAACACTGTTGCTCCCATGAGGATATGGGATTTGCATACTCTTATCACTCAACCCAATATAATATTCCCAAAACAGGCTGGTTAGTTTGCTGGGGGAAAAATAATTTCCTCCTCTTCCTGTAATACTTAGAATCATAGAATTATGATTTAGACAAATTGTTTATAACTGATTTCCGCATGCTGTTTTTTTATTTTTTTTTTAAACTTGAGTTAGGAGTGTCAGAAAAAATGCCTCTGGTAACTTTTGTAACTTACAAAGTCTCAGACATAAAGCCACAGATTTAATTTAGATGTGCAAAGGAAGAGTTCTAGAAAAAAGGAGATTTTTCTTGAGATCTGCAGTTAGTTTTTATTAAAAGATGAAGTTCTTTAAACTAAATTCAACTGCAGAAGAAGTTTAATAATTTTATATTATTTGGTGGTGGTAGGCTTGACTATTTGATATAGCTTTTCCGTGGTTAATTCCACATATCCATGAAACACAGGATGCTTATTAAAGCTTGGATTGAATGGTGATCCTGCTCAGTACTGCTGGAACAGGACAAAGAGATAAAAGGAGAAAACTGTGTAAAAGGGCTGTAAAGTGTTTTTAAAATCTAATAATAGCAGTGCAACAGGTACAAAAGAAGGTGAAAATATCCTACAGGAAAAATCAGGTGTCATGTAGGCAAGAATTATACAAATGGAGTATCACAATTAAAAGGTCATATATTCAATGACTGATATGAATTTCTGCAATAAAGTCATGACTAGCAATCAGAAAATGTCAAAGGAACATTAAAAGATGACTGTAACTGATTTGTCAGTGAGACTATGACCTATTGCTGTGCACAGGCTGTGGAAAAGGTAGATAGGGATATTTCCCTTCATTCTGCCTGTGCAGCTGTTCTGAGGCATGCCACATAATGGGAATCAAACTAAAAAGTGGTGGAAGGAGCTTATTGAGAAAAGCCTATGAAAAGCTGGTCATGACACTTTAAGAAAGACTGAACTCTTAAAAAACTGCTATTAAAAAGACCTAGAATGGTGCTCTGTGGCAACTAAAAAGGCCCAGTTGGCTTATCTTGGTAAAATTAGGGCTGAGTAAGTATATGAGCATTGTCTTTAATCAATATATCAGGAACCAATTTTAGAAAGGTAAAACAAACAAAAAAAATTGACAACAGAAAACAAGAAAAAAAGAGGACTGCAGGATATAGTCTTTTTAAGTTATAATGTTTCCTCCCACAACTAAGATTTGTGATTTTTCTGATTTGTTCACACAGAAAATTCCAACTTGCAGTGCAATGACCAGGTTGTGCTATGATAACATATAGTTATAGATTAGAAAATTCATGTATCTCACCAGGAATTGACACAAGCCTCAAAAGATCAGAGATAAGCAATTTTATTCTGTTACCTATTTCCTCTATGTTTCAAATCAAAGATAGCAGATGACCCAGCTAAATCTGGAAAACTTAAATACTGAGTAAACCTCCTAATAAATTGCCTGCAAGCAACTATTTAAAAAATTATTGCGCTTGGACACACTGAAATAACCTACGTTGTCAAGAAAGCAAAATTCCTTTATAAATGATGTATTAAATCTTAATCTATCACATTTCTTATAGATATTAAATAATTTTTCTGGGGTTTACATATTCATATACACAATTTTAGCTGACGGAATTCCATCATTTCAGAAAGATGGAAATTACCAAAAATCCACAATAGAGTAGTACTAATGTAGGAAAAAATAGGACTTTTTAAGACCAGCAGTAAATGCATTCCTAAAGGAACCAATGGGCAAAAAGCCTAGCATTTCACATTCCTGTAGTAAACACCGTAATGAGGTCCCAGTTCAGGACAAATATTTATAGAACTGCCTTACACACTTGCTAATCCCTTCCCCCATAGTAGTCACAGCACAGCTCTTCATGTATAATGGATGGCTTTGCAAATGTGGATGAAATTCTTATGTCTGTGTGTGAGAGACAATAGCTTTCAGAAGACTGTTAAATGATAGATGAGACCTGAAATAAAATGAATAAAATCATGAATAAAATAAAAATTAGTAATGTATTCATTATGTCTGAATGTTTATTTTGGTACCAGTTTATATCAGACAAAAATATTACAACCTTCTTTCTCCAAAAATATCTTGAGTACAGAATACACTACTATGCCTTTCTTTACTTAGGGAGTTCTCTGTGCAAAATAAGGTGTTTAATAGAAAATGAAAAGCTTGTTTTTGTCCAAAAGCTTTTTAACTAGTCCGGCTTGTACCTGAGTGGCTGCTTTTATTTCTTTGCTGTCAATGCATTTTTAATGTTTTTAAATTGTCTTGTTCTTACTGACTTAGGCTGAAATTCTGCTGGCATCATCTGTGAAAGGTTGCCAAATAGTGGTTAATTTGCCACTGCTGATTTCCCAGTGGAAGAGACAGGTTTTCCCAAAGTATCTTTATGCATGTAAAAGCAAGAGGGCAGGAAAATCAGGAAAGTGGGCAATTCAACAAAGCAAACTAAGTGGAATAAGTGAAGAAATAGATATTTTTGGTATAAGTGAAATAAATTTCTACCAAGAAGGCAAAGACTCTTCCATCTCCTCAGTCTATTCCTATCCCATTCCCAAAGGATGAGAGCAAAGACTGTATGTGAGTAATGTCTCATATCTGTGACAATACCTGTTATTAGTCATACACAGCCACAAAACAGCTGATTGTAATTGATTCTAAATTTTTACAACTTTATTTTTTTTTTTTAATTGGAGATAATTCTCCAATCTTCCTCTGAGATTTGATGCCAGAAAATTATTTCTTAGAGCTTAGGGGACAGAGATCTATTTAGATCCCATTTGCCACAAGACCTTAAATTTCATCCATATAGCCAATAGGAAGACTAAATATTTTAGACTAAGTTCCTGAAACTGAGATGTGAATCAGAGCCAGGGTATGCAACTTGAAGATCTGCTCCCAGCAGGGAACTGATTAGTCAAGAGGCACACAACTAAACAGAAAGAGAAAATCATATCCCACACTAAAACAAGATATTTCATGGCAACAAAAAATATGGCAATTAATAGGAATCCAAGCATGCAGATAACTTCAGTTGAGGAGGTAAGGAAAGGGTCCTTTCTCCCGTCTTATTTCATAAAGACTCATATTCTACAACATCAGAATTTTCTCTGAAAATTTTCCCTGAAACTCCAGATGATGTATAGCTTCTTTAAGCCCCCATTGACTCCTGTATGTTTTGTGTGCATTTAAGAATTCAAAGAGGGAGTGGTAGGCTGAGCCAGCTATCAGCCAGTCACCAGCTTAGCCACTCAGGAAACCAGAGACTGGCTGAGGATAGAGAAGACCTGTGGAGAAAACCTGGCACAAATACTCTGCTCAAGCAGGGCCACTTACAGCCTCTTTTCAAGGATGGCTATTGGATATCTCTAAGAAGGGACACCTTAGAACTTCTCTGAGCAAACTGTGCTAGAGCTCAGTCACCCTCTCAAATAAAAAGTGCTTACTGATTTTTAGAGAGGACCTCCTGTGTTTTAGTTTGTGTCTATTGCAGCTTGTCCACAGTGCTTGGGCACCACTGAAAAGAGCCTGGCTCCCTCTTCTTTATGCATTTCATTCAGGTACTTACATAAGATTCCTCACTGAACCTTGTCTTCTCCAGGCTGAATAGTTCCCACTCTCTCAGCTTTTCCTTATATGAGAGATGCTCCAATCTCTTAGCCATCTCAGTGGCCACCTTTGCTGGACTACAGTACTACCAGGTCTCTGAACACTAGGTAGTTCAAAACTGATGAAGAGCACACTCATTCCCATTTTCTCTGGAATGGGGAAAAAAGAGAAAGAAGGCAAGAAAACTCATGGATCAATATAAAAAGAATAAAAAATAGTACACTTAAGTAAAGAATGAAAAAAGGCACTTTTCTCTACTTCTTATAAATAGGCAGTTGTCCATCTGTATCTGGGAAAGGAAGACCTCAGTATTCACAATGGTTGCCTGGAAAGAAACTGTAACCACACATGTACCCCACCCACCATCCTTTCCTTGAGCTTTATTGTGAGGGGTGACATTGTATGAAACGGGATGGGATGGGATGGGATGGGATGGGATGGGATGGGATGGGATGGGATGGGATGGGATGGGATGGGATGGGATTGTGGAGGATAGCCCTTTGGTCACTTTGGGTCATGGCTTTGTCCCTTCTAGCCTCTCTCACTCCCAGCCTATCATGTGGAGTGTAGAGTGGGAGAAAGACAAGACCTTGATGCTGCACGAGCACAGTTCAGTAACAGCCAAAACTCTTAACTGGTGTATTTCCAGCACTGTTTTAGCCATAAGCCAAAATACAGCAGCATATTAACTTCTCTGAAGGACATTAATGCTACCCAACCAGACTCAGGATCAGTTATTAATGGATAGACTTTCTACATGAACATTCTTGAAACAAAAGCATGAAATGAGTAAAGATAAACAAGAGAAGGGGGGAGGGGGGGGA
Organism: Phylloscopus whistleri; assembly: GCA_017589585.1. Lineage (NCBI taxonomy): Eukaryota > Metazoa > Chordata > Aves > Passeriformes > Phylloscopidae > Phylloscopus > Phylloscopus whistleri. The sequence goes on along the minus strand of JADMLD010000041.1, from coordinate 581,429 downwards.
TATAGCATTTTTATTACATAAATGAATGTGCATTTTTCCTTAATATAAATCTGAATTCTGCGAGATTGAGAGTGTTCTGGAATCAGACCTGATTGCAACATGGAAAAAGACACAAATATCCACAAAGGACTTAGTAGATCCTGAGAAAACTTAAAAAAAAAATCCTTCCTCCAAAGTCCTACTTTTCATTCTGACCTTCACTTACCTGTCTGATCTCAAAATCAAACGAGCTTATTAAAGTGTTTGCCTACGCAAGACTATTCTCCTGGTATTTATGCTTGATTAGATATGACTGGGTAAGCTCACAAATAAAAAAGCTAAGTTCTTGTTTACCTATTGCTACTGGAAGCCTAAAAACTCTCGACACAAACATAACTGCTAGAATTAGGCATTTCAGTAGCAATCATAGGGAAATTTTGCAAACTGACCAACCAGTTTTGTCTTTTTTACCCAAATTCTGATGGGTAAGGGCAAACCAATCTAAGTGTCATCAAGAAACAGATGCAGACTGAATCATCAACCCCATACTGATTCCACTGCATTTCCTTTTGCCTTTTTTTTTTTTCCCCTCCATTTTTATTCTTCTAATGTCCTTTCTTCGAAGTTCAAAGTATTTCTTTTACAGAGTACTGTGACATGGCACTTCTAGAAAGTGCACTTTTGATTCTTACCTAAAAAGTGCCTTTCTGATTGCACTTTACAATGAATAGCTGGTATAATATCACAATTTATGTAGAGAAAGATTCAGCAGCATTCATTAAGACAGGTCTTTAAACTAAACTGAATCAATGTGTGGTTCAGAAATTTAGAACCAATTAGAGCCTCTCTATATTAAAATCTAGTGCTCGGTTATTAAATGAAATACTTTACAGAGTCTGACAGAATTGATGGAATAATCTGTTATGAGCTGTGTATCATCTCATTTGTGACAGACTTATTTTCCACACCAGAAAAGTCTGGCTTGCTGGTTATGGAATTCTTAATTCAGGAAACCTGAATGGAGAAGTGTCAAATATGAATTTCTGTGTTACGATTAATGAAAGAAAACTAGGTTGAATAAAATTAATATCAGTTTTAATGACATAAATATGAGACCATTACTTATATAAAAGCTTGCATTTTTTGAAAGAGACTTTCACTGTTATACGTGAAACTGTAAAAAAAATTAGGGATCCTAAAACTGAAGGCTATACAATAGAGCAGACAAAGAGGTCAAATTATATTGATTTAAATTCTGGAATTCCTATATTTTAATAACTGTATATTCAAAACTCATTTAGATGTATTTTATATTCATTTATATTTAAGTGTGAAATATTTTATTTTTCCACACCTTTTAACTGTCTATAACAGCACCAACTTTATAGCTACAATAATGATCATGTTGGGGACCATTGTACATCCAAAACTACTAAATCAGGGAAGCTACAATAACAGTAATAAAACACGTGATTGACATTTGTACATTTTCTTTGTTTTCTCTCATTTGTATATTTTGTGGGTATGTTTAATTTGAAATGTGTTAATTCTTTTGAAAACCACATAAATTCAAATATTTTTCCACAGCTTGCTTTAATTTTTCTGGTTATTATAAAGAAGTAAGTTATTTTTTTATCTCTAATATTAGCCATGAACTAAGAATATTTCTTACAACTAATGGCGAATTGTAAAAGTCAGAACTTCATTAGATGAAAAATACTAGCACGAAAGGGGCAACAATTGTGCAGCCAGTAATTTGTAAGGTTGTTGTCAATTATTTATGAGGTAATGTAAGAATAACAGTGGAGGGAGACACTAGAAATTAAAGCAAGATATTAGATTCCTCAAGTGAAGAGAAAATTTTTCAGTTTCTGCTCAGTGTAGCACTGTACTTTAGCTAAAAAAAATCTTCCTCACAATAAATAACTTCCACTGTTTAAAACTCTCTCTGATGCTGGAGATTTGGGTGAAGTAAATGTTCCTCTGACTCAGTACAAAGACAAAAGACACTTGAATCAAACCTCTTCCTTTAATAATTCAAAGGTGTTCTCTTTTCTTCAGAAACAACTCTTTTCTTTTTTTTAAATCCATTTTGCAGATAATGGTAAGGCTGTTTCTCTAAATACTGCTGCTTTATGTGGAAGGCTATTTAAATCTTTTCCTGTTACTTCTGTGAAATACTCATAAGCAACCATTGCTACATGTAGAATGAAACACTATATGTTTCCTATATAGATTTATTTATTTAAGAGGAATTCAAAATGGTACTTATTGAGACTATTACAGGTGGATTCGATATATTCTGCTTTGATTGTAGTCTGCATCAATTCCTTCATGTAGGTCCAATAAATCTGTCTGGAAGGTCTGACACAGTGTATAGGAGAATAATAAAAGTGCATGTATGAGTAATGATCTCATGATCATTGCTCAGAAAGTGAAATTTGCCTCTTTATGGAATGAAAATAAACATGTGAGATTGGGTATCCATCATTTTGTTTAGATCTATCAAGCTCTCAAACAATCAAATTCATATTTAATTTGAAATAATATGGATAGATAGTTGATGATAGTAATTGTGTACTGTCATAAGTTACACTCAAGTAGTATAAGACATGCAATTGATGTTTTATAAATATAACTTCCCACCTCTGTGAAAAATTGTAAGGTTCAGTTCATAGTCAAACACTGGTCTTTATATGGTGGCCTCTGTGTATGTGAAGTTGTGACCATTACACAACTCTGATGTTGGTAGACCAGTCTGAGTGTCAAAATATCCATCTATAAATTCTGAATGCGGTAGGCTGTAGGAGAAGGGAATGTAGGTGACTGCATCCCTGATAAGTAACAGCTGGGATAATTAGCCAATGCAGCCTTGCCCCTGATGAGTCACAGCTATATCCAATAAAGATAAATGTGATAAAAGGGAGTGGGTGAGCTAATGAGGGACAATGATGAAGGAGAATGGTTCTGGGGGGAGAGAATCGCTGCTATGAGGTCAGTCTGGGTTTGCAGTCAGAGCCTGTTGCTGGAACCTGCAGTCGCAGTCTGGCTGGGTAGAAGCCTGCATTCAGAGTCTGCAAACTAATACATGCAGTCAGAGTTTAGCAGGAAATAACCAGCAGTCAGAGGCTGCAAGGGAGGCTACAGTAGGAGCTTGCTGCAGCCAGGGTCAGTGAATGGTTGGAGTCAGGATGGCTGAGCTGTAAAGAGGAATAAAGTAGGGCCCTTTTCATGCTGTAATAAACAAGAAGTCTGTGTCTTGGGTCATTTCTACCCTCTAACAAGAGGGCTGCTGCAACAGTATTTATTCCTTATTTCCGCTTTACATTTTCTGGTTTTCATTTTTTACCTTTTTTTTTTTTTTTTGGTAGCAATAATACTAGGTAGAAAGATTTCCTTTGAAGTTACTAAATAGCAAACATCTCTCTAACAATTCAAAACCCAGCTGTTGTTCTTGATACGCATCCCTCAGGGGTGTGTATTGGGCCCAGTGCTATTTAATATCTTCATTAATGACAGAGAGGGATTGAGTGTACCCTCAGAAAATTTGCTGATGATACCAAGCTGAGTGGTGTAGATGACACTCCTGAAAGATGAGATGCTATCCAGAGGGACCTGGACAGGCTTGAAAAGCGGATCTTCAGGAATTTCACATAGTTTAAAAAGACCAAGTACAGGATGCTGCACCTGAGCGGGAACAACCTGCGGTATCAACCCAGGCTGGAGATGAACAGATTCAGAGCAGCCCTGCTGAGAAGAACTCAGGGGTGCTGCTGGATGAGAGGCTGGCCATGACCCAGCCATGTGCACTCACAGCTCAGAGAGCCAAACGTGTCCTGGGTGCCTCCAGAGCACCGTGGGCAGCAGGGCCAGGGAGGAGATTCTGCCCCTCTGCTCTGCTCTGGTGAGACCCCACCTGCAGTGCTGCATCCCGCTCTGGGGTCCCAGCACAGGAAGGACATGGACCTGTTAGAAGAGGTCCACAAAGATGAGTGGTGGGCTGGAGCACGTCTCTTATGAGGAAAGTCTGAGAGAACTGGGATTGTTCAGCCTGGAAGAGAAAAGGCTTACGGGTGACTTAATTGTGACATTTCAGTACCTGAAGGGATCTTACAGGAAAGAAGGGGTGAGACAATTTACGAGAGCATGGACATATACAATTGTCTTGGGTTATGGAACCAAAAATGTGTATTCTATTTCATCTGTTGAAAGCAGCTGGGGAGATGTTTTTCTTTATCTCTTGTAACTCTGGGGGGAGGGGGGCGGATGCCTTCTGCTGATGGGCCCTTAAGGCTCGCTTAAGGACACAACATATTCTATCATCCCCATTGTGAGATGCTCCACCCAGTGGGGGGGAGCCAACCATTCCTACCTGGATAAAAAATCAGATGTAGGAACACAAGGTATCTGGCTCCACCGGATTTCCCGGAGGAAGACTGGACCCTTCTCACCATCACTGGACCCTTTTCTACAGGATCATCTCTACCCTAACAGAACCACATCTGCCACTCCAGGAGGATTTACTTTTGGACTGCTTCCAACACCCTGACCAACAGGGTGTCAGGTTATAGCTCTGACTCTGTCAGGGTTTCTAGGATTGTTGTTTGTTTGCTTGTTTGTTTGTTTTACTACTACATTTGTTAACATTCCTAGTAAAGAACTGCTATTCCTCTTCCCAAATCTTTGCCTGAAAGCCCTTAATTGCAAAATTATAATTTGGAGGAGGTGAGGGGTTTACATTCTCCATCCTAAAGGAAACTCCAGCTTTCCCTAGCAGACACCTGTGTTTCCAAACCAAGACAACAATTTACAGGACAAGGGGAATGGTGTCAGACTGAAAGAGGGTAGGTTTAGATTAGATTTCTTCACTGTGAGAGCGGTGAGTCACCAGAACTTGTTGCGCAGAGAAGTTGTGGAAGCCCAATCCCTTGAAGTGTTTAAGGTTAGGTTGGATGGGGCTCTGAGCCACCTGGTCTACTTGAAAGTGTTCCTGCCTATTGCAGGGGAATTGGAGTTAGATGTTCTTCAATATCCCTTTTCAACCCAAACCGTTCTGTGGTTCCATGATTTGGCAGTCACATGACATTTAAAAAGGTGTGACTGTGTGAAATGCAGTTTCTCTCTGTTACTTTTGCTGCTCAAGAATAGTAGTTCATATTACAAAAGAAATAAATTAAAAAATATAAACCTGAAAATGCTCAAGAATGGAGGAGAAATATTGTTTGAAGTCTATACTGCAGCTGAGGTGTAAGGATTTCCTTTTAAAACTTCTAAGTTGTGTATATATATGAGAAATAAACTTTCAGTCTTCATTTGTCAGATATGGAAAGATGTGTCTGAAAATTGAGAGTCAACTATCCACATTATTGCTTCTCAAATGAGGGTTTTTTCATGCTTGAGCTCCTGTTTTAATTTGGGATTAGGAAAAGGTACCAAATTAATTAAGCAGCAGTATAATACATTCCTTAAAGACAGGGGTAGGTTGAATACTTCAATAGTAGGTGTTCCTGGGACAACAATTGCTGCTAATAAACCTTGAGCTAAAGAAACCTGATAAATACCATGGCAGAGTAATTTCTTTCCACTACGGAATTATTTATACCTCCTCTCTGATCTGTGATCATTGCAGACATAAAAATGGAAAATATTGATACTGAAATTTCTGACAAGCTTTTCTTCCAAGTTTTTTTTTTTTTTTTCTTCTGGAATATAAGCAGCTATCCCAGAATATCCTGGTATAAATCCAGGATTCCCACCCACTTCTTATACTAGTTAATAGGAAAAAGTGAGAGTTGTATTTATGAATTCCTCAGATCCTTACAAGAGCTTTTGAACTTTTAGATCTCAAATATTAGAGACCATCCTCTGCAAAAGGATAAAACTTCAAAATCTACCACCAGATTATTAATAGCAACAGACTAATTTAGAGATATAATGATTAAATATCCTTTTATTAGGCCATATTAACTGTTAACATTGAGAAACCACCAGGTGAAACAGTCTCTGACAAAATCTTTTGTATTTCTCTGAAGCAGTTCTTTTATATTTCAAAATTAATCTGAAGAAACATAAGAAGAGTCAGATTAAACTTGTAAATGAACAGTCCCTCTTTCTTTGTAGTAAGGATATCACTGGGTTTTCTATAAAATTACCAGAAGTTTTCTTCCCTTAGTATATGCTTAGGTAGCCTATTCTCCAGACCTCAGCTGATTTCAGTTATCACATTCAGTGTCATGCTTTCTTACTAGTCTTCACCAAAGCAATTTTCACATTACATATTTAATTTATTTTGAAGCCTGGCTGGGCTAATACAATGTTTGGTGTTAATGGTTAGAGGCTCTATCTCCCATTGATCTTATGAATTAATAATTTCAAGTCTTCTGCTCACACTCCAATTCACATAGAAAGGTAAGAATGTTTTTTGAACCACAAATAAGTGTACTGCTGCTTGCCTTTTTGATAGAATTCTATTCAGAGCTGGTGTACCAATACAGAATATCCCTAGGAACAATGGTAAGCTTTTCCCCCTTATTACTCAGAAAATATGTACGTGTTCATTTCTGACAGTTTGTACTATATAAACCATACAGTTTTGAATCATCTAACAGGCAGTCTAACAACCACTATAGCAGGACCATGTACCAGTTCTCAGGAATACCAATGTTTACTGTCTGTTTAAAAATCACTCTCGACATGTAGAGAATGAGCAGCAGAATAAAAGCTTTCAATTGCTGTCTGTCCAATGATTTTTCCACTCCATTTTTCTTCCAGAGACAGTGACCTAGTAATAATGAGTGAAGATAATAGGCATTGTGGCAGGCAAAGCTGACAACTTACAGCTTTGACTTTGGAAATAAAAGTAAATAAAACATTTTTTTTTGTATTCCCCCCCATTTGAATATCAGAGGAAACCAGTCAGCAGTTCCTGAACCAGCTCCCAGAAACTGTCAGGTCCAGTGCTCCATCTCCTTGCCGAGAGTTCCCATGGCAACATCTTCAGCTGAAGTAAAAGGAATTACAGATAAATATTTTTATTTTTCCCCCCGGCTCCCTCCTTCCCCTCCTCTCTGTACCAATTCAGAAAAAGTGTTGCTCTCTAATCTCTGGGACACTGAGAATTGCCATTGAACCAGCCAGCTACATTTGCTCTGTTTGTTGCATTTGAAAAATCTGTCCTAGTTCCCCTCTGTCTCTTGGGTGTCTGATTTATGACATCAAACAAGAAAAAAAAGCGAGAGAATTTCAAGAGTGAAAGGAAGATATTGGGGGGAAGATGCTAGCCCAGAGCTGTTTCTAGTTCTGGTGCTTGAAAAACACAGCAGCTATAGTCCTTGAAGATAAGACAACACACGTGAACTATGGCATCTAGAATCATGACTGCAGAATATTTGCAGATCCTTGGATTTGTGTCAGTGAATTGTGCTCTGATGAGATTGGTGGTGGCTTTGGCCACTGATAAGAGCCTATAACTACAGCAGTTATCTCTAGAGAAAATAACCTAGACCTGGGTGAATTCTTTTGAAAATTTTGCAAAAATATCATCAAACTGTCTCTCAAGAATTAACTTTTTTTTGCAGCATGCAGGCCTACTGGAAAGAAAAGCACAGTGACAGGCATATAACACCCAACTCTTGCTCAGGCTGTAGTTCCAGTGAGAGTATAAGTTCTGGGTGCTCTTGCACAAAAATGGAACAGGTTGCTCATGGTGGCCCTGCTGCCAGCTGTGGTGAAATTGGTGAGTATCCTTTGCAAAGACACTCGGCTTTGAAGAGAACACATATCTGGGCACATGCATGGCCCAGATGTCATGGAGAGGAGCAAAGCTGTCTGTGTCTGTGGTGTGAGAACAGAAAATCATCCTCTTTCTCTTGTTCTGACTCAAGGGGTGTTCAGTCTTGCAGTGGACTTAAGATTTCCATCTCTGCCCCTGGTCCAGTGTTTACTTCAAAGTGGCATTTGAAGATGTGAGGATAGATAGTCAAGACTTAGATGTGGAGATGCTCAAGACGCCATCTGTACTTCAGAGAGCTGGAATGTGCTCCCAGGTTCCTGCAGTGCTGTCTGGGACAACACCAGGGGCCATATTTTGCTGAATCTACTCTGTGCTGAGAATGAGGATGATTCAGGCTTATGTTTCTGAGAAGCTAATTACTTAGATGGAAGGAGAGGTTATGCAAGAAGGAGGCTGTAACTCTTATGCCAATTCCTGAGACCCAGAGTTTTGTTTTGAAAATTATAGAACAAATAGGAAAACAGGGTATCATCAGTACTGTACCATCCTGCCTGCAATGTTTCTCAGTGATGATGTTTCAGGTAGCTGTTTTCATGATCCCATTGGGTGCTCAGATGTTACTCTCACATCCCCCACAGATTGCACATAGTATGGGGATGTCAGCAACCAGCTTTGCTGACCTCAGCCTGAAACAGACATGAATCCAAGCATATACATTCAGTTTTAAAATGCTGATCTACAAAGCAATTTAAGCTGACAGATTTGAAAAGATAAATGAAGAACTTCTTAATATATATATTAGAAATTGCCAAAAAAGTATATAATCAGACTGGTAGCATCTACAAGAGAGACTGTATTAATAGTTTTTGTAAAAAGTTTAATACTTTCAACTTAAAAGTATACCTGAAACAGGACTGCAGGAACTGTGTGAAATAAACTAATTTGTTGGATTTATTTTTTTGAGAACTCTTCCTGAAAATTTGGTGAGGTCTGGGATTGCGTTTATCCCTAGAAAAAAGCTTCTGCCACCATTTGTTTCCTGAATGGATAGTATGCCTCTCATCTTTACCACTCTAAACCAGTGAGAACCTGGCTTGGAAGCAAGCCTGCAGCAGACACCAGACTCCAGAGCCCTATGCTGAATCCTGGAACTTTGTGAGCAGAATTTCTCTGCTCCTGTTACAAGGAATGAATAATATTTTTTTATAAAATAAATGAAAACAACTACTGAATTAAATTTGTTTCAGAAATTCTGAAATAAGTAAGAATATTTGAGATTTTTCTTGTAGGAGAAGCCTTCAGTAAATCAAACATGCATATCCAATCCATACCTCAGCCTAACTGTTTATGTTCTAACTACATAATTATGACCATTAATAATCTTAAATACAGAATATTCATTTCTTCAGTGATGTCAACAAACAGCTCTATAGTCCAAGTTTTGTTCTTGTTCAAAGAAAAGTTGAATGTGTCCCTGCCCTGATCCTGCTTTAAGCATCCTTAAAGTCTCCCTTATTTCTTTCATTCCATTTAGTTGCTGACCAGAGTAATTGTGCATTCAAAATCCTGTACAGTTGTTTTTGTATTACTTTTCAGGCTTTGTCTTTTAATCTAATTATCAAGTAAAAAAATGGTATAATCTCTCAGGGCAAATCTGTCATGCTTTTTAATGATGAGGAAGCCTGTCACCTAACAAACATTTTCACAGGTGAAGGGTCTCCTCCACTGACTCAACATTCTGTTTGTTCCCATTTCAGCTAAAATGGCTCTTGGAACAGTACAGCACATGGAGGTTTTCCTCTTCCTTTGACAAATGTTGTAGAACAAAGACCTGCTGTGGTAAGATAAAAAAAATAATAATATGATGATAAAACAGATGCTAGCAGTGCAATAAAGATCTCATGTACTCTAGACCACCAATAATAATGATGTATGTCTGTATGATAGGAACATCTCACCATCCTATGTCAAACATTTTGCTTGTCTCATGGTGCATATAATCGAAATTTTGTTTCCCCCATATAGTTCACTTAAAGTTCTCACATTATTCGTGCACGAGTACAAACTGGAATGAATGAATTACTTTCACACTGTAAGAAAACTAATGAATCATGTGGTAAGGTTTAGGTGCAAGAGCTTAGGCATGCCAGAAAGTTACACTGTGTGTCAGCTGTTTCATGAGAATTGTGCAAAAATACACAATTAACAGCCTATGCAAATTTCACCCTTTTTTACAGATTCTCAAAAAACATGTTAATTGAACGTTTTTTCAATAAAAACTATTTGATAGACTTTTTTTTTCTTAAAAAACATCTTTTCAACTTCTTTTTTGAATGAGGTCTAAAATTAATCTAAAATTTTTTTGAGTATTATCCTAAATTTCGTTAGATAACATTTTAATAGGAATTTCTTTTCTTACTTGTGTTAGTAAATACAGTATTTCCAGAACAAGTACATTGCTCTTTCTAACACCTGGCCCCTGCTCCTGCGTGTCACATGCTGCATTCCTATTTCCATTGGTTTATTTTGAACAGTATCATCTTAAACATTTTCTGTTTTCAGTAAAGGCAATCTGGCATTTTCACTCATTTCACTCAGTTTTTGTTTAAGGTCTCTCTGCATGTAACCTGCAATGAATTTAGTGGCATCAAGTACTGAGGCTTAACTTTCTATAACATGTCTCAGGGAATTTAGATGGTGAATGAATACAAATGCTTATGACTTAGAAACAGTCTTTTCATACCTTAATTGCCTGTGCTTTAAATTATTAAAAAAAAGAGGCAATTTATTAACACAAGACGCTTTATATAACTGTAGAAAATGTGGACGTACAGTGGGCATAAAAGGAACATCTCATTAACAGATCAAGAAAAACATTTCATTATTGTGTTTTTGGTAGTGTTGTTTTTCTATTTATGTGAAGAAACAAATTCTGTACTTTTTCTTTTGCTATTTGTGACTTCTTTTTCCCTCCAAAAGAAGAGTTAAGTGAACATTAACCTTTATTGTTAGTTTTGGTTCCTGGAGAAAATTGTGAGGTGTTTCTTTTCTTCTCTAAAATTTATGTCTAGGGTATCTTCTAGTTGTAGACTTACAATGCTTCATGTCTTTTTCAGCTTTACTGGAACAGCTTAATATTTTATGCAACTGAATCTTGTCTACTGCTACTTTTGTTCTTCCTCTTTGAAATTATTAAAGGTTTTATCATTATTACATACCTCTGGGCTTGCTCCAAGGCCTGTAGTTACCAACTGAAATATTCTCTGCCACAAATATATTTTTTCATGCTGTAAATTGATTCTTCAAGCATGAAAAATCGTGTGGCTGAAACAAACTAAGCAGATTCTTGAGTACCTTTAAAACCAAAAATAAAACTGTAATAATCTGTGTCTGGTTTGTGCCATACAAAATAGATTAGAAATTCATTTCACAGTGAGAATGTTATAAAACTAACATATAAAAGAGGATAATAAGGCCATGATACTGTTAGTACCCAATTCATTTATTCTCCTCGTGGATTTTTGGCTAGTTTAATCCTCTTCCTGGCACTGGGTTTGGGTTTTGGTGAGCGAGGGTGTTTCTTCAGCTGTCGTCCTGCCTTTATTTCCCCTGTACACCTAAAATACAGCTAGTGCTTTTTTTTGGCCTCTAGTCAAAGGGTGCCATCAGGCTGCTGATAAAGCACTTGTACTTTGTTATCTCACTATTTTTTCATAACTTGCAAGTGAGCACTGCTTTTCAGTGTCAGAGAAGCATATTTGCTCTTAGGGGCTTGGTTCATGAAGGTGGTTTACACTATATTCATGGCTTTCCCATGCATATATACACTGTGTTGAACAGACTTTTTTCAAGCTCTCAAAATTTTGAAGCTTCGTGTATCTTTTTGAATAGGTACTAATATGGTGTTGAATCAGTACTAACATCCTTTTTTTTTTTTTTTCAGACAAAAAAATTGCAAGTAAGTATGCCTAAACTGTTAATTCTTTAAAGCTAGGGGTGGTCTACTTTGTTGTATGAAGATGCCAATATCTTTCATGTTAGAAATCACTAATTGTAAATGTAGACTTAAAAGTGTATTGGCAAAGTATTGCAAGCCTGCAGCCTTACACCAAGGGATATAAAGAAAAAAACCAGAATCAAGGCCTTTTTATTCTCACATTTATCATGAATTATTCATACTTTATTTTTTTTCTTGTCATTCTATATTAAAATAAAATAACTTTTAAAAAGGACTAAGGAGAATTTTTAAGATCTCCAAGTCTCTTCTCACAAAGGGAATGGAGAAATGTCCTGAAGTGATATTATGAAGCAAATTAGGCATTTGCTTTTTAGCGTGAAATCTGAAAATTATGGCTTCAGAAAAAAAGAAAAGCAGCATGACTATGTGACTCTTGTTCTCCTCATTGATAGGCAAAATAGACTTCTAAATCTTGTGGCTAAAATGCCATTTGTTTCCTAAAGTCATCTCTATAAAAAAGAGTGTGCCTCTCTTACCAATCTATGTCTCAGCATGTCTCTAGTAGCATAGCAGTTTGGAGCACAGGATTACTTTAAAAAGAATATTTTTAAAAGTTGTTAAAAAGATCTGTTGAGTGGTAGTCTCTGGGATTGGCTTGAGTTTACCATGTGCAGAGCCAAAAATGTAAGATACGAGGAGAAAAAAAAAGTGCTGTGTTACAAAAACCATTTAAAAGTCATCATCAGTGAAGATATGTCTTGGTTACTCACAGCACACGGGTAAACAAAGGACTAACATCTACCAGAAAAGCTGAAGAGATAGTAGCAATAGTCTCTCTGGGATCTATTTAATAGAATGGTTTTTATTAAAGAGAGATGGGAAAAACAGTGTGAAAAATACAAGCCCTGTCAACAGCATCATGAAAGAATATTGACGTTATAGTGCTAAATTTTTAAGGATGATGTTTACATGCTTGTTGCAGGTGCAATTCCCTCAACACTAAAGGTAATTAATGATACGAGTTAATAGCAGAACAGGTCCCTGGAAGAATCACAAATTTTTGTAGTGAAATGAAAGTTACTTAATTCTCAACCCACAGGAGACAGTGGGTTATGTCAAATGATGTTGATTCATTGTCTCTAATGCCAATTAGTAATTTTTTTTTTAATGGCAAACTTACAAAATACACTAAATGAATTGCTTTCTTAATGTAGTAATATCTTTCATTAACAATAAACAGCTGATATTACTGGAGGGAGAAGCAATAATTTGTAACAAATGAAAGTATTCTACAATACTGTGGAATTTTAGCTGTATAATTTAACTTAAGTAAATTATTAACACTATTAAATTGTTAGAAGTAAGCCATGGGAGAATGAGTTACAAATTTCAAACATGGATTCATTCAGACCTGAACAAAAGTGCTGAAATGAAGATCAATCCTAAGCTGTAGGAAAATAAGTTGGGCAGCTTAATTAAAGCTTAAAGTGCTTAATTTGGGATATTTAGCAAAGTTTAATTTAAAAACAGATTGAAAATTTGTTGCTTTCTGATACAAATACTGGAGATGGCATAGAGAGAAATTACTCAGGCTATGAAGGTCCCATTCTTAATAAACTTCTTGTCTGAATTCCTTCCTTTCTGTGACATTCACATACCACTTGTAATACATTGCAATGATATTAAAACAGTTCAAAACCAATAGTGCTGTCTGTTGCTGAAACAGATGAATCCCAGTAAAGATGCCTATCAGCTGAGTATGATCTGGGTATACCGAAATCTCTCAACTTGTGGAGAGGATGGGACCCTTACCCTGTCCACAAAAAGTCCAATTGAACCATAAAAGGTGTCAGCATTTATTAAAACTTCATCCACAGCTTTGGTGAAAGATTTTTATGTTGGAGCCTGTTTCCAGAACCAGAGGTCTGTATCGGATGTTCCTCAGTGTAGTGAGCATACAGATATAAATATACACAAACGCATGCACAGCCCCACATGTGGCTACTGCACATACCTGGGCTCTGCACTAGTGGTGAAGTCCATTGAAATAAATGCTACTGAATGCATCTGTAGCCAAGTAGTCTTTAGCAAGTCAGCCTTCTAATTCATCGTGACCACTTTGTAAACGTGTCTTATTTTAGTTTTTGCAGCGATTATTAACATTTTCTCACCTTTACTCATCATTATTATCTTTTGCTGACTACTTATTTCAGCTTTAGAAAGACAGTTTCCTAAGACATGCTAATTGATCTTTCTATCCTCAAAGAGGTAATATTGGCAGTAATTGATATTTCTAAGAGCTTCTCTTTTTCTGCACAAGAGGGTGGCTTCCATATGTGTATATGCACAAAATTTGATTTTAATGTCTCAGAATTCAGCTTAGCACTCTATTATGAAAGAAAGATTGTTAGGTGTCTCTTTTTCTACACAGCCATGTATCACACACGCACAGGGAATAAAAGATCCCTGTACATTGCAAAGCAACTCTTAACAGTAGTTTACAACTGAAAACTATCTACCAGGGGTTTTAATGCAGGTCTCAATTTTCTCCTTCAACCAGTTTGTGTTCTACCATTCAACCAGTTTGTGTTAGGGTGTCTGCAGAAGGACTTCAAATTTTGTGGAGGCCAAAATATTTATAATGGTGTAAACTGAATGAGAAGTTCAAAGAAAATGTTTTCATTCATCTTTTGATATAAATGCATATTGTACAAGAGTGGTCCCACAGATAAAATCAATGTTCGTTCAGATGTTGATGTGGTTTCCACATGTCATTTCAAGAAAGACTATGTTGAAATAAACCAGGTTGGAGTGACAAAATCTTGACTAAATTAATTTGAGAACGTAGATAGGGAAAAAGTATCCACGGCTTCTGGGCCAAATACAGGCAAAACTAATTTCCTTCATGTAGTCCTCTATATGTTTCAGCGTGCAAAATTCAAAACAGGGGGTCACAAGTGTTCTCTTCTGCTGGAAATGCATCACTATGAAACTGAAGTCGTTGCCAGGTTTGATACCTTTCAAAAGCCTGAGATACCTGATGGCTTCAGATCCTTCTAAAGATGCACAAAGCTGATGAAGTTTATTGTGGATTTGGTTATTAACATGTTAATATTTCAGATGATTTTATAGTTTGTAAAATTCAGTCCCAACCATTATGCAAAAAATACATGCCAAAGTTTTGGTGCTTATGTCTCCTGTGTATTGCTCAGTTTGTTGGAAAACTATAAGTGAAGTGATGTGAAAAAAATGCACACAACTTTTTCTGCATAGCACAATAACAGAAAAAATGAGCTAATTTTCTAATTCGGAGGTAAGAACTACTCTAATCAGAAGGTGATGAGAGAAACACAAACTTTCCCAGAAGACAATAACAATTTAATGAAAAGCCAGCCAGTCCAGTCATGTGAAGTTCTACATATTCCAGCTTGGTCTGGCATGAGTTATTCAGCTCCTGTTTTGTTTCTGAGAGGAGAGATAGTTTTGCAGATTAAAACCATAGCTTCCAGTCTACTGGGACCAATCAGCTAATTTATGCTTAAAATGTTGCAAGAAATTGAATTAAATACCCAGTATCCTAGCAAGCACATTTAATACTGTCAAAGAGCTATTTTTAGCCCTCGAGGCATGTAATTACTAGCTCTACTCCATAAGGGAATTTCATCCTGAGAGATTTTCATTATATTTCAGAAGGATCCTCTCCACCAGTGGTAGTGGATACAACCTAAACAATGTTCAGCTTCTTGCCAATGGGATACCGAGGTTTCCAGAGAGTGGAAATTCATACCACTGACATGTTGACACAGGACAACCCATTTATACCAGAATACTGTTATATTACTCTTGCAGCTATTTGTTATTTCTGATTTCCTAATAGTAAGAGAAATAAATAGCTCATAGAAAGTTCTATCATGAATAAGACTCAATAAACTCCATCCAGCTCTGTCAATCATTCTACTCTTCACAGTATCAGTGTGTCTGGCTTATTAATGAAATAGATTTTTGTTTAAGAATGGCTGCTTCCCTATAAAGTTATGAAAATATGCTAAAAGCAGCACTATAGACTCTTTTTCATGGACAACTATTGCTCTTATTTATTTTTTCAACATCAGTGTGAGGAAAGGAGAGGTTTTATACACAGTTATTGTGAAGTACTTTCCATATTTTAAAAAGCTGGTCTGATTTTAACATAAAGAATTTTCCTCTGTTGATTCTTTTGTCAATTGGGCAACTCATGGATAGCACAACCTCTCCAGGTTCAAAATTTACAGCTGACACCTGCTTTAATTTTCTTCCTGCTTCCCCAACCAAAGTACCATGACAAATGAAGTTGATGAAAATACTTATTGTTGTATTCCTCTGGGGAATGGTTTTTCCCCAGAACCCCCTGAAGCCTGTAATCAGGTAGTTTGACCTTACCTTCCCTTATCACTAACTTATTGGCTCAGTGCCAGTTAGCTATCCTGAGACAGAGTCTAGATAAAAACAACCCATGCTCCTTCCTCGTTCACTCTCTTTTCCCTGGAACCCTTCGAGAATAAAGCCTTGGAATAATCTTGAGGTAAGAGCCTCTTCCGGATTCTTTCATCCTACCCCCTGAGATATTTCCCCCAAAGTCCCTCAAGGAGATTGAGCTAGCACAGGAGCCTAGGGGGGCAGGCAGGGGGGAGTATTTCAACTTATGAGCATTTTTAAATAAAAAATTTCACTCTTAAATGAAAGTTATTTAACACTTTTTGCTTAATTATGTCTATGTGGCAACCAAGCTAATATTCTGATCACATATTTTAAACCATGATTTGTGTAATTAAAAGGAAATATAGAAATAATATTTTTTTCTTCCACCAACAATGAATTTTTTTCTCTCACATAAAATCAATTTACTTTCCCCCAGTAGTACCACAATGTATTTTGCCTTCAATGCCTACGCACTTAAATTATTTGCCTCATTTAACACTAAAAAGACAGGGAAGCTCAGGAAAAAAAAAAAAAAAAAAAAAAAAAAAAAAAAAAAAAAAAAAAAAAAAAAAAAAAAGAGGTAATACGAAGTCCAGTATGATACAGCTGAGCACTTAAGATCAAATGATTTCAGGTAATATAGATCCGATCTGGTGTCAATATACAGGAAAGTGTAATCCAAAGCATAACAAATTTACCTATTTACATACTTCTGAATGAACACTCTTATCATGTTACTGATTCTAGCAGCAATAATTTTGCATTAGAGGAATTGCTTTCCACTATAGCTTCAGGCAATATCTGAACTCAGCTGTATACAAGCACAGAGTTTTGAAGAACTGCTTAGGACAGCCATCCTGATGAGCATCCCCAGTTATCAGAAGGACAAAATGGTCTGGCTTAAGATAAACCATGATGATAATATTTTTTCACCTGTTTAGTAACAAAGCATGAAGAATAATCTTAAGCAGTCTGGCCAGCAAAGGACCAGGGAGATCATTCTTCCCCTGTACTGGACACTGGTGAGGCCACACCTCGAGTGCTGTGTCCGGTTCTGGGCCCTCAGTTTAGGGAGGACATTGAGACATTTGAGTGCATCCAGAGGAGGCAACGAGGCTGGTGAGGGGTTCGGAACACAAACCCTGTGAGGAATGGCTGAGGGAGCTGGGGTTGTTTAGCCTGGGGAAAAGGAGACTCAGGGGTGACCTTATCACTCTCTACAACTTCCTGAAAGGTGGCTGTAGTCAGGCGGGGGTTGGTCTCTTTCTCCAGGTAACAACTGACAGAATGAGAGGACAAAGTCTTAAGTTGCACAAAGGGAAATATAGGCTGGATATTAAGAAAAAGTTTTTTACGAAAAGAGTGATAAAGTACTGGAATGGTCTGCCCAGTGGAGTCACCTGGATGTGTTCAAAAAAAGACTGGATGTGGCATTGGATGCTATAGTCTAGTTGAGGTGTTAGGGCATGGGTTGGAATTGATCTTGATGGTCTCTTCCAACCTAGTGATTCTGTGATTCTGTGAAATATACTTAAAGTCTAATTCATTTAGTGTTTCCGAAATTCAGGCTGAGAAAGTATTTTAAACCAGATGCATTACAAGCACAGAGCAAAAGATGACAAAATGCCTGACAGTACTTGGAGAGTACTGTATGAGATCAGTGGAATTAAGGACCTGCAATCACCAGCTGGTAACAGGCACAGCTCTTCTCTTCATGTGCATCAGATACAAGCAGAGGACATGCTAACAAAGGAAGATGAAGTATACTTCCATTAAAAAAATCTTCAAAGTTATAGATCGTTAAATTACCCTATTCTACCTCCTTGCTTTGTAAAAGTAATGAATGCTAGTCAGTTATATGTGTCTGGGAACTATCAGTTTGTTTTTATATGGCAGTGACAGCCTTGCTGGCAAGAAAATCCATCAATGCAAATAGATATGATTAGGTTGTTTTTTTTCCAGTTGTAGTGGGTTAAGTGCTGGCCAAATGCCGATGCACCCACTAGAGTTATTTACTCATTTCCTGCTGTGAGATATGGATTCAGAGGAGGGAAAAACAGGCTTAAAACTTTAAAGGGTATAAAGAAAACTTTATTAACAGAATTAAAAGCAAGAAAAAAATCAGAATAAGCCTTCAGAACACTTCTCCTCCTCACACGCCCTCTTTTCTTTCCCACTGACAATGTAGAGACAAAACCTGGGACTTTCAGTCAGTTTACCAACTCTAAAATACTCTTTCTTCAGTTGTCTTAGGGAGAGAAGCCATTCTTGCCATGCCATAGAGACTTCTCTACAAGAAACACTTCTCTTGTGGTTTTTAATTTCCACGAATAGCAGCTGCCTGGAAATCTGCAATAGTGAAGTCCTTCCCATCTCTTGCAGCCTTCCCACAGCTGCGTTCATGGGCCATGTCAACTTATGGGGGTGCTATTTTAAGGGTGAGCTGTTCTAGCATAAAAAGCAAAAGTTCTTTTCATCCATCTCTGGGAACAGAGGTTTTCTTCTTCTATTTCTGGGGTGAAGTTTCTCATGTCTCTCTGTTCAAGCTTTTCATTGGATTACAGCTACTGCAACAACATCTGCTTATTTCAACACTGGTGCTTCTGCTCAATGCTGTGGTTAGAACGCTGCATCCCCCCAATGCATTCCATGAATTACAGAGAAAAAAACAAAGTCTGATACATATATCAAGTATATCTTCCCCATAACCTTAAAAAAGAGTTTCAGCCCAAAACTAAACCATCTCCTCAATCCCCTCCCATCTAGAATTTGGCCCCTTCTTCACTGACCTCAGTGTCCTGTGCTGTTTTCTCTATGTGTCTTCATCCTTTCCTTTTCTATTCAGGAGAGAATTGGTGTTCTCAAGCTTTATCAATTGAAACAGTTTTTACAGAGCTCTGCAGTGTTTAAAGGTTGATCTTGTCCAGGTTCCGCAACCGAGGAATCGCTGTGTCTCTCACTGCTGATCATGCGGTTCCCGTGGTTCTCGCCGGCACTGTGTGAGTTGTGCTGGCTGCTGGAGCCACCCCTGTGCCTTTCCTTCATGTGGGGCGCCGGAAAAAAAAAACAAAAAACTGCTGCTGCTGCTTTTGTCCTTCTGTGCGCAGCATGGCTGGCTAAAAGCGGCTAGGCAAATAAAGTTCATTGGGAGCCTGTCTTGGTTTGGAAAGACAGGTATCTGCCAGGGAAACTGGAGTTTCCCTTAAAATGGAGAATGCAAACCCCTCACCCCTGCCAAATTATAATTTTGCAATTAAGGGGTCTCAGGCAAAGATTTGGGAATAGGAATAACAGTTCTTTACTAGGAATATCAATAATATAAATGTGGTAGAAAAACAAAACCACCCCACCAAACCAGCAAACAAACAAACAACAATTTTGGAAAGCCCTGACAGAGTCAGAGCTGCAACCTGACGCCCTGTTGGTCAGGGTGTTGGAAGCAGTCCAAAAGTAAATCCTCCTGGAGTGGCAGATGTGGTTCTGTTGAAGTAGAGATGATCCTGTAGCCAAAAAGGGTCCAGGGGTGGTGAGAAGGGGTCTGGTGATGGTGAGATGGGGTCTGGTGATGGCGAGATGAGGTGCAGTCTTCCTCCCAGGAATTGGGGTGAAGCAAGAGAGCGCTCCTGTTCCCCAGTCTCAGTTTTTTTCCAGGCAGGAATCGTTGACTCCCCCCACTGGGCGGGGCATCTCACAATAGGATTATGGCATGCAGATGCACCGCTCTGGGGGCTCTGGGGAGGGTATAGTCCAGGGAGGTGTTAATGCCCCATTATCAGAAGGCACCCGCCCCTTCCCCCCACCTCCTTCTTCCAGAGTTACAAGAGATAAAGAAGGAAAACAAAAAACTAAACATCTCCCCAACTGGTTTCAGCAGATGAAATAAAATATACATTTTTGATTCCATAACCCAAGACAGAGCCGCAGTCGCTTCCCTGGCCACGCCAATTTCAGTTGAGCAGTTCCGGCCATGTGGCTGCTCCTGGCCTCTGGGTCGCCTCCAGTGCTGGCCATGGGGCCGCTCCCGGAGCTGCTCCCAGAGTAAACAAAGTTCATTTTGTGGGACATGCCGAGACAGCCACAGCAGTGCTGCACCGCCTGGCCGTGTGGTGCCGCCTGGCCGTGTGGTGCCGCCTGGCCGTGTGGTTGATGGTGGCATTGGGATAGTCCTGGTGGCATGCTCCAGTGGCAGCAGGAAGCTCAGCTGAACCACGTGCCAACCGAGCCACACGGGCTGCATGGGGCTGGCCCGGCTGGGGCTGCAGCAGAGCCCAGCCTGGCCCGGCTCAGCCCAGCCAGATCAGCCAGTTACCTGTTCCCAGATCGAAAGCCAAGAGAAAATTTCCGAGGCTTTGTTCCTTTTAAAGTGTGTTTTTCTACAGAGGCGTGTTCAACTCTTCTAAGTGGTTTAACTAGGTGCCAATCTTCAAAAATAGCCAGCTGATTGGTCTTCAAAACTAACCAGCTGATTGGCTCTTCCAGGTCTGTTGTCTGGGTTTTCGCTGTTCTCCTCTGTCTCTTTAAGGAGTTTTCTGAAGTTTCATTTTTAGCCTTCTGTGTTTACCTTTTGCAATGGAGTCAGATACAATTTTACATAAACAATCTTCTGTTATTGTAAACATCTAACAATGTTTACATTCTTCTCATAAGGAGTAGACTGTTGATGCACTGTTGGGTTGCCCAGTGTGGTTGAAAAGGAAGATTTTCTTCCTCCAATCCATGGTCAATGCTGGAATTTGATAAATGTTGAAGTTGTAAATAAACCTCCCTCTTTTCTGCCTTGGACATCTCAATGTGTGGGTGTCATTTCTTTGTGTCGTGTGCGACACAGGTCCCCATAGGGAACCACCCCCGCAGCCTGGGAACTCTCCCCCACCTAAAAACCCCACAATCTGTTAAACCATGACACCAGTCATAATTGCCATTATTTCTTCTTAATTCTGTTCCTTCTAATTTAATGTTGTATTGAGTGCATACTATTTCCTTGTCTAAAAGAGAAAATCACAATTAGTTTATCTGAATGGCAAGATGTCATTTCTTTGCCTGAGAATTATAAATACATTGTTGCTAGGAAACTGTTTCCAAAGACAAATTTTTTGAAGGACAGCAATTGTATAGATTTTAAAAATGTCCCAACTATAATCTCAAAGCAGTGCAAAAACAAAAAGTTCCCTTATAGAATTAGAAGAGGAAGGACAGAGAGACTCTGTAGGCAGAGACAGCTACTTAGTAACCTGTTTTACTAGAAAACCCTTTTATTACATATCCTTATTTTACCCTCTTGCTATACCATGTAAAACATACCTTTCTGAGAGTATAATTCAAGCAGTATTCAAGCATGATTGTAGCTCCCACTTTTCAGGCATATAATCTGATCTTCAAAAAATTGTCCATAAGAACAAAAAGAGATTAGCTCAGAAATGGGCATAGTATGGCCCTTCCTCAAAAGTATTAATTTGCACATTTGGGTATATTTAAATTGATGTATTTATATATACGTATCTATAAAGATCAGATAAGTCTATTTGGAAAGTCTCAGTAATGTGCCATCATGGCAACCTCAGTAAAAGCTGGATGAGGTGACAGCTGCACTGAAATTATTGACACCAGAAATGTTTCTGCATGACCCAGCTGCCAAATATGTGAGATTTTTTTTTCCTTAAGTGTCTTTTAGATGATGCTGATTTGAGAAGACCAAATGCTACTGTGCCTGAACTTGCACCTCTGCAGAATATTCTATGTAGTCTTGCTTCTTGGGCATAACTTTGGAGAGTTCACCATTCTGACCCTGGTCCCAGAGACCCTCTTGTCCAGTCTGGGGTGTCCCCACACTGTGGGCTCCAGGCAAGGTGAAGCCACAACATATTCCCAAGGGAAGCAATCATACACTCAGCTCACAGCCTGTACATTGTGCAGTGCAGAACAGATCCTTCCCCTGCCCCCTGCCCACCCCCATCCCCCATGTTCTTTTCACAGCAATCCCCTGTACATACCTTCCCAGCCAGGCTGTCCTTTGCTCTGAGACATCTTCTGTAATAAAACCTGGGCTGCATTTCAGAAGCATCTGCAAGAAAAAACCCAGCCCTGCTCCATCTGCTGCCCCTGTTCTGTTTCAGAGACAGTATTTTGCAGCAGCTGTTTTCTGATGAGAGGTTCAGGCACAGCCATGGGAGAAAAATAGACCCTCGAACACCTGCCATGGCCATGGCCAGTAGAGGAGGTATCCTTCATTATGCTGCTGGGAACTTTCAGGACTCAAGGCAATTTTGGTGCAGAAAAACAGAGTGCCTGTGAGCTCAGAAGATAAAATTACATACATGCATAGATTTTGGCAGTAGCACCCTAATTATTGATTGAGATCCTCAAGTAATATAAATAATATATATAAATAATAATACTCAAATACTTATGAGTCTGGCCAGTATTCGGGTTCTTCTGATTGCTTCATTTGCCAACATCCAGATGAGATTTTCCAGTCTGTCCTGTAAAACTCCCTTTTTTCTTTACCAGAGAAAGTTGTTTCCAGAAGATAACTAATTCACACAGGTAGTGAAAGGCAAAAAGAATGAGGTAAAGGCTGTGAAGTCAGAGCTCAAGGGATGCTTGGTTGAACAAGAAAAATGCTGCTGAGAGATTCTAGCTGTGCAGGTGCATGAGACAAGGTAACTATGTAGCAATCATTTCTTTTTCACGGAAGAGTAATTCTAACATTCCTTTGGTCCTTACAATGGGAATGAATTTGAGTTTTTTTTCAAAATGTGAAGCTTTCATTACTTTCTTGATGTAAACTTTCAAGTTTAATCAAATTTCCATTATGATTAGAAGAATATAGTATTTCTTTTATACACTATAAAGTACAAAAAAGTACAAAATACATGAAGGCAGAGTTATAACTAATAAATACAATTTTGCAGATGCATCACTCAATGTGGGACTTCCTTTGCATGAAATGTTTCTCAATTCAGAGTTTTTGATCCAAGGTAATTGGATTACCTTGGATAACAGATGATTATCTGTTTCTAAAGAAACAATACTAACACGAAGCTGCCCAGACAATGACTTTGGAATATCTCATTGCAATAATCAAAATCAAAGTATTAGTTACCATTTAAGACTAATTTAAGTATAGAATCATAGAACCATAGAATCACTGAGGTTAGATAGGACCTCCAAGATCATCAAGTCCAACCTTTGACTGAACATCACCATTCCATGAATCTCATGCGATTGGCCTCAGCCCAGTGATCCAGATCCCTCTGCAGAACATTCCCTGCAGTGGAACAACAAGCCTGCCCAACTTAATGTCATCTGAATTTCTATGAAGAGTGCACTCAATCTCCGCATCCAAATGATTTTTGAAGATAAAGTCCTATTGCAAGGTATCCTTGTTATATAGAGGGAGGAGTTCCCAAATACACAAATTGAGAAGCATATTTCTCTGATTTTAAAGTTTTGTATTCTTACAATAGAAAAGGATCACCTGTACTGGAACTGCATTTATTTGCATTTATATCCGCAATATGCACTGGTATCAAAACAAAATGGGCAGAGTGACCAAAATGAAATTTGTTTAAATATCTCAGAATGTAATAGTGATTCCTGAGTTATGTCTCTGGGCCTCCAAACTAATGGCTAAATAAATAAAATAAAAAAAAATAAAAAAAAAAAAGAAAAAAAAGAAAAAAGTAAATATCTGAATTGACAACTACAGTCCCAAAAGGCTGCCCTTCACTAGCTGTTTAGTTACGGAGATTATTAAACTAATGAAATGTAAAAGTTTTGCTTTTCAGATCCTTCATCTGGATCTGCAGTTTTTCAGCCCCAGAAACTGTTGTATCAGGTATTTCAGGTACGTCAGGTATCCCATAGGCCTTACTCAAATTCTCAGTCTACACAGTCCTCAGGGCTTCTCAGCCCTCTGGGGTTTCCAGTCTGCTGGGCATTCAGTGTTGGCATCCAGCCTTTTGCAGGAAAATTTACCAATGCACTTCACCAAAACTCCACACCAAACAAAAGCTGTACAGAACATTAGTGTCAAGCATGCCCTAGCAGCCACAAATTGTGTTCTGGATCAAAATATCATTAAAAGGCAAGATATTATGGAGGTATTTAATCTACTAAAAATGTTTTTTCTGTGGTTTTTTTTTCAAGATATAAAATGAGAATTTCTTGACAACTACAGTGGATTGTCTTGTGCCTTTTCTCTAGATAAATTAACTAATTATATTTGTTTCCTCATTCCCCTGTGTGTGTATAAGTACTTAAAATGTTGTATGTATAGGAAGAATGTTTTCAGTTTTGATGTGATCAAGTTTCACTGGAGGACCAAAGTTCCATCTTTCTTGAAACAAATTATAACAGATGCATCCTAAATTCAGAGGAGCAGGGAAAGAAAACTCTGTTCTTTTACTCCAGCCAGCAACTGAATCCCACACAACTGCTCACTCACTCTTTGCTGGTTAGATGGGACACAATCAGAAGGATAAAATTTATGGGTTGAGATAAGGGCAGTTTAATAGGTAAAACAAAATCCTTGCACAAAAGCAACAAACCCCAAGCAATTAATTTGCCACTTTTTATGGGCAGGAAGGTGTTCAGCCATGCCCAGGAATGCCTGTCTGTCACAATCTGTCATGTGTAATGGTGACTTGGAAAGACAAACACCATCACTCTGAAAGTCCTTCTCTTTCTCATCGGCCAGCTCACCATGCTTAGCATGACGCCACATGGGCTGGAATATCCCTTGGTTCAGCTGGGATCAGGTATCCCAGACACATGTCCTCCTAAATTTTTTGCTCCCCAGCCCCATCAGTGGTGAAATGGGGTGAGCAGCAGAGGCAGCCTTGGCTGTGTTTAAGTACTGCTCAGCAGTGTAAAAGCATCTCTCTGTTATCAACACTATTTCCAGCATAAATCCAAGGTATATCCTCCCACTAGCTATGCTGAAGGAAATTAACTCTATCCCAGCCAAAACCAGCACAGCTTGTATTATCTCTCAGTTAAATCAAAATCTCTTGAGTAGTAGCATAATACACAGAAATTACTATCCTCTGATTATTTTCTACTCGTAATTGATGACATGGTCTTCTTTCTAATTCTCTAGTGTTTCTCATTGATTCAATCAAACAGAAACAGTCCCGTTGTAAGGCTTTATAAGGATGAAATTATTTAGGTTTGACAAGATTTGGGCAGAAAAAAAAAGACTTTCTAAAGCTGTTATGTAATTACACTAGATAATGGCTGCTGCAATTCAACATGGAGAAATGCAAAGCATTTAATAGGAAAGGGACCAATTTAAAACTTCTCACATATAAAAAAAGTCCTGAGAAGGGAAATTATAATTATTGATGTCTAGAAGATCAAGGACTTCCCTAAAAGGAAAGATTGAAAACAGATGGACTAATTAATTTGAAGGGACTGAGAAGTAGGTTTGTTACAAGACAGTAAAATCTGTTATGGTAGAGATATATATTAAATCAGAAATTGTAAAAAGAATGTTAGTCCGCACCCTTCCCATAATATAAATACAGAAAAACATTCACAGACCTGTAATCACGTGGATAAATGTATTTGAAATGGTTCAGGCAAATATTCTTTGTGCAAAGTGAAATTTATCTGCAAAACTCCCTGTGGAAGATATCTTTCTTCAATATTGTTCAGTATATTAACTCCTCACTTCCACTGACAAGTAAGAGTAATTGTTCCCAAGATATGTAGTAGTATTGATTACAATTTCCTCTGAAGCATTAGTTACATTATATTCTCAGAGACACACAGTGTCAAAGGAGCTGTGTGGTGTTCAGCCGCTCGCAAGAAGGACAATCCACTTGCGTACCTGGCTGAGGACCACAGAAGGGGAGAACAATAAATTCCCAGTTCTCATTGCTGGTGCAGGAGAAATAAGGTTCAGGCAGCTGAGCATTTCCCAGCAGTCTATCCAAAAGGAGTATTTTTAAAATCCCATTGTGCAAAGTGTTGTATACTTTGATTCATGTCCATCAGGGTACTTTAACTTATGCTTAAGTTTAAACTGGTTTGCTTTCTGCACTAGTTTTACCCCTTGGATGTAGAGATAACGACAGAGAAAGAGAAGAAAGAAAATGGATATATCTGTATCCATTCACTTAAGAGACAGCAGACCTCAGCACATCCCATTCCCCTGTGACACCTCATAGAAGAAATCCTTTTCTGACTTCCTCCACAAAGTGTATAAGAAAGTAAAAACTCAGCAAGCAAACCTTATTTTACAACATAGTAGGATGGTTTTTCCCCCCTCAGTGCTTCTCACTTGCTGATGGAGCTTGATAAAATGATGAATCCTCGCACTTAAGGCCTCTCTGGATTTTCTTCTGTGCATCTTTATCACTCCTTTTTCTAATAAAAATGTTAAATTAATGTCTTTTCTCCTTGATGCAGTATGGGATTTATATAAACTCACTGACTGTTATAAAGCTATTTTCAGCTGTGTGTCTCATAACACTTTCACAGAAATCATCTGATTGATTTTATAGATTTTTAAAATCTCCTGTATCACATTCTAGAAATAAAGTGCTAAAAAATATTTCTTATAACAACGAAGTCCATTGCAAGCCCAGATATTTTGAATGCATGATGAGTTTAATGTACATAGAGTAACTTATTAAAAAGTCAGGAAGTTAATTATAAAGGGATTTTAAAATAACAATTGATAACTCTGTTTTTATAACAGTTTTCAAAATATTTGAGAGTCTCAGAAGTATTCTTCTCTGAAAGGCAACACACGCATTTTTATGTTTGGTTTGGGGGTTTTTAGGCATAAAGATTGAAAATTTGACATATAATGCAGTGTTATCTTTGATTATAATTCTGGTTTAAGGAATTTCATGAGTATTCAAATTGCTAACAAAAAGAAAAGGAAAAAGATTATGTAAATAAAAGCAGCAGGAATTTTGGATATGGGGTGACTTTACAAGCCTAGTTAAGCATGGTAGGGTAGTTATACAGCCCAGTCAAGTATGGCTGATTGATTTTTATCTGCAAATTGTTATCAACTGTGAAAGCTGGCTTCAGGTTGTTAAAATCAAGAGCCCTGTGCATTCTATTTAGAGAACACTGGTTGCATAACAAATCTGCTTTCCTGTGAAAAGCAGGCAGTCAGTATTAATGATTTCATCACAAAGAGCAAGAAAACAAAAGTTGCCAGAGATGCTGGGTTGAAAAACACTGTTCAAACAAAGATTATGATGTTATACAGGAAGAGCTGCATCCCTCAAAGCCCAGAGAAAAAGAGTAAGAGCTCAGAGACATGGTGCCAATAACAACAGAGTATGCAAAGTACACATAAAGGACTTTTGGACAAAGTGGGTACTCCCTAGATACAAAAATTAAGAAAGGAATATGGCCCACTAATACACAGTGGCCATTTCTTGGGCATACCACATGATACAATTTTAGCCTCATATTTTGATGAAATACAGAATTAAGCAGGGAGTTAAAGATTGATGGGAAAAGGCTGGAGAGCTTTCTGTGTGACAGGGGACTAAAAAAAGCCTGCATATTAGCCTACCAAAAAAAAAAAAAAGCTCACAAGGATTATAATTATTGTCTATAAATGCAGCAAAATACATACATATGGAAGGGAAAGAACAAACATGAGACAACATATCCAAAACACTTTTATCTGAATTATTAAAAATATACACTTTGAATATATATATTTACCTTTTGTTAGGTCAGTTTGTCATGATGTTTCAGCTTTCTGGAACACAACCATAAGGAAGCTGAATAACAGTTTATACTGAATGTTAAGGAATGGTGATTGGTCTAGTTTGAGGAACATTTAATGGCAGGAGGGAGTTTTGAACTGAGCAGGGGGAAATATTCTTAGATGTAGGCCATGGGCTCTACATGAAAAGTTTCATTTCTGTAGCAGTCCCAAGCAGGTAGCAGGAATTTTTAACCATGAGTGAAGACAAATAATAAATAGGATGTGTTGTGGTTCATTACAGTGTGCTGAGTGCAAATCTACAGAAAACATATAATGGTATGGCATTATATGAATTAAGATCTAGAGACCTCCTAATAAGGCTTATCTAAATAACTAGCATATGAATAATCAATTAGCTCTAAAAGTGCCTCATCGATATGCAATAAAATATGACAGCCAGTAAAAGAATGATAAAATATATGAGAAACTAATTAAAAGTCTAACGGAGATGCTGTAGTTCAGATTTTCTTCATCTCAGCCACTGTCCAGATGGGCCCATTGGTGCTTTGGTGACCACTGTATTGTAGTAATGTGAGCTGGATATGTATTACAATGTTCTTAATTAATACTACTGGGTGACAAAAGAGATGCTGATAAAAGCTAAAAAGGAGATTGAGCCTAATTTCTGGAAAATTTGGAAGTGGGAAACATTCTGGAGAAAACATCTCCAGACAGTAAGTGAGCTTCTCTGCCCCAGGGCATTGAGAGCACTTGCATTGGACAGATGCTATGAAGAGCTTCTGGCTTCTGGGCTGCAGGCTTTGGGCTTCTGGAAGAGGAGTTTTGTACAGCAGAAGTCAGTTCCTCAGGACAGAAGTGCAATCCTCTGCTTTATTCTGCAGTCAAAATCATCCACACAAGTGAGAAAAATTATTTTTGATACCTTTTCCTGAAAAGCCCTTGCTGACATTCTGCAAATAATTCTACTACCAATGGTGAATGGAGACTGAGCCAAAGGTAGGAGGGAAAGGAGGAGTTCAGTTTATGAAAAAAAAAAACATTATTGAAAGTCAGCACACTACTGGTAAGAGCCATCTCCGAGTCATAATATTTTGTATGATAACTCTCCCTGACTGACACAATCACTTCCACTGACAAACAAAGTGCAACATTCTCATTACCAGTGGACACTTCTGAAGACATGACTGAAAGAGTCCTTGGGTAAAATAAAAAAAACCCAAAAAACCAAAACAAAACAAACAAACAAAAACAAAACAAAACAAAAAACCAAAAAACAAAACAGACCACAGTATCTACAAGATATTGTGAGAAACAAGTAGAAATTAGAACAATTAGAAAGCTTACTCTTAGTGTGAATTCTCTAAAACAATTAGAGAGGTTTTGTATTCCATTGAGGCAGCTTCTTGCTAAAATACCAGGGATCTGACTGAGATACATTTTAAGCCAGGTCATGCTTTCTTTTTTCTGCCAAATATAATTAAAAATGTGTTGAAATGTGCAAGCTGCACTATTCATTAAGCATTTGCAGATGTAACACCATGAGGAGGACTGCTGCTGTTCTGCTTTTGGCACTTGACATTACCATGGCAAAAAACATGCTGAGCTAATAGAGTATCTGCACATTGGAACCTAAAGCACGGCTGGGGTTGAGAAAAGCAATTCCCTAAACTAAAAATTACCTGTAATGCAAGTTTTTGGAATTCCTCTTTTAACTAAACAAATTTGTGGTGAAAATGTAATAAATAAAGACCAGGACTGGCTAAAAATATAAGCAGGGATTTTTTGTTGTTGTTTTTCTATAGATTGTGCAAGTTTGGATTCCTGTTCTTATTTAGAACTAACCCAGAATAACCAAGTTTGAAGTCCTTTACAATTTTTTTTCTTTTTATTTATGAAATATGTTCAACCATCATCTTAAATTATTAAATTTGATTTTAAACCTCAACATCATTGATATACGTATATCATTGATATACAAATTCAAGACCAGAGAGAATTCTTCCTGAAAGATATAGGTTTGATAGGGTTGTAGTTGATAGGGTAAGTGCAAGAGGGTACTTAACCACATACTTTATACCAGAAAAATGCAAAATCATAGAATCTTTTAGGCTGCAAAAAGAGCTTTAAGACCATTGAATCCAATCATTAACATTGTTAGTCAACCACTAAAGAACAACATCTACATGTCTTTTAAATACCTCCAGAGGTGGTGACTCAACTGCTTCCCTGACCAGCTGTTACAATGATTGACAGCTCCTTTGGTGAAGAAATATTTCCTAATATCCAGCCTAAACCTCCCTTGCCATTTCCCTCCAATCCTGAGGCCATTTCCTCTTGTCTCATTTCTGTTTCTTGGGAGAAGAGACCAACCCACACCTGTCTAACCTTCTTTCCAGAAGTTGTAGAGAGTGATAAGTCCTCCTGAGCCTTCTTTCTCCTCTGTAAACCACCTCAATTCCCTCAGAGTAATGGTTTTCAGCTCCTCTTTGTTGGCCATGCTGTGTGCATTGATCCCAACACCTTACTCTTTTTGTGACTGAAATGATCACATTCAGTAAAAGCTGGGTTCCCTGCTCTTCCGGCTCAGCAAAATTCCTTATTTTGCAGCTTGTCTTCTACATTTGTGCTCTGGCTTTGGCCAATGATACAGGGTTTTTAAAGCCAAACCTTAATTTGAATTATTCTTATTGGTAGGTTTTCAACTCTCAGTTTGAATTTTCCTTTGATAATCTTAGAAAATCCATTTAATGGAGTATCCATCAAGATAGTCTATCTGTTGTAATATGAGTCATTATTGTCTCTTTTTTGCTTCTTTTCATTCATGGACAAGAATCCCTGGCCATTATTTCAATGACTAGAGAAGCACTCCCCATGTATTCTTTCTTTCAGTAATAAATAATCCTTATGTAGTAAGACACCACATATCAGACATTTTCCTTGGCAGTCAGTGACTCCTGTTTACTAAAAACTCCCTCACTACAGGTTATTTTAACAAACTGTATAATAATTTTTATGTGTCATAACCCACCAGCAATTTTGAATAGTAGCTTATCTCAGTCCAATGTCATTCTTGGCTGATGGCCTGGCAGCATTATCTAGATCTGGAAAGGTCAAAAACAAATTCAGTGCCAAAGTAATGATAAGCTGCAGGTGGGACTGCAAGCTTTCCAAATCACATAAAATGCCAGGAAATTTCTGAAAAAGATTTTTTTAACGTTTATAAAATAATATGAAATAAAAATTATTAATATGTCTGTGAAATGTAAGTAGCAGAAGAAAAACTGTAACTTTTGCTGTCTGTAAATTATTGTATTCATCAGAATTTTTAAACATAATACTAGAGGCAGTGAAATTACCAGATCATGTGCCATATTACAAGCTCTCTTCAGTGAGCAGGTCCAATATTTTGTTCTTTGTATGTGTACATGTTATGTGAACATTTGAAAATCATTTTTGCAATCAGAACAGTTAAAAATACATGTTCTTATGATGTATGGACTTCTCACTCCCCAAAGTCCACAATTAATCCAGAACTTTGTGGTTACTAAGGAAGAAAAAAACACCTGTTAAAAATTCATAGATGGAGAAAAATCAAAAGCTTAAAGAAGAGACAGACTAATAGGAGCAGGGGGTTATGAATAGGCAGTGAGCTACCCATGCCCAGTTTGGCTTGTAAAATGGCAGTAGAAAATAAACCAGGCATCCCAGCAAAGCACAGGTCTAAGGCAGAATGTTCAGAAGGAGCTGAGTCTGGAGCCTTGCTCCCAGCTGAGTGCTGAGAGTCAGGTGGAGCTCTACTCTCATGTAGCACTACCAATGCCCTTGACACTTTATTCAGGTCTGTCTTTTGCACCTGTGCACAATGAGAGATTCATAAAGATTTGTCCATGTCAGATCATAGAAAAAAAAACAAACAGAAGTATTGAAGGACAGATACGTGCCATCTAGAAATGCAAAGACATTAAGAAAAAACAGTTGGATTACCCCATATCATCTTTTTTTTTTTTTTTTTTCCAGGTCAAATAAACATTTTATGTGAGTCTTGTTAATTTCTTCTTCACATGGGTGAAAACACTTTAATTTGCAGTCTACAGCTCTGATATATCAGGTAGTCAGGAGCTGAGATTGTCACTGCAAAGCCCACAGCTTTGGCCAGAACTGCAGCAGCCTGCAGTTGTTACCTGGTTGTTTCTCTCCTTTTTCTTTCCAAATACTCTGTGTAAAGCATTGGTCTATTGAATGAAACTTTTTTTTTTTTCTCAAGAGGTTTTATTTTCATCTTGAAACATCTACGGTTTCATTCAAGCTTGGGAGTGCTTCTGGAATGGTTTTTTTTTTTTTTTTTTTTTTGATGGCAGTGTTGATATCAGCCACAGCGTGCTTCAAGGTGTTTCTCCAGCAGATGGTGAAAAATATTTTATAATATGGTTGGTTGTAACAGTAGAAGTAGTTCTTATGTTCCTGGGCAAGCAGACTTTAAAAAACCAAAAATTTTCATGATTGCAAGGATATTTAAGCAGTTCTCAGGATAAATATAGCAATACTTACTGTTATCCCTGAAGCTGCGCCTGATGGCCTTAGCTCTCAGCCTCGGGGCTAGAGCCTCTGCCTGTCCCCGGCTAGCCCTGGCGACAGTTTCAAGCAGAAGGTACAGCTCAGTAGGCTGGTGTCTTGGTTTGACAAGACAGGTGTCTGCCAGGGAAACTGGGGTTTCCCTTAGAATAGAGAATGCAAACCCCCCACCCCTGCCAAATTATAAATTTTCAATTAAGGGCTCTCAGGCAAAGATTTGGGAATAGGAATAACAGTTCTTTACTAGGAATATCAATAATACAAATGTGGTAGGAAACAAAACTACGCCACCAAACCAGCAAACAAACAACAACAATTTGGGAAAGCCCTGACAGAATCAGAGCTGCCACCTGGCACCCTGTTAGTCAGGGTGTTGGAAGCAGTCCAGAAGTGAGTCCTGGGATGACAGACGTGGCTCTGTTGGAGCAGGGACGATCCTGTAGCCAAAAAAGGGTCTAGGAGTGATGAGGAAGGGTCTAGGAGTGATGAGGAGGGGTCCAGGGGTGAGGTGATGGTGAGAATGGGTCCGGCGATGATGAGATGGGGTCTGGCGAAGATGAGATGGGGTGCCGTCTTCCTCCCAGGAATCGGGGTGAAGCAAGTGAAGTCTGTCCCCGGCCGGCTCAGTTTTCCCGGCAGCAATTGTAGACTCCCCCCACTGGGTGGGGCATCCCACAATAGGACCATGCATGCAAATGGGGCTTCTGGGGCTCTGGGGGGAGCGGGTATAGTCCGGGGGTATAGTCTGTTGATGGCCCATTACCCAAAAGGCACCCGCCCCTCCCCCCCGTCCCCCTCCTTCCAAAGTTACAAGAAATAAAGAACAATTCCCCAACTGCTTTCAGCAGATGAAAATAGAATACACATTTTTGATTCCATAACCCAGGACAGCTGGCCAACCAAGCTGATCCTGTGGGCTCTTGTCAGCCCAGCCGCCTGATGGAGATCACGACCGCAGCGAGGGAAGAAAGAGGACTCTGTCGAGGGGTTCCACAGGAGCTTTATTGAGGATCAGCAGGGAACTGCCTCACTCCAGGGAGAGCTGCCTCGGCAGAGCGCAGTCTACCCTGTGCAGGCTGGTTTTATCCAGGGGAGGAGACAAGGGAGGTAACTGGGAAGGAACCAATGGGGAACGAACAGGGAGTGGTTAACAGGTTGACGGATTCCTCCGAAAACCAATCTCAGTCCGGAGGGGCGGACTTCCTCGGATCCTGTCCTATCACTCGACGCCTCTCCCAGAACTTTCCAGATTCTGGGAGAGGCCCCGAGTAGACAGACAGGTCCTTGGGGGTAGGGAGCAGGAGATTGACAATTCGGGTTAAACCAACAGTAATCAAACAAAGGGGTACATGGAATAAACCAACATCATGAACGTAAAATTTTAACACACCACTACATATCCCCACAAGTTATAATTTCCATATAACAATGGCTAGATTTCTTCATCTTGCTGCTTTGATGGTATTGAAGTAAGATGAGCAGCAACAATTGTAATTAGACTTTTTATTTCTGTTTACAAGCATTAAGTGATGAGAAATAAATGAATAATTATTTTTGCATTTTAGCATCAACAAATAACAAGTTTCAACACCAAAGTCTTGGAAATGTCATAATCTCTGAGGATGCTGTGAAAAACAGGGTATAGCACACATACAGAGACATTAATCCTTTAGTAATACCTTGAGACTGCTGTATTTATATGGCTCAGGAGGCTGCTGTGTGGTTTCTCAATACCTGTGCATCTCAGATAAATGTACAGTCATAGCTACTTCCCATGGCATTCAGAATTTATTTAAGAATGAAACAGCACACAGATTATCAATGGAGGTGGATTTTCTATGTACGTGTTCACTACCTGCAAATTTTTGTCATAGATTAAATAGGGCATATCAACACTTTATTATTCATCTTTCATCTTTGTTCTTCAGGTTTCAAAAACTCTGGACTTTCTCATTATATTTCCTTTAGGTTGGATCTAGAAACTAATAAAAACCTAGAAAAATACTAAATATATTTCTAATTTGATACTTATTAAAATCCAGTTTGGAAAACAAAAGTGTATTCATATTAACCTCAGGGCTGTACTGAAATGTCTTTCAACAGTCAAAAAGGTTAAATGCAGAGGAAGTACACATAACTAATGAGGTTGATATTGAAGACTACATTTTGAGAAATCTGTTTTAAAGATAAATGCTTTCCTAGCTATTACATTTTACAAAATAAAATAAATAATCATAAACATTATTAGTACATATTTTATATTAATTACTTCTTTATTAATTACTTTATATTAAACACAGTGTTAGGACTTTAGGAGCCTGCAATGAAAACTGAACTCATTAATGCTGTTGAAAAGTCTTTGTATTCTGATAATCATTGAAGTGATCTGAGATCTCTTCTTTTTTGAAGTTTTTCTAGCACTAACTTTCCTTTCCCTGTCACAAAAAGGGTTGGTTTTCCCCCAGTTAACTGAGTTCTTTAGTTTATTAACTATTAGAAACAAGTTTTGAAGTGCAGTTAAATTGTATGGTACTTAGAATTGACTATATTTACTCCTGATTTATTTGAAAAATAGAATTGTCTGACTGAGATACCTGCAAAACCTTTCTGACTTAACCAACACAATTGTGGTGTTTATTGCATTTTCCATGGAATTTTTTATCAAGTTTAGTTAAAACCTGAACTGGAAATTAGTAAGATAGACACTTAAAAAGTGATTTTATGAAAATACTGCCACCAGTTTCAAAGCAAACTTTTGTCTGGAAGTGTCTCCTTTTACTCCACCCTCTAGGATATACACAATCCCTGACAGCTAGTCTGGGGCACAGCTACTTAGAAAGTCCCCATACTTTGCCAGACCCTTTCTGCTAATTCACTTCTCTTCATGCTGCCCCAATTCTGTGACTTTCAATAGAATATTCTGTGTTGGAAGAGCTAGACAAGGATCATCGAGCCCAACTGTTAAGTGAATGGCCTGTATGGAGATCAAACACACAACTTTGGTGTTATTCCTTGTTCTTCTGGAATATAAAAAAAACCCTTCAGTCCTCATGTTTGCAGGTGCTAAGCTGCTGCTGAATTATTTTGGGTGAAGTATATTTATTGCAGATGGTGTGAGCAAGTCTCACCAGGCTCTGCAACCCGTGTACACTGTGACCATTTGCTTCTACACTTTCCTTTGCCATGGCAAGGACTCCTAACACCCTCAAGAAGGGCAATTTGCCACCTCTGACTCTCTGGCCTCCCCATTGCGTATCAGGAGAAGAAAAGGTAGGACTCAGGACAAGAAATAACTTAAGAGCTTTTATTTTCCATAATTAAATTTTCTACAATCTTGTCATAAATACCTAAGCAGTACTAACAAGGTACGAGTCTATCTTTTTTTTTTGTTGCTGTTGTTTTGAGGTTTGTTCGTTTGGGGTTTGGTGTTTTTTTGGTTTTGATTGGTGTGGTTTGGGTTTTTTCTTTTGTTTGGGTGGACTTTTTTTGTTGGTTTTTTTGTGATCTGAGGCATAAATAATTAAATAGGATAATTTCTATTCAACTGTCAAAGTACTGAGGTAAACAGATAGTAATAGACTTTCACTCAGACATTACGATTACTTAAATACATTGCCATGAAAAGGCAAACAATCAACAGAGTTCTTTAAAAGGTTCAGTGCAAATTAGTTTCTGGCAAGGACTGTGCACTGTTCAAAGCTTCATTAAAGCCTTTCATTTATGAATTATGTCAGGAAAAAGCAAAGGATGCTATGTATGCTATAAAATGAGACAAAAGCCTCAGAGGCCCTCAAAGGGCATTGGGCAGCTCATTTTAAGGTGGTTGTGAGGGCCATTATCTGTCACTGCCTCGGGCCCACAGATAGCAGCAGGACCTGGGAAATAAAGGCATTAATCAGAAAGGAACATTTATGTGTGTGCCTCTCCAGAGTTTAATTCTGATCTGGAACAGTGTTTTAAACATGAAATACAGATATTTTTTCTCCTCATTTTTCAAAGGAAAAGTGCCTTTGAGGACATGCGGCACCACGCTGATTCCTATCTGTTGTCTCTGACAATAGGTGGCACTGAAAATTTTCACATGCATATCTGTTGAGCTTAGCCTTCAGTTTTTTGCCATTGAGGTAGTCCCCCATAAACTAAAAATTTCCCTGTATAAAATGTTTTGGAAATATCACAAGCTGTATTCTTCAGTTATTTACATAGTGTCATTCCATTGTTTTGAGACTATTTGTTAAAGAAATATCATGAATATTTACCTTTCTGGTCACAGTATTTACACTGGGAAACATTTTTATTTTTCTGTTTTCTAAGTTGGTTATTTTCCATCATACCTTCACACCTGTATGAGTTAATTTGTCAGAGTTTCTTTATCAGCTCTCTAGGATGTCTGACCAGAACATTACAAATGTTCCAATTTAGCTATTTTATGTATGCTTTCCACAACTTTTGCCTTTCTTGTTCAATGGAAGAAGGAAATGAAAGACACTTGCATTCTGTCAGATGAGGTTTCTCCTTTGAGCACAACTGCAGCAGCAGAGTGCCCTTGCCAGATTCTCTTCTCATCACATAGGGTCTGATGGTTAAATGTTCTTCACAAGGAGGTTATATCTGTGGACATGCTCTCTGGCTCCTTTCCAAGCCTTCTCTGGTAAGACATGGTGTAGCAAGGTTACACCACGTCAGTGTGATACAAACAAGCTTCTGCTGGCTCCAGTGGGAGGTGGGCACCTGAGAGCTTCTGAGAGGTTTCCAGCTCTTGCAGGCAATGGAGCTTGTGACCTTTTTTCAATTGACTCTGCTATTAAAAGGTCAATAGGTTTATGCAACAAAAATTTGAATAACAAATAACTGCTGTTCTAATGGCTTCTCTTCCAATCTCGCTGACTGATGGTCAACAAATTTCTACTGGACTGAGGTTACAATTATTCTTGTGGATTCTGAGCAGAATATTGTCATATGTGTGTTTTAGAAAGTGTACTTTAGTCAAATCTGACTGTGTGAGAGAAAAATGGATATTTGAAACTGAATAAGAGATAGACTGAAAGGGGGTGGAGGGAAATAAAAAAACAAAGGGAAAAAAAAGATGGTAAACCACCTCACAGAAAGGTGGGGAGATGTGCAATCAATGCAGGATGAATAGATGAATAGAAAATGCTAAGAAATATTGGAAAGAAAATGGAGGAAAACAATGCCTCTTAATTGATACGTTTATGTTGGAAGAGTTGCCTCTGTACTTTGTAAACTGCATTTCTCCTGCAAGCAGTGAAACCAAAGGTTACAGGGACAGGGTGAGCTCTGACTGTGCTGCCTGTCCCAGTGCTGGAGTAGTAATGACCTCTGCTAGCTCTCTGTTCAGAGTCAACACCAGTAGGCTTCACCTAAAACACTTCCTCAGGACCTCTGGTTTGTTCAGACAGCATGAAGGAAACCCAGTTGCAACACCTTGGAAAAAAAATCCACACAGCAGGCTGTGCCAAATGTTCCATTTTATTTGAAACCATTGGTTCTCAGACCACTAAGTGATATTCTGCCTCTGGGGCTCTTAAAAGAGGATTACCAGCCAGCAGGCATCATGGAATCATGGATAAGCTTCCACTCCTGGACCAGGCTAACAGAGACTAAACCTGAAAATTGAGTACCTGCTTCCATATGGGCAAGCAGCAGAGGGAAAGTGCAGGAGAAGTAGCCACTGACTGTGGAGATTTCACTGGTAACATTCCTGCTCTCAGAGACACTCTTACAACACAGTTAGATTTTTTTATATATGTATTAGAACACCTAAATAACCCTAAACAAAATGTGAAAAAACTCAGATTTTTCCTGATTAAGAAAATGCTTTGTAGGCCTTGCAGCTGATAGCGAGTGCAGACCTTGAAATCCCTGGAGACTGGGGCTGTGTGGAGAAGAGAGTTGCTGAGTGGCACAGAGCCTGCAGCAGCCATCTATCAAGATGTAGCAGCTGTACCAAGTGCCATCATGCTTTTCAGCATGCCTTTCCAGCAAGAAACAGAAGCCCATATTTGAGACTTCAAGTAGCAAAGAGGAGTGGGAAGCCCTGCAGTCGTGCAGTTTTCACCTCAATGCCAGGGTCACACCCTGGAACATCTTGTGTCAGGGGAATAGAAGAGGAGAAGGAGGGAAAGTAATTGGAATCCTCCTGGGACCTTCTCTGAGATCTCTTTCTCTAGATCCAAGGTGCTTCCTGAGTAATCTACGCCTCATTTCCTTAGCAAAAAGAGTGTGTATAGTTGTTTTCTGGACATTTAATTTTTTCTTATAGGATCTCCATCATTAGGCTCATTCAAAGAGAAATATTTGACGAGGAGCCCATACTTGTGACCCTCCTCAAGGGGGAAGAAAAACTTTCTGCCAGAGGAGAGCATCATTACAAATCTCCATTTTAGAAAAACTGCTGTGCAGCTATATCTAAGTAATGGATATAAACCCACAAGTATGTACATAAAATCACACACTTTGGCAGAAGAGGATAGAAAATGAATACCACATGGCGAGCATCAAACATATTTAACAAACCAGCCGAATATTCTAAACACTATAATGTTAAGAACAATGCAGGAAATTATATAAGCAACATCAGAAGATGGATAAGCATATAACTCAGTATCTCTCAGAGTTTGATGGAAAAAGTTGTTTTAAGGCTTTCTTGTGGCATTTTGATGCAATTTACATTGACACCTGACAAATGATTGCTGAAAATGTCATTCAACATATGTTGCAAATCTTCATAACAGATTTTGCAATGGCTGTACTATCAAATTTGCATCACCAGTCTTTTTAAAAATCAAATAACAATTGCAAAGCACTAAAATGGTTACAAGGAAGAAATATTAAATAAAATTCCAATTAATTTTTTATTTTCTAAGACCTCTGCTATTTTCTGAAGCCTCCATTCATCTCAGAATTCTGAGCTTGTTACATTGTCAAAGCTTTCACTCTTGATTAGCATGTCTCTTCCTGGATATTAATTTATGTTTTGGAAAGCACATTTTTTAAAAATGGCTTTGTACAGTTGTATGAAATTTTCTTCTAAGGTGCTTTGATACTAAAGATTTTTATATATTTGACATGGCTGTTTTCTTTTTCACTTTTTATTTTCAGTCACTACTTTTTAGGTGCAACGTAAGAGATCTGGCTGTTATGAGAGGCTAGCTTTGCTAATATACTTAATTCTTATTATTGCTGCTTCTTACCTATTACTCAAACGGGTCCACCAGTAAACAGGCACTACAAAGGACTTGGGAATTTTCTATCATTCCTTTCAGTGTTGCTTTCAGCAGCTTGATTGTATAGAGCAGGACTTGGGTCCCTACTGCCTTTGCAGGCTTTCTAAACGAGATTTTCCATATCAACAATATACAATATATTTGTGTGAAAAGAAGTTGTGGAGCAAGAAGCTTTTGCTGACCCAGTCTACCCATTCTCTTCTGTTCTTTGTGGCTGGAACTCTGTTTCTGTTTCATCCTGGACTTTGACCAGGATTTTATCATCAAAGCATACTTTAAAAATGTTCCTATTATGAATTTTTGCTTAACAGATTTAGATTTTTGTCATCATAATGGATTGATTAAGAAGTGTGGCTTACTGCATCATACTAGTAAGTGGAATTGTTAAGTTTTAGTTTAAAACTTATAAACTACGTGATCCTTCACTTCCCTGATAAATCTGACCTTGGATTTTAAGACATAAAATGCAGGAATTACATCTTTTTCATGAAATGACATCCTGCTTTTATTTTAAGCCTTGATATTCTTGACAGAAAATATATTCAGATTTTTTTCACTAGCTTTGAATGCTCAGTATCTGCCTGCTGGCTCAGTTAGCAGAGTTGCAGGCTGAGCCTGGGGAATCTCAATACCATGTACATTTTTTCAGAATACTATCTTTTTCTTAACCTGCAAAATATGAGGTTAAAAAAAATAAAATCTTCCTAAAGGAGAAGTAAAAAGACTGAAATGACTGATCATGGAGCATATTTTTTCCTCATCTTTCTCAGGTTTTTCTCATCCATGGAGTGACAGCAGTATTGAGGACTGATTTTACGTGCATACTGTTTTTTGCAGACAAATACTGAGAACCTTATTTGAGGTTACCAGATCCTGATGTTTTGAATTACTGAAAACTTCATGAGGTGTTGAAGCCTCTTCCTATCGGACAGAAGGAAAAAAACAAAGAGCCTTAGATCGCCTCATAAGCATATCCATAACAGATTTGTGACTCATCTGTAATAAAGTCAATATTCCAAACATACCATTAATGCATCAGTATTATACTGGGAGATGATAGTTTCTACAAAGAGAATTGCCTAATCTTCCTTTATGCTTGTGAATAAACTAGGAGTCCATTAACCAGCTTGATTTGTACATGATTGTTAGCACATTGTTTTTAGATTTAAGGCATAGTTATTTATGGCTTGTTTCTCCCATTTCACAGGAGAAAGCACACATAACAGCAATAATTTCTGAAATAAAATATAAATACAATGAACTTCCCTAACTGTCAAAGGACCTGCCCTAATTTATTTTTGCCATTGCTGTGTGTCTGCCACAGATGTAGGGAGTGTCTTAAAGCACATTGTATGGGTTCCACCAAGGCAAGGAATCCTGCCTTTGGGAACCCTGCATGATGTTCTTTTACTTTCAAATGCAACAACTGCTAATGAAACATCTCAGCTGACATTATCTTTTCCATTAAAATACAAACCGAGGAGATATTTCAAAGATAATCTCCTTAACACTGCAAAATTTCATTGAAGTTTAAAACACACTAACTGGGAAAGCTTATTTAATTTTGCTTCAGTGGAAGTGCCAAGTAGTTTTTCCATGATCTTTTATGCTATCTAGATTGATCTCCTGGTTACAACACTTAATTATATTACATTAAATTAATGAAAGATTGATTTATCTCATGATGCTGAGTGAAGTAGAAGATAAAATTCCACATTGATAAACACAAAGTAAATTTTCTCAGAGAAAAAGAAGATAAACTATACATACCTAATGATGAGTTTTAGCTTGACCATTATAACTTTGAAAGAAGATCTTTAAGGCATTTTGAATAGGATTCAAAAACATTATCTCCATCCTTAGAAGCTGTAGAAAGACAGAAGTAGAATGTCTTAAGTAAAAGATGAGTAAATTAAAAAAAAAAAAAGAAGATAAAATTATGAGTAGTAATACTACTGCATACCTCTGGAATAATCACATCTTTATACCAAGTTTTTCTGAACTCAGGTAAAAAAAAATATAGAAGAAGTGAAATAGGCAGAAAGACAAACAGGAAGGATGGTCAGAGTTATAGAAGGGTGTCTCCTCAGGAAGCCTGAAATGGATCAAGTTCCTCAGCCAAGAAACAGAAATGACTCAAAAATAACAGAAATTTAGCATATCAGGAATATACTGGAGATCATAGGAAATACTTGTATTGGTACTTACTTAAGTAGTACTTATTGGTACTTGTACTTAAGCAGCATTTTGAACAATATAACTCTAGAAGCAGTAATGTCAATATTCATACAGAAAGTTTTAAAAAAACTACATTCTTTTCCAGAAAATGCCTAATTACTGACCCATTGCCAGAGGACATTGTTGTTAAAAGCTTATGTGTTTTCAAAAGATGATTTGATATACTTTTGGAATAAATGAAAAAAAAAACCAAAAACCAAAAAAACAAAACCAAACACCAAAGGAAATATAAACCCAGATATACAATCTCTAGCTTGGGAAGTCCTTAACTTCCAAACTACTGAGAGCAAGAGGTAGTAGAAATGTGCCTGTATACTAGCTCTGTTCCTGCACCTTTGTCTAGAATTTGTGTTTAGACATCAACGGGTTCACATTGTAAAGTTCAATGCAAGGGGAGGATCTCTCACATTAGTTCTCCAATAATAGTGATAGCAGAGAAAGTGAAAAAACTTTTGCAGAGAAACAAAGTTTTCTTCAAAGCAGTTCTTTATATTGTGTTCCTGAACTGCAGTGCATTGTAAAGATGAGTAAAAAATGGAGAAACTGATTGGAAATTTCTTGGGTCAACTCATTCACTTGGACAGGTAAGTCAGCTAGGAGTGGAGGATCAATGACCATTTTTTCTGTCTGAAAAGCTGCCCCACATGTCAGGTCAGTCACTAATTACAGCATCACAGCTCTGTACCTCAGTGACAAGCATGGCCACTGGGGTTTCATGAACAACTGTTAGCACAGCCTAATGAATATAATGAAAGGCCTTAGGGTTTGACCTTCAACCCCGGGACATAGGGCTGCCTGCTTTATGCAAAGTGAAGACACCTGGACTTAATTATTTCATATGAACAAAACATCTTCTTCCAGGTATTTCTGAAAACTGTGGAGATTTCACATTGATCAGAAAGACAGTGTCTCAGGACTCTGTTTCCAAACTGAGAGTATCTGATGTAAGCCTAGAGGCAACAAATACTGTGTAGGACTAATGCTAAGTGCATATTAAATCATGGCTGGCATATATACAGAGAACCCCAGGAGTGCCTGACAGCTCCCAGATCTGGTTGTACTTGCTGGCTGCAAACTTGTTCCATGCCATGCATGGAAGAACATTGCCTGTATGGAAGATGTTCAGCTCCTTCACTCCTGTTTTCATTGCAGGGAGGAGGTCATTGTGTTGGAACTGAATGACACAATCTCACAGTGTCTTGTGTTGTGGAACCTAGGACGTGTATTCTATTTTCGTCTGCTGAAAGCAGTTGGGGAGCTGTTTTGTTTTATCTCTTGTTTACTCTGGAAGGAGTGGGGCAGGTGCCTTTTGATAATGGCCCAACTGTTAAAACCAGGTAGGGCATTGTTTCTTATCTTTTTTCTGCTAATGGACCATTTAAACACCCCTAAAAGCACACATCCCAAAACTTACCCTCCCCAAGATAGTACATTCACATTCCATCATCCTATTGCACCCCTAAAAGCACACATCCCAAAAAACTTACCCTCCCCAAGATAGTACATTCACATTCCATCATTCTATTGTGAGATGCTCCACCCAGTGGGGGGAGCCAACCATTCCTACCTGGATAAAACTGGGACTACGGAACAGGATATTCTCTTGCTTCACCCGATTACCAGAGGAAGACTGGACCCTTCTCACCATCACCGGACTCCCTCTCACCACCTCTAGACCCTTTTTGGCTACAAGATCATCTCTACTTCAACAGAACCACATCTGCCACCCCAGGAGGACTTTTGGACTGCTACCAACACCCTGACCAACAGGGCATCAGGTTGTAGCTGACTCTGTTGGGCTTTCCAAAATTGTTGTTTGTTTGTTTGCTGGTTTGGTGGGGTGGTTTTGTTTTTCTACAACATTTGTATTATTGATATTCCTAGTAAAGAACTGTTATTCCTATTCCCAAATCTTTGCCTGAGAGCCCTTAATTGCAAAATTATAATTTGGTGGGGGGTGAGGGGTTTACATTCTCTATT
Organism: Phylloscopus whistleri; assembly: GCA_017589585.1. Classification (NCBI taxonomy): domain Eukaryota; kingdom Metazoa; phylum Chordata; class Aves; order Passeriformes; family Phylloscopidae; genus Phylloscopus; species Phylloscopus whistleri. The sequence goes on along the minus strand of JADMLD010000041.1, from coordinate 537,561 downwards.
CTAAGGGAAACCCCAGTTTCCCTGGCAGACACCTGTCTTTCCAAACCAAGACACACAGATCCTGGAATCACCCTAAAATGTGGGATCTGCTGCTAATGTACCTGCTTTCCCAGTCAGGGTTAGAGAGATAAGTTAAAGTGTTTTCAGGCATGCAGTAAGAACAAAACAAGGAAAGGTAAATTCCATTTTCCTAGAACTTCCATAAAAAATTTTGGTAAAGACAGGAGAGCTTCCTTTGAACAGTTCAAACATTTTCCTTCAACATGTATGTAAGTACATCATGCTCGTTGGTTGGTAAGCATTTCATGTTATTATTCTGTGAAATAAAATCTGCAATTTTATTCACAAGGTTTGACTTGGAGCATAGCTCTGAGTTTTCACTCTACTTGTAATCATCAGGTTTTATTTGTAAACATAACCATGTAGAAGAAATAATCTTGCCTAATTAATAATTTATTGTTGTTCCTTCTGTTTCAAATCTAACTGCTTCCAATTTTCTACTTCCTGCAGCGTGCCCTGACCCATAATTAGTCTGGTAAAAGGATTTGTTGGTATCAGATCTATTTTCAGGCAAGCCAACAACTTCATATATTGTAAGAACTCTTTTTTAATAAATGCTTGTTTATACTGCAGAATTATCAGAATCCCAGCAAAAGCCAAACATAGCAAAAACTTATTTTTATTTTATAAAATATTTTTAATTTGAAAATCAATTGCTATAAAAAAATGGTGCTCTTGTATACATATTCTGTCCAGCAGTGATTTGGACTTCTGGGCTTAGGACTCACTAGCTAAGATACACAACACAATCCACAGGAGTTGAAGATCCTGTCAATTAGGAAATCCATGGTAGGTGTAATTAGATACATTCCTTGAGCTTCTCAGGGAGGTTTTCATAATTATTTAAGCAGCTTTTAAGTAATTAGCACTTTAGAATGTCATTTTCTTGTATCTTTAATTAATGATACCCTCAATTAACAGAGAGATTCAGAAAAAATTTTTGATGGAATGATACAAAATTTTGAATATATTAGATTTGTAGTTGTATTGAAGTTTTATATCTTACACTTCAAACTGATCTCATTATTGCAAAAGAACTAAAATATTTAATAGAATGTGACAAAAAAGTGATTTTACCCATTTAAATACTGTGCTGATATCTACCTTTTGAAAACAGAAGATGGTCCTCCTCTACCTCCATCTGAAAAATTCTGAATTAATATTTCCTTTGGTATTGAAAGCTGATAGTATTTTGGTCTATGAGGATGTTGTAAGAGACCCAAACTGAGACAAGTTATTAAATTTTGGCAGCTTGACATAATATGAAGAAATAATTTTATATAATATTTGCTACACATCAATCTGACTTTATATTCCTAAAGTGAATCTTACAACAATGAATTGGGACATTCATTTTTTCAGTATTAATGGAAATAGTTCTCCATTTTGCAAATGTTAATGTTGATGAAGCTGCACATTATGGATAAAATGTATATATGGAAAAAAATAATATTAAGGGTATTTTTCCACTTGTCAATCACAGAAAGTCATGCCAGCTTTTGATCCTGGAGATCAGCAATAAAGAATGAAAAATATCTTACTTCTGTAATAAATAGAATAAATGTTAGGTTTAGATTTTTCAGATTACTTTCAATAATAAACTGAAAGGTGAAAAGGTGTGAGAGGGTAAGATATCCTCGGGAACAAGAACAGGTGTTCTTGTATCCTATTTTCTGGCCTGCTAATGATGTTATGGTAAAAGATACTTCAGAACCTTGACCAACCCTCTGATATCTTCCTATTCATGTTGCCTCCATTTCCTCCAGTGCTTCATCTTCTACGCTGATAAACAAACTTCTTAAAGAAAAATGGAAGATTCTTAACTAAAAAAGGAGCTGATGAAGGTGCTCTTTTTATCTCATATGAATGCTCTATGAACATCATTTATCATTTTGTTTCTAAATCAACACTGCACAATAATTTAATGCATTTGTTGATTCTTCAGATCCTCAATAGTACTCAGACCTTCTACATAATTTAGTCTTAAATGTCGATGGCTAAGAGCCAGTGGAAGTAAGCTATGGAAAATGGCTCTTATTCTATGATCTCAAAGGTTGGAAATACCTGCCCCTGTTTTGAAACATTCCTTCCTTTTTGGTTGTGTGGGTGGTTTGTTTGTTTGTTTGTTGTTGTTGTTGTTGTTTTTGCTGGGGGGATTTTTTTTTTCCTGCTTTTTTTTTTTGAGAGTGACAAAGCTGGTAAGAAGTGGAAGCTGCAATCTTGCCAAGAAATTGAATCATCCTGCCAAGAAAGTGAATAATCATACCGGAAATGGTACATATCAGGTACTATTTGCTATTGGTAAGAAGCTTCATTTACTGTTTTCCTGTTCAGTTAGAACATGTTTTTATCTTGACACCTGTAACTGGGATATTGTGTTCTTAAAAGAAGAGAAAGGGGGACAGGTGGCGGGGTTGGAGAGAGGGGGGGTGTGGGAAGAGCAAAATCATCCATAAGGAGAAGAAAAACGAGCAAGTAAAAAAAAAAATATCAAACCATGTAGAAGCAGCCTGAGGATGGTTGGGTTTTGTTTGTTTGTTTTTGGGGTTTTTTTTGTTTGTTCTTCTTTTTATGCAGGTTTCAGGAAGGTTCCACTGTTATAATCATTCATTTGCTACATGTAAAGTGCACTAGAGCTGTCAAAAAATCTTTTTCTTGAATATGGTAGGAGACATGCATAAGTAAGGTAGACTGGGGACAAGTCTAACACACAAGTTCTCAGTTCTGCAGCTGGGGAAGCACCCCACCTTTCTTTGGAGTGAGACAAAAAGGAAAACAGTAAAATGTGCCACAGTGATGCAGTCAAGACAGCCAGCAAGGCAAAACCAGGCAATTATTTACCCTTGTGGTAAAGCCCAGTGAGACACTGCAAATCCGTTTATTAATAATAAACTCAACAGAGTGCTTTCAGCTGCTAGTATTTAGTAGCTGACCAACCATGGCTGTTACTTTTTAGTGATTTCAACAAACCTTCGCAAAAAAGTAACAAACCTTTCCACCTGGTACTCTTGGAAAAGAGCACCCGCCTCATGCATGTACTAAAATACGCATTAGCAAAGCTGAAGCAGGCAGATGCTTTCTTTCCCCGTCAGAAAATAATCTTAGAAGACAGTGGGATGAGTACATGATTCATGTTTACTTTGGAATGAGCTTTCCTTTTATTTGTTGAAATAATACACTTGGTCTGTGCATAGTCATTTTGCAGAAGCCTGTGCTCTATATATTGCTGTATCTCTACATTTTTTTCTTAGATAATAATCCTTGTTAGTATAGCAAGGGTTCTAGATAAAAATAATGTAAGAATCAAAGCAAGATCAAGAAAACAGGAAGAATACCCATTGCTAATAATTTCTTCAGCTATTCCCTAGGTTATTGATTTTTCTGTGATTTCAATTACACTATCCACATTTCATTTTCCTTCTCACTAAGATGGTTATAGTTCCCTTCTAAAATTAATTTCGTGTTTATGGATAGTTTCATTTTGCTAGGTCCAGTCAGTGAGGCTAGTCTGACATACTGAATTGTGTTATTTAAGTCAAGGAGGAATGCTTAGATTACTTAGTTTCATGTACTATATCCTTTGGGTTATTTATTTTTCCAGAGGTGTTAAACTTACTGATTGTGTATGAATTAATTGCTCCATTGAATAAGACATTAAGTAGTGAATACTTCTTTTTTTTCAGTGTAATGTACACTGCTTAGTCACATTTGCAGTCACAAATAAGGAAATAACTGTTAATTTGTAGCCATAGATTTTTGTTTACGAAGACCCTTATGATCTTGTATTCCTTGGTTTTTGTTTTGATTTTCTTTTTCTTACTTTAACCTATTTCTGAGGAACTGGCGTGTGTGTGTATGTGTGTCTCATAATTTTCATCTTTGTACATGTTTTTAAAACACAACATTGTAACTTGCATGTTTTCCATACCATCCTGTCCCTAAACCACTACACATGCTTACAAATTGCCTTCCTCAATTTATTTACTGCTGTCTATTTGTACAGTGAAAATTTCTTATGCTGTTTTTGTCCCTTCCTCATCTTGGAAGTTGATGTTCTCTTCTCTGGTCCTTGAGATTGTAAATCAATCTTACACTCACTCCTTCCCTTCACAGTCTCCTCCAGTACGGCTGTCATGTCTTTCCAGATATGAAAGTTTGAAACTGGCTACATTAAACATACATTTTGCTAAACAAATTATCAAAGGCTCCAATTTATCTACACTGCTATTCTGAATTCATGGTGAATTATTAGACTTCCAGTGTGGTCTTTTCATTTTATAACTAAGAATAAGTATTATTTCATATTTACTCTGAATAAAGACTAGAAATTGTTGACGGTTTTTGAGCCTGTGGGGAACCTTGCCCATATTCCCTGTGCATTCCATCTGAGAACAGCCTTTGAAATCTGAAATACAGCCCTATCTTTAATATAAGAACAGAGGGTGCTTGCATGTCAGATGCCTGGTGCCACCTCTAATAATCAAACCTGCAATTTTCTCAGATAATTAAACAGAATCATTTGACAAGAAACATTTTGTAGGAAAGCATGTCATTTGTTTGCATTATATTTTTACTCTTTGTCTTATATTAATTGCAGTCCTTTATATTCATTATTTTTTGAATTCCACATGAGCTCTTTCATTACTTTCCCCAGGACTGATGTCTAGGTAGCCTGCCCACTGTCATGTGGGTCAGCCAGCACATCTGGCTCAATGGTTTCAATGGCATACTTTATTCATTTGTATTTTCTCTGGCACGCAGAGACCTAATTAAAATCTCTACCAGGGGCTCAGAGATGTCCTCTATCTACAATTACAGTAAAATGGGGTAGTAATTTTAAAATGTTTTCTCCTAGAAAAATCTCCTGAATTAGACCTGGAAAAGCTTTGAGATTATCAATTTAAATATAATCCAAAGAAATTATCATGCAATTATATTATGAAGAATGCAATAATCAAGTAGTGAACTAAGGGAAGCTATAACCCCCATTTTTAAAAGAGAAATAAGGAAGATCTTGGTAACTAACAGCTGATCTCTCCTTTATGCACAGCAAGATCATAGAGCAAATCCTTCTGGAAACTATGCTAAGGCACATGGAAAACAAGGAGGTGATTGGTGACAGCCAGAATGGTTTCACAAAGGACAAACCACAACTGACAAATCTGGTGGCATTCTAAAATGGAATTACAATGCTGGTGGATCAGGGAAAAACAATTAATATCTTTTACCTGGACTCGTTAATGACATCCACAAAATTGAAGACTGCATCAGGATTTATCTGTACTTGAAATTTCTTCCTTTCCTCTCCTCAGTTGGAAAATGCAGAGGCATACTGAGTTTTACCTGATTAAATTGAGGCAGTCTGGTCAGATGGTCACAGAAATGAAGTCTAAGGTGCCCTGTGGCATTTCAAAATCTAGTGCAATACACTTCTCAGTACACCACACTCAAGGAGCTTCTGGAACGCATGAAGTGAAGCTGGGCAAAGGTAATAACTAATTTATAAGCTTAGCAGAAATACTTCCATCTCAAGGGCTATGTCAGAAATATCAGAGAGCACAAGTGAAATAGGAAAAAAACAGAAGTAGAAAAATGTGAATCACAAATTCAAATCTAGGAACAAAACTGGTCTCTTAAAACATTGTGGTTTTACTCAGGTCTGATACTAGCATACTGAGCTGGTACAGGAAATGAAGGATTATTTGAAAACCAAACAATGAGGTATCAGCCAAACTTTATCTTCACAGCATGGTAATTTGTGTAATGGCTCATAATCAGATTTTATGGTCCTGGCATTGCTTTTCTTCTAAATAACAAGCTGAGTAATCCTTAAAAAGTTGTAGACAATGAGTAGATTTGACCTAATTCCTGTGTTCATATTGTAACAGTTACACAGGTTTTAATTATTTCTGATATCATGCATCCATCCAGTAAGAGGCTGATAGGCAGATACTACTGACCTTTTTAAATCCTAATTTTAGCTAAATCACACACAAATCTGTGTATCCCTTCCTTAATGACTTCCTCACCACCGTCACCCCAGCTAGAAATGTGTCTCCAGCAGCAGCTGTTGTTGCTGTTGCTCAGTGCCTGCCTTTCACTGTGGAGCTTGAGGCACCATGTGCTGCCAGGGCACCCCTGGTGTGCTGCCATGGGGCTCCTCACAAATTGCAGCACACAGGGAAAAGGGGTGGCTACACCTCTCTGTAGAATTGGTGAATTATTATAAAAACCTTGGGTTAATTTTTGAACCTGTTGGATCTATGGGGAAAGGAGAGAATCTGAAGAAGGAAGGAAAGATAAAAAAGAGAACACGGAGTGACAATGTTGCTGCTGACTCCCAAATCTCAAAAAAAATTCTGTACATTTTTTCAAGACTGAATGAACAGACACATAGTTTAGACCAAAACCATGACTGAAGTTATGGGCTCTTTTCTCTTGCTGCTTCCTTGTCCTTTAGATTGTTTTGTCTCTTTCTCCACTGCTGTTGTGAATTTTGAGTCTTCCATAGACAGGTGACTTCTAAAGCAGTCTGAATGTATGTGATATGACAATGTTGGAAGACAGCTGTTTAGAGAAGGTCTAATATTATTTTTCTAGTTGCTGCAAGTGTAACCCTCAACTACTTTGTCTTGTTTATTTTAAAGTATGCTTGTATATATATGTTTATATATATGTATGCATATATTTTGCTCTGTTTTAGACTTGCTGGATTCATAATTGCTGCATATTTCAATCCCAGTACTGACTACACCATGATTAAAATTTAATACTTTACTGTTAGTCAGCCATTCACTGTGTCCATTTTCAAAGTGGTGAAACTGTGTGAAATGAACTGACTTTTCCCTTTGGAAAAAACCCCTGTCCCGTTTATTGGCTATTTATATCAGACTTCTAGGCCTTCAACCCTTTCACTGTGGTCCTAAGTGCATTTCTTGGGAACTAGGTGTCACTCATATCCTTAAAAAATACTTCACCTAGGATTGACTGTGCTTGGAAACTGAACATAAAGTATATAATTTCTGGGGTCACTTCCCTCAAGAAATGAAAAAATCTTCCCTTTTCCAGCTCTTTGGTTTTCAGACTGCCATTCTCATTCAGCGAGGTCACAGGATGAAAACTCCCTTGCCGAAAGCCGGCGTATCGATCACAGTTACGTCTCTGCAGAAGCTCCATTTTATTGCCTTGCTCTGACATTTCCCTCTGCTTCCTGAGCTGTGCTCTGCTGGTTTATTGTGTTAGGTTCTGCCTTCAACGATGGCGATATTCTAGCCATGACACAGGAAATAACCCATCAGTTCATGCAATGATCATGAAAACATCACGCATAAGTAATATCTACATAATCTGGTACAGATGAATCATGAATGTCTCTGGTTATGATGTGATGAAATATATTCTGTGAAGTGCAAGTGCCATTGCACAAGGGTATCATTAATGCAAGTGGATGAAAATGGATATTTCTGAGGGTATGAAATGTTCTATGTCTCTTTAAGGAAATTCTTGTTCTTACTACCCAACGGCAACTACAACAATATGTTGCTGAGAAAAAAAAAGGGAATTGTGTTTATTTTCATCTCAGTAGTTTTTTCCAAATTCCTACAGCCTTCAACAAAATAAAGCTTAGATGTCGTTCTGGGGCTAAAGGGATTTGACCTAATGTTTTTATTGTTTTAGGGGATTTTGATTTTTGTAGATTTCCTAAAAAAAAAAAAAAAAAAAAAAATTATTTAAATTCAAACAGATTTTGACGAATGGAGACAAGCCAAAAAAATTGAAAAAAAAATCACTCTCCACAAACAACAGTGGAAGAGTTTGCACAGGCAGATTCATTATTCTTGGGTCACTACAGGTCAATAAAAGCCAATTCTGGTCAAGCAGTATCAGTTATCTGTGTTACAATGGTATTGTTAGGTAAATTATTGCTCATTTGTTTCTCTGAGGAGTCTACCCTAGGACTCATTTCTGTGGAAGACTAGGCATGTGCAAGGAACTGAAGGGAAAAAACCCAACTGTTTTAAAAATAATAATTTGCCAAATAAAATAATTCGAATAGCATAATCTTGTGAAACAGCAAATCTTGAATATGTTCAAGTGAACGTATTGCTCACTGCTCACAGCTCTGAGATAGTGGCTGATCTGAATCTTCAGATGGTCTTGTGGTGAAATGAGAGGTAAATGCTTTCTAATGCTGATCTACTGCTATTTGATGTTACATTTTTGATGTACAGGAAAATGAGAGGGAAAGATAAAGTAACCATAGTTTACCTCCTCCACAAAAGAAATTGTGAAGGGTGTTAAAAAAGGGATTTGTGGTAAGCCTAAGAAAGCACACAGTCATTTTAGGAATCTGCCATATCCTAAATATTAAAACATATTAGCAACAGTACAAACTGAATATTGAAGAAGATTTATCCACAGCTCTCTATCCCTGCAGCTTTCTGTAAAACCTTTCAATCAAAAAAAAAAAAAAAAAAAGGCAAGAAATAAGAAATTACATAAAGTCTTTTGTCTTAAGACATTATTTTTTCAAGATTGTCCTCTGTAAAGTTTTACCATATTCTCTTTATTTCTGAGAATATGCATCTGTGCTAACTGCTCATGGAGAAGTGTTTTAGTCTCTTAGTGCTTCCAGCCACATGAGAAGGCAGATGAGGCAACTGAGAATATGAAAGATCCATACTCTGACGTATAATGGGCTTTTTAAGGGATACCTTGGGAAGTGCTGGGCTGTTTTGTTTCCTGTCTAAGAAACTTGTGTGTTAAGAAGAGGAACATTTTCCTGAGTGCCCAAAAACCTCACATATGCAGGCTTCATCAGCCAGCACTCTAGCAGCTCAGCACTCAACACTGAGCTGCTGAGAGAAACAGGCTAAACCAGATCCTTGGAATTGTTTGCTATGTGGGGACTCAGTAGGGGTCTGTCCACGTGGCCATTCAGCATGGATCAAAGCCCATGCAGATGCTTTCCTCACCTTGGATTTAAACCAAGCACCACACTCTGGAAAGGGAAAAGCTCAAGCTCTTGATTCTAGAGTTGCCTTTTAGCTGTCTCACTGTGGGCTGTGAGCCAGTACTGGTGGGGCAGATTGCTCTCCAGCTGGGCTCACCAGCTTATGTCCTGAACATAGCCCCAAGCCCAGGTGGACATTTCAATCCAGAGCTACAACAGGCTGGCTGCATGGAACAAGAATTTGATGGCACAAGAGCTTAGCAGGTTTGATCCTTCTCTGAAGTTATCCTTTGGTCACCCTGTGGGGCAGATACAACTTCAGGGTTACAGAGGATCAACAAAAATAGCTGAGGATGTCATGAGTCTATGAGTACATCAGTTCAAATTGCCTCTTTCAGAAGGCATAGAGAATTGAGCCTTACAGAAATTGTGCCTTGAAAAACATCAACATGGTGTACAACAAAAACCCCAAGCTGTTCTTGAGGGACAACCCTTTTACTGTTCCCTCAGTCTGGCTGCTTTTACTCCATATCGCTTCTCGGACCACTATCCTGGAACTATATTTCATTAGCACTGCAGAGATTTGCAAATATCTAGTTATTTAGAACTTGACAAACCTGTTTAAATTTTTGACCTAAGAATCTGAAAACCATGTAAAGGAATAAAACCAGAACTGCATCTCACAAAATATTACTATGTTTCTGTAATTTTTAAACTGAGCATCCCAAAGGGAGTCTCTATAATAGCCTTCATATAACAAGGAAAGAAAATAGCAACCATAAACCCCCTTACCTGCTAAAGTATCTTCTTCTATTGATCTTGCAAATAAGTTCATCAGAGAAATACAAAGTGTTTAAAGTGATTTCTGGGTAAAGCGCTGCACACCCTATTGCAGCATAAATGGTCCCTAAATAGGCATCTTTGAGAAGCAGCACAGAAAAATAACTCATTAGGAAAACTATTTTAAAATAGTTTGTTTCTTCATTGAGGGAATGTGGTATTATTTCCCTAGAATGATTTAATTCACCCTAATTATATTCTGTTTGATATCTGCAGCTGTCTTGGAAGCAGGCTTCTGCTATGTAAATCCAAGAAATATTTCTCATCTCATTTGAAACCCCAAAGTACTCTAATTTTCAAAGGAATTTTAAGCTGGTCTCTACTTATGTTCATTGAATTTTTCAGAGGAATATCAAAAGAATAACTCAAATTTCTGAATCTTGTCACTTGTATAGACTATTCATCCTCAGTGTACCTCATAAATGTATATACATGGAATACAGTATGTATTTGCACTACAGTGTTAGAAAGTTGTGTAGAGGCATGATTGTGACCAAGAACATCTTTGTTTGAAATGTTCATATAACATATTAGTATAAATTGTGGGTGGGGTTTTTTTGTTTTGTCTTTGAATTTCAGTTACTTAAGAACAGATGTGAAGCTGTCTCTTCAGCAACTTTTTAACTTAGTCATTAAACAGCACCATTTTGGTTGACATGGAAAAACCAGGAGGAAAAATTTCTAAGAAAAATATAAATGTTTTATATGCGTCTTTCAATATCTTTGGCAGTAGCTGTCCTTCTTACAGTGCCACACTGCATAATACATATAATGATGATGTGCAGGCATTTTTAGTTAAATATTTATTCATGGATGGCCACCAGAAATGGCAATCAGCAAACACTGGTATTTATTCTGGAATATTGCCATCAGTTCCAGGTGGGGTAGAAAAGTGAACAAGGTGGAATGAAAAACCACAAGGACCTGTAAAACGCATGAACATTCAGTAAGTGATGGCTTCTTCCTCCTCTAAACAAATTACTTATCAACAAAACAGAGCAGTTTTCCTTCTTCTACTCTGAAGAGAAATGCTCCCTTTAGGAACCTTGGGAAGGGTTACAAAGAGTTTGGAAACAAAACAAGGGAAGTCAAGTGCTTTCTTTCAAATAAAAATACCTTATAAAGACAGAATTCTAATCAGGGGTTAGAAATTTTAAAGGAAAAGCATTTTTATGCTTCAGAGGTAGAACATGAGAGCAGATTTTAGAATAATGATTCAAAAGAAAAATTCAAAAACTTCCATCCATAGTTACTAAGGGTGTTTTTCAGGTAAACTCCTTAAGAAACTATAACTCTGTTTTGGTGCCACACCATCTTAACAGGACCAGCTAAACTGAACATGAGGAGTCTTGAAATGGGCACCTTCTACATTAATTCTACCATAGAAGACAGTTCATTAGTCATAGTTTTAGACTTCTCTGTTCCCAAATCTCCCACATGCTCTCTGTTATAACCCATATTTGCAAAGGGACAGCATCACCAAAAATAGAAGGACTGATCTTGTTTCTCTTTGAAAGAAATTAAGTACAAGGTTTGGTCAATGAATCCCAATTTGCCACGGATGTTCAAATATCTCATCCTCAAATTCTTAAAATCAATTCTTCCTTTACTCACAGTTTCTTATTTTATCTATTTTATTTCCTCCATCCTAAAATGCTAGTTGCAATGGTTGCCTTTACAAGCTTCTCAGGGGTCTTCATGTACTAAGCAGTGAATAAATGCTATTAGCCCCCAAGTTAAAAATTTGGTTTAATATGGATGTTCATGAAATTAAAAGTTCTTTTGTGGATGTAGCATTAGATACAAAAACCAAAAAGCTGCGATGATGTAAAGGTAGTCACTTGAATATCCTGATACTATCTTTTGGGGACTGGAAACTTCCATTCACAAAGGAAGACATCAAAAATTATTTTAAAAATACTCAATCTATAAATAAATGGTATATTGGGAAAACAGATTAAAGCTGGAGTATCTCAACTTTTACACAATTTTAATAAAAGAAACCTCATACATTTTAAACACATGCAAGATTATTCTTCAGGGAGTGTTTCAAAACTACATTTAGGGAATGATCTGGAAAGAACTGTAACTCAGAACTTTGCCAAACTGTTGTAATGTACAAAAACCTCAGGGTTCAGAATTAAAATGGTTTTCTGACAAATTTTCAAACATTTTCCTCCCTCTTAAATAAAAGGGAAGATAATTAGTATATGTCAGTATATAAAGACACCTTTATGTTCAATTGCAGGCAAAATTGATAAAAAAATATGGGAAAATATGAGGACTCAAAATCTGTGGGAAAAAATGGCATTCAACAGATGCAGTTTATTATTTCCTAAAATATTCCACTTTATGGAATGTGAGAAATAGCAAATGCTGGAACCACAGAGATGTATGTGACCGTAGAAACTTTGTGCCAACATATGAAAAAACTTTGATGCAATACCAGTATAATAAGGTCTTCAGGTGAGAGGTTGAACACCAGCAGCAAAGGATGTTCACATTATGTCTAAATCAATATTAGAATAATAAACAAATTATAAAGATTTTACTTTCTAAAAAGCAATATCTACAGCAAATCATAAGCATACCAGAGAAAAAATTTAAGTTTCAATTGAAGCTTTTCATTTTAAATCACGGTTTTGATTGTTTATAGTGATGAATTTCTCCATCTTTCAGAGATCTCTCTATTCTTCATCACTTTTCCAAAATGACAGAAATTGGCCTTGAAAGGATGCCATCTGTCTCTTTCAGCACCTTAGTTGTCTTCCATTGGGTGCCATAGACCAGTGTATGCCAATTTTTTCAAAGTAGTTGAAAAACTTATTTACAGCTAGTGGTTCTTCTTCTGGACTCTTTTTTCCCTAAGGACAGGGCTCTAGAAGACCTTGTTGGTGAAGACTGAAAAAAAGAAAGAATTGAGCATCTCAGCCTTATACAGCTTCTGAGGATGCATCAGGAAGAGACTGAATACTGGGACTGTTTACCCTGGAGAAGAAAAAACTTCCATGGATCTTATCACTGTGTGTAAGTAGCTGGTGGGAGTGGAGAGAATAAATAAGACAGAGTAATTTTATCCTTCATGCTATCCTCCTCCAGAGGCAGGACAAGAGATAATGGGCACAAAAGAAAATACAAAAAAATTAATTTAAGCTGTTTTACTGTGAGGATGGATGAACCTTGGAACACATTGCCCAGAGATGCAGTCAGGATGTGGATGTGGCCCTGAACCCCCTGCTTTAGCTGATCCTGCCTATATCCATGTGTTGTACCAGACGTTTTACTGGGGCCCCTTCAACCCTCAACCAGTCTGAAATTATATGGTTCTATGACAGATACTGCTCAATAAATTCACATTCGGAGACATAATTAGTAGACTGTGATAAAACAATGTTCATGCATTTTTTACTCTCATTTTTCATTTTTAGAGATTTATATTATATAAAAATAGATGTATTTATTTATCTGTAGATATGGAATGGCCACATACTTAAGCTTATGTAACAGAGAGGTGGGATAGCATATGGACACTACCAGCATCTTCTTTAGTGAAAGAAAAGACAAGACTTCCATGTAAAACTTAATGTAAAACATTTCTTACTCTGCTGCTCTCCAAGACCCTTCATCTGTACACTTGCTCATGACAGCAGCATTCCAACACCTGATGTAAGGCAGGCGGGGATTTTTATTCAGCAGATATGTAAATTTTATGTTGATGAAGATTTTTACAGTGCATGTCTGGAGATGTCTGGCTTGTACTTTTCAAATTCCCATTGCAGACAGAGTCTTGCTGAGCAGAGTAGTCTGCTTTAATCTTGGGATCAGCAATTTGCCTAGGATTACATGATTTAGACTGCATTCATAAGTAAATCAGGACCTGATGCGACCCTTTCACTTTATCTCACTTAGAAGAACGGGGTAAAGGAGATCTAATGTCATATGAAGCTAAGTCCTTATATTTGGAAAGCTACAGGCAGAATTTTTTACTATCTTTTGAAAAGTATCCTGTGATGGTGGTTGAAGGTAGTAAACAAGGTCAGCAGAACACAGAGGTACGAAAAGAAAGCAGGTGAGGAAGATACAGAGATGTCTGAAACATCTTTTTATTCAGATGTTTGTTGGGACAGCTGGAAATAAAGATGAAAATGTAATTTATTTATTTTTTTTACTGTGCAGTTTCAATAGGATTAAAAAATAATTACATGGCATTCTTTGAAATGATTCATGCAGATAAGCAGCAGTAGGCTTGGTGATTTGGTTTTACACAAAAACTCCACAAAACAAACCAGTTTGCAACAAATGTGTCACAATAGGGGCAAACTGATGCTGGAAAAAGTAACTTTTATTTGAAAAACTAGAACATACAAACAGGTGCACGCAATCTGTAGTATTAAAGTCACTGTACCACCTCTCTGCAGGACTTTTCTTCATGATCCAGCAATCTTTCATAGATATATATATACAAGTGATATATAGTAAAATTGTTGATAAACATGGCAAGAAAATTTGTCAGAAATTAACAACTTAAAGTTGTGTGAGATGTCTGAGATTTTAAAGAAATAGAATTCTAGCTTTGCAGAGTATTGGGCAGGTGAGAAGTTTTACCCTGGATAGAGTGGGCATTAGCAACCAAAGACATTTGGCTGTGTTATTAGCTGACTTTCTTGGCATCCTATAATGCCAGTATTGTCAAGCAAACTGCTTCTGGCAAGAGGTTTTTTTGAGCCGTACCATGGATTTTTATATGTGACAAACTTTATAGTCCTGTCAGCACTGTTGGTTCAGCCACTTGCTAGGACAGCTGAAGTGCTGTAAGAATATTATGTGCTGAAGAATAAATTATTCTGTGCATGTCTACATTTATTTTCAGTGAATAACAGGGTTGGTCTGTAGCACAAACTGATCTGTTCTGCAAAAATAAGATAATATATGCCCGGTAGTAAATGTGAAAGTAAGATACCAATTCCAGACCAACTCTGTGTACTCAGCTCTTATCTAGGAGTCTAGTAGTTTCCTATACCTAACATGCAGTTTTGACTACTAGAAATTCTATGTGCTCCTGAAATATTTGGTTTTTGTTTTAGCCAGCTTTTGTCTTCTTTCTCAAACTATTCACTTGTTTTCTTTGTTGATGGACAGACTCTCTGCATATAGGCTGGCAAGTATCTTAGGAGTTTTTGGCTTGTGCACAATATCACACAGAGAGCTGTTCAATAGATTATTATGTAATTTGGTATGTGGTTCCAAATGTGTGAAAAAATGTATTAAGTCATATGAGTCAAACAAGATTTTGCAAGGAGCAAGAAAACCATCTTGTCTGAGCGCAATTTAAAAGACCTGCTGGAATCAGTAGTTTCTTTATGCAGTGCTTTTATGGCATATTAGCTAGTGATAAACCTGGAACAATTTGAAGTGTTTATCCAAAATATACCATATGAGACTGTTAGGTCTGTCTACTCAGCTGATCCTGTCTTCAGTGTTCCTTACTAGTCTCGCTTTGTACCTCATTTCACTTTGTTGAAATGTCAATTTTCATTCTAGATTTTTCTCCCAAACTGCTCAGGCTTCTATACCTTAACTCTCATTGGACAGGTATCTAAAAGTAGATATCCTATAAACTCTACAGGCCATACAGAAAATGTCAGTTTGCTGGCTCTCATTTCAAAAGAGTTTGTTTTTCTCTAGGTCTAAATGAAGATCAGGAGAACAGAAGCTTTACAATTCCATTAAGAGTCTTTTCTGAAGGCCTTCAAAGACAGGTTGAATCAGACTCTGGGTAAGCTGGTCTACTGGTGAGTGAAACAAGATAATATTTATGGTTCCTTCCAGTGCTTACCATTCTACAATTCTATGATTTTCTAAACTATTTTCTCTGAGCGATAAGTAGCTACAACAGTATTTCCTGTTTTCCAATTTTTATTTTATCAGTCTAATGGGACATAGGAGCTGAGGTACCATTTTGAATGAAGACAACACAAGTATGATTATTAAAGTACTTCAAATAATATTTTAAAGCATTTTTCAGTCATACAAACTTTCTTATATATAGATTAAATTGGTGCTTTTGCCAACAAATATATTAGGAAGATGTCTTTTCCCAATATACAGATGTCTCTTGATACACTGCAGTCTTTAAAGAAGAAAAAATTTCAGGAAATCTGTGACTTATGAGTATGAGGGAAAAGACACAATTTGCAGTTAACACTGTATGGTTATAAAGATATACAAACTGTTCACAGCAGAGAAAAAACAGAAAATGGAAATGCAGATAACACTGAGAAACGGTGTTAATGGTGGCAACTTTCATAACTGGTATTGAAAATAACAACAAAAATTATTCATTATTCAACTACCAATTAATAGAGACTAAAGCTGCAGTTTAACGTAGACTATGATGTTGAAAGATATGCAATTTGCCTGAATCTAAGCATAGTTGGGCTTGATAATACTGATAAATGTTGGTTTGGGGTTTTTTATTAATGTGCTAGGTAACACTTCCATGCAGATTTGTTCACATGTATGTCTGCCATTATAAAGACTGAAGACAAAAGAAGGAGTATAGAAAGCAAAAAAACCATTATTTTTTTCAAAATTCACCCCTCATGTAGAACAGAAGTTTGAGCAGCCACAGCTGTATTTAAAACAAATTAAGCAAAGATGGATGAAAACATTTTTTCTTTCCTTACTCCAGAAATATATTTATGTTGGTTTTACTTTTAGATTTCCATTTAAAGAAATGCCATTTTAATTGGCATAATCTTTTGAAGCAGAACATTTGCCACCTTTTAAACAATACCCAGTGGAACAGAAATAGCATGTGTAAATGTGTGGCACTTATTTTTTCTCACCTTGCACTTAGATTATTATGTAGAGTATAAAAACAAAGGCAATTATGCAAGGGACAAAACAGAATTTGCTGAAGGTACATATATTGCACTAATTTGCACCAGAGTATAGTTCATTAATTCCATTGCTCTTTTTATAATCTCCTGCTAATTTCTCTTCTTTTTTTCCTTTTTTTTTTTTTTTTTTTCTCTTGGTAATGTAAATTCATTCTCTAGCCAGAGCTAAGAAGCTAAGAAGATTTAGGTCATGATAAAATGCTCCAGCACCAATGACTATCAGTAGATGTAAGTCTATGAAAAGGATTCAGTTTCTCAGTTAACTATGAAGAGATCTGAGTCTTCAGCCTTTTTTCATTCATTTTCAAGACATGCAGTGAAAATAGCACTGTTCCATCTAGGACGTGTAAATGGACACAGCCACTTCTGTCTTAAATTTGCAGAGCATACTAGCCACTGTGATGAAAATTAGCTCTACCCCAGCCAAAATCAGCACAACTGGATGCCAAATAATGGCCTTACAGTAAATGTGTTTTCTTTAAGTAATCAAGAATGAGGTGTTTGTCTGCAAGGGGTTTGTCCGTAAGTTGAAACAAGCTCAATTAAAAAAAATGCTCAAATCTTAATCATGGACTGATAAAATGCCTATGTCTTAACCTCTCTCACTGATAAGGACAAATCAAAATGACATTTATTCAGTTGTTATTACTGAATACAATTTTCTCGGTGAATTAAAATGGGCTAAGTAAAAAATATATATATATATGTATAAAGCATAATTCTTTCAAGTGGCATATACTATTAAGATGGGAATCAGAAGCAGACACGATAAACAATAAAAACTAGCAAATCATGTATTTAAACACATAGAAAGTTCTAGGTACATAAACAATCCTTTAATATGGGCCAACACATGGACAGTAGATAGCATCTGAATACTAGGTTATTTTCAAATTCTACCATTATAAAATAAATTTTCAAGAAAGAGGTGCTTAAACCTTGATCATATATTGCTGACTCTAAAAGTAGAAGAAGCAGATATGGAAGCTACCCATTGCTAGAAGGCATAGAGGTATTCACATTTTTCACACAAATTGATAATCCTTCTTCAGTCTGAAGGGAATGTTTTTCTTCAAATTTCACTTCTTCCAGATTCCCCAAATGGCTGAATCTGGGCCAGAGGATTAATGATGAAAGAAAGGGGTAGGTGAAAAGATGACTCCCAAGCCTCATGTGTAGGCTGATAACAACTCTGTGTTCAGTTTCTTAATCTGTTTCTACATTTTACTAGGTACAGATGTTGTATTAAAAATATCATGCTATTGTAAACTCACAGTCCTGGTCGTGTTCTGGCTTCAACAGGAGATACTTACCTTGATTATGTGAAAAATATTCCGTAGTATTACCAAAGAAATGAAATCTGCATGGGCTTTTCAGCCTCTGCAGTCCTGAATCAAATCAAAGATTAGTCAGAGTAGGGTGCATGGTGATTTCACAAATTAAAATATATTACTCGTTCTTCAAATGTAACAAGAAATGGTTTCAAAACACCATGCACTTTTTCTCTTTAATAGCAACTGTCACTGTATTTCTGCCATTAAGAAGTTTTCCTGGAAAAAAAAAACTTCCACGAGGACAATTTTGAGATACCGTGAGAAATGCCAATGAGATGCAGATGCAGCCCTTGCTTGACCTAGGAAATGTCCAGATATATTTTATGGGGATTAGCTAGCTGTACCTCAGCCTTGAGGATTTATGAGTGTTGCCTAGGAACAACTCTGTTTATTTATTTCAGTGCATACTCAGTCATTAAAACAAGTCACTGGCAGCTAGAAAGGAAAAGTGTTCTCAAATTACTAGTGATGCATTCTCAAGAGAGATGGAGTGGATCCCTAGTCATAGACTTTAGTGCTGTGCATTGTGCAACTCCTTCCTCTTGTAGGCTATGAAAACATTTCCTTTGAAATGTAATGGTTTTGTGTCTGTGAGTCTGCATGGAGTTTTTCTAGTTTTCTATTCTTTTTTATGTCTCAGCGGATGCCATCAAGGAGGCAGAATACACTTTTTTATTTGATCAACCATCCCAAACCCTGTGCTTGGTTTCCTCTTTCCTCATGCTCTCAGCTCTCCTGTTTAGATACTCTTCCTCGAGAGTGCCATCTAAGTTGCATTCTTTACCTGCAATGATTTATCAGCAACTCTAACAACTTTAAGATATAGAGAGTACATAGAAAACATACTAATGGGAGGAAAAGGAGGAGAGGGGCATACCAGAAACACCCAGAGACTTTGGAAAATATTTAAAAGTAAAACTAGGCAGAAAAAAAATGTTTCCTAGAGGAAAATAACATTTCTGGAAGAAAAATATATGTAAAGAATACAGATAGACTCCAGCAAAGAGAACTGCCTCTGATACATCTGTCTGACCTTGTTTCTTACAATCTTATATGTTGCAGGTTCAAGAGAAGCACAGTGTTAAGGAGCTCAAGCAGAAGAGGGTTATCTAAGTCCTTGAGTGTGAAAGAAGTCTATCTGTCTAAATATCTTTATTTATAGTAGGTTTAGGTACCTGTCAAATGTATTGATTACCTCTCAATAACAATATTTCATCTGTGAACATACGGTCTGTAAAGTGAATGCAAGACTGGAAGAGTTTCTGGGTGCAGAGATACTTGTTAGGGTTTCTGGCCAAAGAGCACTTGGGCAAAGTGCCTGAGTCTGATAAAAATCACTTGTCCTTGAATGAGACAAGATATGGACTTATTGTCACAAATGCTGCCCAGGGAAAAAGCCTGCAGAAAAACATCGATGCTGTCAGTACAAGTCTGCTGCAGCAGCTTCTTCTCAGTCTCAGTTAACAATATGGCATGGGCTGCCTGGGTCCTGCACCTTGCAGGTATTTCCTGATGGGTAAAAGTATCTGCTAAACACTTAAGAAATCTAGGATAAAGGGGGTGCTTCTTGTCATCTTTGAGTGAATGATGGAGTTGAGAAATGTGGCAAGGTGGCCTGTGGATGCCAGTCAAGCAGGTCCAGTACTGGGAGTCACAGCCACCTCCTGGAGGAGAGCTTGTGAGAAAAAAAGCAGCTCCAGGAAAATGGGAAGGGACTGTGTGGGGGGGTTCTGCAGTGGTGGATGGGAGCAATGGAACTCCAAAGGATCAAGCAACCCATAGCTGGACTATCAATACTGAGATACTTCACTTGGCAAGAAAGGGTGTTAGGAGACTGCTAGGTTCAGAGACAGCTCTACTAATTGTTTCTTGCCATGGGTGGTCACACAGAAGTTGAGTATATAAGATGCTGGTAGTTACAAAATAAGAACTAACAGCTAAAATGCTTTTAAGTTTCTCATTTTACGAGCAAAATATCAGGTTTTTGTGAACTCACTTCCTGCTGGCATCCTTTGGCCTCACTCCTTACACTAGTCCTGCTCTACCAGACTGCATCTTTAGGGTATCCCCTTTCTCTTCTCAGTCAGTGCTGTCTTTTCTGGTTACACTGAGTTTAGGGCCAGAATCAATAACACGGGTAAGGCATGAATAATTTATATCCGCCAGGATCAGTTTTGGTCTCCCACAGGAGCCTATGAGAGTGATAATTTTGTAAACTCATCCCTCAAGTTTGTGTACTCACTCTGCCACTTCACAACATCCAGAGTCACGAGACAACCTATACTTCTTGAAACCTGTATTGCAGCTCTTTACTTTGTCAATAAAAAATTGATTCTGGAGATGGGTTTTATTGATATTGTAGGAAGTTTAGCCTCATTATTTTTCTTCTCATTTTCCTGCTTGAATTCAGTTCTAAAATACCTACATAACTTCTCCTGCCATATGAAACAAAATATATATTTGGCTTGATTCCAGCTATATTTCTTTTGGATTTATAGTTTTTAACTGTCTTCCATTAAATAAACACTGATTTGCATTAACTTGAGTATGTCACCAGCTGTTATCCCAGGCTTCAGCAAAATCCTCTAAAATCTCTCTCAGTTATTGCAAAGTTAGCCCACAGCAGCAGACAGGTTAGATAACCTGACTCATGTTAACAACCAATTTTTTCCCTCATCTATTTAATAGCCCATGAAGTTTAAAAGCCAGGTTCCTCAATTACTCTTTGCATTTCAACGCTTTCGTTCTGGTAACATCTCCCTGTAAAAATGAGATAACATGCTGTAAAGATAAAAGCCTACCAACGTGCACTTTATTGAATGTCTGCATTGTGGGGGTTTTGCATGTCAGAGCTGCTGTGCTATTTGAAGACGACTTGAAATAAGTCCTTTAATTGGTCTGCACATCAAATGCTCTGAAAATGTAAAACTGGGGCTTAGACTGTCAGTAGTTTGGTTAGCTCACAGTGTATTGTCTCCACTCTTCTTTAATGTGCATGGTGATAACAATGGCTAAAATTCATCTGCTGTCTTGTGTCAATATATTTCAACAACAATTAACAACTGATTGCTGGAAAGTTTTCTTGTATTTCTTTCTTGAATATAGAATCACTAAAGCAGTGTAAGGGTATATTAGCATAATAGCTCCTGGGTCATCTGTGGTGCCCATTTTTGTATGAAACATGCCTTTTCACCATCTCTGGCTGTTATAGAAGTTCACAGTGTTTATAAAGAGGGAAAACGTCAGGAAACCATTCCAGTGTGCTGCAGGCTTTCTGAGAACAGATGTCAGTTAGACACAAAAAACCCCTTGGCTTAACTGAGTTTACCTTATAGACATCCTTGGGCTATTAAAAAAACAACCTTGACTTCTGTTTCCCATCACATAGAATTAGTTTGTTGTTGACTTCATGCTTGATCTAACACCACTGAATTTAGCAGTCTTATGCCGGGGATGAGTTCGGCCCTTGGTCTTTAAAGCTATCTTTCCCCTTGTGTGTAACAAAAACACCATATGGTGAGTCCTTGGCTTGGTATCCATAGCTCAGCTTGCTATCACTCCTTTGTGATGCTGTTGCTGTAAAAGGTTAGAGCCTGCAGATCTGGTTCAGTCAATTCAAAATCTATAGCAACAGAGGGTGAAGAAGGAGTTAATAGAGAGCTTCATCCATAGAAGTCCTCTTGCTCAGACTCCAGGGGTTGTACCTCATACAGGTTGAATTGTTTACTGGTTATGAAGTCATGGACTTGAGATGCACATAGAATCAGAAAAACAATGCTCTTCTTAAAACTGTTCAATTATTCCTGTTGAAACTGTAAGCCAGGAAACTACAGTTACATCAAAACATCTGCTGAATTTAATTGTCCAAAGTGCTTTTTTCCCTATACAGGTAAAAACCTGTGTTTGCATGTTGCAAACTATGTGGAATTGCCAGTTTCTTCAAAGTCTCTCCAGTTTCCTCCCTAAAGCCATATCCAGCACAAACCCTGTGCCATGAACTGCAGAGCTGAACCTTTTGCCTTTTGCCACCTGCCTTGTAGCAGGATTAGCTCCTTTTTGGTCTGTTATGCCAACCTTTGACTTGCTGTTTGTCTCAAGCATGTCTCCAGTTTCACTGCTGAGCTGCATGTGGAAAATAGCTTGCAGATAAAAAAATGTCAGTTTGATGCTTTCAGCTCTCTCCCTGAAGCTGTTCTAACATATTCAAAAAACTTCCACGGTTGGATATCAAAATACCAAACTAAGATTTTTTTTCTTATTTCAAGATAGGTTGTACGTAAAGAACCTTTATATATAAAGAATGATCTTGTTTTATCCAAAATTTTAGGAAGTGTTGGAACTCTTTTGCAAATAAATTAATTAGTCTTTCACTTGAAAATCAATCCTTTAGGGAATTTTCATGCTGTTTCCAATCATGCACTTGTCTCAGCTAAGCTCAGAAACAGAGACAGCTCTTCAAACTTCCTGTATCATTAAAATTCACAGAGCATTTATGAAAGAAGAACCATTAAAAGATTTATTTCAATGTTACTGGTGGGGTTGTTTTCTCTTGTTTTTAATAATTGATTTTTTTTTTCCTGCAGAATGAGTTTATACACTTGAAGTATGGCAGAGGAAAATTCACAAGCATAGATGAGCTCAAGAGGTCCTACCTCTTCTGGGTCCCTCCTCATTTGAGGGGGAGAGACAAATTTTCTGAAGAGCAATTCTAGAATAAGAGCCCATTTTAAGGCACATAAATCTTGTCCCAAAGGAGCTGTCTCTGTCAGTTGACAACAGGCCTGGAGGATAAAATCTCCAGTACTAAAGTTAGCGTTTGTGGACACCCTTTTCCATTGCAGGGCTTTTTACTGAACAATCACCTACTTTCTATTTCACAGATTTCTGCCTCATTGGGTGCACTGAAGGGAAGAACAGGCTGTGTCAGTACTTATTTATTTTTCCTGCCAGCCACTCTGTCAACCTGTGGTCTTTTGCTTTATTTACTGCCAACTGTTCAGACCCTGCTCGGAGTGCAGAAATCATATAATTTTGCAATCCAACTGTGAGATGAGATTAGGATTGTTCTCCTTTTACTAATCAGGACATGAAGGGCAGTGAAATTACAAACATAAAAGAAAACTATAAACACCTTGAGACACATGAACAGGGCTTGAATGTTCAGAGCAGACCTCCTGTGGCTGAGGCAGTAGCTGATAAACATTACGGAGTTTTCATTCTCTGTATGAACCAGTACCAGTGGAGGATGAGACCCACAACTTAGCAGAGGATTTACCAGCTTTGATGGCTGGTGTGTCTTTGTGTGGGTCCATTTCTGCTCTTGGAGAGATGCTTGGCCCTCCTCTAGGCCAGCATTTCCCTGTCCCTTCAGCTTGTTCCTCTTATGAACTTCTTAAAGGCTCTCTCTGTATAACCCTGAGTGCCATACCCTCATCTGCAGATCTTTATTCAACTCTTTGCATCCTTTATTCATCTCTTTGCATGTGCGCACTATTTTCAGTCTTGCTGTCCTAGTTTCACTGTATACTCTCCCAGCATACTTCTTGCTCATCTGAGTCTTTTGCCTCGTAAGGCTGCATTTCCCCATTTCACAGGCTGCTGTGCTTTCTCCTGGGCTCCAGCAATAGCCACATTTAGAGCTGTGGAAAGTGTATTCTCACAGACCCACTGCTCATAGCAGTCATAAGTAATAATTTCAATAAGTAAAAACTTCTGCTTCAGAGGCAATTTGGACACTCTTCAGAAGGAGGAGCACTGACAATGTGAAAAACAGTAAGGATTTTTTTGAAGGCTAGTAAGTTGACCATGCTTTCATAGGCATTTTTTGAAACAGCTGCTTTCCTGAGTCAAAGCAGGAATATATTGGAAGGCTTTATTCCACAGAGTCTTGGTCTCAATGGAACATAAACCAATTACTAGTCCTTGCTGCTATTGTTGGAAACTTTTTTAGAGAAACTTTCTAAAAGAAATTCTGTCTGAAGTGCATTTGCTGACATGGAAAATTTTAGCAGCAACAGCTGAAATTTGACAAACTGGTAGATAATTGAATGCAGGATCTTAGACAGAAAGTGTTAGATGGCAGCCGTTTTTATGCTCATATTCCTACTCAGCTCCATTTATAATGTGCCACTTTTCAATTGCTACAGTAATGGATGAGAAAAATATTATTCAACTTTTCATCATTTTATTGCAATTATATATGGAATAATTACATTATTAAGTGTATCAAACTTTTCACATAAAAAGCGTTGGTGGTTTCAGGATATTCTTATTTGGCTTTTAATGACAAAATGCATTTTGGACTAAAACAATAGAATATGTATTAACGATAATTTTTTAAGTTATTACAAATATGTGTTATTTTTGGTACTCCTATGCTTTTTCTATTTTTTATATTGCTTGGTTTTACACATACTAATGTGCAAACACTGTTGCAGAGAAATTGTGTTAGCAGGAAAAGCAAGTTATTCTTTTTAAGGTAATTGTTTTGTTGAGTCAACATAAACTGCTTCCTCTTTCTCTAGACTGCTGCAACTCATAGGAAGATTATGAGTCACCAAGCAGCAGACCTCTGTAAACAGAATTGGAAATTGGATTTGTAAAAGCTTTTCCATTTAGGCATTTAGAAGCTGTTCTAAAACCAGAAGCATTGTTTGAATCTTCATGTAACTGTTGTAATGTAATTACAGCTAATAAAGAAAATTTAAGCGGCTATTTGGGTAGAGCAGATGAAATAGTCAGATATAAACCTCACGTTTATCAGAGGAAGTAGGTGTTTAGCTGGAAGGGCTTGTATCCCTATTTCATTTCTTTTCCATGACGCAAGAAGACAATGTTCAGCCTTAACCAATACAGAACAGACAATCTCGAAGAAGCCCTGAGGTATTTTGTTTCAATACCCTTTCTTTAACAAATGCAAACTGGCACTCTTCAGTAACTGTGAGTACGCAAAAATGCAGGCTGGGGCTTTTCCTCTGACTCCAGAAACTATGGAGTAATCAACCGAATACTCCACAGAGCTCCTACCCATCTGCCATATGACACAATTTAATAAACTGCATTTTTTGTAATCCCCAGACAAAATTTTCACATCTGTTAGCTGCATTAGCCACCTGGGCTTGTGATATTATTTCTGAAGTATTTTAAAATAAATGTGTTTCAAAAAAGTTAGTGCATTTCTTTGAATTTGTCTATCAGAAAAATGCATTCTCAAGGTCTGAGTTTGCAGTGATTACAGCTCAGTTTTCTCACCTTCAGCTGCTCTCAAGCAACAGGGCAGCTCCTGGGAATCATGAGCATAGATATTTATATGCTATATGCTATGCAGGAAATGGGTCTAGACAGTACCTGTTTCTCCTATGGTAATATCTCTAGGTTTCCAACTACATAGGCAAAAAAATAAAAATAAAAAAGAATGCTTACTCGCACCATATTTATCAGCCCTTGAAATGAACTTCAAGTTTAGCAGTGCTTACAGTTGCAGGGTAGTGCTTACTCATGATGGGAGCACAAGGCAGTTTGCCTTGCACAAGCTATTGACTTTTCATTTCTTTATTTTGTGGCAGGGACTCTGAACACTTCAGCTGTATTTTCTTTCTGTGAAGCAGAACTCTAGGTCTGTTCTTGTCAATGGCTAAAAATAGCTGAGAAGACAGATGTTTCCTTAATGGGAAAGCAGAAAATAGGGCTGGGGCTATAACTTGTCCTACTAACATTACCAGACAACTACCTATCTTCCTGAACTCATGTGTATATTCTGCCTTTGAGATGCTCAGTAACACTGATGAAAAGACATGTGATGTAGTTTTTATGAGCAGCAATACTGAAAATATATGTATGTTACAGCAGAGCATCCAATGGCTTTTGTATTTCTGATACAGAGATTAGTACATACATGTTTTATTGAGAAATAGTTTTTAGTTTCTGAGACATCAGCAGAGTGCAGGGTCACTTTATTATTTTTTTCAATTCATTGAATGTGAAGAAACAACTAGGAGTTTTAACTTGGTATCATTGAAATATCATTTTCTTAGGTAGACTTCTTGGGAAGTTAAATTTTATCTTTATTATATACTTTACACAGTTTCCACAAGGGGTAAATGATTATTAATAGCAGATCTTGCACATGTAATGAGCACCTGCTATGCAGTGTGGGTCAGTGTTTTTGATGAAACATTACGAAACACTTACTATAATTAGTACAAATAGACCTTTCAAAAAGCTGCCCTGTCTGTAGAAAATCAGATTCTGAAATTTACTTTGTGGTGGTTATACTACCTGCTGATTTAAACAAGCTTCTGGCTGTTTGGGCAACATTTATTAAATTGTCAGCTTTTCTGGAGAAGTGTTTAGCAGTTGTGGTTATAACTGCAGAAATGTCTGTATTTGATTAAGCCAATCATCCATTTATACATCTGTCCTATCTTTCAAGGGGAAATGCAAGAGATTGCCTCCTAAAAAAGTACAAAACCTCATCCTTGATTGAAAGTTTCTCATTAGTAGTCCTCTACTGGATTCCCTGTATGACATCTAAAATGGGTGGTTCTTTTCTAATTTAGCTCTCTACTTGCTTATTTCTTGTGGAAAATCTTTGTTCGAACAAGCGTTTTAGGGACCAGCATTGCTATGCTGGTGCCCTGCTGCAAAGTTTGAACACGGCCTGTACATGACCTACACACTGTGTCCTTCCTGCTTCATCTTTAATCTACCTCATTTATTTAGACCATCAGTTCTGCATGCAGAACAGCCAAAAAATCATCCCTTATGTAAAACCCCCACATCTCTACATCTCTATGTAGCAAAAATAATTAACAAGAAGATCCTTTTTAAGTTTCACAGCAAATTGGATTACTAAGATCATGACATTTATTTATTTATTTATAAGACTTATTTTCAGCAATATTGGTTCCTTTCATGCAAAAGCTTTGATTTTGTCTAAGGTTTTTCTTTAAAACAAATTAACTTATACCAAATGTCGCTGCTAAGAAGGCGATGTTATTCCTATCTGAAATTATTTGCTTTACTTCTGAAATATTAAAATGTTCTTTGAAATGCTCAGTCAAACAGTTCTAATAGAAATTTTTAAACCATTAATTCTGCAAAAATGTTCATGTTACTTTTGAAATACTCTTCGGTAATGAGTTCTGAGAACTGGCCTTCTGTGTTTGCTTGTTGAACTGAAAAATATAATATTTTGTTTTAGTCAAATAACGTCCTTGGAATGTAACTGTGCAAGCATAAAAATCACAAAATAATTTTTTCACTGAAAACTGGTTAATTAGCTTCTGAAGCAGATTAAAATACCTTTAATTTAAATTCAACCCCTTACAAAAAACTACAAAATAACTGTGAATTATGTTAAAGAAGAAAGCATGCATTTAGTAAATGAGATGTTGGGGAGATATTTTAACAGAACTTACTGCAACCGCACTGTCTTCTGGTTTCATGACCTACTCCTCCTCCAAATACTACAGCTAGTAGTGTTTTAGAAGCCAAAATTCTTGTAAATAACTAACTGTTCTGTTGCTGAAAGAAATTTATTACATCTTTTGGTTTACATTGTAATACATTTTCAAACCCCAGTTTTACTCATTTTTGCTTGAAGGACATAAAACAGAGAAACCGTTTAACACAGAGTATGATACATAAAGTGAGATTGCTGTGGGCAAGTTGATCATTAACTTAGAAATTCAGTTTGACTAACTTTTCCGTGCACATTAGGCAAAGTTATATTCAGAGTCAGCAAATATTTCCAGCATGAGAAAATATTGGTGCAAAATAAACACATGGAAATTTATCAACTCAAACATCGAAAATATGTTTGCAAATACAAGTGAAGTTCTGTCTTATGCTTGTAAAAATTCACTTTGCTTCAAAAATATAAACACTTGAAAGGAAGATATTTTTAAGATAATATTTCTATATGCCATTTTCTGCAGCTTATTCTTCAGTCTTTGTCGCTGTAGAGCACGAAGGCAGGACACAGACTCTATCAGAAGGCTGAAGATTCAAAGTTTGGCTTTATTATCAAGACCTGCCTTTTATACATTTTCACAACAAGCCCACCTAAGAGGTGGTCCTTGGGCCCATTGGTCATACCAAGGGACCATCAAACAAATTCCCTCCTCTGGGAAAGAATGTAGGAAAACAAGATAGTTTACAATAACATGCACTTGTTTACAGCAAGTGTCTCTGGGAAAAGAATTTTCTGAGATCAAAACATGGCAGGCACAAACTGTGGCTACAGTCTTCTCTGTTCACAGTTTGACTAAATAATTGCTAAATCTGAACTAAGCATATTTGTAATGCTGATATCCTATGATTATAGTGTGATGCATGTAGATATTTTGCATATGTCTGTATCATCTACATGATGTTAAAAAACATTTTTCCTTTCATATATTTTGGCTCAGGGAAAGCACTTGTTTTAGCAGGGTCAAAAAGCACTGCAGGCAGGATGCCAGCTCACACTGAATCATTATGTTTACAATTTAGAGAAATCAGTTTAGTTTCCAATTTTAAAAAAAAAAAAGTATTATGCTAATTTACTCTAGCATTAGTTTCTTATATATCTCTTGGACTCAAAGTCTTCTCTCCACTTCCCAAATCCCTATCATAAGTTCCTATCATTTTCAAAATGATGGTCAAAATATTTCATGTATTACTGATATGACTTGGGAAAAAACAAATAAACAAAGGAGTGCTTTGATCAAAGACTCCTCTTGAAGAGAAGATGCAGTTTATTTGGAGGTTAATAATCTTGGAGTGCTTCAATACTTTAGATCTGCTACAACGAAGCTGTCAAAATATTTTTAATTTCAGAAGCCTCAACTTCAGAGAAGCAACTCTTACTGTCACAATGATCCATGACCTAGTTACAAACAGATGTTTCTTTTTTTTTCTCCCCAATTCTCTTTTCCCTTCCCTTCCCTTCCCTTCCCTTCCCTTCCCTTCCCTTCCCTTCCCTTCCCTTCCCTTCCCTTCCCTTCCCTTCCCTTCCCTTCCCTTCCCTTCCCTTCCCTTCCCTTCCCTTCCCTTCCCTTCCCTTCCCTTCCCTTCCCTTCCCTTCCCTTCCCTTCCCTTCCCTTCCCTTCCCTTTTACTTTGCTTCACTCCATTTTGCTGCATTGCCTGCCATGGGATGGCTTAGGGAAGAGAATCACACCAGTGTCAAAAGAGAGGAGCATACTGGGCAGCACAAGTGCCAATACAGAAGGCTGATGCTACCAGAGCAACTGGAGCTCCAGCTACACAGACAGGATGAAAATAGTACAAGTTCTGTACGTGTTGTGTACAGCTGTGCTCTGTCACAAGTAATCTGCAATGAAAGCACAGTAAGCTTTTTTTCCTCAGTTCCTTTTCCTTCACTGGCCTTAATCAAGTTTGGGAATTGCCCTAAGAACATGTATGTAACCACTTACATCAAAATAGGGTAAGTAGACCAAATTTAATGTTCCTGTGAGCCAAACAGCTTCTCACACAAAAATCCCAAAGCAGAAGAAAAAGTTGTTCCATGTTTCAAGGACCTAAGAAATGCTTTTTCTTTCAAATGAGTGGTTCAGGCATAGATTGCTTTTCAGGGATCAGAAAAAGCACCAGGGATTGCTTTTATATACTATTTTCAAGTCACACCTGCTCACCATGAGGCAAGATGTCAGAAAATAATGAAGCAACATTATACATATTGAAGTTGCAAGATGAGAAACGGGAATCAGATCAAAGGTCTCTGAAAGATGAAACTTAGAAACAAATGAATTTCTGACACTGAAGAGTGAATAGACTACCTTTGAAATTCTTTCTTCAGTCATTGGAGCATGCTAATGGGTTTTCTATTTCTTTTTTTGCCTTCATCTTTTTTTTTTTAAACGTCTTATATGACAGAATTAAGTATTACAAACACCAGATTCAGTAGAGTTACTGCTGTAAATTTTCCACAAAGCAAGAAACTATTACACTGGTATCTTGCATACAGATGTATATGCTTAAAGTATTTTACTGACCTCAATATATGTTCTGGATAAAACTACAGAAAGATAGCCATTTCACATATTAGTCTCTGGGAACTTACACTCTATTAGAGGATTTCAGTTGTATGTTCCCAGATTTGTTGCCTTTTGGGAAGTGCAGCTCTCTGCAATTTTTGCATTTGAACCCCCATATAGAATTCAAACATGGTGATGCAAACTAGTGTGAGCGCTTGCAAAAGAGATTAGTCCAGCCTACTAGGGAGTCAATCAAAATTATCCAGAATATTCTCATTTTGGACTGCTGTAGCCCACGTGGTAGGTGCTGTCAGGATCAAAAGCAGGGAGCTCATTTCTCTGAAATGAGAACCTCTAATTGGCATTGCAGCTGCTGCTGTGCTGACAGGCTGGCACGTACAGCGCAGGTGACCAGACTCAAGTGACTGAGTAGGCAGTGGAGCTGAGGGAAACAGCCCCTGCCGTGACCCAGATCCCTGAGCTTGCTGGAGACACACCACTGACTTCAGGTGAGGGCTGGGGCCAAGCAAGGGGTTCTCATATTTGGAACTCTGTTGAACTTTCACGTCACTCCAGCACAGAGCATGCTCCTCTCATTTGCAGCAGAGTGCTTTTCAGCCACTCGCTTTAGTAAATCCTGCGCTGCACTGAAAATAACCCTCTCTTCAGTTATTTTTTTTTGTAAATGTCACAAGATCATAGATGAAACCTTGGAAAGGTGTCTCCTTTTACCCTGCATTAATTCATTGATATTCTACTCATATTTAATGTAAAAGGCAAAATATTTCCTGTGAATCTCTGGTCAATTAACTTTTCAATGTTCTTAAATAATCCTTTGCCAGAAACATTAATGCTTATAGTAATGAAAATTGCTTCCCAAATCCACAGGGTGTTGAAAGTCTTTGGAAAATAAGATATAATAAAGACTATTAGGAAAGAAAATATAGATATGAGCTTATTTCTTTACTGAAAAGTCAGGCCTGCAAGTCAAAGTGAATTTAAATAATTGTTTTTCAATTTTTAACAGACTTGCAAGAAAGACTATTGTTTCCTTTGACATAGTAAAACAATTTTGAGAACAGGCAATCTTATTTGAAATGACTGTGTAGGTGTCATGCTTAGCTAATCATGAAATGTCATTTTCAAAAAACATTAATGTATTCCTCTTAGAATGGGAGGCAAAGTAATGCATTTTGTAAATGAGATCAGCATTCATTAAGTCTAGAGAAATACTATTCACTGGCTGCACCATAATGCTGGTTCCTGTCTTCCAGTAATAAAAGCTGTCATGCTTCCTCCTATGAAGCGCTTGAAGACTGAGGCCTGATAAGATGAACAAACAATAAAACCCACACATATAAACCCTACAAACAAACAACACTCCTGCAAAGAGAGAGCAAAGCTGTAATAGCAGGTTAGAGAAATTCAAACACAACAATTCAACTGAACTTCCAAGATGGGTTCCACATTCTAAAAAATTGTTCTTTTATTCACATCTTACCCAGGTCAATGGGATAGGGGGATTTGTAGTACTCCTCGTGGAAGATCCAGGCCTGGAAGGTCACATTGTGATCATCTTTAATAAGCTCTTAGAATGAACAAAATATATTCTGAACCTGTTGTGTAAATCTAATTAAACAGTACAGCTCTTTCTATTGTATGATGAAGCTTATTCTAAAGCTGTTAAGAAGCTACTGTCAGATCAAAAGGAAAATATGTCCCCCACAACTGAGATATACAGCCCCAGACAATAAGAACACTTTTATTTTGGATTTTAAGCAATTCTGCCTTTTTTTTCTACTTTTTGTAAAGTTCTCTCCATAAGCCTAATGTGCAAATTTTCACCATCATTTAAGGATTAGTGAAAGTGAAATCCTGGAACACAAAAGCTAAAACCTCGTGGACTTTACTTTCTGAAGCAGTTATTTATGTGACAATGTTGATTTTTCAATAATTCATGCACGAACTTGTCAATAAAAACCCCATTTCCACTTTCTGGCAGTACAGTAAGTTTTTTGACATACGTATTGGTGACAGACTGAAGAAATAAACTATCTGGAAAAATTTTAGAGGGTTGAAACATAAGGAATTTTTTTCACACCAGTAAACTCCTACATGTAGCCTTTTCATAAACCAAGATCTGCCAAAACCCACATTAATTTTGTTGGGTTTGTTTCGTATCCATTTTCTTCTGTTTGTACCTTTGTACCATAAATCACAATGTCAAAGCCTGTTGTATTTTACTGCTTTTAACTTTTAGGCTGAGATAATAGAACAAATATATTTTTCTTGGAATGATAGGCACATAATCTTTTCTGATGAAAAACAACAAGCAACTGTGGAGTAACTAACAATAAAGATGGGGCAAAATTTATTTTTCTTGTTGTCTAGAAATGTTATTTATAGTGACAGGCTTTGTGCTAATTCCCAGCACGCAAAGTATACTCACTCAGGCAAAAAAAAAATAGGAATATGTATTTAAAGCATTCGCAATGTACAACCTTCTTTGTTAACATTTTAGAATTTTGTTTACAATACCTTTTTGATACATGAAAAGGACATTTCATTCAACACTCTAACTCCTGTTTATTTTCCAGTTACTTAGAGAATCTGGGCAAAGTAACTTGATTATAGTGGAATAAAGACAGATTTTCAATCAATTACTCTTTAATAATCATGTATAAAATTCTAAAGAAACTGAGAAATGCAGTTTTAATCAGTGGTGCTTTGAGACTAATATTGCTTTTTATTATATAGGCCTGCACAGCTTTTTAAAATTAATGCCAGTCTGTTCTCAAATGTTACTGTTTCATCTTTAACACTTCAGTGTTTATAATCACAGTGGTGGAAACAGAAAGCAGTTCAGTGTGACTCAATTGACCTATCAGTTTTCTAACTCAATAATTTGTCTTTTTTTTCCCTGCAGCCTGGATCTTCTCCCCAGGTCCTCAATTTTAAAATAATCATCCTTTTTTTTTTCTTTTAGACACGGCATTTTATTTCAGTGTTAGCTATAAAAATACAGGCGATCCCCATTTGCACAGAAGTATGACTATCTCTTATAAAGTCCTTTCCATGTGTTAATAAGTATGAAAAAGGTGAATATTCAGACACTGAAGTAGCAGGCCCTAGTTATATTGACACAGAACTCTACTAATATGACTGAAAGTTTATACTGCTTTTGTTTGCTCACATGCTTTTTTCCTTTGGACAATGTTAGTGTCCATTTGATATTTCCTCCTTGTTAATTAGGAACTGTAAGATTTCTGGTCAGAAATTAGATTAAACAACTTTATCTACCTCTGGTAGGCAGATTTCTTGGGAAAGCATTTTTCTGTCAATTCATTGTTTGAATGTTTGAATGTTTGAATGTTAAATCAACTAGGGCTCTGCCTAAATTGTTGGATAAATTTGGCTCAATGCTGTTTGTCATGTTTTGTGTCATGCCTGAATTTTTCAGTGATCTCATGGATATCCTCACCCATGCAAGACAGAGTTAGTCCAAGTGAAAACAAACTCTTCATTGACAGTCACTAGCATTTGAGGAGACTAATGGATCTCACTGTCTCACTCTGATTTTTTTGTTAACAAGAATTGAGTGAACAGTCAAAAAGGCAATCATTGCATATGAACAACTCTGAGACATTGGCAGGATCAATACATATCACCACTAGTCAGCCTACATATCATCACAGCGTGTGCAACCTGCCATTTTCATTTATTCTTCATATGGTTTTTTACATACAGAATACAGGAATATTGAGGATTTAATAAAGGTATATTGGAGATGTTTCAAATTCACCCTTTTACCTTTTCTTTCTAAATTTTTATTTTGTTTCTGGTAAATTCACTTGGGTATCTATGCAGGACTATTCTTCTGCATACTGTATATTGTTCTGAATCAGCAGTAATCAAAGCAAGTCTCCCTTAATTTTAACAGCTATTTATGCTTGTTAGCCTAAACATCTTCTCTTGCCTACCACTTATGTTTGTTCTCTTGCTTCCTTTTCAAAGGTGCTTGTACTTCCTGAGAGAAATGTACCTAGGGCAAGCAGCCTTGCTGCTATTCATTTTCACCGTCTGCTTTCATTTCTGTAAGAAGCTGGCACTACCAGTGTGTATGTTGAGTCATTTATCTCAGTATTGGAGGATGTAGCAAGTGGACTTGTTCCTCTCTCTTGAAGGAGAATACTTGCA
Source organism: Phylloscopus whistleri (assembly GCA_017589585.1). Lineage (NCBI taxonomy): Eukaryota > Metazoa > Chordata > Aves > Passeriformes > Phylloscopidae > Phylloscopus > Phylloscopus whistleri. Next base: position 503,295 of record JADMLD010000041.1, on the reverse strand, counting down.
TTTGAAACAGTCTTCTCATCAATCCCAACGGTCAGCTGAGAAAATTAGAATGGATAAGTATAATTACCACAGGTGCTATTCTATAGAATCATTAAAATGATTTGCTAAAGATAGATATGCTAAAGGCTGCTTCATTTAAACCCATCCCGACAACATTTCTGTAAGAATATTGACCAACAGGTCCCTTGATTTTATAAAAAGCATATAAATAATTGCAATAAATATGTATGTTTTTCTAGGTACTTGGAATGAGACTAGACACAGAGAGGTAAGAAACACCCTCTCTGCTACCTTTGTGTGACTTCTACCAAAGAGCTCAAACAAAACCAGTTTCCAAAAGGATAAATGCAACACACAATTTTAACATTAATTTTCTCTTGCTGTGCTACAAAGTCTTTGAAAACTTGCAAATGGTTCCCTGTATGATTTATCATTTTATTGTATATATATTAAGGGATGTCCCTCTGAAGTAAAAAAAAAAAAAAAATTGCATAATTTTTCTGTTTCCAGTAATGGAATACGCAAACCTAATCTTAGCCAGAAAAACTTTTGCAGCAAAGACTTTTTCTTGTGGAGGAATATAATGCCCCTTACAAACAAGAAAAATGCACAAGCACAGCTGAATCTACATAAATTTTACATTAAAATAAGTCCTTGTGAAAATGTTGTTATGCTAATTGCCTGACTCAGTATGATATCATGTAAAAATGTAATCATCCAAATTCATCTCTGGATCCAAATGTGTCACCAGCTGCATATATCAGCAATTGAGTTACATGAGCCATTCATTTGGCCCAGTATGTAATTTATCTAGTATTTATGTGATCCATATAAAACTAATTTCTTCCCAGGTTGGGATACCGCTACAAAGTTGATTAATGCTTTTGTCATTTCACATATTGATTATTGTAATTCACTACTTATTGGTTCCCTCATTGCATGTTGCACAGGCTTCAGCTTATGTAAAATGATGCTGCACATATCAAAGTCAAATTATACAAGTTTAATAGCATCACTCTGGTTTTAATGAAACCTTGCTGCCTCACTGCTCATCCCTGGAATAAGTACAGTGTCCACAACTGTCAGTGTAATGTGTAATCTTTCTGAACATTTGCTGACATTGTAGGGGATGACCTCCTTCTTTTGTCACACGTTAGTTTCTTGTTTGATAACTCAGGGGGAGCTTGCTGACAGCACTCAGGCATTAGACAAAACCATGACTAGTGTCTTTCTGAAACACTAATGAGTTGGGAGGGACCCACAGCGACCATCGAGTCCAACTCTTAAGTGAATGGCTGATGGTGGGGATGGAACCCAGCACCCTGGTGTTGTTAGAGCCATGCTTTGACCAAGAGCTCAGCTCAGGGTCACTCATCCACTTTTCTTCCTTATTGCTTGGTTTGTCATCAACTTTAACCATGCTCTCTGAAATACTCTTTTTTCCAGGGGAAAGGAGAACTGTAAAGAAGATTGATCATAGTCTTTGTGAGTTGTTTATAAAATTTAAGCGATCCCACTTAACTTTTTGGAGTCATAATCTGCTCCAAATACATTTCCCTTGTTTAATGATATATTTGAGTCTCTGAAAGGTGTGCTAAATCTCTTATATTTTTCCCTAAAATCCTGAAACAAAACCAACCAACACATATTAAAGGAATTCAGGAAATAAATCTATTTAAATATTCAAAGTTTTCCAAAACTAGTTTTTATTTAAGACTCACATTTTCTTGGAGGAAGAAATGACCAGCTTATCTTTTCTATTTGGTGCAATCGAAGGACTGTGTAAATAGGTGAATAGACAGTGAACAAAAAAAAAATTGAAATTTGTTTCAAGAGTTCTTGAAAAACAGTACTTCCCTTGTCTAAAGAGAGTTGTCTTTCAATACAGGTAGAATAGATTTACTTTCAATAATGGGCACAGTTTAGGAAAGGCACATTTTCAATAAAAGTCTTCAGTGAAGTCTCCATTTTGTATATTTATGTTATGTGGCATTATATAGAACTTAAAGAAACTGTAAATATAAGGAAAAATAGAGTATGGCAAACATACAGCATATCTTGCTGTTCTACATAGCTCACACAAGGTGTTACAGGAAAAAAAGATTCTTGGGCATAAGTAATTACTTAGACACTGATACAATGATTGAATGTCAGTTTATGCTGTTGTCATATTTTTGATTTAACTAAGTAATAATGATCAAATGAGGGCAATTTCTGATAATTAGCAGTTAAAAAGAAAACATGATGGCTACAGGTGCAGCTGTTGCTAATTCTTAAATTATGTCTGAACCAAATCCAATCTGAAGTCCATTTTCTTCCCATATTTTAGTGTGACTTTCAACAGTGAAGATTAAAACATCCTTTTTCCTTTTTGTCCAGAGATTTCTTTTCAGATGACCACACAACCTTGTGACTCAAAACCAGAAGAAGGCTGGTACAAACATGCCAGAAGTAGCCCAGGAGATGATGTTCTGCAGTTAACATGGGACCAGTTTTGGAGCATGCCCTTGTAGTGTCTTTTATGGGGCAGACATCAGTTGCCTTACTCCTGCTGTTCAAGAAGAGGGTGTTGCTGTGGATTTAAATCCAACCCTGATATCAAGCTCATTCTCCTGAGGGAGAGAAAGTTTGAAAAGTTTGAAAAGAAATATTCAACTATAAACAGGATTTTACTTCAGAATGAAAAACCTGGTTAGATCACACTCTCAGCTGAAAGAAACTGGGGCTGAATTTTACTTGAACATTCACCTCTCAGGTTTTTTTTTTAACCTGCTTCTATCAATATTCATTTTGAAGACATTTACAGGAATTAGAGCAAATGTATAGTAGGCTCTAGATTGAATTCTAGACTGAATTTGCAAGCAATTCCTTACTGCAGTGCAACAACAGAGGAAAAGAAACTGAAAAAAAACCAAGAAACTTTTTTTTCTGCAGACAGAAGAAAAGAATATCAGGTAAAATAAAGTATTTGTCTAGGATGTGGTGAGTTTATCCTTTTTTTCTTGATTTTCTACAAAGTCTTGTTTAGGCTGTAAAAAATGGTAAATTTAGCAGATTAACTTTTGCAATTGAATGACTAGAGATTTCCTGCTGGGACTGTTCCAGATCTTTTTTTGCACAGTTGCTATTGTTCCTTTGAACAATTTTTGCCAGCATAACAAAGAAACAATGATATAGACATGTATTTTAGGTAGGTGAAATAGGCAAAAATTATATATTTTATTCAGTTATTGTCATATATTTGAATCTCCTCAAACATAACATTGAAGTTCAGAAATGTCTGCTGTTTTATCTATGGAAGAGTACATAGACTACTAAAGATATTGGCAAAAGCAAAATGCATTTCAATAGTATAAGTTTAATAATACTGTTTTTCTTCAAGATCAATGAGAAGGAATCAATATCCTACAGTAAATTCTTCTACCATGTATGAAGAGAAAGTAGAAAAATTAGTTTGCACAGTGTGCAAAGATGAGAAGATCAGAGAGTAAGGTTACCTTGGCAGACCCAGCAGGGTAACAGCCAAGATGGTCTTTCCATATCATCATAGGTGTAAATCAACATTTTTGGCAGATTCACACAGGCAGCAGAGTAACAAAGTTATAAAGAAGATGATAAGAAAATGAAAAAGTTGTTCCATACCCTATGGAATATGATCATACTCATCATGTTCAGCATATAGAGCTTGGGGAAGACAGTGGAATGTGGGGATGTTTGACATGATGGTTTTTGTTCTCTCAAGTAATTGTTAGGCATATTGGAGCCCAGCTTTCTTGGGAATGGATGAATACCTGCCTGCCCATGGGAAGGCTTGCATGTGCAGGTTTTGCTTTACCTACAAAATGTCTTTATACCAACCCACAAGTCTTCTCACTTTTACCTTTCCAATTCTCTCTCCCATATAAATATGGTGGGGAGTGAGCAAGTGGTCGGGTGGGACTTAGTTGCTGGTTGGGGCACCAGCTTAACCCCAACTACTTTCAGAAGATCTGTCCCTGTGGGTGAGGAGGGCCTGATGAGATTCACCTTCCTAGAAATGTATCAGGAAGCTCTTAGCAGAACATTTTAAGTGCAATAATAGGGGACTACTCAATAATACATCATGTGCTTACTGCAAAAACTTTCTTCTGGTGGTATAAAGCTTTGTGTTACCATTTTAAAATGTTTCCCAAAAATTCTGCAAAATAAAACCTTTCAAAATTCATTTCAGACTGAAAGTTCAAAAGATTGTTTCAACTTGAAAGTAACAAAAAATGCTTACTGGCCAAATGTTCTTCTAGTAATTTTGTTTTCTAAGAAATATTAGAATTTCTGTTTCTATGCAAAACTAGATTCTTAAATCACAGGAAATTGAAATGGAAATTCTTACCTACCACTATTTAAACTAATGTTCTTCTTAGGGTGAATCCTGATGAAATGTGTGCTTTGCAGAAATCTTAAAGGTCTGTCCTTAAAAGTATGTAAAACAGAACGTGTTCTGACAGGATTAGTAGCTATGTATATTCACTTAAAACAGTAAATTAAATTCTAGTTAGTTGTAACCCCATTCTTTCTCCCCAGTACTTAGGAGGGAAAAAGGCAGGATGGGAAACATGAAGTCTAAAATCTGGATGAGAAAATAAATGTTCTGCCTATTTTTTGTCTCAGTGTTTTCTGGTAGTTTGGTTTTTGTGGAGTTTCTTTGTTTTGCTTTTTTTTAATACTCTTCACTGCTGGGAAAACATTACTATTGAAAAATATGTAAATGTATAGCACATGTTCAGGAAACTCAGATACAGTCTAAACAATCAAAGGACTATAAAGAACATACTTTGTTATTTGCAGAAAATTACGACTCTTAGAAGTGATGATCTGAATCATTGTAAATCTTAGAAGTAGGAGCTATATGACTGTAACTTGGCTGTGTTCAGATAATTCAGTTAGATATAAACTCAGATTTACAAACTAGCATATGCTGTTTGCTTAAACAGTGTGTGTGAAAATAGTGTCTGAAAAATTGTCTATACTGTAGCTGAAAGCTGGCAACAATACTTAACCAATCCCAGATATGTTCTTAATTGTTCTTGAACACTATTTGCATAATTTTTCCTGAATTTTAATGCACTAATAAGTTTCCCAAGAAAATATACCCAGCAGTAAAAAAGAATGAAGACATAATGTGCAGACTTTGATCTAAAGGTGAACTGTCCAAAAAGCAAGTCCATGTTGAAGGTTTTGTCTGTCCATACTAGAAACATTACTGTTGGAAAATTCAGAAATAATTAGATAAGATTTCATGTTTATAAAAGTAAAATTCCGTGCCATTTTATAAGCACATTGTGCGATGTGATTTATTGGGTGCAAAGCATGAAATTCATTGCTCAAAATCAGAAGTACCAAAATGCTAAAGAGGAGGATGAATAACAGTTAGTAATAGGTTGTGCCAGTCACAGCAACTAACACAAAAGAAGCATGATCATATCAAAGGTCAAATCTTAATACGTGCCCAAATGAGTGCATGCCACAGGTGGATGTACTCCACATGGACACATTACTAAATCACAATAACCATAAACATCAGTTAGACCACTTAGATTGCCGTGGCTGAAAGAATGATGACTTGTGATACAAAGCCATTAACCAAAGTGTCACAGATTTGCATACTTTGCTCTCTCCAGGTACCCTACAGCTACACCCAGGTGATTAAGCCTTGTAGTTTTAACCTTTGTCTATAGATCCTTTCAAGTCACTGTACATCTTTGAAAAGCATGAAAGGAGTCAAGAAAGGCAAGCAGCAGTGCAGGAAATCTCAGAAGCCAACAAACACACAAATCTCAAGAACAGCAGGCAGCGAAATTATGCACAGGATCTAGCCATAGAAGTGCTGGCTGAAGGGCATAAAGGACACAGCTAAATGGAGATAACTAATGTATGAAAGGTGTGATTCTCTGGAAGGCTGCAAAGAAATTGTTTCTCTAATCTGTGGAGGCAAGTAGCCATGGAAAAAGGAATCAGAAATAAATTTAATTCAGGCTCTACCACTTCTGAAGAATTTGATTGTTTTTTCTTTGGAAGTTCTGAGGTGGAGTGAAAGTGCAGGCACAGATACTTCAGCAGTAAATATTAGAGTGACATCAGCAAAAATACAGTTGAATTAAGCAGGAGATGGAAACTTTAGTATTGGAGACGTACTCAAAAATCTTGTTATAGAGCACATTAAACTCATGCACTGCATAGGTCTAAACAAACCATAGAACCATAGCTGGTTTGCTTAGACTCTAGAGGTGTCATCAAAAAAGGTTATGACTTTGGAATGGCTCATTGCTGCATTTGGTAGAGCCCTTTTAATTTACAAGCAGAAATGTTAAGAGAGAGCCTCTACAAGCAGCAGCAGATTTGACTCAAGGTTCTCCCACCAAACCAAGGGTATATGAGTGTAAATGGGATGTGACAGTGAAGCTCATAGCTGTTCAGCAGAACACAAAGCCTCAGTGTCCAAGTCAGCTGATTCTTGGTGGAACCACAGCAGCTAAAACAGGACACGTTTTGAGTCTATGACTCTAGCAATCACTACATTTGGCACCTGTCATATTTGTCCTGGAAATTTTGAGGCTCTGTTTCATATTACAGCCTCTCTATAATATCTCCTTCACACAAAAAGACTAATATTTTGGGATTTTAGGAGCTCTGTAAGTAGCCAAGTAGTTGTTGTCTTTCCACTAGCAAAGTTCAAAATAAGCTCAAAAGCCAGACTTCATTCTGTTCCCTCTCTCAATGTCCTATACTACTGCAGTTCCACCTTCTCTCTGGGGGATCCAGCTTGTCATATTTTAAGTGTAATGAACTATAAGAGGACTGAAAAAACATGCAATGTTGCCCTTTAAATGACTTTTGACAGTCCTTTTATCTCTTAGAATCTCGCTTCTGTCTGCAAAATGGGGGTAATGGGTTAATTTTCATCTCAGAAAGATATAATGGTGGTATCTAGCAATGGGATAATTTTGTATAAAATTAAGTAAGCAGTCTGGTATGGTTCCTAGAAGCTGTCAGTAGCTTTTCATTATTATATTTTCTCTCTAAAGCACAGTTAAGAGTTTTTGTTGCCATTAGTTACACTTTAAATACAGGGTCTGGGCCAAATTAATAGTCTTAGTAACCCCACAGATCAGTCAGTGTGAACCTGCTGAAGTTATTAATGACGTTACACCAGAGCTCAAATGATGGAGGGAAAACGAGATTCATGCCCTTAATGTTAAAGGTGACCTCTTCTATGCACACTATGAAAATCTACAGCCCACAGGCAATTTGATTTTCTGCCTGAAAATTACTGTAGAGACTTCAGTATCTGAGGCAACCTCCTCTGCTTTTTCTTTTAAAAATATTATTAGTATGAAGGGCAGAGTGAAGATATTAAAAATCAGATCAGGACTGAGCTAAGAATCTGGTATTGAGTACTTTAGCTTTAGGAAGAAGGCGCAGTTCAGAGGTATGGGGGCAGTTTGTGCAAGTTTGGTGGTTTCTGATGGCATGGAATCTGCTGACTGCATTTTCCATCTCATTAACCTGAAGTTCCCTGGAGGGAGAGAGTGTCTCTGGTACTCAGGCAGTGTCAGGCACAGCTAGATCTGTCATTTGTTTTCCTTCTGAGAAAGCATAAAATTACTTCCATCTGACTGGTAACTTACTCCTGCACCACCGATGGCACGTCCCATGCATATGCTGCAGTCCTCACACCAGGGTGTATGGCTGGAGAGATGTGGAAGGATCTTCCCCTTTGCAGATGCACATGACAGAAAGAGAGCTTGGCTGGTGGCAAAATAAACTAGGAGCATTATCTTTGTGCTCCAGGAACCAAAACAGAATAAATGAAGAGGAGACAAAACCTTTACCCTCCCTCAGCCATTGTTGACAGAATGGTCACACCATGCAGAGGACCGCAACATTTCCTGTGTGGCTGAGTCACAAATAGCAGCACACTCAAGACAGTAATACACAATACAAAAATGTAGGCTCTCACATGCATTTGCTACTGCAAAGCTGCTTTTGGTGTAGCGTATCAGAGTGGTTTGTTTGGAAATCAGATATTCTGCAGGGACTGCCCAGGAGCAGACACTAATGTTGACATGGGCTGGTCAGGCTGGCTGGTCTTTCTGGTGGCTGGTAGGTCACATGAATTCATGGGGTGCACTCAAAGAAACCAGACGGGTCAGGCAGTCACCTTGAGATGTGACTACTCAGCGCTTCAGAGTAGATTTCTCACATGATTGTCTACATCAGTGTTTAAGAACCTATCTGTGAACACCCAGATTTGATATTAATGTGTTTACAGGTATCCACTTGTCATATTTACTACATTATGAAAGCTGTTGTTTTTTTTTTTCAAAACTCATCAAAAAGCATGCAGAAAAAAACGTTTCTTTGCTCTCACTGTGCTGTAAGTCAAACAATCATTCAAACTACAGTTGCCAAGCATAGCTCAGTGACTCAGATGGTGACACAAAAGTCCGCAAAACCCCTCTGGCTTGCCCTTATTCATAACTGGAGTTCATAACAAAATACAAGTCTCACAAATTGTTCAAATCCATACCTGAGAGACAGAGCAAGCTCAGAATAAGTAAAATGCATTGGAAAATAATTAAAATATTTCTCGTGTAAATGAGCCAAGATTTAAGGGCTCAGAGAAGAGGAAAGAAAAGTAAATTATAACGTTCTGAATTGTAGATTCCTCCAAAGAGAAAAAGATAGAGAAGATGAAGGGGCTAAGGAGCAGAAGGAACTGAACTCCAAGCAACAGTTGGCAGCTTGGGATAGAATACATAGAAGTGACAGATTGTAACAGGGAGGTTGTATCTCACAAATAAGCCACAGAGAGTCTCCAAAATCAGTGAAATTGGAGCTCGATATATGAAGGGGAATAATGAGGCTAAGCTGAGAAAAATATCTGATCAGTGGAACAAAAAGCTCACAGTGTAAAGCCTAAGAGGAAAAAAAGAAAGCTGAATCAGGTGAGAGGAGAGATGATAAGACAGTTTTGATAAATTATCAAAATTGTAACAGCTGAAATAGAAAACAAATTATATAGTTTCTTCATCTTACTGAGGAATAACTGGTGACATTTAACAACATTCTAGAAGTGGGTGGAATGGGAAAAGGGGGGTCAAGTTTAGCACTCTCTTATTAAGCCTGAATGACTGGGAGCATGGTCAATTATCTCACAGTAATGGCAAATGGAGAGAGGGGAGAGATAGAAAGGAAATTAAGGAACATGATATTTATATAAAGCTATTTTTCTGTAGGTATAAGCATAATTAATAAAACTTAATGTAAAAGCTTATTCCATCTTCCTGTACTCCATACCTGTCAGGTACAGACTACAACACAGCATAATAACTGCACAGCACTCTCTGCTCTCAATGAGCAGAGCAAAAATAATTCATTTTCATGTCATGTATCACTCACAGCTGTCTGCTGTGATTGCAAAAGTCAAATTACCCCATCCTACATTCACACTAAGCCAAATCTGTTTGGGAAGCGAAGAACAGAAAGTGGGTGTGTTAATAGCGATAATTTGCTTCCTGAATATATTTATGAGGTCAAAATGGGAACATTAATAGTCCTGTGTGGTATCTAATACTATTGAATGTCTAGGGCAAATACTCTTGTACTGCTGCTTCAAAGTATAACGCGTAAGAACTTAACTTTATCTTATTATAGCATGCTATAACATCTTGTAATTTTCTGTATACTTTCCCTTCTTTCTGATGAAAGGGTCTTATTCCTGAATGAAATTGAGATGCAAGACACATATATCAAAACTCAAAGGAAAAGGAATTTTTAATTAGCTATTCATGTTATTTGGCCAATGTTCTCTGCTGTGCTTTTCTGCATTCTGGAGACCAGAGAACATGATTCAAAATCTAGGTGGGGTGCCTTTTGCTGCAAACACAATAAGTCTTTGATTATTACTTTCGTTTTGAAGAAAATTAATTGATGGTAAAATATATTTTTTCTGTTTCAGGTCTGGCTAATAGCATAACAATCAAATATGTGATCTTTCTTTCCTGGTAGACTGTAAAGTGGTTGAGTCATGTGGGGGAATCATCCAGAACAAAAGCTAAATATGAATTTTGTAATGCTAGCCTTTAAAAAAAATAAATTTCAGTAGTAAAGTCACAGACAAACTCTGAGCACTTGGTTGTTTTGGTTGTCACCTTAAGGTGGGTGACAAAATTTCTCTGTAGAATACCGTAGAAAACGCAGAAAACTTTCATGTCTTGGTCCCCTTCCAGGATCTCCTTGTAAATACTATTAAACTGCAGTTAGAATAACTTGACTGAGTCCACCATGCTTTGTTCCTTGAAAGAACAGCTTGCAGTGTGCTGGTGTAGCTGCCCATCTAAAGGATCACTTCCACCATTCAGACTCCTGACTTCATGGTATAACTTAATGTCAGTACAAAGCACAGGGTGTATTTTGACCTACAAACAGAGCCTACTTTAGGTTCACTCCAGTCTGTCCTATAAAGTGAAGCAGTTAGAAAAGGTGCCCTGCAAAGACACTACCTGAGATTCATCCCAAGTCCCAGTGACAGGGGGTCTACCTTGAGTGTCATATTAGTTATTTTGACAAATCTTAGGTCCTTTAACAGGTGAAAAGCTAGAGTTTTCTCTCTCTTGTGGGACGTTATACAAGAGGCTTCTCCCTCATTTCCATGAATCCTTCTGCCATCTTTGTGGCATTTTACCTGCCTCAAAGTAAGAGGATTCAGAAAGTGGTTCAAATCTTCTCTTACAAGGGTACCACATGGTGAATGATTAATGTTTACAGCAGTTTCACAGAAAGTGTTCTGAGATTGAGGGTTAAAGCAAAACATGACTGCTCATGAGATGTTTTGCTTCCTTGGGACTATTACTTTATTTCCAGGGCTTGGGAGATTCTTTAGAACCTTATTTGGTGAAGCACTACAGCAACATTTCAAACATAGTTCTGTCTTTTAAAACTTGTCTCTGTCTTCCTAAATATGTATTCAAAAGAACTCTACTGGAGGACTTCTTGAACTGACACGTATAAGCAAGAGGATTTTTTTCTGCAGCATAGCTTAAATAAGATTTGATTCAAAATACTTATTAAAGTGTCCAGAATCCAGAATAACTAAATGAATCAATTGTGTCAATTATCAACCTGCAATAATACACTTTTGCTACTACTGAGACTCAGTTTCACTGAATTTTATTGTTATTATTTATTTATATTGCTCAATCACTGTTGTGCTACACTGCCAGTCAAATATAAAGCATCACAAAAATGTCTCTGAAGGATATGAATGCCTTCACCTAAGTATATGTTTTGAGCTTAGAAAGAAGATAGTTTATAATGATAGAGTAGTTCAATATAAAAAATGGTAATTGAATTCCATCCTGTCAGAAATAAATAAATACAAGGAAAAGAAAGAGTTTCCATTGTGAGTATTAGGACAGGAAAGTTGTGAAAAAATATTAAAATAGAAAAGTTTAATAAGATGTCAAGCATAATAATTGAAATTCCATTTTCCCCTGCATACACATGGGTATGAAACAGTCCATTGGTGTTGGTTCTGTGACTACATTTAGAGACATCATTTCATTGCAAACTGTATTTGGAATTCTAAAACCATTAAAAAAACCATCACATGATATATTCCACTCCTGCTCAAATGGAATGATACACTTCACTCTTTTTCCCCTCTAAAAAAACACCTTATCCGTTGTTGAGCCCCTGTCTTCACTTAGCAAGTTTACTTAAAATGTACTTGTGGTGCTACTCTTCCCTGAATTGGGTGCAGAGGAGATATACAATAATGTTCACAGGAGGTGAAAAACAAACTTTACTGATAAACTTTAGAAGACCAGAAATTTGGCAAAATTTAAGACAAAACATTCAATCAAAATAAGACATTTCACGAAGCACTGACTTAGCAAACTCTACCCATCCAACCTTACATACCCATATTTCAAGGGACTTGGTTGGTGCTCTGGGGGTGGCATGTGGAGCATTGCTTCAGGTGTGCCAGTGACTGACAGCCATCCTGGGCTGGACTAGAGGTTCCACAGATGGGGTGTGGAGCAGAACACCATTCTACATGGGCAGAACTGCCCTGCCGCACCCGGCTTCAGATGTATTGAGCCAGCAATCATTTTCTCCAGTCTCTCACACTCCTATACTAAAAAAAACAAAAGAATTTCAAATATAGAAAATATTATTGTATTTGGTTTTGATGTATTAAACTAATGCATTGCAGAATTAACTCACGCCCATGCAACTAACTAACTATCTCCTTTTCCCCAAAATATCTTCAACCAAGACAATAGGAAAGTTGAAAAGCTATTTCTAGGTTATAGCTGATTAGGAGGAGAGAGATAAGAATGGAAGTATCCCTTGCAGACTACACCTTTAGCAGCTTGTGTTTGTCTATATGAGAAAGCCCCTGGCTCCAGCTGTTCAATTACACTCAAACATAATATGTCCTTGAGAAAGAGGAGTTATCTCAGGTAGCCAGGAATTGAGTCATAGAAAATAATAGATTCAATCAGAAATTGCACCTGCAGCCTTACTGGTCTCTGTACTAGGCTATTGCATTAGCAAAGTGCAGCCTCACATAATGACAGAAACCATAATTTTGATCTTGACTTTTAGAGTAGTTTGAATGGTAGTTTCAGCAGGGCTACAATGAAGTTTTGAATCTAGAAGCAGCCTAGAAATCTAGATTTTGAATCTAGAAACAATCTGAGGATTGTTGCACACCAAAGAGTTCTAAAAATATTACACATTTGTATTGTAGGAAGAAAACTTTGGATTTTTCCAAGAAGTTCTGGATTCTAGTTCCTCCTAATTATACCACCTTTGTCACCAGGACTAAACTATTTAACTTAAGTAAGAACATATGCTCTAACTGGAAGATCACCACATTCCCTGCTTTGTCATAATACTTATTTAACTAAGGTACAGATGAATCAATATTTGTAAAATATTTCAACAGCAGCTGTAGTTTTGCCATCTAAATGGAGCATAAATTAAATAGGAAGTTAAAACTCAACTATTACCCTTGAAGGACACCATCGTTGGCTTAATTTGATAATTTTTTTCATTTGGTTTACATTTTTTCTCCATGTGTGCTTTCTTAGCATTCATGAAACATATAATAAATTACACTGGTGAACCACTGTAATGTGACCTATTCAGTATTCAGTAGTTTGAATGCCTAGAAAGGATAATTTGCAAAAATTAAAGAAGCATATTACTTTCCCCTTCACGTAATGGAGGGTGACATGTAGAAGCAAAAGTGAAGCTAACTATGCAGTGGGATGACCCTGGCTGAATGCCAGGTGCCCACCTAAGCCATTTTATCACTGCCTTCCTCAGTTGCACATGGGAGAGAAAAAGTCTTAACAGAAGGTGGTGGGTTGAGATATGGGCAGGGAGAGATCATTCACCAATTACTGTCATGGGCAAAATAGATTTGACTTGACTGGCAATAAATTAAAGTAATTTTCCCCAAGTCAGAGTAGGGTAATGAGGTATAAAATCAAATCTTAAAAAACACCTTCCCCCGTTCCCTTTCCTTCTTCCTGGGCTCAGCTTCAGATTCTCTTTACCTCCTTTGCTGCAGTGATAGAGGAGGAGAGGAATGGGGGTTGCAGTCACAGAATCACACCTTTTCTCTGCCTCTCCTTCTTCCCCACACACTTCCCCTGCTACAGCATGGGGTCCCTCCCACAGTAGACAGTCCTCCACAAACTTCTCCAACCTCAGTCCTTCCCATGAGCAGCTGTTCTTCATGAACTCCTTTAATGTGGTTCCCTTCCACAGGGTGCTCATCCCATCCTGTCCCATCCCACCCTGTCCCATCCTTCAGGGACAGGCTGCTCCAGTGAAGGTTCTCCCCAGGGTCACAAGTCCTACCAGCAAACCTATTCTACAGTGGTCTACCATCTCCATGGAGCCACAGGTCCTGCCAGGATCCTGTTCTAGTGTGGGCTTCCCACAGGGTTACAGCCTCCTTTGGGCATCTGCCTGATCTGGAGTGGGGTCCTCCAAGGGCGGCAGGTGGATCTCTGCTCCACCATGGACCTCCATGGGCTGCAGGGGCATAGCTGCCTCATCATGGACTGCAGGGGAATCTCTGCTTTGGCACCTGGAGCACCTTCTTCCCTTCTTCTCCACTGGCCTTGGTTTGTGCAAAGTTATTTCCCTTGCATATTCTCACTTCTCTCTGTGGCTTCAGTTGTGCAGCAACTTTTTTCCTTTCTTATATATGTTACCACAGTAGTGCTACCTCCATTGCTGATGGACTCAGCCTTGGCCAGCAGTGGATCCCTTCTTGGAGCTGGCTGGCATTGGTTCTATTGGACATGGGGGAAGCCTCTGGTAGCTTCTCACAGAAGCCACACTTATAGCCCCTTCCACTACAAAACCTTTGACGTGCAAACTCAATAAATACACTGAAATATAACAAATTTGTGTTACTATCCAGTTTTCTACGTTTTACTGCAGCAATAAAGTGAGAAATATCAGTTTAATATTTGCTTTCTGTGCAATGTACCGAATTAGTAGAATTGGAGAATTTTCAGCAAAGGACATCTAGGATAATTAGAGTTATGAACTGGCTTAGGTATGAGAAGAGTATTTATAGAGCAATGAATGCCATGGAAAATAAGCGAATGTGAGGAAAGAAGTAAGGCAATTCTGTTAGTCATCAAGTAATTTGAATAGAATGAATAGAGTACAGCAGCAAAAAATGAAGAGTGAATCTGATCAGATATTCATGGTATCCTCCAATAAAAGAATAAAAAAAGCTTCAATAGAAACAAAAAGGTATTTCTGAAAGTGAGGGATTTACTCTGCGATTTGTAACTATGCTGTAATTACCCTGCCACAAGGCTGTAGATTTCTAATAGATGACAGAGTTGACAAAAAGCACTGGAAAAAGACATGGAAGAAGAGTCTGTCTGTGATTATTAAATACTAAGATAAGACTAAGGAATCATCTAAAAATCACCCAAAAATTCCTGGAAGCAGGGAGAGCATCTGTGAAAGTTCATCTTCTTGCATCTTCTGTTCTGATTGTCTCCTTTTGGAATTCTGTATGGGTGTCTACGTAGGCGTTGCTCTGACCTGTGAGATCCAATCCTAAACAGAATTTGGTTCAAAGAAGAATCTATGATAAAAAACATGCAAGGGATGTTTCCAAAACACTTGAATTTCTTAGGCCTGAGCCTCAGATAAAAAGCCCTCCTAGAGGGTACAAAATATAGAGATATTGAGCTTATTTCTAAGCAGTTTTCTATTTTGGTTAAATGATACCATCCATTATCAGCTAAAAAAATGCAACACAATAATCAGTCATATGGGTCAATGTCATAATCTGCTTATTAAAATCATTTGAGACATGTATCTGCCCAAATTTAGCCAAATGAGATCATATAACAAAGTCAAAAGTACAGATTTTTATTAACAGTAAATGTGAGGTAGAGATAGAAAGAAATAGGGGGAAAAAAGAGAAGGAGTAAGAGTAGAAAGCTACCACCAATTTGAGTCCTCGGCAAGGCTTGAAATTTTGACGTCTGTTGGTCAAAGTGGCAATTGCAGACTAAATAATCTGTCAAGTTCTTGGGGAAATCCCATCACTGTGGTGGAGAAAAACCATGAAAGAGGAGGTTTGATGGGTTTATATTTACCAAGGTTCATGTGGGAATCCCCAGGTACCTCCCCTGTGGCAGGGAGTTTCACAGTGAGTGCTGTGGATCATGAGGCACCTGAATGATGAAGTGACACTCCTTTGACACCTGCTAAGAGCTTCCTGCTACATCCCCGGCAGGGCAGTCATGACATCTGAGTTCACTTGGCTGAGAGCAGAGATAGTACCCACCTCTCAAGGCTTGCCACTTTCCTTATCTCCTTCACACCCAGCTGCAGCCTGTAGGGCTGTGCTCACCCTCTCCACCTGGGCAGGTACTTTGCACATTGGCAGCTCACCCCCTCAGTGTTTGAGCCACCAGCATTCCAGTCTCTCTTCCAGTATCACTTGTGGGTACATTCTTCTCCCCAGACTTCGGGTAACTGAAGAACAGAACCACCTTTATCTTGTCTCAAGTTCTCAGCACAGTCAAAATTCTAGTTAGTAGGCATATTCAGCCAGGGGTGGGCTTTGGTGGTTGAAGATGAACAGCTGCTTCTTTGCAGTTCACTACAGTGGTCACAAGCCCTCAGATGATCTTGATGATGTTTAAGCCATTAACCATTTCAATCTCTCACAGTCAACCAATATAATTAAGTAATTACATACAATCTATCACAAGAATTAACAGTTCTGAGGTGACCTCTACTTTCTGTGACCCTTCAGAAAAAGAAAATGTAATGAAAGCTGCATGATATGTTCACAGCAGGGGAAATAATTGTTTTTTATCATACCAGAGCCACCGTGTTAATTATGCATCAACTGACTAAGGGGATGCTTATGCCATAGAAGAAGACATTAAAATTCCCTGTTAAGATTAGAAATAACTGTATGAGACAGGCATTAACACATTATGAAAGTGTGTGCAGGCTGATAAAAATTATAGGAATGTACTCATGTATTTGTAATATAATGTGAAAAGATTTTTTTGTCTTAATAATTTAAATATGAAGAAAAATAGTGAAACCTATGATCTAACTTTTCAACTTGAAATTGAAAGAAGCAAAAGAGAAAGCCACTTTTCTTAGCTGTAAATAATTGAATGTAAGACATTTTTCTGAAAGCTAGGCTAGCTGTAAGATCTCTCTAAAAAGCTAGAAAATTATAACATCTTAACTGAAAAATATTTTATATTTTCAACACCAAAGCTCTCCAGTTAATAGTTGTCTTTGTCAGATTTTTGCCCTCCAGGCTGCTTGCGCAGGCCTGGGTTTTGCAAGGTATCCTGCACAGGCTGTACAGTGCACCTCAATGAATCAAGTACATAAGAAGAGGTATGAACTGCATTAATGACTGGTTCGGAACATGCTACCACTTCAAAGTGCAGGCAACTTTGCTTTCCCTCCCACACCAGATGACATATCATAAAGCAAAACTGAAAACCACTATTGATGAAAGCACCGTTTTATATCTCTATGATTTTTTCCCCATTAATTTACTTTTATTCCTGGGGGACAGCTGCCTAGATCACAGTCCTCCCTAGGAACAGTGCTGTCATGACTTCAAAAGTAGTCAGGAAGCTTTGAACTTTGGAAACAGTTATTTCCTTCTTCAGATACCATGAACAAAGATTAAAGAAATAATAAATTATTAGAATTTATAACACTTATTACGGTGTCACAGAAAAATAAGATCTTTTCAAGTATGGAATACAACAGTAAAACCAAGTTGATCTACATACTGAACAATGGACTTCTAATTACATGTATCCAAACACATCCATAATGTTGTGGTTCTATGCTTCCTCCATCTTCTTTCTGCTCTGGGTGGCAAAGCTCATCAGTAAGGAGAAAACTCACCATTGACCAGGGTAACCTGACATAGTATTTAATCTTTTCTTAAATTCTTCACTTGTCTTTTTCTGTTTTGAAGACTTGCCAGCACGTATGAACGTGAGCAAAAGGTAAGGCAAAGTGATGTGTTTGTCAAAGTAATGTTACTTCTGCAAAATGCCTTCTCACCATGAATGGATATAACTGCCCTCACCAAACTGTTATGATTAAGTTACGAAAATTATTAGATGCCTCTGCCTGAATGAAAGTGCAAATGAGACCATAGGCTGAAGTCAATAGTATGGATTTTATTTAACAGTAAATGTGAGGCAGAGAGACAAAGAGATGGAAAGGAAGAGAAAAAGAGGAGTGTGGGAGACAGAGACAGATTAAATAGAAAATACCACCACTCCATGGATCTCAATGGCATCCTGCTGATCCTTTTCTTCTGATCTTCTTGGTGGTGAGGGTCCTGCAAAACACAGAATTCAGTGGATTAACGTTATGTTTGGGCCAGTTGGGAATGGCCAGGTACCTCCCTAGCAGGGGGCAAGTTTGATATTCTTGCAGCAGACTCTGGATTGGTTGCATCACTTGCATCACAAGGAGTGCTCTGTTGCAAGTGCTCAGGAATGAGTCTGGGGAGCACTTTGGGGGTCTTTGAAGATTTGTGACACCTCCTCAGCTGCCTCTCATGTGAATTTTCCGTGTGTGTGTGGCCTTCTCATGTGGGAAAGGAGGGTTACAACAGACAACTCACACAAACAGGTTTGCATTCTGCAGTACCTTTCTCTTTTTGTTTGCCTTGAGAGTGGGGTTCATTAGTCTCATTCTGCCTGTTTGAATGGTGAGGATCTATGCTAATCATCTAGATCTGTTGGAAGACAGCAGGAGAAGAGGAACTTCTATCAGGAATTGATTCAGGTGATAAACAAATGGTTCAGGTGATAAAGATAGCTATGTAAGACCTATCTCCATTGACTGAGGGAATCTACTTAGGTCACTGGTGGCTAAATTGGATTTGACAGTCTTTTTGATGGCTAAAGTCAAGGGAGATAGATCCCATCCTAAATATAGATTTTGTCACTTAACGCTACATTAAACAGTTGGAAGTGCAGGAGTTAGAAGCCATTACCTGTGTGACCAGTCACATGGAAGATGCTTGACCCCAGTGGCACAAAGAGGAGTTTGTTGCTTTGTCAAACATGAATCTATATTTACCAGTACCACCATAACTACTCTTCTCCTTTGTGCTCAAGAACATTTTCACATTAATGTACAACAGACTCTAATGCAAACCCCAGACTACCATCCCGTGATAGTAGGGATGAATGGATTCATGGGCCTTGTTTTTCAGCTCTTTTAGGGAAAACTAAGGGAGATTTTGCAGGTGTTTTCCCCATTTGTATTCAAACCAATTTGTACTCCTAAACAAAGGATAAACAAAGAATGAAATTATAATTTTAATTTAATCATAGGATCATTTAGGTTAGAAAAGAACTTTAAGATCAAGTCCAACTCTTAACCCAACACTGCCAACCCCACCACTAAACCATACCCCTAAGATCCACATTAACACACCATTTAAATCTCTCCAAGGATGGTGACTCTACCACTTCCCTTGGCAGCCCCTTCCAGTTCTTGTCAATGCATTGAACTACACTTGTTTTGATGGTTTTGAACATGTAAGGCACCCCAATTGTGCAAGCAGAATTTTGTCCACTATAAAGGAGACAGGAAAATTTGCATAAGTACATTTTTAAGACAGGCCAAATCCTGACACTTTACATTGTGGCTAGTGCTTCCATACTTCATTAATATTTGAAGGATAGAGACTCCCCAGATATATTCAGCCTTTAAACCGTCATAAATGAAAGAGTTGCTGCTCTTTCTTGAGAGTTTAAACATGCCTTTCAAACATAATTTCATCCTTATCTGGCTTAGTTTAGAGATACCTCACTGATACTGGCCAGACCTTGGGAAAGGTCAAGATAATCCATAATTAGGTACAAGGAAAGAGAAAGGGAAGCTGGCTGCCCTACTTAGAGCCACATAGTGGCAAGCCATTGATATTTTTATTTTCACTGCATATCTCACACAGAGGTTTCAAAGGAAAGACAGGACTGTGTGGTACCTTACAAGGCACAGCCTCAGGATATGTGAGCAATGCTCCAGATGGGCTTTCTTTGTAATTTGGGAGAGAAAACACATCTTTTCAAAGATGTGTACCTTTTTATTCTCTTCCCCACCCACATCAGTACTTAGTCTTGTCATTCTCAAGGGTGAGCAGCTTTAAGGATTTGATTTACATTTTTGCATTTTGATTGTCACCCACTGAAATAACAGAAGTATTATGTCAAGCTCAAGAGTGTGAAATGACTGAATATAGTAAAAGCAGAGTTTTCTGCCTCTAAAGCACTAACCT
This sequence comes from Phylloscopus whistleri, assembly GCA_017589585.1. Classification (NCBI taxonomy): domain Eukaryota; kingdom Metazoa; phylum Chordata; class Aves; order Passeriformes; family Phylloscopidae; genus Phylloscopus; species Phylloscopus whistleri. The sequence continues at coordinate 483,407 of JADMLD010000041.1, read as the reverse complement.
GTGAAATTCAGGAGTTGTCTGTCCTTTTTGTTGGCCTGCCAGATGATGCAAAGTTTAATACTTTTGTGCTTTGCTTTGCTCATCTGAACAATGCATACATCCTTTGCAATTGCATTGAGCTCCAATGGAGATAACTCCATTCAAGGGCTGTCACCTATAGTTTTAATTTCTTCTGTAAGATTCCACCTTAGCTATATTATCTCCATTTCCTTATCTCATCTTGTTTTTCACCAATATATAGTATTTGATCCTTCTACAAATCTACACTGGAGTAAGTATTCTCCTGTAAATTTGCCTTAAATCTGCACTTGAGAGTTCTGCACAATTTACCCCATTTCTGGTGCCCTTGAATGCTTTGGTATCAAATTCAAAGCAAAGCACCAGGACACAAGCTTGTTTTATGAGGAACCTCTTATCACAAACAAGCTTGAGTTCTTTTTTCCCAACATCCCTTAATATAGGCAGCAGCAACAATTTCTTATGAGTTTCATGAACCTGAAAGAACCTCTTGGACTACTTCCAGGAGGCAAAGACATATCCAAAGAAAGCATCAAACTCTATCTGAGTTTGTTTCTATCTAGTACAGAGCCAGGTTTCTATTTAATATAAATAAATGATAAGTTTCTGTTGAGTCCAATGACACCAGATTTTTGCCAATATAGCTCTGAATTGTGTCTTAAAGTGTTTCTTCCAGCCAACAGAAGAGGAGTTATTCAAATGTCCACTTTCAAATTTGCTTCACAATGAATTGGTTATTATAGAATCCCTTCTACATGAATAGAAAGGAACCACTCCATACTATTGAAAGCTTTTCTTTTCTATTGGTATGCAAATACATTCAGAAATATATATAAATTTCATTGTTTTCTGAAATAAGAGTTTTTGTTTGGAAAACAATTTTGTGGTCTTCAATGATTTCTTTCATAGAATCACACAATGAGTCAGATTGGAGAGAACCACATTGGGTCATCTGGTCCAACCTCCTTGCTCAAGCAGGGCCATCCCAGAGCACAGGACAGAGGATTGTGTTCAAATGGTTCTTGAATATGTCCAGTGAGGAGGACTCTACATCCTCTCTGAGCAATCTGTTCCAGTGTGTGGTCACCCACACGATAATGTTCTTCCTCATGTTCAGGTGGAACTTCCTGTGCATCAGTTTCTGCCTGTTGTTTCTGGTCCTATTGCTCCAACCTCTTAACACTCTCCCTTCCGATATTTATAGACATGGTTGAGATCCCACCTCAGCTGTGTCATCTCAATGCATGACAGGCCCAGCTCACTCAGCCTTTTCTTGTAATAGAAGTGCTCCAGTCCCTTAAACATCTTTGCAGCCACCTTCTGGACTCACTTCAGGAGCTCCACGTCTCTTTTGTACTGAGAAGCCTCCAACTGGACACATTACTCCAGATGCAGCCTCCCTTTACCTTAATTCACACTGTTGTCATTAGGATGAAAAAATATACATGCAGAGAGGTTTAAAATTCCCTATTTCTAACAAAGCCAATTTTAACTGAGATGGAGCTAATTATACAAAAGATGTTGTACCAGATCCACTGCTAAGTACAGCAGACAAAAAAGTCAAGGTGGTACCACACACATCTTTTAGTGTTTAGACAGACAACGGATTTTTCTAAGTCTCTTTGGACAGGGTAACCAATTTGAATTGTAAAAATATACAGAGTTATCTTTTCTACCTGATTAATAATTTCAACTCCTGGAAAATGAGACAGAGGTTTTTCTTGTATCTAGATTCCCTGCATCTTGTATATTAATTTTTACCGTGGCTGTGTTTAAGGATGAATCCTTCAAACTGCTGTCCTGTGGGATGGTGCTCTACAGACACTTCTCTTATTACTGCCAACCCTATAAATGTTTTATAATCCTTTCTTCTTCAGCAAAAAGCAGGAAGTTAAATTGTGTCTGGGAAAGCCACTGTGTAGGCTAAGGTCTAAAGAATGTTGATAGGGCAGAGCATCCTCACAGTAGTGAGGTGGGATTTCACCACCAGAGGTGGGATTTTGAACAGAGAAAGGAAACCCAGGATGTGTACCTTACTATAAGCCAGTAATTACTTTTAGGGTTTAATATTCAATTATGAAGAAGTGTCAATCAATGACCGGGTCCTCCCTATGCTATACAGAGAAATCTGCCTAGCAAAACTAAATCTGAAGTTAAAGCTCTTGTCTTGCCCATGTGAATTCTGGGTCTAATTGTTGGTGGTTATGAAACCATTGTTCAAAATGCCATGAATAATTCAAAACATATTTGTTTGCAGCAAGAAGGCCAGAAGCATGAGTTTCCCAATTGCTTTTGCAATTTTTCCATGGAGCACACCTGACTTTGTCAGGAGATAACATAAGAAGATAAATTTTACTCTCTCTGAATTTTCAGTTCCCTTTTATATCTGGAATGAGATTTCCATATCCCCTAACCCAGAAGGGTGCTGCTATATGGCTTGAGCTTTAAAACTGGAAATTCTGAATTAGCTGGATTATATCATCTCTGGATTCAGAGGCAGTGTTATGCTGCTTTATTCTTCTAGGTGTAGCTGTAGTCCCAACCACTGAAGAAGCCTCTTTTAGCTTTACAGTCTCAGTGTCAGTCTGACAAAATATCACCTTTGTGCAGACATCCGAATTCTCCAAGAAATCCAAACCAAAGTTCCCCTGATGTAACTCTACCCTGCTGTGGGAGGGAGAAACAGCAAAGAATTCTTTTACTGCCTTGGGAGCAGAGCTGGCAGTGATCACTTGCTCACTTCCTAATCAGCTATGAATAGATCCCCTTACATAAGGTGAGTAAAGAAGTGGAAAGCCATACATTAAACACATTCTGGGAACATGGTGGATGTCAGACAAGGCTTCAAAAAATAAATTTTGTTTCCCAGTAGTCTTCTGAGAATGTACATTAAAAGCATGTTACAGGCAGCTCTGAAACTCGTCCAGAAACAATTTACAACATCTCAACCTACGGGGAAAGGAGACAGTGAAGACAAAAGTCTCTGCACTGCATGAAGAAAGTTTATCACATTAAAAATATGGGTAAAGCTGTATAAAGTAAGACAGTACTTCAAAATTAATTTTTTTTTACCTGTGAAAACTAGAATTGCCTGCAGAATATCAGTGTCATTAGAATAGACTTTCTCTGTTCAGGTGCAGCAAATGACCTGTGATTTGCTGAATCAAGCAAAAAGAATGAAGGTTGGCTAAAAATTAGATAGTCTTCAATGAGGTTTTTCATTATGAGGAAGATTTGATAGTGCAAAAACCTGTATTCATTATATGGAATTGAAAGAAAAAGTAATTGAGTGGCCATAATGATTTTCTTATTGTACAAAAAAAAAAAAAAGGAAACATGAAATCAATGCTTTGTCAATGTTGTCATTTTTTACCAACCTCAATACATCATTGTTACCCATTTAGGATGAGAACAAAGGTACACAAATTCAGACCATCAGTTTGTCATCACATATTTTTTTCAAGGGATGGAAAGCATTCTTATTTCCATTCTGCCACTTTTCTACTGCTTTAGATTCACTTTCCTTCAGACTGTATTCTCGTATTTGAAGCCTTTTCAATGAGAGGAATGAAATAAGGGATCCTCCTCTGCTTTTCCAAAAATAGTGTCCAGGAGCAAGGGAATGGAAATCTTGGATGTGAGGCACATGCAAATATATTTGTGAATTCATTCATTGCTCTGTGAAGCTGAGGTGTATATCCTCAGTGGATATAGTTTTCTATAAATTTTGGAAAGGATAAATGTTTGTCCTTTTTTTCTTGTTTACTTCTTAGCTTTTCATTAAATATTTATTGAAACAAGATCTGAAGACCCATTTCACAAATAGATTTTCTTTTGACTTATTTCATGGTCATTTGAAGTTTTTTGAGCAAAGACTTTGGCTCACTAGAAACTAGTCTGCAAGTTATAATTTCATTTTCAGTAACTCTTATGTGCTTCACTTGTTGAAGCTCTTTTATGATCTTAATATCTATTCTCTTTATTTTTGTATGCTTATCATATAATCAAAAGTAATGGTCCAAATTCAAATTTATTGAAGACACATTGTTAGAAGGTGTAGCATTTCTATAAGCTACACTGATTACATTTACCTCATTCTCAAATATCAGACACAATTTTTAACTAATGATTTCAGAGACTGTAGGATAAAATGGAAAAGATATGAAGGCAGTGAAAGCAATAATGATATTAATATTGAGGCTGAGTGGGCATGTAAATAATTTTAAAAACATGTGGCATACACAGGAGATCTTCCAAACCGAGCCTGATCTTTTCAGGCAGGGTTCTGGTGAATTTATTTTTAATCTTTTTGGCATTTTAATTCAGGCTTGAGTGCTATTTATCTAATTTCATGCAATTAGCAGAGGTGCTTATGTTAGGATTATGACCACCCTAGGCTCCTTTAATGGTCAATGGAAAAATAAATACCTCTAGAGTACATTTTAGCTCATCAGAATTCACAGTTTTCCTTTAGATGTGCCTCTTCCTCTATCTTCCTAGCAATGGAGGGGGTCTGACGAGACAAAAATCCTGTATCCTCAGGGCTTTACTGCAGTGGAATTATCCCATGCTCCTTATAAAAGTGGGAGCTTGTCCAAGCTTGATGGAAGGTGTCCAAAAATAACACCAGAGTAAATATCTCAAGTCTAAAATTGAATCTCCTTGGAAGAAATAACTTTATTTTGGTCTGTGATTTGCATGTATACAATTCTGAAAACCATTCTTGAGTCAGAAACGTCCTAAGTTACATTGTTATTATTATTTTGGTAATGAGTAAAGTTGAAAATCACCATTTCCATATTTCTTCTGTTTACCACTTTTCATAGTAGATTTTGTCATTTGATTGCAGAGATTGCAGAGTAAATATCCAGTAGTGTCAGTCCAACAGTGAGATAATAGCTATTAATGGTACAAAGTTAATAGAGCCAGTGTGAATAACCTCGTAATAATTCTACTAAGCTTTTTACCAAGTTGCAGTAACCTGCAATTGTCTCACCACCTTTTCCCTTGCTTCATTTCTGTTTTATCAAGGAAAGAATTCAAAATCACCTTCTCAACTTCTAAATTTTTCATGGTTTCTTTACACTTTTACTACTTGCTCCACCAATGTCTCACTCTTGGTGAAAAGCCAGTCGATTTTGTCCTCTCCATTTGACTGCACACATCAAGATGAGACAGTGATTTCTCTAACGTGTCATATTAACATTTACAAATGCAAACATTTGCATTTTTGTTTCTTATTTTTAGGTAACCATCCAAGCGTAAATAAATTACTGCTCAAGTTCATGCTCTGAGAAGACAGAAATCCATTAAGGATGTTTCAGTTTATAATAAGAGGATAAATGGTGTTGTGTAGTGATTTCCGTACTTCGACAAGAAAAGACTAGCCCTTTCCTAATGTAATTCCTTCTAGTGTGGGCTTTGAAACCATTTTAATTTTTGTTAGATCTATGCCTAGGCTTTTCACATCTAACTGCCAAGAAATAAAACTGCCTCTATCCTACTTCCACTAGTTCATACATTTCTCTTTCATCTGTTTATGCCACATTTTTTTTCACTAATATTTTGTCTCATATGTTCTTGTCTTTTCTACACCTAATCTGATAGATAGGTGTCTGATGTCTGAGGCAAACTGTTCAATAATTAAAAATAAATAAACAAACAAAACTAACAAGAAAACCAAACCAAGTCACAAAGAAAATTAAAACAAAACACCCAAACCCTATATGCCCAGAAAACCACTTTCCTCTCCCAAAACAGCTTTGTTTTTGGTGTTATGCTCGCTTTGTATTTTCCCTACCTGCCCTGTGACATCCATCCAGATTCCCCTCTGCTCCAGTTTGCAGAAAACAGTTGTGCAATCTGACTGCTCCTTGCAAGAAAAAGAAGTACTGTAAAAATCCACAGAAAATAGGTATAGAAGCTGAACAGGACAACCCCAGTTCATCCCTTTTTTGGGTCTCTGCACCCAGACATTTAGATTTAGAGAAAGATTTAGGCTATGGGAAGGGCTTAAGTCCCTTCCAAAACCAGCAAAAATAGAATAATTGAAGTAATATACTTGTAATTTTCTATGGCTGAGATAAGACTAGCCCTAAGCATTTAATTCAAGAAACATCAAATTAACTCCTATTCAAATTTTTATCATTTCATTAATTTTGTCTTACAGCAATTTTGGTGTCTTTTGGAATGGACAGATTTTGGTCTCCGTAAGATTAATTTATTTCTACAATAACACTAATTAAAATATTAATCCATACTGGAGTTCTGCACTTCATGTTAGAGATTCCTTTGCTTTTGATGGCAAGCTGTTTGTGGCTACTTGGGTATCTGACAGAGTTTGCACTTTCTCAAATTTAAAATTCATTCCCTTGACTTACGTCTTCCACATATTTTTTCAACTCAGTCTTACTCATCTCTCATCTGGTCTATGGCTAAATTAGCAATAGGTCATGATATAAGTTGGAAAAACATACCATAAAGAGTAGAAAGTTACATCCCATGGTTAAGATTCAGGAACAATAAGTAAATTGTGGTCAAAGAATTAAGCAGAAAAAGAATTTCTCCTCTACAATGAAATTTTTATCTTTCCAATATTGCTTTTAGCATTGATTTTGCAGGTGGTATCTCAGAATACGGAGATAGATTTTCCTTCTAATTTATTTTAAAATATATTCCTATATTAAAGAAAAATGGGCAAAGAAGAAGATTATGGGCTTCATTGGCTTTGCAGTGGTACAAAACTCTCTAAACCTGCAGAAGTTCCCAGCAGCAGCTAATGTTAGTAAGGGTGGCTTCCCGGCAAGTAAAATGCCAGATGGACTCCTTTTACAACTGCACAGCTGACAAATCCTGACCTTTGTTTCACTCACACACCCCATATAAGCTTTCCCCTTCAAAATGTGGCCATGTGGCTTTTTTCACTTTTCTTGAGAAATGCTATGACTTCAATTATAAAGATGATATAACAAGCTGCTGATCCTGTTGTACAAATATTTAAATGCTGCTATTTGAATCACAGTTTGAAGCTCATTTGGTTGATTTCCACGTCTTTGGTCCCAAGAGGTATTGTTGTAACAAAACATCTTCACCTCCTCTCTCAGTGGGGGTTGCTGGAAACAGATTTCTTTTCTTAAGAATCACCTCCCTTTGTGCTGCAGCTGAAGAACAATATTGAACTAGGGCCAGATAGGAAAACAGACAATAAAGAGCAACACACCCAAAGAAACTAAAACCATCTCCTCTCTTGCCATGACAGAGAATTGCAGTCAGTCAGAGGGAATGGACTCAGTTCCACAGTAGTTTAACTCTGGGTTTAACACAGGGTTGTTTCTGTATGGGAAGTTACCAGCATTTAAGTAACACCTGATCAATATTGGGACTGAGGAATGCTTTCCAGATCTTACACCTAAGACTCAGAATCCCTGCCCATGGGAAGTTAAGACTACTTTGTTCTTCCTTAGTTCATCACATTATGTTTTTTAATGGTTCAAAAATCTAGCTCCTATCAGTTCCTTCAGAAAATTATTCCAGACTGATGTCCACCAGGCTGAAGCGTCTCTGTGATCTCTCTCATTTCTGTCCTTGCTGATATTTTTTTTTAGTTTAAAGAGGAAGAGCAATGGCTGAATTACTTTACTACCCTATGTACGCATTCATTTGTAGCTCATCTCTACTGCCATGAAGAAGCTTTTTGACACCCTTAAGTAGTAGGAAAGAAAATATTTGCAGCCATTAATAAATGCAGCATTTAATGATATTATAAGCCTGCCTGATCAGAGCCCTTTACTGGATATTGGATTGCTTGCTGAAAGTCAATTTTACAACAAAATAAACACTGGCATGACATAAATTTCACTGGTTTAGTTTTCAGATGTAGTTATATGCCATATTACTCCTCAGGGGTAAAAAACATAATGTGTGCAAATGAATTTAGATACACAGCAACTGATTTTCCAGTGATGATATAATTAAGGCTATAAAAGACAACCTATATGTAACAGCTACTGAGGGAGCCCCTCACATGCTCATATATACATAACTGTATTTTTTTTCTTATTTTGCTGTAAGACTTGTCTTTTTGTAAAACAAGCAAATTATAGAGTGCCTAAAAAATTCTAAAAGGCTGAGAAGCGCAATAATTACACCACTGACTAAAATTTTGCATTAGAGAAAAATAAACTTTGCTAAATCAAAATACATCTTACTTGTTTGATATGAGTACTTGTTTTCAGTACAGATACATGTACATCATGGGAACTAAGTGAGTAGTTTTGGCACTTTAGTTTTTAGGTTTTTTTCAAGATGATCACCTGTTTTCCTAAGCAAGTGCCTATTAGAGTCCCTCTTGTTCCTGAACAAAATATTCATCCACTGTGGCTTCACTTGGGATTAAGACAGTAGCAAGGCAGCACGATGTATTATTTTCTTTTGTATCAAGGGAGGCTTCATTGCATTGCCTTTTTTTTACTGCAACCAGAGGAATTGATTAAGTGTTGCAATTACAGGCACCACTCCACTTTCTCTTCTCCTTGATCAACTGAGAAAGCAGAAGATAAGTGATGGTGGCTTCATAGCAGCAGGTCAGAGATAGAGGACAGCTGAGGAGCACAGGCATGAAAAGTGGAAGGGGAGGGGATAAAGACACCCATGCACCAGGAGCTGAGGTCCATTGCTGAAAAGAAAGCTGAGCTATTTTAAAATACATTTTGGAATCCATAAATAGGAAGGTTTAAACCAGTACTTTAAAGAGGCACAGTAGATAAATAATAAATTGAACTTCCCTCTGCAGTGTAAAGTGGAGAACTTTTTAAGCCGACATTTGGAGCTGCTTCTTACTCCAGTTTTACGTGTAAAATTTCATCAATTTTTCTGAGAATTTTGATCCTTAAAAACAAGGGCAAAATGTTCTTGAACAAAATGAGCACCTGACACAGTGGTGAATAATTACTTTCCAGAAATTAAACCCAGGAACATGAATGAACCTTAAGTTAAAAAAAAAAAAAAAAAAAAAAAAAAGGCACAATTCTGAATATATTTTGTCTATTTGTTCCTATGAGAAAGCCAAATAGAAAACTCTTTACACTAAGAAAAAGAAGTTTAGAATGGTAAATATAAGGTTATAATTTACCTAGTGACAAGTGACTCCCCCTTGTTTTCATTATTGCTTTCATATACATCTAAAATTTATTTACTATATAACATAATATAAAATAAAATCATCATAATGAAGGCTATACCTGTAAAGGCTAGATTCGTTTAACTATTCTCTCTAAAACCACGCAACATACTTGGACCATCAGTTTATTGTCTATCTGAAATTTTTCTTTCAGCCATTACATTTTGCTTTTGTATTTGGGTTTCTTTTGTTTGTTTGTTTGTTTGTAAGACAAATTGCTGCTATTCCCTGAGGGTTAGGCCTTGACTGCTCACGTGGCTCAGCACTGATTACTCTGAATTTAGATGATGCAGCTGTCCACAGACAAAATGATCTGCTCAGGTGCCCAGGGAGGCAAAGGCTGTAGCCCTATTTTTAACTTACGGCAATAGACTGTTTATTATGTTTTGACAAAAATAGATATCTTAAATGCTCTTGGCTAATCATAGTGCTGATCATTGGCTCCTAAATATATTAATAACACAAATAATTACTATACAGTTATATATAAAATTACTAAGCAATACAACCATAGTAGAGAGCAAATCAAAGACCTCAAACAATGAGCACATATAATATTAAATAATGACAAGAGAGGTCAGGAAGTATACTCCATCTGTTCAAAGACACCTTCATTGATTCCTTATCACAATGGTGTGATCATTCATAGTACCTCAGACTGATCAATACCAGAAGTTACAGATGAAGTACTGAAGTGGTATTAGTTGCATCTAATATGTTGCTTTTACCAGACAGACACCAGATTCCCAGCTGCAGTGAGTTTGGTCTTGCAGTTAACAAGATGCTTTCCTGTCCTGTTTATCCTCCCTACCTATTTTTAGAAGCGTTTCACACTTACTCATGCAGTGCTCATCAATGTGTGAAATTAAAGTATGAGCTGATCAGTATGTGAAAGCAAGGTTCATAGAGTTAATTTATGAATAAATTATACCAGGGATCCTGAATATATTTAAGGAAGGCTGTGCCACCTGCTAAAATGAGCTGTTACTACTCTAATGATGTCTGAAATCAGAATGGTTGTAAGCAAACCCTGGCTGGAATCTACTGAGGTGGGGCAAATATCAAGTTACTAAATACAGACAGTTAATTGTGTTTTGCTGGGATGACAAATACAAAATCATGTTTAAACATGAAAAGCAGAATTGCAGAAACTCAGGTTCTACTCTTTAAGATGTATGACTGAAAGCTAGTGTTTTAAGCTATAGATATGATTTACAAATAAACTGTATTTTTCTGCTTAAGTTATTTCAATGAAAAGTTCCATGTGTACTTCTGATGCCTGTGTGTTAGGAATGTAAATACTTTAGCTGTTCAAAAGAAGTTATTTTGGAATACATAAAAAGTGTGTATAACCTGTTAAATTAGTCTTATGCTCCAAAATAAACTGGATCAATTTCTTGCTGTTTGGGCTCAAAGAGACGGTGAACAACCCAGAGAGTTAGGAGTAAAATCAAATGAAGAATAATACTAGCATAGAAGAATACTAAAGATAAATGCCCTGTCAGACTTGCAATCCCCTGGAAACTCAAAGCATCCAAGAAAGATTTAATCCTTATACGGGGCACTCGTAGGAAAGCAAATGGAAAGTAGCCTTATTTCTGGTAATAGAAAGTTCTGGTACACTCAATGCATCTAGACAGATAATTGTGTATGTCAAACCAATTTTGCAGGAGATGGGATATGCAGCATACTAATGTCTGATGTGATTGATAATATATCTACTCTCCACTTTCTAACAGAATGGTGGTGGGTTTTGAAAGCATACTTTACAACACTGGCTAGAAAGTATTATGTGTACGTGCTGATAAAAAATTTAAAATAAGCTTGGCCTTTTCATCCTCAAAATTCTTCTAAAATGTGCTCTTGCTTTCTCTCCTGAGCTGTTCCATGAGTATTTGAGAAGCAGAACATATTAAGGAATAAAATTGTGAGAAAAGTGAATATTTAGATATAGATATTTTCCTAGAAAATTATGTCTTAAAATGATGATAAATTTGAAACCATAACAATTTTTAAAATGGTCACATAAGTTTAAAATCGTGGCTCTAAGCCTACAATTAGCTGTATGAAGATGGATCTATGTGCCTCCATAAAAAATGCCAGGAAGCTAGGAGACACACTCAAGCTCAATACCTTCTGAAACTGATGAAAACTATTTCAGAGGCTTAGAACTACTGAAGAGAAACATTACCCTGCAGTTTTGTAGGCCACAACAGCTGTGTTACTCCACTAAAACCGATTTGTGATTAAATAATCTAACAGAAAAATAAAGCAGTTATTTCTCAGGTTAGACTTAGGAAGGTCACTTCACCTCATCATGAGTTTCAAACATTTTTCATTCTCAGAAAAATTTGCAGATTTCCTCAAACATTTCAGTAACTCTAAGAATAAACAACATTTACTTATTTGAGTATAAAAACACCTTAGCTTTTTCATATTTTTTCAGTGTAATGTTTTAAAGATTAAATTCAACTCACTGAAATAGTTTCCACAGCTCCCTTTCATCAATTTTTTTCCCCAAATAATACATGGTAGTATTCTGAGGTTTTTTGAGGATAAGATTTACTTTTATACTTTCTAAGTGAAGCAAAATGTTTGTCTCCAAATAACTAAATAATTGAAATGATAATATTTGGTATAAATTCACAGTTTTTTATTCGTCACTTTTTTAGCTGATTAGACAACAATTTAATATTTTTGGTTCTGATATTGAATGGATTTTTTTTAATGTGTGAAGTTATGTGAAAAAAAAAAAAGTCCTTATTTCAATAAAGCAATAATTTACATTGTGGAAACTTGTCAAGGTAACAACTGAGTTTAAACCTCCTCAAAAATGCTGGCATTTTTCAGGGGTGAAAAATATATGGGATATGGTTCCAAGAAGTGCAACTAGGAAAGGATGAAAATAAAGAAATCTTATGAAAAAATAAGGGAAAAAAAAAAAAAAAAGGCAAGAGAATGTGCTTTGTAGCAGAGCTGTGAATTATGATTAATGAATCTTGGCACATTAGTGCACTAAAAAAAGACTTCCACTTTATGTCAGCTTGTCTGATCTGGTAAATTTGGAGACTGATTTTTAACATGTCTGATAGTTCTCTAAGTTTTCTAATCCAGTGGTTATCTGTGCTTTGGCTGGAAGCAGGCATGTCAGTTGAAAGGACACAGACACTTACATTTGCTTCTGCTGAGATTACATTTGTAATACCTTGTACTTTTGCAAGGAAATTACATGCTTTAAGTTTATTTAAAAGTAGCCAGGTGTCTAGTAATAAAAATGGAAACGTAATCAGCTCTATTTGCATAAGTTGTACATATTTTACATTAAAAAACACTGTAATCCTCTGTGTACTATTGTTGTTCCATGTACAAAAGTACAACCTGGTGCACAATTAAATCATACAAAAATACATTAAAAGGTCTAATGCTGCCTTGTATGGCTTGTGAAATAATGAACATTTTCAGCTCACAATCTCAGCCATTCTAATGTTACTACACAGTCATTAAATTGAAGCTGTTATTCCACTGCTAAAACAACTGATCAATATCCATTACCATTCAGTGATGGTTGGAGCCAAAATGAGATTATATTGCAAATGAGCCGCAGACAAGGTAATGATCCCTCCATTTTGATATATTTAAAGGCATTCCCTGAAGCAGATAATTTCCTTAAGAGAGAGTACAACTTTTCCATCAAGTCATCAATCTAGGAAAATAAAAATGTTCTTTAATTACAAAAAGCCTTACATATTATGATTTATAATGAAACAATCATGTTCTCACAAAGATAACCACTGTTGGATCAATGAAATTGTTTCTAGTTTCTGCCTATTGGGTTTTACTTGTTGTAAGTCCTATGCTACACAGAGCCTGTGCCTTACCAAAGAAACAAACCAAATGATGATTCTTTGAAGTCAGGTTTTATCTCAGTGTAGTACACTTTGAAGCTTGTCCAAAAATAAATAAGTAAAGATGGGAAGTACTTCCTTAGATGGATTTTAGTGTCTCATTCCCATGAGACCCACAATAGTTTTCCCTTTACTTATCACTTGTAAAGTCTGGCAAAAAATTTTCCAAGCTGTGCTTGAGTGGTTCCTCCAAGGCCCTGTCAGTCACTGACTTGAGGGATCCATCTTTTGTTATCATCTTTGTTATCTTTGGATCATTAGTGTACCTGGGTGTTTATCTTAATTATTTCTGTGTATTAATGTATTCTGTGTTACATGTAATATTAATATATTATTATAATTTATTGTAATTAATTAATTATATTATAATAGTTATATGTAATATTATCTTTATGAGGGGATATTTTCTTTTATGTTAACAGTTCATCCTCACAAGATAGATGTCCTTAAATCCAGGTATCCATAATCCTTTACATTCCACACACCATTACAATGTGCAGAACACAGGAGGTTTTCCAGTCTCTTCATCTTACACCTCTTTTCAGCTGATCCTGAAGTTTCCCTAAGCAAAAGACTTCTCAAGTTATTAAACAGATTTGGACAATTTACTAATATGTAGTATAATATAGTAACAAAACATATCTTATTATTTTATCTAAAGATCTTCTTCCATTTCCTGCTTGTTTTTTTTTCTATATTTGACAGATTTCCTTCATTTTGTTTTATAAAGTGGATATCCATGAATACGTGGACAAAATGCTCAGTTTCTTTCAAACAGCCCTTTTAGAACTAGTTCTTCTGTTACTTTTTAATTCAGTCTTCTGTTATTTTGAATATATTTATAGACTATTAATAGAACTTTAGCCATCACCAAAGAAGATCAGCACAAAAATAGAGCTTTACTTTTGGTACTATAATGACTACTTGGAAGGAAAAATTACCAGTAACTATGATAGGCTTATGTAGGTATTTATATACTAAATATAATTTTTTTCCTATGGCAGAAAGAATTCTTCCAATATGAAGGTAAAAATACTTCCTTTTTACTTGCCTATATTTGATATTCCTGTGAATATTACTGTTCTGCAGCAAGGCTCTGAGGGAATTCTGGCTTGTCCAAATGTTAGTGTCTCTGCAAATGTACAGAATGATAGGGGCAGAGAAGTTTAGCTCTTTCATGAACAAAAATTAGTCTATCTTCTTTGTAGTTCTTCATAACCATAAAATAGAGGCTGTGACTTATTTTTCCATAAAACTGACACATTATCCACCTAGAATGTTCAGTAGAAAAAATTTTTTAGAAATAGGCTGGGTTCCAACGGTAATTTTTGTTGTTGCTCTCTTCTTTCTTATGTAAGGTTACTGCAGCTTTTAAAAAACTCATATTCCTGGCCCATTTCTTTAGATAGATCATCCTTAGCTTCTCACCTCTCTGGCTTGTTCTTCTGGTCCTCTCAAGAGTTTTTTCCTCTTACTGACCCAATTTTGTATCTTCGTTTAGTGAGTAAAATTTGGTTTTCTCCACTTGCAGAACTCTGCAAGCATAATTACTTCTTTGCAAAATCTTCTCTTTTTCCCATGAAACCTCAAATGAAAGCATTACCAGACAGGCAGCTGCTGCCCTGTGACCACTTTGCACGTCATACTGGGCCTCACTGTTTCCTTCTGCCTGCCTAATCTCACTTTTACTCTGTCCTGTATCTTCTCTGTCATGTTGCTGTGCAATCATCCGCCTGCCTGTCTCAGCCGCCACCCCCATCACTGTTGTACTGCAGTGGGAGCAGCATAAGACCAGAAAGGAGTAAGATCCTAAGAACCTATGGGGAATGGACTGGGACAGCCACAGTGCACGCTATGGTGATTTCACTACTCCTGGCACCCATGTGAGAGTGTGTAAATCTTGCTGCTGTCCCACCTCTGATGGCTCTCTAGACACCCTCTCTGTTCTAAGTTCCTTGGCACAAAATTTTGTGTGGAAGAAAGAACAATTGGATCATAGTCTGTGGCTACTCTGAGGCATGATGGTAATAATACCAGCAATAAATAATAAGAAACAGCAATAACCTTGCATCATCTGACAACACAAATGCATACTTAAAGCAAAAAAAATAAATAATTGTTGTGAAGAGACCCTTACAGGCTCTTCTACACTACTATATTCTGCTTCATTTAGTGTAAAGTACTTAAACAAGCCTGACAGCCCTGATAGCAGAACTGTCAGAAGATTTAGTGGAATCATATGATTTTATTTCTCTGATCAAACTGAGAACTGACTTGTTTTGGCAAAATTGTAATGAGGTTTTGAATCTTGACAGAAGAAGGGCATGTTGGGGAGAAGCACATAGGTCATGAAAGCTACCTAGTCTAATAAATACTATAATTCTTAATGGGTTTTATCTTGGTGATTTTTATTTTTTTCTTACACTGTTGTTTCTGGGCAGTTTCCTACTTTAGCTTGTGTTTTCTGTATGAATACATTAATTGCATCTTAGCTTTCAGAGATCTGAGGGTTGGTGCTGGTAGCAAAACTTGATGCTCCTATTTATAACAACTGTTTGATCAATAATGTATTGCAGATGCACAGCCCACAGTATGTTGTTGCAAACATCCAAATGGAATGCCTTTCTCCTACACACGCTCCACAGCAGCTCAGCTGCACAGTGCTCAGCACTACTCCACTCAGAGGCCAATTAAAACCTCACTGTTTAATTTCAAGTCCATTAGAACCCTGCCAAAGGTTAAGTTTTTGCAGTTACTGACATTTAAGTTGTAAATAAACAAGGCCTGAAGAGAAGAATGGAGGTGGGATGCTATTTTTATTGCGTGAAAAGAATAATTTTGCTGGAGTTACAAAGACAATTCTGTTTTCTTCAGAGCTGCTGTAGAAAATTCTCATTGGTTGTGGCTGAATATAACAAAAACACATAGAAAAAAGTATTTTAAAAGACTGAAATGAAAGAAGACCTTAATTTCCTTTTACTTACACCTGCCTCATCAAGACTTAATTCTCTGAAGGAAAAATGTAGGTGAACTGATTCTAGTGGATTGGTTCCCTTTTATGACATGAATGTGAACTGAACAGAATGAAATTCTGTCCATATTATCTCATCAAGTTCACTGGGCACAAATGAGAATAATTTCCAGAGTAATGCAATGTAATATAGAACACAAACCTATTTAGACTTGATGTTATTATAAGAGAAAATGAAAATTACTACATTCTGCTCAACAAGTTCAACAATAATGATCATCTCTAGTCTTTAAATGTCTCAGCTTATAAAAATGGCTTAATGGCTAGCCCTAAGCTGCATACATATTAATTTTTTCTCTTTCATAAAAAAAAAAAAGAAAAATGCTTTTTCCTACCCTAACTAATAACATTGTTGCAAGGAATACCATGGCTCTATCATTACTTTGAGTTCTTAAGACAGTATTGAGTCTTTCTGTAGATACTAATATGCAACTTCTCGAGCTGTATGCAAGAACTGCTTGATAAAATTCTGCAGCATTGGTTACAAAAAAAAGATGTGCCCATCTCTTCTACATTTAATATCTAATAATATTACCTTTTATGACATTGCATTCATAAACAACACAGTCAACATACTATGTCAAGATAAATAATGTGAAAATAAAAGAGATAATTTTTTTATTATTTCAGACTGAGGCAGAAAACAATTAACATAACAAAGTGAACTTTTGCTGTTACTTTTAATTTCTGAAGTATTGTTTTCATTCAATAAATTTTGTTATATTTATTATTATACATTTTCTTGCATGATTTCCATTTTCAGCCATTTCTTCAGAACTTCACATAATCGGTATTACTTGACAGATGGTGACTGAATGGCCAATGGCCATCCTGGTTGCTGAGAATAATTCAGAAAATAATTGTTTTCTTATCATTTTTTTAGATATTTTAAAGATGGTTCTTGATTCTTAGATATGTCTTATGAATTCAGAAAATAAGGTAGCCAAGACTACTCGCCCTTCTCAGAAAAGACAATATATTAAGAGGCATTAGTAATTATATTCCCTTTAGCATGTTTCTTTTAGAACCTTGAGCCATTTCTGTTACTAGCAACCCGAATTATGCAATAAGATAGATAGAGTTCTTTCTATTTTATACAAGCAAAATACCAACATCAGTCTATAGACAGAAGATGTAAATTAAAGTTTAATGCCTGGCTGTTAACCATAAGTCTATCACACTAAACTTATACATTCCCCTCTACAATTATGTAAATTTTTCCTTTGTTGTTTAGTCTTGCTGTTTCTTTTAAAGGTCATCTTATATGCCTGAGTTTAACAGTAGAAATTATAGCTACATAGTGTTTTATAACTCTGCAACATTTTAGCTTATAAAGTGAAAAAACCTGAGAAAGTAACAATTCATCTGGGCCTTCTTGCTTTCTGAGCACATCGCTGATGTGTGTAGTGTTGTCTGTGGGACAACACCAAATGATTGATGGCACTTTTTTCCTACCTAACTGCTGTGTTATAAGTGTTTAGAATAAAATTAGTTTTACTAATGGAGTTTACAGGAGTGTGAACATCATTGGGGAGTGTACTAACAGTTTTTCAATGGTCCAATCCTGCTCCAATGGAAGTAATTTGAAAACATACATTAATTTTCAGAGGCAAGTTTTGGCCACAAGAAATTCAGAGAGAAAGTCACACAGCATAAAGATAAATAGTTCAGATTCCAGTTTTACACAAACTTTTTAAAGGTGTAAAAGTCAACAACATTGGAGCTGCCCCCAACTACATTAATATATAAAATCTGATTGGGCCCACCAAGAAGAGATTAAGACTAAGATGTAAAAAAGGCGCAGGAAGCATGACCTGATTCAGAAGTTCTCAGTCACCAAAATAAACATTCTAATTACTTACTTACTTACAGGATTACTTAGATAGACTAATGGATACAAAACTCAGTTTAAACCAGTAAGAATCTACATGGGTTTTTTCTGTATCCCTGGTTTATTTATAGCGGAAGATCACATTATGGTTTTATGCATCCATATGTACCTTTGACATGTCTCTGGGAAGTTGGATGTTCATTACTTTGACCTTAAGTAAAATGGAAAAAATGCTTCCTTTCCTTTTAGGAACTTGATCCTCTACAGCACTGAGCACATTATAGAAATGTCAAGGGCTTTGAATTGCCATTAAAGCCAGAAGCTTGAAAGGTTGAGTCATATAGACACTTATTTTATAGCAATTAATAACCTGAGAAATTAGGTCACTAATATAGTATATATCTTAATTAGAAAGCACATCTTCAATTTAATTACTTTTCTTAAACCTATCTTAAATTCAATTGCTTTCCTTTGCAGCTTGCTTAACAAAGGTGCAGATTCTATATAAGATTTACAATTGATTCAATTGTTGTCTTCTTGTTTGTTTATGTAAAACTTGATGAGAAGAAAGATGAACACTAAGTGATCTATTTTTACTCTCAGGTTGAGATGCAGAATTGTCACTGATACTGGAAGACTCATAACAGTGAATACACCCCAGTGCTTTTAGGGAAGTATTGAAGCTGCCTTTACTTTCTGTGTATTTTAGATGGCTAGCTTGTTTTAGTTTATCCCTTCACAGCTTTTGCAATAATTTATGTTGCATTTTATATTATTACTACTCCAACTAAAATTATAGACTAAAAAAAGAAAAAAAGACAACAACAACAAACTCAAACAACAACAAACCCCCCCCGACCAAAACAGCAAGAAACCCCCCCCCAAACCAAACCAAAACAAAAAAACAAATCACCAAAACAACAACCAACCTCCCCCCCGCAAAACCAAAACAAAACAAAAAAAAAAAATCACTGAAACAAAACCACAAAAAAACCAAATAGGAAAGGCTTGCTATAAATACAAATTTCAAAGCAAGTCATGAACTAAAACAGATGCTCAACATTTGAAAGAAAGACCAAAAAAAAGTGGCCAACCCTCCATTACTGGAGCACCCCTTCCCCCAGTGTAGTTTAATGAATTTACAAAATTCATTTACCTTTTCATGACTTGGATAGAATTGTTTCCTTTTTTACTAACTCAGTGCTGCACATCTAACTAACACTTTCAGCTCAGCACATTTTCATTCATACCTTATACCACCTACCTAATTGTGCCTATATCTATCTCCTGGGCAGATTACACAAACTGGTGTGCACGCAGCCATTTTGAGTACAATACTGTATCAGCTGTGCAAGTGGTCCACCAGAATATATGGTCATATTCCTCATGAATCCAATTCTTCGAATTTATTAGAAACAGACACTGAACCAATCTGTCTCAGCTTTTAGACAGAGAAAGATCTGTGCACAGACCTCAATTCTGCTGTCAAAGAATTCCAGCCCCTCTTTTCTGCTCTGCTGACTTGCCTAGACAAATGCCATCTTCCAATTAGTGCTGACAATGTCCTCCAACTGCATGCTGTCTCCAATAGTCAAATCTCTGCTTCACATAGAATCATAGAATGGTTTGTCCTGGAAGGACTTTAAATATCCAACCTACCTGTGGTAAGCAAGGACACCTTGCATTAGACCAGGTTGCTCAGAGCTCCTTCCAACCTGGCCTTGAGCCTATCCCCAGTGATGGGGCATCCACAACTTCTATGGGCAACATGTTCTGGTGTCTTATCCCACTCCCAGTAAAGAACTTTTTTCCTAATACCTAATCTAAATCTATTGTCTTTCAGTTTGAATCCATTCCCCCTTGTCCTGTCACATGCACCTGTAAATAGTCCCTGTCTGTCTTTCTTGTAGGCAAGAAAGTCACCCTGGAGGCTTTTCTTCTTCAGGCAGAACAATCCCAATTCTCTCAGCCTTTCCTGACAGGAGAGGAACTCCTTCCCTCAAATCATTTTGGTGGCCATTCTCTGGACTTGCCCCACGATTTGGCCCTTTCCACACAGCATGGTCTTTCTGATTTTTTATGGTCACAGCACGCCCCCCGTTTTTTATAGGTATCTTCTCTCTCCCTCTGCTCATTCCAGATGCCAGAGATTTGTGTTAAGGCCTCAAAGACTCTTTTCTATTGTAACATAACTGTCAAGAGACCCCTCATAATGTCATAAACCTGAAAGGATTTTGGCCACCTCCGAGCCTAAGGTGTTTAGATGCCTCTCCCTTTCTGTTATCCTAAGTCCTCAGGGCTCAGAAGAGGAATTGCAATGTTGCCATTTGACAGAAGTCAAATGGCATAGAAATCCTGGATTCAAAAGAGGGCCTATCCCTTAATATATACTTTTTTTTTTTTTTGCATTTTGCATTTTGCATTTTGCATTTTGCATTTTGCATTTTGCATTTTGCATTTCGCAAAAGGAAGCCAAGGTGCCTAAATCAGGGCCATGGATCCAGCTTCTGGATGACAAATTAACTTATTCATGTTTGGAAGTGTGTTGCTACAGGATATTGCAGAACTATATATATATGTGAATTGTTTTAATGGGCTGTCTTGGAGAATAGGTGTATGAGCATCTATTAAACATAATGATCCTTCACTTAGGCCAGGGAATCCCACAGCTGCCAAGACTCAGTTGTGGGAGGAGGTGTGAAGATGAGGATGCTGTTTCCTACACTGTTTCCTGTTTCTAACCATTTTTCAGCACAGAGCATGAGATTGGATGGGTTTAGTTGTGGTCCTGTTGAGCTGTTCATACAGGGTTTAGACTAAGATACATCTTGATTTGAGATAGTCAAGATACCACAATATATTAAAATGAAGTTATAATAATATATGTCTGAAAGAACAATAGTCAGCACTGGGGATATTACATTTTTGTCATAAATACCTATCCTGAAGCAAAGTGCAAAATTAATAGCAATGATTTTTTTGATAACAAAGTTTTTTCAGGACTTAATATAATCTTTTCTATCTCTGTGAACTGTACATTAAAAAGCTTAGATTAGTTTTATCAGAAACCTACAATAACGGTCACTAATAAATATGCATGTTTAATATACACGTGTGTGTATTTCTGTACATTTTAACTAAAAATATTAAGCCAGGTACTATGGATATTAAGGATTTACAAGATTTACCAACAAAAATACTCTTTAAAGGATGGCTCTAATTTTTTTTTTATAATATTAAGAATTCTGCAAGTACTCTGAGCCATGTTTGTTCCATGAATCTTCCTAGAGCTAGTGGATTTTTGTTTCCTCTGATCTGTTCTGTGGAAAAGTGATAAAATAAATCTACTCTCACAGCCCTCCAAAGACAGTTAGTTCCTTGACATTTTAATGGTTCTGGTTCACATCAGATTACTGTTGTTGTAATGTCAGAGCCATTCCAAAAATGAGGGCATTCCCAGTAGCCATGTATCTCATTGCTCACAAATGCTAGGCTGCTGTTTTTTAAATAAATATGTTGTAGTGATTGTGATCAGGGAGTGTTTTTGCTTATTCACCTCTTGAGTCCCAGATTGCTACATTTGTTCAAGCTAGTAACAGAAATGGGGAAAAAAATACCCAGACTCACAAAAATATGTGTTTCACCTTTCAAAAATCTATGTACTGGAGAGTCCTCCCCAGGAAGATTTCTGAAAAAAAACCACTTTTGGCAGGACTGACACAGACACACAGAATTTAAGAGGCCTCTAGTAACACTTTAGCTGTCTAAACCAAAACGTTCCAAATGTTTAAGTAAACCTTCACCACCTGGCTGAGAGCACCTCTCTTCAGGTCCCAAATAGATATTTTCCTTTGCCTTTTCTGCAAGCAGGTGAGGGCATGGCAGGGAGAAGGTCCAAATGCATGGGTAGACACATGGCAGTCATCCTAGAGGAGAATGGCGCAAAAAGATGGAGAATCTGGGAGTCCTGATATCAAAGAGAAGCACTGTGAATGACTGAGGCACATAGCTGACCAAAACTGAAGTATATCTATTTTATATAAATTAATAAATAAACAAATAGACATATATTAAAGATTCAAATAGACATATATTAAAAATTCTGTGTCTTTCTTGGACTAGGTCTAAACCCTGGATTTTCAATAGAGAGGCTTTCTAATCTCTTCAGGGGGTGTGCAAAAGTGTCCCCAAATGGCAAGGCACTTTTCTGCAGAGATTCACTGATAGCATGTCATGAGCAGCCAAAGCCCAAAATTGTCCTTTAAAGCAGGTCTCAACAGAATTCCTTCTGGAAAGACTTTATCTTACCCATGGAAGGGGCTGGCCAATTAACAAGATTATTTATTCCTCAGAGTATCTTATCATGAACATCAGGTTTTGTGGGTTCAAAAAAGCATGCAGCCACTTCCAAGTTGCTCTTGACTCAAGCAGATCATCATTGCCTGCTCTTTTATTTCCAAAGAAAGACCTGAGGTAATAAAGGTACTTAACTTCAACCAGAACACCCCTCGGCTGAAAACCTGCCATCCCTTGTACATCTCTGCCAGCATCTGCATCAGTACTGATTTCTCAGGTGCAGAAGAGCAGAAGAACAGCAGCGTATCATCTCTGCATGTCTGCTTCTACAAGTACAATCAGAAAGGTTTTTCTCTCAGTTCAGAGCAGATGAGCATTCAGAAAATGCCACAGGTGAGAATGCATCCTCTTGCCCTTCCTCTGTTTGGACACTTCAGAGGGAGCCAGGCTGACTTGGGCAGACCACAAAGGCCAGTGACCACAACATCATTTTAACACTGCACCCCATGCCTTGAGCAATCCTTCCAGTTGGAAGCATTCCTGATCCAAAGAGTTCAGCATCTCAGTATGAGTAACAATGAGTGCACTCGAATGGGTACCTGCAAGTCAATGGTATCCAGTCCTTCCAAAGGCTCCTAAAGCATCTCCCATGAAAAATGCCTTTCTTCTTGGGGACCAAGAGCAGCTTCAGGTGTGTTAGCACTGGTCTGGATGACTTTGCCTGTGGTCATCACCTTTAGACCTTGGAAACCCTTTCCTTTCTTTAGACCATCGTTTCATGTCCTCAAGTTCTTCATAAATCTGAGTTTTGGATGGTTGCAATCTGTTTTCCTAAATGTTATGTGGTCAAAGCATTTGCTCTAAAAAATTATTTAAGCAGTACATTACATTCTGCACCAGAGAACCCAAGGCTCTTGGAAGTGATTTAGCTTCTCTTATTACTTCTGAAGATATAGATAATAATAATAATAAAAACCCCATAGCTATCAGGGTGAATTCAAGGGACAATGAAAAACATTCAGAAATTTATATATAGTACACTTCAAATGTTTTTTTTTCAGAAAGTATAAAAAGAAAATCTAGTGTCAGATGTAGTTCTGCTGCTGTTTCGTGAGAGAATAAGTACATGTATGTGTGCATGATGAAGAGGGAGTTGGGAAGATGGGGAAAAGACATATTTCTGGGAACCACATTCGCAGTTCAGAAGCAAGAATGCACCCATCTAAAAAAGATTTTTTCCCAAAAAATTTCAAAACTTCAGGCATAATGAATATTTACTAAAAAATGCAGATTTAAAAAAAAAATTAATGACCCAGATGTGACACCAATCCTAAGAAAAAATAGTATGCATACAGATAAGACTAGCAAATGTGTTTATATATTTTTTTTCTTAAATGCCAGGTGTAAACGAAAATTGCTAGCTTTGCACTTACTAATGCTAAACTTTCAAAACTTTCTTCCAGTGTAGCCACTTTGATAGATAATGGAATAGGTGAGTTCTGTGGAATGTTTTTAACAGGCTTCTGAAACAGAAATTTAAGCTCGCATTTTTAAAATACTTTGGGTTTATTATTTTTATTTTGTTATTATTATTTACCTTATACTTGCTTTTAATAAAATCTACATCCAGAAGTCCCAAGTGAATTGATTGCATAAGAAAGACAACTTTTTACACAAACCACCATCTCAATTTTCTTCCAATGTTATTGTTACATTTCTCATTTTCTTTCTTCCTCTTTGGCTAAGAGTTAGGTACTGCATTACCTAGATAGACCTAGATTACCTAGATAGACCAAAGAATTAAAACCAGCAAAATATGCAACTAAGTGCCTCACAAAAGGGATTTCAAACATAAATCTTTTTATGGTAAGATAAAATGTCCATATTAGAAAAATTATACTTGAAAAAAAATATTCTAGAGTTCACCAGCTTTCAAACTGAGAGCTCTCTACAGAAAAAAAAGTGAAGGATAGTAATAAAATAATACAATAGAGTATTATAGACAAAATAATCTAGAATAAGATCAGCCTCATACCTTTAAGCAAAGAAGTTGCATCTTGTTTTATATGCTTTAATGTTAGCGTCTTCATGCTATTTTTCTTTACCCTAACAGCATTACCTAAAATATGCTACATTGAATTATTTTCTCTGGCTTTAAACTTGAATAGGTGAGGTTTTCTTCCACTGACAGACCATGAAACTGAAAGTTTTTTGCTGTTGGCTTATGATCATCTCATTTTCTCACATATACATGCTGAAGCCATTATAGGTTGACTCATAAAACCAGTAACATAGGCAGTTTCTTGCTTTGGCTCAAAAGCATGGAAGTTTACATCAGAAAAAGTTCAAAGTATTAAGAATGACACATCTAAACATTTAATGTGTTTATTTCTTTTTCCTTTTTTTTTTTTTTTTCCTAGGAATGCTCTCTTAACTCTCTTTCAGGTTAAGAAAAGAGAGGCTTTTACCTGCAGTACTTTCTTAAGATGAATTTTCCTAATGCACTGTAGGCTCCAGATTTTATTGTAATCCTATATAAGGTGGCTCCCTAGGAAAAAAAAAAAATAGAAAGAACACATGGGATTTTCAAGCCTTGCAGAAATAGTTGCGTTTAAAATGTTCAGCAATGCAATCTCAGTAACCTTTTGACATTCTAGGCAAATGGTTTCTGGAAGGTTGGGGAAGAAACTCTTGGGGCCAAACACATAACACCCAGGTTTGTAATTGTTTGGGGTTTTTTTTGTACAGAATTCCTGCTTGTTTGGGCTGTGTTGTTCAGTCAATGGAATTTATTTTACTGTGTCTTAAAATCATTATATTTTTTACTTTTAGTTTAATTCTTTTTCAAGATTAAAAAAACAACAAAAACAAAAACAAACAGAACTTCATAGTTTTGCCAGCATTTCCCATAAAAAATACTACTTTGAATCTAAATGTATTTGAGTATCTGATGCAGGTAATAGGTGACAAGAGAGCAGATGTTCATCATGTGCAGTAGGACACTTGAAGTCATCATGGCAGGTGAACAATTTTAGATAAAATTCAGTAGAGCCAGCTGATGTGAAATATATATTCCTATGCATCTCTCAGAAATAACAGATTACAATAGGATGCATCTTATGAAATAGCATTGGTACTAGGACAGGAAAAGAAGACTTGGACAGAATATAAAGAATTCCAAAAAATTGAAAACAGAGACCTCCATTCTTGAAGATGCCCAGTTTCAATAATTGACTTTTCAAATCATGAGTAAATGGAAATCAGTAGACCTAACAGGGCCCTGGTTGCAGTCTTAGCGGATTTACCAGCTAAATTGAGCTACCAGTACCAAGCAGATCCACTGTACTAATGATTCCATTATTTTGATTTCAGAGTATTCTTGGTTCTGCAGAAAATTGAGAGCTCAAATACTGTCATATCAAATCAGGATACCAGTTTTTATCAGCCTTAGTATGAAGGGAAGTAATAAAGAGAGAAACTCAATTAGCTTTGTGCTGCAAGTTATTTTCAAAGAAGATAGGTTGTTCCCATCTAAAACTATTGTTGTTTCACCACTACTTGTTATCTAATTTGGAAAAGTCTTATTAGAAGGCACAGATCTGATATAGAACATACTGAGGTTCCTGTGCTTGTCCCCACTAATTTCAATCAGCTGAAAAAAACAAACAAACAAACAAAACAACTTAGAAAGTATTTGGCTAAATTTGTAATTTGAAAGGGACAGATCATTAATCTTGGGATCTCTGAGTCACATGATACCTTAAGGTCAGATTTCATTCCTAAAGGTCTTAGTTTGAAACTGTAGGCTACAGCCTTTTTTTTGGTAAATTGTCATTAAAAAGAGTTTTTATGTCTCTTGTTCATTTTTTCTATCAGAAGTGACACAGAGTTTGCCTACTCTAATTATGGAAGCTTGTGGTGTCTTAATAACAGGACAGAAAACAAATTTGCAAAGACAATGCCTCATTAATCTGATTGATTCTATGTTATTAATGACTGTTAATCACAAAGCAAGGAAAAAGAAATATATTCCCTCAACCATTGTGCTTTCTTTCAAAAAACCTTTTGAAAGTTAAGTAATTTCTAACATAAATGTGTTCAAGCTCATAAGAAATATAATTTAATTCTAATATAACATGATTTTAGATCAAAGTTCCTATAAAACATTATTTTGCTATGGTAAATGGCTTGTGTTTCTGCTACATTCATATTCCATTTATTTTCTTTTTATTTTAATATGACACAAGCTAGCTGATTGTTCATTGAAACACAAATTGCTATTCCAGTCAGAGCCCACTTGCCCTATGTATGAAAAAAATAAAACCTTTTAAATACTTTGTGAAAATAGGCATCTTTCTTCCCCACCACTTCCTGAATGCAATAACAAAAAAAATCTTTACTTCATAGCAATGTTTCATATCAAATTATTAGAAACCTGCCAAAGAAATAAGGACTTGTAACTTTGATAATGTTAAAGCTGACAAGTAAGACCATCACCTAATTCAGATATTATTGCTAAAGAAGGGGAAAACAATAACTTCCACACAAATATATTAAGTATCTGTCTGTCTGCTAGAGTCCCCATGGTAATTAAAACTCAAGAAGACTCACTGTTAAAGTACTTGCTAACTTCAGTGTGTCAGGATGCACTCATAGGAATCTCTTAATCCTCCTTTAAGAAATGGAGAACACAATTTGCATTAGTAGGCTCTTTATACTCCTTCATTCATATGTCCACAGTCTAACTTTTAGTCAAATATTAGAGCTTTATCATATGGGTATTTGTGGGAATGGTCCCCAATCCTTATCAGAGATTTTTGGTAGCATACTTTTCAATCTTTCCTCATATAGGAATAAGCAAGTTAAAGCAGAGAACTTCTGACTGCAGGTTACTGCAGTGGAATGGAAAATGTATTACCTAATAGTATGAACTATGCAAGTTTTTTAATATGATGGATGGCAAAGAAATGGATTTTTAATGAGAGAGAAGTTGTTTTCAGAAAAGTAAAATAAATGCTATAGGGTTTTGCATTAACAAATATGAAAAATCATGCATGGATTTTAAAAAAAAGTCTGCCTTTTCATTTAAAATCATAGGAAAGAAAGCTGACAGGACATATGATGTGGGAGTAAGAGTTATTGTCTGTGAGATGCAGATCACAGAGGGAGAGGGGTAAAAGAAAAAAATAAATGGAAGTTTTCCCCTGATGTATTGGCTAGTTGCTGATATTCTATATATGAATAAATAAATAGTGTGAAAAGAAGTGTTAGTCTGAATTGCATATTCGTGTTAGAGTGATATGTTATCTTTTGCTTTAAAATATGGCCTACCCTTCAGGATATACTTTTAGGATTATTCAGTCAAAGTTTAGTTAAAGCATGATGGGAACTGCAAGTAGAGAAAAATAGGAACAGAGAATTATAATTAAAACACTTTGAAAAAAGAAAAAGTTACAAATAAATAATGATAGTCTTAGAGGAGCTGGTTGGGAGCTGTGTGGTGTTTATTGAGCAGAGCATATCTGTTGTAAGGTCTGATGTGAGCACTGGACAGGAGGGAACTCCAATATTTTGCTGTCAGACAGAGAAGACACTGCAGGCAACAGGAACTGAATTTAATTGCATACAGGTAACTGAGATCACACCCATCAAGGCATGTGACAGGAGAGTGGGAAACAGTCCCATAAAGAATGATACCTGCAGATGTGATGGTTTCCGTGTTTACTCTGCAGTGAGTTAGGATTAAGAGAAAAAAAAAGAGCAAAACAGGTCTAAACTTAAAAGTTACAAAAATAGTTTATTCACATACACTAAAAGAATGGAAAAAAAGTGAAAAATGAAACTTCAAAACACCTCTCCTCCCCCCTCAAACTGTTAACTTTCCCACAAACAATGTGAAGAGGCAAAACTCAGAAGTCTAGGTCAGTACCACCTATAAAATAGTCTTTCATTCAGTCTTTAAGAGAGAGAAGTCTCTCCTGATTTGTTCCGGTAGCTTTCCACAAGAGAAACAGTCTGCTTGTGGCTTCCAACTCTCACAGAAGCAGCCCACCCAGGAGCTTCTGCAGTTGGACGTGTGGTGGACCTCTGATATCATGTAACCTTTCTCATGACTACATATGGGCCGTGGACTCACACACATACTGAGGTGTCACCATTGAAAGATGAACCACTCCAAAGGCAAAGGATTCTTCATCTCAAGGAACAGAGATATCTTCTCACTTCTTCACTGGTGCAGAGGGCTTCTTCTCATCTCTCTGTTCAAACATCTCATTGGATCACCAGGTCACAGTTTCTAATTCAATATTCACTCAGTAAATCACAGATACTTTTGCTCAAAATCCACAAATTCATTAATCATGTCCCTAATTCATATTGTCTAGGATTTAAAGGAATACTCTAGCATATTTGTATTACAGGCTGTTACCACAACTCACAGGAGATTTTCAGCCTAGGACCAAGGCAACTTTTCACCCCTTCCACCTAAGGGGTCACTCTTCCTTTACTGACTTTGATATCTTCGTATTGTTCCTTTACATATCTCCAATTGGGCCTTTTCTCTCTCTCTGAGAAAGGTTACAGTTTTAATAAGTCTCAATTTGTGTCAGGAAAGAGCTAACATTCTTGCCCGGGCCTGCAGATGGTCAGGTATTCTCTGCCGGGCAGCAGCCTCTAGGATTTTCAAAAGCCACAGGGATGGGGGAGGAGAGCTCAGGCTGAGGGATCTCGGAGTAGCCTGGCTGGTGAATGCCTCCTGCCCCTCCACTCCTCGGTCTCATCCAGGGTGGCCCAGCTCGGAGCTGCTCTCAGAGGCTGCAGACTCCCCTCCCCCTGCTGGGGGAAGAGCTCAGGGCCCCGGCCAGGCCCCGGCCCTTGTAGGGGGAGTGGCAGGGTGTTTTACAGCTGCTGGAGACCGGATCCGAGCTGGGATGGGGCGTATTCTCATCCCCTCCCCAAGCCCGGAGTCACTGGGCCAGGCGAGGCTCCCCTGAAAAGCCCAGGCCTGGGCAGGCTGGGCCATCCCAGCCCCCCCAGCAAGGAGAGAGCCAGGACTGCCTTCTTACCTCCACCGAGGGCAGAAGGAAAAGGGACTGGCTTGAAGGAAAAAGGACAGTCTCAGCTTTATATAGGTATTACCAAAAGTCTCATTCAGCTTTCTCAGTGGTCAAACCATATGCCAGTAGCTAAGAATTGGTTTCGGATAAGTCCCTGTCCTTTCCAAACCAGTTCCAAGGTCCTGACAAAGCAATATTCCACATCCCTCTTTAGCTAACAACCAAACTGTGTGAACCCATAACAGCAGGTCTTTGCACTCTAAAGGGTGAGTCCTTCCTTTTTCCATGTATTCACATCCCAATGTAAACTAAAGAGAAGTCAATGTGAAAGTAGAGACCACAAGTGGCACCAACAAATGTTTATAGAGAGAATTATATATATTTGTGTTAAAACAATCCCCAAGATATATCCTTCCTGGGCAGCATGAAAGAAAACATCTGTTGCAGAGAGCGCAAAAGCTCTGCATTCAGATGGTGTTCAATCTTTTATGCGCAATTTGGTCTTTCATGCATATTACGGGACATTTTTAGTGGTACCTCACATAAACTGTGTCTCCCTTGTGGAATTTCACATTGGGGTAGGTTATTGGAAGCCAACAGCCATTACAGTGGTAATTTCAGCTGGGACAGAGTAATGGCACCACATTATGAACCAATAACGGGATGCTAATGTTTGTAGTATGCTCTTGCAGTGCATAATAATGAAGGGGAAGTAAAAGTTTAGAATCAATCCTTAATCAGGCAGATGACTTTCTAATTTCGACAAACACTGCAACTTACCCAGAACTTCAGCACTGATTCAGAGTGTTTGCAGCATTTCTGCCCTAGGATGCCCAGGTCCCTACCAAGCAGTATTGCAGGATCTGTTTGCTTTATCTTTACTGAATAAAGCCACCTGAGCTTCTAAGCAGCTTTTCCAATCCCTTAGATTTACATACAGTTTTATTCCTGTAGAGCCAGTGATCTTATGCCATTTGGCAGCACTCACTGCTGTGGTGAACACATGTCATGATTTCAGCAGAGTGAGAATGGCAATGAAAAAGAAAAATGATGGTATTTTGGCAGCAGTCAGCTTACTTTCGATCAGTGTGAGGAAACAGACACTTATGATGTTTCAGACACTAACGAAAATTATTTCAACGTATCTTCTAAAGTTTCAGATAACCTCTGAAGTTTCACATAGAAAAGGTTGAGAACCTTCCCAGAATAGTTCATGACTAGCTACAGGACACCTTGTGTGCATGGTGGTGGGGGGGGCAGTGTTTAAATCAACCTCTTGCATTATATCCTGTGTGAATGACAGCCACAAGGATGCTATGAACGCAGCTCTTTTTGCCTCCTGTAAAGCTTGAATGTTGTGCTTTAGCCATATGTGAGTGAGGAAATGATAAAATAAACAAACATATGGAATGATTAAGCCTGCCAAAGTACTTACACACTGGCCCAAATTCCCTTCTGCTGCCCAGTGGCATCCATTGGCATTTATAGCAGTAAATGGGAGTGAAGCTGGGGTCCTTAAAGCTGAGCTGTAGAACATCTTTTTTTAATTTCTGTTTATGGCTCTGTTTTAATAAGCTTTTTTGGGGGGTTGAGATTTTTTTTTTTTAATAAGAACCTTGCATAAGGCTTCTGTGTGTACTCTTGGGTTCAGCCATACCAGCTTCATAGTCCACTAAACTGAGTGTCCTTGCTTTTATAGATGTGGTATAAGGTTAGGGAACTCTAAAAAAATATCTAGAAATCATATTAAAACCTGAAGATCAGAGGCATACTACTTAGAGCATGTTCATCAGTCCATGTCTTCAAGCACCTGTGACAGCTGACTGACTGCTTGCCAGGCCAGCATGCACAGCACAAAAGAGACAGGAGTTAAGAGAGGCAGGAAAGCAGAACAGCCAAACGAAAGCTGCCCATTTGGCATTTCCTGATTTATATGCTTATATTGGGAACCCCTTCATTTAAAATGTTGTTTGAAGCTCCCCTGCTGAAGCTTCTGGGTTTTCCTAGAAATGAATAGAAACAGATTCAAAATTATAATCTTCATTGGCTAGAAATTGTTAAGTAAATTATTTGTATTTTCTATAGATAGGCATATTGTTTCTCACAGAACACACATCTATTCTCAGTTCTTCCAGTTTGTTATTTATGGCCTGCTCACAGGTCAGGTCAACAAATTCAATTTTTTTAACATCCAACCATCATTTTAGGTCATTTATGTTAGGGCAATTAGGAAGTTGCTAGAAACTTCAGCACATTCCAAGTCAATTCATTAAGTTTTATAATTCTTCTGAAGTTTAAATTTAACACTTTTCTGCTGAATTACAACTCTAATTAATTATCTTCTATGCTACTCATCAAAAGAACTCCTCTTCTATCTTAACCTGCTAATAAATGTCAGTGTTTATGAAGAGGAAGGTGCCAGATTCTCATTTGCACGAAGGCTCTTCATAAGGAATGACAGTAAAAGAGGCCTAATAGGGGTGTAAGATGCTTGGTCTCCAGTTTTAAAAACCTCTCTCTATTGATAGAATGGACAGCTGTTCTGGCAATGTCTAAATGAGCAAAGATATAAGATTTTGTCAGTAGAAAAGCAAACAGGCAGTGAATGACAAATGCTGGTTCTAGGATTCAGAACTCATTATGTGTATATACACTATATTTTGTTTGCTAAACTGTTCATTTATTACAATAGGAATATTTTTTTTCTCCATAACCCCAGGGACATACCTAATGCTCTCTCCTAATGTTGATAAGTCTTTTTAAGGGCTCTATTTTTTCTACTACCAGCTCCACTGCTTTTAAAAGTCAGTCTTAGCAGTTACATAAATTGAAGGGGAGGGGCAGAGAAGCAGGTTTTTATTGTTTTGTTTCTCTGACAAACAGGTATTTCCAGAAGCACTCTGGCATTTTACCATCCTCTGCACTATTGTATTCTGGAAAAAGGGCTATATTTTGTGGGTGATTGCTTCCAAAACTCAGAGTTAGAGCTTCATTGCTGTCCTGTATTAGTTGAAGCACATAACCTATTGGTCCCAAACAAAATTATTATGAGCTGTTTCAAATGCAAGGAAGTAGAAATGAGCAGCAAGCAGAACTGTCCAAGGCAGATATTTGCACAGCTTCTGTTCCTTGACCTGAAAAATACAGAAAACTTATTGGAAAGAGATTACTTTTAATCCACCACAGCTGTAATGAGAGAGACATCATTGTTGTTCCTGCATTTTTGTGAATATTCCTTTTTTTTTTTTTTTTTTTTTTTTTTTGTACACTGTGCTTGCCTCTGCTCCCTCCAGGAGCTTCCTCAGCCATTGTCTCACCTAGGCATTGTGGCTAGCGGGGAGAGCCCAGACCCAGCTGGTGCAGGGGCTCTAAGCCCTCTCATCCTACAGCTCTGTTCCCTGTAGGTTCAGGAAAAGCCGAGATCAGTTTGTTGCCATCAGCACCTGGGCTCTGCTTGGCAAGGGGCCGCACATCTGCAGGTGCCTGTGTCTGCATGGATGTTGTTTAAGGCTCCTCCTCTGGGGCAGCACCTCACAGCTCGCTGCATCTTGGGGCTTCATTGCATGGTTAACATAAGTTGCTGTGTGATCTTCTGCTGCCCTCTCCACACTTTCCACTAGCTCTGTCTTATTTTTTATTCAAGGAGAGACAAAGTTGGCTTCCAGCCCAGATATGCAGCTGGTGTCTCTAGAAGAAAGCTTACAGAGGGAAAAAAATCACAAACCAGTAAACAAATAACCCAAATTCCATGCTGAATCTGCAGACTATGCAGTTGGCTTCATTAAGCCTTATAAGACATAAGAGGTAAAGAGACAGACTGAGAGGAGGTAAAGGCTTTAAGTACTTTCTCCTATGATGGGGAGAGCAGCAGTAGTTGCTCTCTCTCCTCCAGTGGTGTCCAATAAACCGAGAATCCCAGGTGAGAGCAATGCTTTTAGCAATGTTGTGCAGTGCAGGAGATAGAGCCTGTCAAAGGAGAAACAAAATAGGAATTTCCTGTGATGGCTTAGAGAAAATACAATCTGCAACTGACATATCCCTACTGTCAGAAAAGGTTCTCTCTTTCAAAAAACTTTTCAAAAAATAGCTAATTTTCCCACCTGCATACAGAACAGCACAGAAGGTACAGATAAGGTTATTTTCCAAAGAGGGGAATGCACCTTTTCTACCATGCAGTGTTGCACTTAGGTGACATAAGTGAACTTGCAATGTTACGTGTTTAAACAATTAATGGCAGTGATGGATCAGCAAATTGTTTCAGACAAGTGCCTTTTACAGAGTCTGGATGGCACCTTTTCAGGTTTTCCTTTGAGAAACTTTGGGTGGAACATCTGTTACAAAGAGCAGAAAAGTTCACCTCCAGCCACCA
This sequence comes from Phylloscopus whistleri, assembly GCA_017589585.1. NCBI lineage: Eukaryota > Metazoa > Chordata > Aves > Passeriformes > Phylloscopidae > Phylloscopus > Phylloscopus whistleri. The sequence continues at coordinate 449,724 of JADMLD010000041.1, read as the reverse complement.
ACCCCAGTATTTCTGCCTGATGAATGGACTTGGAGAATTCAGACGTGTGGCATTGAGATGGAGAGACTCTGCCTTGAACCTCTGGAAACGTTTGGGTCTCCATTCTTACAGGAGAATGTTCCTTTTTAAAATTGTTTAACCAGTCTTTCTGAGGAACATGATGCTCTTCCATCTACCCCTCTTCCATGACCTAAGATTCCCTGGCTACCAGCTGCATCAGAATATTGCTCTGCACTGCTAGCACTTGAACAGGTGCTCAGTTTTAAGGCATTAATATTGCAATTGGATACCCATGGACAATTCATATGAACAGACCTTTTTGACCTAGCACAGGATCTTAAACATTAGGCTGCAGGGCCAAGGCCTGTGAGGAAACACCCTCAGCCATTCAGGAGCTTTCCTGCCTAGTGGCACATGATAAAAGTTCTCACCTATCATACACCAACCAAAAACTTCTGTAGGGGAATTGGTTGTACATGAGAACTTTTTTTCTATTTTGCGTTCACATTATATGATTTCTAAGTTAGTTCATCACACAGTTGATGACCAAACAATAGAGCAAAGTAATTTTATAAGTCTTACAAATGTGAAGGTATCAAAAAGGAAGATGGGTAATTAGGAAGATTTGGTGCATGCTCTAGACATGACTTGATTTAATTCACAGGGGGTTTCATTGATGTAAAAACAAAAGAATATGAAGAGACTGTGATTACACCCCACACTGTAATAAAATTTAAACAGAAACATTATAAGGAATACCAATAGGAATTACAATCTCTTTGCATTTATGTTACATTCATTTCAATGGTCCCAGTTCTTGTTTTGCCATTTTCAATTGTCCTGGGACAGGAGACAAGTCTTTATGCTTAACTGTACAGTATTAAATATGCAGCTCATGCAAAATAAATATAAAAGTAAATCATGACAGGCATTCTGGGATATTAAGTAAATCAGCACACACCTACTGCATAAATAGTTATTCTTATTGAATATCCATGGATGACTGAGGAGTTTGAAGAAAATGACACATCTTCAGACCTGTGAGAAAGCATCAACTGGATAATCGTGTAAGCATGTGACAGCTTAAGACCCTGGTATCTTACCAGCTGAAAAGAATCCTTTGATCTTTTAATGGTTACAGTAAATACAAGATATAATTCTGGACACGGGCCCTGCATAATATTGCAGTTTTGCTGAAATTTTAGGCAGTCAAGATCATGATGGGATGTAGCACATATCCAAAAAATGTATTTGTGGGAGTAATATATTGTACTTGCACCATTGTTAAAACATGATCCATAAACTTACATCTATGCTTCCTAAGGTGGGGCATTGATGCGATTCTGGAGGTGAGAGATTTGATGGCTGCTATGAATTCAAGCAGGATCTCAGCTCCTGAGCACCATCTGGGAACAATTCAGTGATCTGGAAGCCTCAGTTCACAGGATGGCTATCAGCAGATCATCAAGGTAATCATGTGGGGATGATGAATTTAAAGCACATAAAGATCGCATTGCTGCCCAGGTACTTGAAGATGGGAGGAAACAACTCAAATCACTTTCAAAGACATGGAGAAGTATTTTTTTATCCTGTTCTTGACTTAATTTTCCTCTCTTTCCTCTATGACAGTTTCATTGTGTATGAAAATTTACAGAGGGACAGAGAAGACTTTGGAATATTTCTGTAGCTTTTCAGAAACACTGTACAGCTAATTTATTGAAAGCTTGTATGTGTAAGAGCTCTCATTTCTGTACCTGACTGAGCAGCATCATTACTTGCCTCCTGCTGAGATGCCTATCACAGATTGGTTCAGACAATTGCTGTTTACCTCTGTGTGGGAATAAGACAGACTCACAACAAGTACTAAAACAGCTCTTGTCAGACAAACTTGATTCATTATTCCTTTCAAACACGCTACAGAATTAGTGGATGAAAGGAATGGGACAGCATAATAATTCCTGATTTCAATGCCAAGAAAGCTTACTTGTAAAATTAATTCAAATTGATTTGGAGTGGAAGTAGAAAGCTGTGGCCAGAGATGATGATAAGTCTTATTGGGATGAGGGGAAGGGCATAGGGATCACTGCAGAGATGACATGAGTTTTTCAGAAACAAAAGAAAAAAAATAGTTACATGCTCAAGTCTCATTAAATGCCACAGCAAATTTGGGATCTCTGTGTGCCTTTGAGGATCTCTTTCATACGTTTTGTTTGCCATATTCTCAAAGTTAAAGTAAATGGAATGTTCAAGACATTTGATTTAAAAAAAAAAAACAACAAGCAAAAAAAACCCCAATACAAAACAAAACAACCCCCCCCAAAAAAAAAAAAACAACAACAAACAACCAGAAAAAACCCCAACAAAAACAAATCAAAAGTAATTAGAAACATAGAGAAAAGTAGAATATGATTGAATATTTGAAGAAAGCTTCCTGGTTAGAAATAATTTAAAATCTGGGCTGTATATTTCCAGGAAAAAGTGATGAGGAAAAAAAAATAAAGAAAGAAAGTGACATAATTTGCAATATAAAAACAATTAATAATTCTATATATGGAAACATCACATTGCAGGAAGGGAATAATCTTTTTTTCCTACTCCTTCCATTACTTACCAAAACTAGAATATGTGCATCCTCTTTCCCAAAATACTATTGAACAGCTGGAAGAATTTCAAGGAGAGTCATGAGACATATTTGAAACAACAGTCCTTAAATTGCTACGGAAGCTTCAGGTAACTCTTCACATAAATTTAGTGACTTCAGTGACAAAAATAAAAGTCAAACCTACGTTTTCATCAGAGAGCAAGAAGGTGCCCTTTAATTTTTTCCATGAAGACATTCAGGATTGGCATCATAAAATCTGTGAAATAGCAACTTTTTTCCTGAAGACTGGTCTTAGTTCTGCAAGATGGTGAAAGCAAGCTTGCCCTTGGCAAAGGATACACAAGGGCCGCTCATCCCTCCTGCTACAGAGATAGAAGCATCACATGACATGTCCTGGAGGGGCTGGGGCTTTCAATCCCTTGGGATGCCTCCAAATCCACAGTGGCATGGAGGACTACTTTTATCCCTAGCTTCTTTGAGCTTAAGCTCATTTCTCGACTGTATGGCAGATGTTCAATCACTCAGTGGTCACCTAAACTGCTCATGTCAGAAGCTTACTAATGTAATTTGAATTGGGGTAGGTATAAATCAGAACAATTCAGGGGCACAGTGTCAGTGACTATTTTGTGCTGCATTGAATCAAATGCTACCTTCAACAGAAAAATGACACCATATGAAACACACAATTCACCTAAATGGGAAGAGAAACAGGGAATAAAACTTTTAAGGGTCATTGATTGATAGTTTTCACAATTCCTCCTAGGACAAACTAGAAAATCAGTAGAGATGAAAAATATTCTATCAGGTGTTGCCTGCAGTCAAAACTTTACATTTACTATGTACAGTATATATTTATGAAGAAAACAATCATTCAGCAATATATCAGGAAGAATCTAAGTTTGGAGCACATTATCAATTGACCAGTTTTAAAATAATGAATTGCATTCATTATCTGCTAAGCAGATAAGAGGTAAAGTGATAGTATTTCAGAATTAAATGTTGCTTTGGAATCTGGAAAGATTATTTATTGCCTATTTATGATTGCCATTCCTTTTATGTAAATTCAATTTACTTCTTTTTACTGGTACTCATCTGTTCTGGGGTGATTGCTTGCTAAAATTTACACTGCACTGTAATTGAAACACTTAACATGCCCACTGCTAGAACTTCATCTAATATGTCTATGAAGGACTATATGAACTAGGGTCTTAGAACTAATTCCAGCAAGCTATTTCTACATTTCCCTTTTATGTATATAAAAGAACATAAAGTAACATTAACATGAAGAAAGAGTTGAAGAAAAGAAATTTTAAAAGGCAATACAACACAGAGACATGGATATTCCCACTATATCCATCTGGTTTATTATTGTTTTTCCTAGTTCCTTTTCCTTATTATCTGAGGAGAAGTGATGGCCCAGGAAGAAGACGAAGAGTCCTTAGGGGAGAAGAAAATTCTCAAATACTTTTTCTGTTATATTCATCACTAACTGTATTGAGTCCATTTGTGCTTTTCCCCAATGTGCCTTACACAGTCTAATGCCTGCAGCTGAGGATTGCCAGGGTGCCAGGCTCCAAACAGATGGGAACACAGTCGGTGCTGAGTTTCTCTTCTGGGCACCATTTGCACTCTGTTTTTTCAGCACCCCCATTTCATGCTGTCACAAGCTCAGTTTCAAAGAAGGAAGAGTGTGCTAAAGCAGGAGAGATTGCCGTCTTCTGCTATGGTTCAACACATAAGAATTCTGGAATTTGGTTCCACTGAATGGCTGTTTTCTGAGCAAACAGTAATGATCCACCAAAATAAAACAAGATTCTTACTTCAGATAGTGATGCAAGGTGCTCTGGTATGAAGGCAAGTACCCACTACAGCAGCCTGCAACAAGCTGCATATCCCCATGAATGGGTGTACGGTGTGGGGAGGAATTCTCACAGCTCTTATTTGCACCAGCCTCATGTGGCCCAGCACCACCATCTCTGAATTGGGGCATCCAATTTAGCTGCAGTACCAACACACAGCAGGTGTAGGTGGCCAACAGGACACTGACAGCATCAGTGGTTTATTTATCAGTGAATAATGTCTTTGTGTCTTCTTTCACTGGGGGACTGGTCTTTGCTAAAGGAATGTGCCACCTGACAATCTGAAACACCACATACTGTAGGGCAATGTGACTTTGCCTTCCAGCTTGTGCTTTATGGCATCTTCTTGCCAGCAGTGCTGAAATTATTCAAACCAGTGACACTGCCATTGTGTCCAGCTTCCCCTACCAGTTTCCTTCTGAATTTGAATATGTGTCTTCAGGCAAGGAACGGATAAGCTCTTGAATAAGTGACTGTATGGATATGTCCATGGTAACAATGAAAAGGAGAGGGGCAGAGTGGGAAATATGAAGCTGAAAACCTCTTCTAGATAACACATCCTGGAAAATGAGAAACTACTTGTTGGCCTGTAATATATAAGCTGAAGTAATGTGTGAATGTTATTTTTACGATGAGCCATACCAGTGGTGCAATCCTGCAGAAACCTGAAGATTTCTTGATATTTTCTGAGCATCCCAAAGAGCCTGGTTCAGGACATGAGTCACTTGTAGAAGGAACCCAACATTGCCCTCTCGTTACTAATTTGGGTTTTCCACCTCCAGTAGGAAGTGTATTTTTAAATATCATTACTTGAACAAAGACAACATTAGCAAGTCAAACGACATTGCATAAGCATTATTTTTTTTATAGGAGGCCATAATATTATGCATTTTATGCAATTTATCATATTTTATTCATTCAAAGGAAATCAAAGTGAATTCTAAAATTCTATTTTAGAATTAATTTCAATTATTCTAAGACGTAAAATTTTTGTTAATGGAATAATCCTTCAGTAACAGACTAGTCCAGCATGTCATTCTGATCTTTGTTCACACATTTTAAAGTATAAACATCACTGTATGGCAAAACTGTATCTCCAGTCCTCATCATTCAGACAAAACAATAAAAACTGGTGCATGAACATCTATGATGAGGGCTTAAAATTCACTTGTCTAGTGAATAAATACGGGCAATAATAACAACATTACTTTGGCATCAGGTTCTAATTCATTACTCTCATGAAATATTAGTTTAACTGGGAGATTACTAATAAAAGAAGATTTTATTTTTATAGGTTTCAAATCTTTAATCTAGACTATACCACTCTATATTTCTGAACATGTTAAATATTAAGAATTAAACTAATTGGAAAAACACAATGTGATATGTATTCCACGTTGGATTCTTAATAAGACCGTAATGAAAGGAATAGTGTTGATCTAGAAAGAAAACGTGCAAAGGCAAGAATTCTATTTTTTAAGAATTGCTTTCCTTCCAGAAATGTGCCTGCTTAATTTACACGTTAAATTAATTCCTTGTATTTTTTCTTTATTTAAATTTTAAAATACTTTTTATCAAAGCAATTATCACTTAAACCTACCATTAAATTATTCACTCAAACCTACCTAGTCTTTAATTACTCTAAACCAAATTTGCACCCATCTTTGAAAAGGATGGGAAGGAGAGCTCTGGGAACTACTGACCTGTCAGCCTCACCTCTGTGTCTGGGAAGATCATGGAACAGATCCTCTTAGAAGCTGTGCTATGGCAGACAGCCAGCACAGCTTCAGCAAGGGAAAGTCCTGCCTGAACAATCCAGTGGTCTTCTCCGATGGAGTGACTGCATCAGTGGACAGGAAAGAGCTACAGATCTATCTGTCCTTATGTAAGTGCAGTCTCCACAACATCCTCCCCTCTGGAGAGACACAGATATGACAATAAGAAAATACAAGGTTAAAAGAAAGATGTGGAAAGATTTAGTAGGGCCTGTTGTGAAAGGAAAGGCTTAATGGCTTTATACTAGGAGGGTCGATTCAGACTAGCTATGAGTAAGATATTTTTTATGATGAGGGTGGTGAGACTCTGGAACAAGCCTCCAAGCAATCTGATTCAGTTGAAGATGTGATCATTGCAGGAGGGTGGACTAAATGACCTTTAAAAGGTCCCTTCTAATCCAAACCATTCTATGATTATAATTTAGGATTGACCAATATCAGTGTTTGGGGGGTTTTTTTGTTTGTTTGGGGGGTTTTTTTGTTTGTTTTTGGTTTTTTGTTTTGTTTGTTTTGGGGTTTGGGGTTTGTTTGTTTGTTTTTTCAGAAAAACATTATTATCATAAGTTTCAAATGGAATGAATATTTAGTGTACTAACTGCCTCTGCTGAAGCCCAGTAAAAGGTCCAGATTCCCAAGGTAGACTATACTAGTGCATAACAAAGTGAATAGCTGAAAAGAAAAGAAGACTAAAATAAAAGAAGAAAAAGCAGCTATCATGGGAAAATAAGAAGAATGTAAGACAATAAGAAACAATCAAGCCTTCAAGTGCTTCCAATATACAATTCTCTTGTAACATCTCTGAGCTTCCAACCAACCATAGCCATCTCAACAACCACAAGCTCCCCTGTTCCACTGAATGTCTCAGCTTGTGTTCTCCCTAAGTGTCTGAAAACTGTAGAATAATAACTATATAGATAGGGTTGGAGCTCTACCTGGGTGAACTGGATGAAAAACGTGATGGGAATTAGAGAATACAGCTGAGGGACCTGTGGTTTCCTCCCTCCCTCTCTGACTACAACACATTGGAATTTTTCACTCTTAAGGAAGGACAGTGTATATTGTCTAATTCCACAACCAAATCACTTTGTCTTAATATGCCATTGTGGTTACCAAGTAACAGTAATGTCATTCATCTGCCACATCACTCACATGCCTCATGAACACAAGGAAAGTGGTTAAGGTTTTTAAAAATCTTACAGAGCTCATGTATTAAAATATCAACATAATACTCTGTTCTCCTCAAGAATGAATCAATATGTTTTGAGAAATTTTACACAGTATAATAAAAGAAAAAAAAAGCTCATAAAAATAGTTATATACCTACAAATTAAAACAAATAGGTAAAAAAATCACCTAAGCATACCTCAGGCAGTTACTTCCTGGAATACCAGGAATAACAAGGCAGGCAAAACAAACCTCCAAATTCAACAGCAAGGTTTACTAGGAATGCTCAAGATGCTGTCTGCATCTAAAATGTATAATCCCAGATGGAAACAAAGCTCTCAGTATTAGTCAAACTTGGGACTAAGTAAAACTAGAATTGTATCCACTGGAGGATAAGTCATGGTAAACAGCTGGAAATTTCATCAGGTAAAGACTAGGAAACCAAAGATTAGAAGAGATAGAAAATGCTAAAGTTGTCTAAGAAGTGTTAAACTTTCAAAAGAAAGAATGGGTCTTTTGGAGCAGGAAGAAGCAAGCAAGGAACATAAAGGCAAACCTGAGGTGCCAAATGATCTCATACTGGTCTGCATCAATTCAGATTAGACTTTTCCCAGGTACAGTCAGTTATTAAAATATTGTCAAAATATGTTGAAGCCAACTAATTAACTGAACAGAAGAACAATTAGTTCTAGTTAGGTTAAGAAAAGAATCAGTGAATGAAGTTGTTTTTAAAAAACTACTAGAAGTTTAAGTGGCCTTTTAGAGGACTAAAAAATAATTCAGGTATCAGAAATAACCCTGGAAATTATAATACAAGAAGTCTTCTTTACTTTAGCTAAACCATTTAAAATTAGCATAAGATGTAAAACATCTCTTCTGACACAACTGTGCAGTTAGTGCTATAGAACTTGTATGGAGATTATGTGTATGTGTATATTTGTGTGCTCACAGTAATAATTTGAAATCTGTACGAAGTCAGCAGCTCTTTTGTGAACTCCAGCAGTCCTTACCCATTTCAGCTGTGGCTGTCTGAACCACAGTTGTCTTCTTGGTGTTTCTGTAATGAGAAAGGAATTTATTTTCCCGTATCTGAGCTGAGATAACAGGTTTGCCATACAGAGCTGACTATTCACAGAAACTTTTCATTTGTAAATGGAGCACACTCTGCTGTGGTATTTTAAATCTTCTATTTCTAAGCTGATTTTTGTGAACTTGTCAAATTGGAACTGCTTTCCGCTCTGCTAGTAAAACCACTCAATTTTTTAGTTCATCCTGTGCTGCTTCGTAGAATAACTCTCTTTCTCTTAGGGTCTGTGTGGCAGTTCCAATTAAATGGCACTACCCTAAATATTTTTCCCACTCTTGAAATATGTTTTTGTTTTCTTTTTTTATTTCCAGCAGAGTAGTTATGAAAATATTGAACAAAAAGTAAAAAGTTGCTTGATTCTATTTAAAAAGGAGAGGCACTAACAACAGACAACAAAATCTACCAGATGATTCTTTTAATAAATACATTAAACTCTCTTTTATTTTTCTCCATTTTTAGCGACTAACATAACAAAAACTTTCAGACCATCAAACCAGTTTTCACAATCTGCCATAAATTTGCATTTCACAGAAATAATCCTGACAAGCACTAATAGATGAACATTGTTGGTGCAATAATAAAACAATATAAGGCATATTTACACCATCCTAACATACAGAACACTGTACACACAAAAAAATCACAGATCCAGAACAAAGTAAATTCAATCCCTTAGACATTTTACGTTTATAGGCTTGTTATCGAACAAGTAATTCTCCAAGCAACAGACAACCTCTTGTTCTCGTGTGATTTATTTGTAATATTGTGCTCATGCAAAATAGGTATTTGCTTTATTGCATTAACATTGAGAGAATGTTGGGAATTAGTTCCAAAACCAGTTCAATTGAATTTTAAACCCTGTTTCTCTTCATCCTTAGCAAGTCTGAGTCATTTTTAATGGTGACATAAAATGAGGTGTTAACTGATGATTGAGATTTTTATTTGTTAAGTTCCAAAACAACAATGAAGCTCGACTGACTGTGGTTTGAAAACCATCTTTCTTGACCATGCAATTTTTTTCTTTGCTATTATGAAGTGGTTTAGATGAGACACCTTTTGCATTTTTTAAGTTTCTATCTTTTTCTATATATATATTTTAAAGAAAAACATGTACTATCCAACATCCACTGTTCACAGAAAGAAATAAGCAGCAGGAATAGCTCTGGTGGCAGAGTCGGCCAGGAGGATGACATCAGTAAGTTAGAGGCAATGTAAGAAACATCAAATGCCTCAGAGATACGTCAGGAAAGAGTTGATTACTATAACCCATATTTCTGTAAGAGTTCAGACTGCCAGGGACGTTTGCGCTCTGGAAAGTAATCTGGAATGTGGATTTTTTTAAAATCTTGAATACATTTTCTCATTTCTTCCTCAACACTCAGCTTCTCACACACCTTCTTTTTGGAAAGATTTGTTTCTCTGGACTTGCTAATGAGAGTTTGAAAGAGTTCACTGTTCCTGCGTTTGTCTGGGGCTGGCATCCACTGCACTGGGGCCTTCTTAGATGGACGATCCAACGTCAGAGTATTTGGCTGGTGGGCTGTAGATGGCTGAGTGCTGGTGGCATTTTCTTGAGGGGTGCTGGCTTCCGAGTGGCTGTCACAGCTTGAGGTGGACAACTCGTTACAGGAAGTCCCACTTTCACTGCCCTTGTCCAAAACTTTGTCATGCTTCCTTTCTTCATGGTCTTGTTTGGGGGAAACTGTTCGCTGGGGAGGCCCTAATATAAAGCAGGAGAGAAAAAGTGTTAAGCAAGCATTGCTTTACACAGAAAACTGATCAGATACCATTTAGAAAAACACGATTCACACTCTCTGCTGGCAAAAGTTGGTGTCATTTCCTTGTACGCAACAAAACTATACCCAACTGGTACATAAATTGAAGGTCTGATCCTCAAAATTCTCACTCCTAAAAATGTTTACAGCAAGAAAAACTTCACTGCCTGCCTCAGAATCCACGTAATGAAGTGTGCATGATGCTCGCAGATTAGCTGCACTGGAAATCCTTGCATGCAAGTTTAAATGAACTTGAGTTTGCTATTACACTGCAAGAAGTTTATTATGACAAATTTGATTTTCTTGTATAAGGGAAATACTACTGTACAATTTGCAAGCTCTTCACTTGAATAAAAATATTCCAAGGACTTAGGTTTTAATTTTTTTGGAAGCTCTTAATTCACCTTCCCTGAACAGTCTACTGATACTGTGCTCTGCAGATGTCAACTCTGCAGAAGCCCTGGAGAGAAAAAGGAGTATTAAACCTAGGATAACAGAGAGATCGCTCACTGCTGACAGAGTCTTTAGGGTTTGGGGGTTTTTTATCCTGTAATGATTTCACTACACTTCTTACTGTCAGTTGTTGCCCAGACTTGGTGGAAGCTCAGAATTCAGCTGTACACCTCCTACTGCACAGGCTGGCAGAGAAAAGGAGGTTATGAAGTTATGGGTAAAGAGGCACTCTGCCATGGCAGGGGGATCAGCCCACCAGCCTCTTGGCAGGCACTGCTCAGCAATTCACACGCCTGAAAATCAGATCCAGGCTCTTATTCCCTCCATATATCATTTTTGCTTTGAAGTCTTAAGCAGAATATGAATGTGAAAATTAAGTGGTAGCCACTAAATCTGTACAAGCATTTTCAGTTTTGAAGACTTATTTCAAAACTCCAGCTGTGAAGTGAAATGATGCTATGCTGACATCATATAAACGTCGCAATCTTAATTTAGGACACTATCTAAAGATGACAGAAATACCTATGGCGTTTAAGGAGTGTTGGACTGGACCAAAGGGAAAAATTTCAAAGATGTTTAAGGATCTAAATGAAAACATAGAGTGGGGATTCAGTGGCAGTTGTGTGTTTGCTACAAATCCTGAAATTGTCCAAACAAGTTGGGTATCTTAATATTTTATGACAACTAGATTATCCCCACAGTTTATCCAGACACCACCAGCATCAGCTAACTACCTTTGCCAGTACCAAAACTCGGAGTATGACAGTTCTACCTTGAGTCATTGGGACAGAGTTGCAAGATTTTTGATTCACTTAGCATTTTGTTGTTCAGAATTACAAATTAGAAATGCAATTACAATTACAAAGAATGCAGAAGCAATATGAACACTCCAGTGGTCTTTTTGACAGTGCAGTTCTGTGGCTCAAAGGAACCTAAGAAGATGACATTATTTTATATGAGACGGAGCAAAACAAAACAAAGCAATACACAAAGGGAAATAAAGATTAGTCTAACAACAGCAGCATTCAACAACCTGTTTTTCTTTTGTTTTAGCCAATATCCCAGGATGCTTTGTCCCATTTCTGTAGTCCATCTAGAGAAACCCATGAATAATCAAGAGCCAAAGAGAGACAACAATCCTACAGGGCTTGTGCTTACATTATGCGGAATGAAAAACAGAAGCAATTTTCTACTTCTTTATATTCAGCTCAAATATTTAACACATGGCTGCTATGATTTCCCCTCTCTTTCTCTTTCAGAAGTATGATCACCTTCTTAAATAGATTTACATGCCTTCCTTCTATTGTTGTATCTAGCATTTCATTTCATACCTCAAACAATTGATTATATGAATATACTAAATTGAGAGTCAGCTGGCATTATGGAACTACTCTGGCTTTGCAGCATGCAATTATAAAACCGAGTAGTTAATCAGACAGTGATTTCAATATTGTTACTCTGAATTTCAGTAACATGATTAACATCAATATCTAATCTAGTTTACAATCTTGGCTTCCTCAAATATAACAACACACTCTATGACTAAGAAAATAAAGCTTTTTGTTTTCAGTACTCAGTAGTCTTCAAGTCTCTTTCCTGCCTATTTCTTTTGCTGCAACTTCATATACGAAGATGTTACTTCTTGTTGGTTGCTTTGTACTTAGTTCTTTATTGTTACTCCTTGCTTCTCATGGGCTCAAACCTGCAATGTACTCAGGATCTATTTCAGAAAAGCACACTGAAATACCTTCAAGAATATAAAAAGATACATTTCCTGCTATAAGATTATTCAGGAGCATGACAATAGGCAGGTATTTAAATGCTTTTTTGGATCACAGCCCTGAGGTTCAGTATCTTACAGCATTGAGCTCTGTATGCTCTACTGAATCACCTAAATTCACAATGACTTTAATCGAAACACAAGCTTCTCCCACACCTCTCCTTTTAAAAATTAACAAATCCTCCCTCACAAAGAATTACTTATATGCCTCTGCACTGCTTTCTCAGTAGTGTGTTATTAACAGAAGCAACAGTTCTGCTAGAGGGGAGGTTTTCCTCACAGTATTTTCTGCCTGCTGAAACCCAGTAGAATTTTAATATATATACAAAAGAATCTACAAAAGAATTGTTTAATTTTCAACATCAAGGATTATCAGATAAATTTAGCTACATTTCTAATTCAAAACCTTCTCCTTATTGCCCTTTATGCTGCCACACTTTTCACTTTACCTCCTCAGCCATTCCAGAAAAACACCAAAGACATTCAAGTAGCTCAATCTACATTTCCAGGAGTGCAAAATATTTCTTAAAAACTCAGAGAAAGTATATTTGCTCCACTGTGCACATAGAATCATAGGATCATTTAGGTTGGAAAGAATCTTTAAGATCATCAAGTCTAACTGCTAACCTGACACTGCCAAGTCTACATGTAACACTAAAAAATCACTGACTCACAACATGTCTCTCCTGCTCCTGCCTGTTCAAGAACCTCCACGAACTGCTGGTTCCCCAACTTGGAGAGGCTGAAGTGAGTCACTGCATCTCGGTCCTCTCCAACTCATTCTCCTCTGCAAAGATATGTCCAGTTGCCCTCTCCACTGCCCAGTTCTCCAAACAGCTCCCAAGTAGCACTTCTCCTCCAGGCAGTTCCAGTAGACATTGAACTTTCCACTTCTTTTTTCTTTAATGCTCTTATATGGCTGCTTCTCTCATAGAAAGTTAGAAAGTGAGCTAGCCCTTTACCTGAGCTTAGTCATCACCTCTGTTATGGTGGTGTCATGGTTTAACCCCAACAAGCAATCAAGTACCAGGCAGCCACTTGCTCACTACCCCATGAGCAGGATCCGGGAGAGAACCAGAAAGGTAGAGAGAAAAGCCAGAGAACTCATGGGTTGAGGTACAGACAGTTCAACAGGGAACGCTAAAGCTGTGCATATGAGCAAAGCAAAATAAGCAATTAATTCCCTGCTTCCCAAGGGCAGGCAGATGTTCAGCCACCCCCAGGAAAGTAGGACTCCATCACATGTAACGATGGCTTGGGAAGACAAACCATCATTTCCAATGTCCACCCCACTTCCTCTTTCTTCCCCCCACTTTATGTCTGAGCATGATGTCACATGGTCTGGGATACCCCTTTGGTCAGCTGGGGTCACCTGTCCTGGCTGTGTCTCCTCCCACACACCCCCAGTCCCCTCACCAGTGTGGACATAGCAGAAAAGGCCTTGGCTCTGTGTGAGCCCTGCTCAGCAATAACAAAACCATCTCTATGTTGTCAACCCTGTGTTCAGCACAAATCCAAAACACAGTTCAAGCCACTGAGAGGAAAATTAACTCTACCCCAGCCAAAACCAGCACAGCTGGCTACTACTTTGAAGTCTAATAGGCTTGAAAGACTATCTCAAAGACATTTCTCTGATCAGGAAGGCATATTACATTCACTTTGACTGTATTTATTCCTCATCCGTGTTGCTCTCTGCACAGATTTTAGCCTGAGAGAACCAACTAATAAAAGAATCACTTTCAATCACTAAAAAATATGCATGGAAAATTATCTTGAAACTTAAAAACTGAATTCTCTGAAGTGAAAATCTGCTTCTATAATTTACAACAACCAAAACAGAAAACAGAAGAAATTCTCTCTGATTCCCTGATCAAACAATGAGCAACAGAACTCCAGTCAGTGAAAGAACAGGCCAAACACCCCAGCAAATCATTCAGTGGCCAAAAAATATTGGTTGAAAATTGTAACCATGTATTTACATAAATTGCTGCAGATATTCATAAAGTGCAGTCTGAATAACTATTCAAAGAGTGTTTTGGCTCTATCTCCTGCATCAGAGAAAAAAACCACACTGGAAACATTAAAAGCATAAAATAATTATATTCTGCTTATCTTTATTTCAATTTTTGTATACACTTATTTTCTTAAATATTTATACAATAAAGAAATCATATTCAAGCACTGTTACCACAGAAGGACTTTGCCAAGAGATAAGCACAGGATGGAGTGACAGGATGGCACTGACTCCAGGCCTGGTGGAGGAAGATCTGGTTAGCACATCCTGGGTAATGCATCCAGGCAAGAATTCCCACTGTGGCAAACTCTGTAAAGAAGCAACTGCTCATATGCATATCACATACCTGGAGCTTGGACTGTAAGATAAGTCACCACAGTGGGAACTCAAGATAAGATAAGTGGTACTCTTGTCCAGGTGTTACCTCAGACTGAGGGGCAGGCTAACAGGGCTTGGGGAGAAGGATGTATCACTAACAATGGACAAAGACAATGCAGAATTTGCAGGCCACAGGGCAAGCCAACTCAGCAGTTGTGTTGAAGTCAGGTCTGCCAGGGTAAAAGTTCTGGCAGGGGGAGATTGTAACTCATGGCCCACCAACCCAAAAGAAGACAAAGACTGAGCATGGGACTAATTACCATTAGAAGTGAGGAAATAATTTAACCAATAGAATAAAAGAACTGTGTAGAAAGTAAACAGTAAAAAGTTTTTAACTGCCTTGGGACTCTGACTACCAAGAAGTCCAGAATGAAGAAGGGCCTATCTATAGGTGACTATCCTCTGCTTGATATCTCTCTCTCTCCCCACACCCCTCCTCCCCATCTCCCCCTCTCCGCCCCCCCCGCCCCTTTTTCTATTTATTTCTATCTCTCTACCTCACATTTACTGTTAAATAAAATCTGTATTATTGATTTTGGCATGTGGACTCATGTGCATCTTAATTTGGGCAGAGGCATCTCTCATCAGATTTTAACATGCTTGTAGGTCAGAAAGTCAACTGTGTCCTGGGCTGCATCCAAAATAGCATGGGCAGCAGGGCCAGGGAGGGAATTGTGCCCCTCTGCTCTGGAGAGACTTTGGGACCCCCAGCACAGGAAGAACATGGACCTACTGGAGCAAGTTTGGAGGAGACCTCAGGCATGATCAGAAGGACGAAGCACCTCTCCTGGGAAGTCAATCTGAGAGAGTTAGGGTTGTTCAGCCTAGAGAACTGAAAGTTCTGGGGAGACCTTTTACAGCCTCCCAGTCCTAAAGAGACTACAAGATAGAGGAGGAAAGGTGTTTTAGCAGGGCCTGTTGCAATCTGTCAAAGAATAATTATTTTAAACTAAAAGAGGGTAAATTTAGACTAGATATAACAAAGAAAGTTTTTGCAATGAGGGTGATGAGGCACTGGAACAGGTTGCCCAGAGAGATGGCTGATTCCCCATCCCTGGAAACATTTAAGGTCAGCCTGGATGGGATTCTGAGCAATTCAATGTAGTTGAAGACGTCCAACCTTCACTGGAAGATGAGGTTGGACTAGATGGCCTTTAAAAGTCCCTGTCAACCCAAATTATTCTTTAGGATTCTCCTCTTTCTTTGGTCAAACACCTGGTTCCCTGTATGCAGAGTATCAGATGCATGAATTAATTTCCTCATTCAACTACTTTATTCCTACAGTGTCTCAAAGATATATTTTTTTGTTTGTAATTCAGTTTATTTTTACTGCAAAATGTAAAAAGTTGTAAACATATGCCTAGACTGCTGCAGTTAGCTATTTTAGTAACTACTGTGCTGAAATGAATAATGAAAAATCTTAGCTCTGGAGTACAACGGTTATAGTTGAATGCAAGACATGTAGGTAAGAGTTGGAGCTGATATAAAAAGGGTCATTTGGGAAAAAAAACTATAACCAACACTTTATATGTGTTCAATATGCACCACCTCAATCAAGAAGGACGAAATTTGCTGAAAACATGCTATCTTTTACCGTTGTTTCAGAAAATATACATAAAAGAAGTGAACTGAATTGAGTTTTATGAATCCCCTTGCTAGCACTATAAAATAAAGCCTTGTTTGTTGATTTAAGCAAAAACCTAAACCAATTTATAAAATCAAACCAACAAACTCAAAATCTTGAGTCTTTCTGTGATGTAATTTTAATGAAAGCAAAGTTCTTCAGGGTATTTTGTCTTCATACTATCCTGTTTCTTCAAATGTACTTTAAAACCCAAACTCAGCTCTACTTGATACAGTCTATTGAATTAATGAAATAATCCAATTAATTAAATCAGTTCATTTGAAATGATATAGCCATAAACAAAACTAACTCCTGCATAAGCAATAAACATTTTGTAAATACTTTATATTTATTGAGAACTTCAACAAATGTCTTTACCAACATTGTTTTTTCTTTCAAGAGCATCTTCAAAAATTGCTGCAAAAACCAAGATTATTATGTAAAACACTGAAACAGTAAATAAATTTCATGTTTCTGGTAGATTTAATAAAAAATGAAAATAGGAGGGTAACAGGTTTTAAACTGACATTACATTGGATGGTTCAGAAACATAATAGCAATGAGAAAAAAGTTATTTTTATTTGTATCTGCAGAAGAAATTATATCTAATTCAACAATATTATTTGCAGTTTGATTCATAATTTTTGCAGTATGTGAGTTGTACATGACTTTGGTTAAAATGCAATTTTTCCACATACTTTCACACAGTGAAAAGTCCTTACTTTTATAGGCTACACAGGACCTTTAGTCTGGAACACAGGTATGTTAAATTCCTGAATGAACTTCTCCTCCACCTGCTTTCTCAAAATTACCTTATAGACAGAGTGAATTTAAGATGAAACTTATTGTGTTTTACGATTTAATCTTTAGAATTTAAGTAAAATTAACTATAATTAATATACAATCACAGAAAAAAATACTTGTCTAATCTCACATTGATGACTTACTCACATAATATATCTAAGTTTTTTATTACCTTTCACCAAGACTGGAAGTATTACACTAAACTGAAAGCTTAGAGAGAAGTCATCTGTGAAATCTGATGACAGATTATGGCTACTGTGGGAACACTTTCATTACCATAAGTTTGAGTACTTAATATCACACTTCAATAGTAAATGATTACCTTTTATGTCTAATTTCACTTTATTTATAAAAAAGATTACTTTTAAGAGCTCTGAAAGGATAGCTCTAAACCCCTGACATTTTCAGTGGCATATTAATAGTATTTCCAGTTTTAGAAGAAAATCCTGTTCTTAAGAGCTCAGCTCAACACATGAATTCACTTTGAGACCTGCCCAAGACTCAGCTGGACTCTTACCACTAGAGCCGTAGGTTAAAACTGTACCTTTATGGCTGGCAAATTTACGAGGCGCTTCCTGACTACTGCACTCTGTCCTATTTATCCAAAATCAAAGCTAAATCCATTCCTTGGACCTAGGAGTAAGAGTTTATGTGGGTTTAAGTCCATACAGTTTGTGAAGAAAACTTCACTACTAATTTTAGTTATGACAATTTACATCTAACTTAGCTCTGGGGGACAGGGGAAGAGGGGAGAAGGAAGGCCACATCCCATTAAATGTCAGTTTTAAGGCTAATATGCAGGCCTACACATAATTAAGTGGTGTGCAGTCCTTGACTGTTCCTCTGGCCACAGATGAAATTCATTTATTATGAACATACCAAACAAACAATACTAATAACTGAATATATAGTGTGAGAAATATCTAAGTGGTCTTGACAAGCTCTGCTCTAGGCAGCTTGCACTTATGGGAAAAATTGAAGAGCTCAGCATAGAAATTTCTGTGGAATAAAATTTTGTGTAGGAGTCCTTATGCTGTGTGGCATCAAATTGCTTCAAAAAAAAATCAGTTTCTAAACTGCTTTTCTAAACTGGTTTTCTTCTGGTACAAAATTTCAAACCACTTCTTGAATTAAATGCTTGATCCAAAGAATGCTATAATAGCAAAGTAATTTTGGGAAAGAATTGAAATTCAGCCTTTCCTATTTTCTTCCTCCTTTGAGATGAGTGAAACATTGCTATGGATAACCAAATGCTCACATTTTCATGTTTTTTGACCCAACTGGGTCTTGGCAATAGTCATTGCAAAGTAGAATAACTTCAAAAAACCTGAAAATAATGTCCCTTTCACTTTCAATTACTTCAGGGTAAAATATTCATTTGGAAGAAGTAAGTTGACTTCCCTCAGGCTCAAGGAAGAATTAGTATCTATGAGGCTTTGACTTATGGTGCTAAGTTCTGAACTCTTGGGTAAAAGGCCAGTGCTGTTGACATATCAACTTCAGTATTGGGCAGAACCTGAATTTTATGTGATTTAAGAAAGCTGAGCATGTTGGCCTGCAAACAAGACTGCCACAGAGAGGCTTGTGAATCTCAGCAGGGCTTCCCTGACATGAAGAACTGCACTCAGGTTACTCATACTTTATCAAAACAGTTTTGTAAACACGCCCTATGTTCTGGCAAAACTCCAAACCATATCTACAGGGCATGTAAATTGGTTTGGCTTCACTAATAAGATGGTTCTGAGCTCTGAGTCCAAAACTGCAAAAATTTTTAAGAAAGTTTTAGACATAACTGTTGATCCCATTTAAGTCAAAGACGATATACTCTGTGACCTTAAGTTACACAAAATTAATTTAAAAAACAAAGCCTTTTCCTTCTAGTGTAAATGAAAAAAAGACCTTATCAGAAAAGCAATTTAATGGAGAAAATAAGGTAAAAAACCCCATCTCTTCTTAAAAAATAGAAAAAAAAGAAAAAAAATATTAATTTTCTGTGCTTTACTCAGAAAGCATATTTTTATTGGCATCCCTAGACAATTCATCTTTAGATGAAACCAGGCAAAACTACTGCAGATAGAACTTTAGTCCAAATATTTGAGCAAAAACATATGGATATTATGTTCTAAAGAAAACTTTACCACAGACTTAATTATCAAGTTTGATAGAATATAGAACCCATAATAATAAAAGAAAGAAATTATGAGAAAATTAAAAAGAAATTGTGATGATTATAAGAGATGGAGGCAAAATATACTACTTGATTACTTGGAACTGTGTTACTACATTCAGAATTTAATAGGACATGCAAATTATCCCACAATATTTCCTGTCCAATACTGCCAAGCCCATGAGGTATCTCACACACTTTGATTTCAACACAAAATTTCCAAGTGTGAACGGTACACTGAAGTCTTCTTGGTAATGTTTCAGAGTACTAAGATTTTTAGGAGTGTTTATTTTCTATTTCATGGCTATTTCAATAGGAAGAATATGTCTGTGATTGCACTTTTGATGAAGCCTCTTATTTAAATCTCCTTACCTGCCATGGAAAGATAAAAAGACACTGTAGTGACAGCATCTGTATTGGGCATAGCTCCCACAGGGGAAATTACCCTTTAATAGTGTTAAGCTTGATGGTGTGTGAATGGTTATGTGGTACTTGAAGTGAATGAACCAATTCATCTTTCAGATTAGGGCCACATGCC
Organism: Phylloscopus whistleri; assembly: GCA_017589585.1. Classification (NCBI taxonomy): domain Eukaryota; kingdom Metazoa; phylum Chordata; class Aves; order Passeriformes; family Phylloscopidae; genus Phylloscopus; species Phylloscopus whistleri. The sequence continues at coordinate 429,704 of JADMLD010000041.1, read as the reverse complement.
TGTAAGTGATAAGTGCTTTGTCTCAAAAGAAAAAAAAGAACACAACAGCATAAAAATATTTTACTGTCCCATTTACTATCACCTGGTGTTAAACTAACTTCTAGAAAGGGTGCAGTAGAATGAGTGAAATAAATCAATCAGGAAAAATTCTTTGCTCCTTTCCAGTCAAGCTGTATTTTAAATATTAACACCATTCATGATATAAAAAAGGCTAATTAATATATAGAGAGGGAACTATTTTTGCTATATGGAATGACAGAATAATAAATCGTTTGTGCCCAGCTTGAATTCATTAGATATTTCACCTGAATCTTGTTTTGAACAAATAACCAACCCACATTCTTTCATTTGTTACTTTTCCAGCTCAGTTTTGTGCTAGGCCAAACAGTCCCTAAATAGGAGAGAGACAGGGAAATTCTGACATAGGCAATTTGTTGCATTCCACTAAAGCCAATGAAGAGACCACAATTTTTTTATTAAATACATTAATCTGAAAATTCTGAAGTCATTCTGCAAAGTGTCTTTTCTAGGCAGATAATCTAAAGATGACAGGAAAGACCACTGGTTTTCATATCCAGCTACAAACAGAGTCCAATATTGAAATGGTATTTTTATTTGTGAAGATGGATATGGCTAGGACAATAAAGCACTGCTAGACATAAAAGAAGAAAATGAAAAGTTTAGAATAGGAAAGTTTGGAATAGGTAAGACAAGCTGAATGTGTAGCAAAAGATTCAAAGTCAGGAAACCACCATTACTGCCAATATCCATCCACCAAATATTATGCATGACAGATTAGCCATTTCTGGATTATATCATTAGGTCAATATTTTGCAGCCAAAGAATGTCAAAACTCCTGATTACCCTTGAAGAGGGCACTGTTTAGCCAACAGATTGCATAATCTTCTGCAAAATCCTAGAAGCAAAATTAAAAAGTGTATCCCAGCTAACGGAATATTGTAAAGTCACCTGCCAATTTCCTAGCAGGCAGCACAAAATTCCAGAGTCAACCAGATGGTTCACATTTTTCCATGTTAGATCTGGGTAAATGATCCTATTCTTCAGTGGTGGTCATGAGCTATATCACTCTCCACTAACAGCAGAGTAATAGCAATAAAATACAAATATTATACTAGCAGCAGTGTCACTGAGTGATTTGACTATTTTAGAATGAAAGTAATTTGATATGAAAGTATTTTACATGTAGAATGGTTGGGTTTTTTCTCTCTCCACCTATAAAAATATTTTTCCCTTGCCCAAAATCTGAAAATGTAGGTACTTAAAATAATTTTGATACTTGAAGGAGAATCTCAGAAATGAATGCATTGGTATACATGACAAATGAGTACAGCTTTTATAAAAAGCATACTTTCATAACTTTACTTGTTACAGTGAATAGGCCCAATTGCTTCATTTCAGTAGCATCTTGACAACATCTGGCAGATGTGCTTGTAATTCATTTACAAACTGTAGTCGGCTCAACTCTGATCTGTTTTTTACTCATTGTTTTTGACTGGTTATCAGTTAAGAACTAAAATATTTTGTTCTGACCAACCAGGAGAAATGGTTATTAGTTACCTATTAGATGCAGTATTTTCCCTAAAAGAAATAGTTAATTGATATTAAATGCCACCAAATTATAAATTTTGCCTTTGAAAGTCAGTAAGACTTATCTAGTGATACTCTCAATACACCACGAAAGGAGTTAGGGGAGTGATCAAAGGCAGGATATTTGATCATTTTGCTCTTGCAAATTCCTTTAATTAAGCACCTTAAGACTTTGGTGCTTCTTTCCCCTAACTAGTGCTGGCAGAAAGTTTACTTCGTTAACGCTGATCACTGGAAGAGAGTTCCATGACACAGATCCATCTTCCAGTTTCTACTCTAGCCTTTCTAGCTAAAAGCAGAGGTACCTTCTTATTCTTTCAACACCTAGGAGACTGGACAGTACCAGGGAATCTCAGTGTCAAGAATGTTCAGTGTTTTTAAGCTGTTCTTTCTTAATAACTTTCTTCACCTCAGATGCAGGCTTGAGTTACAAAAAGAAAAGAAAAGAAAAAAAAGATTAAAAGCTAACAGCATACTTGCAAAAGCTCTAAAAAGGCAGAAGTGACAAAAAGAAAGACAGTCACTCCACATTATAGAAACACATCCCAAATGCATCTCCCTCCCATGATCCACAGGACAAACTATAAATGACTGCTTAACCTGTGGGTTTAGATTCTCAGTTCTATTTCCTATTCTATTTGGTATCCTCAGATAACATTCAGAGAAAGGTGCTGTTGAGCTGGAGAGGGATACTGACTTCCATATCCCTGTTTATCCCTGATACAGGCCCCCATTCCCTGGGGGTCCCTCTGAGGTTGCCTGCTATTATCATTCCCCTTTCTCACCTTCCCCTTTCTTCTAAGAACATATTTATCTGTTGGTCAATCAGGCATTTCAGTCTGTAGTCAACCACATTACTGGCTGCTGCATTCTGCTTTGTAAATATTAATATTGTTTGGGCATCTGCTCAAGTGTGAAATAGTCTTTTAGCTACCAGGTCTGGGTTTGGCAAAGCCCTTATCAGACTTCTAGGCAACGTGAAGCTGAATCTCTTTCCACTCAGATAAGCAACACTCTTTGAGCCACTCACATTTCTTTTTTTCCTAAATTCATTTTAAATTCTCAGCTGTCAGATGCGGCTCCCTATGTGGCCATAAAAACGTTTGTGGCAGAAGAACAGGCACCAGAGGGGGAGATGGGAAAGCGTATTGATGGGAAAGGGCTGTGCTTCTCAGAGATGGCGTGTGGCAATTGGAAACATGCATGAAGCAATTACTTGCCTTCCTCTGACACACAGGTTAAATATATTGACTTAATAATGCCCCCATCATATACAGTTTACTTTCAATAGAAGGATACATAGAAAGAAAAAAAAATGTCATCTCAAATAAAGTCCACCAGTCATAAACATATTTCAGTGGAATTTCAGGGATTCAGTCATGTCCAAAATCACTGCTTCTCTTTGAAGCTCCAGCATGAGTTCAAGCAGAGGGAGAGTGACCAACACAAAGTTTCAGGAATATTTCCTTTGATAGTTTCTTTGAAAGAAAGTGTATTCATAACTTACTGGTACAAACTCTCTTTGGGGATTGTCAGTGGCCTCAGTTACTTTGTTCTAACAGTATGACCAAGAGGAAAATAAAATCAATAAAAAAGACAAGATTAACCATCATGTTTGTGGCTTGCTTCCCCATTCAATTTCAGATACTACACTAGCAGTTTTACTTGATTTTTTTTTCTGTTTTTCTGAGTATCATCTCACATAACTTTTGCAATTATACCATCAGTTTCTGTAAAAAAAAAAAATAGGAAATCTTCATTTCTTCCTTCCAGCTCTTTCAATTTTATTTTTTTTCTTTCCTACAGGCATCCAAAATAAATTAATGCGGTTTTAGAGAATGTGTATAAGACATGCTAGTAGAAGTTGTCAAAATACCATGCACTGGCTTTGGCCTTAGAAAAAGTCTCATGTTAAAGAAATATTTCAGACATTGGCCACCTTGATGGCTGATACTGAATGATAACAGGCTATAAGCAAGTGCAAAACAATGGGAAATGCATACTCAGTAACTTTTGGTTACCAAGAACTAGCAGTGAATATATGAACTGGGCAAAAGTCCAGAGTGAATTACTCTAAGGGTTCAAGCACTAAAAGCAAAGCAATTCAGAATATACAGATCATATTTGTATAATTTATGCCCTTCCATGCTGGTCTGTGGGATAACAGGAAGTTCCCAATCTGCAAGAATTCTGTGAAAAGACCAGAAATATTTGCTGAAAGCTTTCCTTAAATAACAGTGCTGGTCATCAGTGAGGTCTTTCTCACTTTGGTGTATGCAGCATGAAGCATGTTTGAGACATTTCAACTATAGCAGTGCCATTCACCTATTTATCATTAAAGTCTAGTACATGAAAAATAAAGTAACACAAAATTACTTGTGTGGGGCATTCCATCCTAAAGCATGTAGACACATGCCAATAATAACAACTCACTTTTTTTAGATCCAAATTCCTAGATCACCCTAATGGAATAATTCAAAGCATTAGTTCAAAGCTACAGAAAATATGAATATACATGCAGAAAACAAACAAAAAAATGGTATATATTTAAATTAAAAAAAAAACTCAAAATGTAAGGGCTAATGAATTCACTTTGCACAGAACACCTCATTTTTTCCTGTGTATGAAGCAAAACAGCTTGTAAATCATTTGTATGTTAAAGTATTATATGTATACACAAACAGAAAAAAAGATTCTAGAGGCTGAATTTATTATATGAATTCTTCTTAGGAAACAGTGAAACAACACAGCCAACCAAAGTGAAATCTGTTTGTGATGACAGTTGAGGTGGTACTTCTTTTCTATCACCATTCAGAGGTGACAATAAAGACCAGTATACATGCATTTGGATGGCAGGATGAACAATGTAACTTCAGTGACTCAGATTTCCAAGTACAATCTGTACAGTGATTGGACAGGGATAGGGATATCTGTGCCCTTCTCATTTTTAGTATTCCCCAGAAAGGAACCTGAGATCAAAATACTCCTCTCTTGCTATATTCACTGGCCTCAGTCTTCTTGTAGTATAATATTTTGCTTCCTACATCCTTGTTTTTCCTCTATCTTGATTCCCTTATAAACTAAAATAATTTAATCAAGCTTTATCAATGATAGTGTATCTTTCCTATTCAGCTGTACATTGGGCTTTCAAATTCAAGGCAGTTACCCTGAACAAATTGGTTTTTTGCCTGAAAATGTAATTTTCTTTTGCTTTTCAATGTCAATATTAAAGTCAGGGCTCTTCTGTCCCACTCCCCGAGTTTCTCCACCTGTAAAATGTAAGTCATCCCTTATGTAAAAAGCTTCAAGACCTGCTGCTGAAAATATTATATGACAACTGGATACAAACAATTTATTAGGTTAAATTGCACTGGTTAATTACAAAATAAATTCCATATTTATTTTGGGGTTATGGATTAAAATACAGCTGGACCAAGAGAAATTAAAATCCAAACCATAAACTAGTTGACAGTTTTATCTCATGTGACTGTAGAAGATGTCCCCCTTTTATAGTCTTACTACTATTTCTGGTCTGCTAATGTGTTTGGTATGTCACAGTATTATTACAGATTGACAAATTTAGGAGAGCAAAGGAAGTCAAAATCCTTAGTGGAAAAGATGAATGAAAGCCCAGGGATTAGAAGTTCAGCTCTTCAAGATACTTCTGATGATTTTGTCTGATTTTCACTCTACAGTCAAAAGTTTATTAAATTCTCCCTTCTAATTTTTTTTTCATTAGACTTAAAAAGTGTAAACAAATGTAAATAAAAGGAAGAAAAATATGCTGTTATAGAGTTCTACGTTCTTCTGACACGACACTATAACTTGCACATTTCAGATCCAACTTTTGCGTCATGCTTAGCATGCACAAATGGCAGAGCTTTAGAGCTGTCTGTATTCCAGGCAAGGTCACAGATGGGAGATTCACACTGGCAGGGACTTTTAGTGACGGAAGAAAAGCTTTGATACATCCTTTTATTTCCCCACAACCAAGTTTAAGGGATCCACAGAGCAGGAATGGTGCCTGTGCTGTGGTGCTACCCCACTGCTCTAGCTGGGTGTGGTTTTGCTAATTGTACTAATGTGAACTAAGAGGCACAATCTTGGCTATAAGTTCTGTTTCTTTGGTGAAAGACTTTAAACTGGACTTTATGAACTACTCATGAAATGCTTTCTAACACTAACACCACCAACTGTTCCTTGTATTAAAACAAAGACCATTCTTCACAGAAAACTTAATAACTTTTTGACTGTACTTTTCAACCTACTGTAAATTATATTGTTTATAATTTACACTCCTCAGTAGATGTTCATAATAAGAAAACAAAAAACACAGGGTTTTTTTATTATCTACTCGTAGTTGAGATGCTGCATTTTTAAAAATATATTAGAGTCTAGAGGGCAATTGTCTCTTTCTCAGGGTGGGTTTCAACTTCTTTTGTTTTAGGATTTTTTTTTTCATTCCAGCAAGTGAAATTCTGGTATTTTTTATAAAATATTGTAAAATAAATGGGGAAATCCATGTAAGTTAAAAAAAAAAAAGTTATTTAGTAACTTTCAACACTTTTGCAAATCACCTGTTTTTCTTCTTAAAACTACTTTTTTTTAAGGAAAGAACTTGATTTAGATCTGTGTACTTAAAATACTTTAGCTTTTGATGAAACACATATTTTTCACTGAAAAAGATGTTACAGCTTTTTTTTGTGAACACAACTAGTGCTTTAAATATATTTTCCACATCTTACATTACTTTACAGTAGTCTGTGACACAACTGAAACAATAGTTCCACAGATCCCTTTTATGATATTTGTCTGAAGCTATTTCAACATCTTTATATGAAGGAACAGAAGGCAGAAAGGAACAAAAAATTGTATTAATTTAAATATATATGATAAGGTAGCTAGAGTAAGGGTATCTAGGATTATGCAGTATCTATGGTTAATAAAGATGCAGTACTAGAAGTATAGATACAGAAATACATTTCTACTAATGGCAAAATATTATCAAATACATCCATATAACAAAAAATGACACTTATTTCCTCAGGATTATTTCACAATCACCTCCTTTGCTTCCTACTGCTATTGTTGCCCTCAATAATGAGAATTTCAGTTCTGGCATTCATATGGTTACATGTCTTATAGCATGGCTCGGATTCTGAACACAGGTACACTGCTGTGAATCCAGCTTCACACCAGCAGTGCTGATGGAGGTGCTCTGGTCTTTCATCCTGCTCACATATAAGAAAACAAGTCAAGTTCTCTTGTCTCTTTTATTCCTATACATTAACCTGAATACATGCAAGACAAACATGCTCCTATATTCAGCAATGCTACAGATGGACCTGGAGGTTCTCAGCTCCCTTTGAGTATCTGCTAAAACCACTTGGTTTCCAAAAACTTGGAAATTCTTTCACAGTCATCATCAAAAAACTCTGTTAGGGTTATATTCTCTACTGGAACTATTGTGTTGCCCTTGCAGTTCATTTTTTTATAATTTCTTTATTTAGATATGTTTTTTAAAACATAGCTGTTAGAAAAGGATTCATCATTTTTAGATGACGAATTATTTTCTGCCTTGTGGAAGAAGCTCAGTAGGCAGTCCAGGCACACACATATGGACGGACAGCTAAAAGCCCAGAAACCTGGAAATTCTGCTAGAGATTGCAAGTGTTCCCAGAGTGAAGTGATAGCTGAGTTGAGTTTCTTAGGATGACATGCTGCACTTAGCTATCTAAGTTCAACCACAAATGCCTAAATCTTCTCTTTTTGATGTGGATTTCAGTTTTACCTTAGCTGGAATACAGCTTAGAGATATTTGCCACTCTCCTGTCATGTAAGCAATGAAAAATTTCAAGGTTTATCCTCCTCATGTTTCTTTGATAAAGACTTTACTAGAGCACATCAAGCATTTCAGTTTAATGATAAAGTACAAGCAACAGCTTAAGGCTGGGAAGTGAATGAGTCAAAGAGGTTTGGAAATGGTATATGCAGTAGCTGATCAGAGACAAAGCTAATAAGACCAGATGAAATCCACATAAAAATCCTTCTTTAACTGGTATATAAGTATCCACAAGAGTGTGCCATGCTCCTTTTCTGCCCTGCCTGCCACTGCAGGTTCCTAATGTCACAGGGGGGTGCCTGTCCAACCCTGCTTTGACAAACATCCACGTAGGAGAATGGGTGTAGCCCTGGTGTGTCCCTGAAATGTTTTGGTTTTCTGAAACTCTTTTCCCAGAGAATTTTCTGTAAACATGAGACATGTTTTTCTAACTGTAACCTTTTTACATTCTTTCCCTACGAGGGACTTCTTCTTGATATCCCTCTGGTTTGATCAATGTGATTGAAAAAGTTTGTCTTTGTTTCACCAATTGAGTTGTTCTCTGTAGAATAGTATAAAAGGAAAAAAAAATCCCAGAAATAAACACAGTCATTTTCAGCCCTCTGAGTCAGAGTCTGTGTCGTTGTGACGTACAACAAAGTCAAATGGGGACCTGCTTCCTGCAAAGAGGTCCACTGCAATGCTGACCACGAGGGTGGGGACAGACATCCTGCTCATGTTTGACACATGGCTTGATGTGTCAAGACAGCACCACCCAAGGCAAGAGCCCTCAGGGAAGAGATGGGAGGTAACGCTCTCTAAGGAGAAGCATCCATGCTGACCTTCAAGACATCTGCAAACATGCTTCCCACTCCCTTCTGTTCATGGAAACAAGCTAGACAACCATGTCAGTTATGCTTATTGTTTTTACTTGATTGTTTTTCAGAAATAAATGAAACTCTTGCTTGTATCAAGGGACACCCTGAGATTGGGCTCCATTTATAGAGAAGCAAGTGTTGTCTGATGTGCATGACTTCAAACGTAAGAAACAGTGATAGTCACTGAATGGCAGTCTGCAGCATTAAACTTACCCCTTCTGTGAGCAGCATGTCTTTTCAGGATTAACAATTTATGAAGTTAATGCACATGTAAGTATGCAGCTGTCTTTTTCTATTTTTAATAACCAAAAAGAAAATGTCACCAAGTAAAGGAGAAAAAAGCTGTTTCTCAGTTGAGACTGTACAGAAAAGAGTGGCAGAGTTATTATCTGTGCTGTAAAATGGTGCTAACAAATTTTGTCATGGAGCTTAAAAATACCAGATAGACCAAAAAATTTAAACTCTTTTCATTTTGCTTTTATATTATTATTGAAGCATTCTTTGAAAGAACTTATTTTAACTCTGATGGTAAAATGAATACTACCCTATGTGTAGCTTTGTATAAACAAGCATTAAACAAAACTATTTGAGATATTTCACTATTTAATTAGATTTTTTTTCTGTTTTACACAAGAATTAATGTATTAAGTCCTTTACTTTTCTGGGTATTTATGTATGAAAAATCCATAAGTGCTTTGCAAAACTCATACATGAAAGAAAAACTTTCAGTATTTATATGTAAACATGTATTTTTCTGCTTACCACCAATTTCTTGGACTTTGGTAGTAGATGTGCTACAAATACTTCGACAGGAAAAGAATCTGCAGCTGCATGAAAAGCTGAATTTTGGGCAATAAATATTTTGCTAGGATATCAGTGCAATCTCTCACCCATTTGAAAAGTATTGCAAAACTTCTGCAGTAATGATCTGCAAGAAGCCAGAAGAAGAGGAGTAATTCAGGAACACAAAGGTAACCACAGACTTGACTACATGGGAGGTGAAGATGAAAATTGAATCGTTGAGCTAGAGAAAAGTGGGTTCTTTTGTTCAGAATCATACTTGAGATGAGTCTCATTTAATATCTGTAGTAATGACCTTCACAAAGAAGCATGCTGCAGAAAGGTGGTGACACAAAGTTATAAGATATTACAGAGGAAAAATCAAATGAGGTGATGCTGAAGACCTAAATAATAGAAACAGGATGGAAGGTAATGGTACAAAAGCACATCTTGGAAATGATCAAGAAGAATTTCTTCTTTAAGCATCTGAGTGGAAACAAAAGGAGAGCAAAGAATTGGTTGTGCTAATTGATCATAGTTCCCCTGAACAAAGTAATACAGTCATTAAGGAAGAAATTGTAGGCAATTCCAGAACATAACGAGTGAGCAATACCCAGAAGGAAAAACAGTACTGCTCTGCAAGGTACAGGTAAGACCTGACCCAGAATACTGTGTTTAATTATGGCTTCTCACACTTATGAAAGACAATTCAAATTACAGAAAGTGCTTCTAGCTTTTTTCCTCTTTTTTTAAAATATTTTTTTTTTTAATATGAAAGCCTAAAAGAAGAAAAAGCAATGCAAACAGAAATGGCAGTGTTGGTACAAAAATAGGTTGATTTTAACCTGTTATGAGTTCAAAAGCTTTCTAACAAGCCAGAACAACAAGGTTTTCCAGTTTGATAAGTTTATACACATGTGGTTGCTTGAGATAGTACAAATTCAGTAAATTGTGAATTGCCTTCCAGCCACATTTATGATGAAATCCCCAAATTAGCTACAGCTTTGGGTTGGATCTGCATAGATAATTTCCTTATAGGTACTTCTCAAAATCTTTTGATAAATTAAGGTAAAAAAGAACAAAATCAAAAACAGGTTTTCCTTGAATTGCTTGTGCTGTGGGCAGACAGATTTTCTTTTGGGATTTGCACTCTTAGCAGCTTTGCATCTCATGTCCACTCTCAGCTGCCCCCAGTGAGGGCACCAGGCAGAAGAAATCTTTCTTCCCTTTGCCCAGCCTACATAACAGTGCAATGCACCAGTTTACAGAAAAATTAATGACACCTGCTTTCTGTCATGACTCACAATGAAGCTGGTCAGTTATACAAACCCCAAATTTTTATAAATCTCCTGCATTCTGCCCAGAAAAACAAGCAAAACCCACCTACCCAGCAGGTCTTCCCAGGAATTTGCTCCACAGCTGGAAGTAACACCTGTTGTATACATGGTGCTACAAACACAGTGATTAACAGCCAAGCTCTGAGAAGAGCATGTGGAACCAAGAAAGTGTGCCATTCTGACAAGAAAGGACTGCAAAATATTTTGGAGGCCGATGAGAATAATAATCCAAAGGAAAAAAAAAATTACTGCAGAAACTTTATACTGGTAGGAAACAGGATGAGACTGTGTTAGAAGATCTGCTAGATTCAAACAGCTTTTATTATCTATTTAAAACTATACATGATGCTCTTGATCTTTTGGAAACTGTCTTAACAACTCTGTTTATGTGTAATGATAGCAGGTCCACCTTTTACTGAAACCCTGTCATCATAATTGGAGAGTATGTACCCAACATGCTGTTGATTTCATAAGACTTCATCACTTCCTTGGCTGTCAGTCTCAGCAATTGCAATGTTATGTTCCTTCCTCCCACACTGTAATTTCTTTAGCACAGGGCAGGCAGTGGAGCATGATGTTTATGCTGCTATCTCCACTGCTGTTGCTACTTCACCGAATGCATCTGTGATACAAGTTGCTCAACCATTATGAGAATAATAATGTATTATGAAGCAGGCTACTTATTATGCTAGAATTATTCAGTAATAATATTTTTAATGTATATTAAATTCCATCCTCAGTACAATTTGCATAGGGCTGCCTATAAGTCTCGAACAAAACACAAAAAATTGTAATTCAGAGTCATTAGTGCTACAGTTATGAAGTCAATTCATACACATAAGAAAACCTTTATTGTTTCAGAAAGGTAAGTCTTTTGGGGTTATGTTAATAACCTGTTTCCTTAGTTTATCTGCATTAAGGATCAATTACTCTATTTAGAGAAAACAGTATACTGTGTTTACTTTTGGGACAGTATGTATCATACTTTTCTCCTTTGAAGGTCTCAGCAGCAACTAAATAGAATATTCACTGCCACCAGACCCTAAATATCTGTCCATTGAAGAAGAACCTTTATGGTTTCCTTCATATTTCTCTTGAAAAACATACATTTATATTTATACACCTGTGCTATGATTCCAGGTGGGAAACTTAAGACTTAAAATCCCTTTGGAAGCCAAAGCAATATATCTTTTTTTGTAATATATTTATAGGGCAGATACCTGGCATACATCAACACAAGTGGTCATCAACAGGAGCAGAATTCAAGGGACATAGATAAGCAGCAAGGGCAGACATCCTCTGATAGATTTTGCTGAAGGGAGGCAAAAGACCTAAAGTTTAAACTCTGCTGTTCCCTTTGCACCTCTGGAAGAGGTTATTACCCCCCAAAACAGTAAAGAAAATAATGTGCTAGCACCTCTGGCACCTCAATTCACAGCCCGATAAACAAATCTATTAACAAAACAACATTACAGTGTTGCATCAATAGATATCACTTTTGTTTGGTTCTGACATGGTAGATCAGAGATGTTCCTTTTATCACTGAGATACATGTATTTCTAATATAAACAACAGTGCAGCCCTTTAATTCATATTTTAGAAGCTGTTTTGCTCAATAATCCTGTAGTTCATAACTAATAATCTTGGTGAGCAGGTTTCCTGGTATGTAGAAAATACCCTACCCATAATAGAATATATTTAATATGATGACTTTATATTCTATAATTTCATCATTATCACTTACTGAAAATTAAGAGAAAATGTAGATAGGTACAGCACCTAATTAATTAACATCACAGTGTGTGCAGAAAATGCGACATAAATGCAACATATCATATAATATGGAGAGCTATTGTGCAGATTATCTATGATGACTTGTATTGGGACACCAGATATAGTATACAAGATGGTGCCCACGTAAACTAGTTTTCATTGATTTTACTGATATCAGTGATATTATTTGAAAATATCCATTTGGACTTATTTTTCTTTTTCAAAATTTTATGTAGCCCAGTCCCACATTCCACTACTCTGCACATACATTTCAGTGTTGATTTTCTTCAGCCTACAACCTAAATTAATGGAATACAGTGAAAACTTTGAATTGTAGCATAAGGCTGAACTGTGCAAAGAAAACCTGTACAGAAAAATACATAATAATAAATACAAGAAAACTCATGGAAAACTCTACTGATCAAGGATTGGCCAGACACTGAGTTTTGGCAGTGTTCATTGAACAGTGATACATAATGCCAACAAGATCTTTTTCAGACAGCGTTTGGGCACAGCTTTAAGGAGAGTGTGGGTCAGGGTCTGTTCTCACAAGGTCAGTTGCACATGGCCACAGTGGTTTTGGGTGAAGAGATGTTTAGTGTATAAATGGAGACCTTTTGTCTCAGAAACAGCTTGGGGTTTTTTTAAGTTGTTACAAAGAACACAGTACAGATGGCCACAGTTGACTTAGCACTCACTTCTGCTTAGCTTTCTTCTATTTCTGTGCTGAGAAGCCTAAAAAATAGTTCATGAGGGATCAAAACCATACAATCTAACTGGTGTTGGACAAGCACTTCTGCCTGAGTCTGCTTTGCTGCTGTTTTTTGCTAATGACCAGATGCAGAGACAGAGAGCTAACAAGCATTACATAACCCCACGGTAGCTCTGACAGTGGGTTAAGCTCTCCTCAACAGCCTCCCATGCCTTCAGTGCTGCAGTGTGCCACAGAGTCACTCTTCTGAAGTCTAAAGATACCTACTGGTACAAGACACTTAGTACAAGAAGTGAGGGGATAGTCATTTCTCCAGTGGTATCTCCAAACGCAACACATGTGCATTGCAGTTCAGCAAGGTATTACAGCTGAAATCATTAGGAGTTTCTTGTTGCAAAATCCCTTGGAACAAAGAAAGCAATTCTAGCTTGAAAGCAGATTTGCATACAGGAGCTTAATTTATCAAACTGTGGGATGTATTTTGGAAAAAGAGAGAACACAAACAAAGAAAAGGAGAAGCATATTTAAGATTATTATGCCTTCCAATTACATACATCTTTACTCCCTGTACTTATCTTCGGACACGTAGAGCTTCTATTTTCCAAATAAAACACCTCAACACCTTAATTGAAAACAAATATGTTGAAAAAAAAGAGGAAGAAGCATTTCCTAATCTTGTAAAGTGATATAAAGCCAGCAAAGAGCACAGTAAGAAATACAGCCTAATTGGTGATAAAATATCAATATACCAATAGATATATACCAGCAGTCCATTAGATTTAATTAGGCTCTCTCAGCAAGCAATAAATCATGTACAAGATGAATTGAGAAAGAAGTCAACTGACTGCTGGGAAACACTCACAGGTTGGCGTAACAAGGCTAATCCTTAGAGTAAAGTAAGAACTAGCCCAGACATGTTAAACAGAGGATTTGAAAAAACAAGCACTGTCTAATATTAGTATAGGATTAAGAGATTACAAAAAGGCACTGTTGATCTGCTCAGGTTCTAATAATGATCTCACTTATTGATATAATAAAAAGGTATTAAGTAAGACTCAAATGAAAGGAAGCACTAGACTGGAAAACTGGGCTGGTTATGCACAGCCCCATTCTGAAAACTGGTAACAATTATTGTGCAGCACGTGGACACTGCAGCTTCACCCTCTCTTCAGCAGAGCTCCATGGAGCTGACCCTCTACACTCCATCAACTGGATTAATACCTGCAGTTCAGAGGGTGTGCATGGAAAATGAAATGCAAATGAACTGGTGGTCACATTTGCAGGATCAGGGCACAAGAGCAGCAAGTGCAACACACGCTGGCTGAGCATACAAAACCAATCAGAAAAAGGGGAGATGAAGATGAGAAAATAAAAGCAGTAGTTCTTGCAGCATTGAAGAGCAAAATTACAACAGAATTTAATGCATCTGTTGGAATAGAAACTATGCTTTTTTTGCTGAGATCAATGATGGGATTTTATTTTCCATGTCTCTTCTCAGTTCTTCATTAAAAAGATGTCTGAAAAAAGCATGTGACATTTTAAAAACTTTAAAAGCATCTAAAATACAGAGCACACAAAGCAAAAGAAGGGGAGGTTTTGGGTTAATTTTGGTGGAGGCCAAGGTACAATAGAAATCAGACAATACAAGAAAACATATTTTCAGATTTCCTCAGAAACTAACAACTGATTTTTTTAATCATTTTGTTTTGGAACCTAACCACAATAGTTGTCAATTCTACTTATTTAAAATTGATCAGATGAAACTTGGATAGAACTGACACGAATGCCATTTCCCACAGGACAGACCTTCTCTTGTCACGTGTAAAAAGCAATAAATAGTCCTATTTTATTCAAAATTGATGCTATGACTGTCTGCTTTATGCCTTGAGACAGGTATTTAGTTTGCATATTACAAATAGAATGGGACTCACGAGAGCGGAAGGCTGAAGACCAATTTTATATGATTTTGGCTTCAGGAAGAAATTCTATTTTTTTTTAACTTCTGCTTCTAATCTGCCCTTGTGAATTTTATAGCAGAAAGGAAGAGAGAGGAAAAGCTCTCCAAGTGTTTGTAGATTTAACCATTATTTTGTGTTTGCCATTTTTAACTGTATATCGATATTCTATGAAATTAGCTCAGTGGTAGATAGCCAGGAGTAGGGACTTATTTTCTTAACTTAGGTACAAAACACTCTCTGGCTCTGTGCTACTCTTCAGTGTGAGACCATCCAAGTTACCAACAGCTAACACATTACATCAAAAATTATCCATGGCATATTTTCAGAGCTGCACCTGAGCACCAGGGCAGTACTAACATGCATCAAGTGTATCACTTCTGGCATCAGACAAGCTTCATCAGCATTTGCTGAAGATGTGCTCCAGTGCCCTGTGTAGGCCTGTCCTGTGGGAGATAAAGAGTGTCCAAGATCCACTATGCCTTCAGCAGCTCATTTTTCTTATTTTTTTTATTAATTTGGAGATGAATATTTTCAGTTTTTAAAAATTCAAAAGTTTTTATTTTCAGTTCTTAGAAATGGCAGAATATTCATGCAACCTCTGCATGCTTGCTGTGTTTAAATGCACTATTACTGTGACAACATCCAATGAATCCACACAGTAAGGGGAAATTTGCTCAAGGATTTCTTTACTACTGTGCAGGTTTTGGAAGACTGGAGCCTTTCTCTGGCATTTTCTGATAAATAAGGTCTGCTAAATGTCTGTTTTTCAATAAATTTCCTTGTAAAAATTGATGGGGTTTCCCTATTGGATAAATATTTGTGAAAGGTTTAAATCTCCATGTAAATTTATTGTTGGATTTTTTTATTATTATTACATTTTAGAATGTAATTTAGATGTTAGATCATAGCCTTCTGGCAGTACTAAGCACTTACAGTTCAAACTCTTTAGTGAAAGGACTCTCAAAATCATTTCGTTAGTAACTGCAACGTCAGACATGCAGCCACATCCTCAGACTCATGTAGAATATATATAGAGATAGGATATTTTTGATAATAACTTGAAGATTTGTTTGATTAACTAATTCCAGTTCAGAAGAGTTGACCTTGGTGTGACAGAGTGCTTGATATTTGCTCAGTTTAAAATTATGTAGAGTAGCCTAGGTTTGCTGATGTGTTTTTGTGTTTTATTAAAGCCTACTAATACAAAATATTAGTATATACTAAAATAAATAATTTGTTTTATAAATTTTAAGAAAAGAACATCAAACTCTCACCCAAATCAGTCTCTTTTTCCTGCAACAACCATGCACTGAAATTTTGATAAAGCTACAGAACAAGAATTAAGTATAATTTGATTCTTGCAAACCATCCTGTACATTAATTAAAAAAAATCATTACAGATCATACATCCAGTGGAAATTGGTTATTTAAGGGAGAATTTGACATTTAAATTTTGTTTCAAGCTGTTTGTGTAGAAGAAAAAAAATGAAAACAAACAGCACTATGCCTGATCAATACAGAATAAAGTGACCCAGCTGAGGAAGCACTTTGATGATGGTTACCCAAAATTACTCTTACACTTCTGTTGATGCTTACATGGAATATTGTAATAATCACAGGAACAACCCTAAATAAAGTTTATTTGGTGTTTTCTGACACTGAGTCTGTATTTGGACAATGAACAGCATCTACCTCCCCCATCACCTGTGTTGGCACCTTTAAAGCATTTGCTGGTAGTGGAAGAAAAGTTGTTTATGCTACAAAAAAATTGACACTGAATGAAAAGTGCATCTGTACGATGCAGAGCTGTCTGGCTAACCCTTCATAATCCCTGGCAAGACTAAAGTAAACATATAGGATTGCTGAGGTTAGAATGGATCTCTGGGGATTACCTAATCCAAACTCCCACTCAAACCAAGATCAACTACAACAGGTTGTCTGGGACTGTGCCAGTCAAGTTTTGAGTATCTCCCAGGATGGAGACTCCACAATGTCTCAGGGCAACCTATTTCAGTGTTTAACCACACCCACAATAAATAGGGGGGTTTGTATGCTTAAATAGAATTCCTTCTATTCCCAATTGTGCTCATTGCCCTTATCCTGTCACAGGGCACAGTTTGGAAGGATCTGGTTCCATTTTCTTTACTTTTTCCCAAAGATATTTATACACATTGATAAGTTCCCTCCTGAGTTTTTATTTATTTTTATTTTTATTTTTATTTTTATTTTTATTTTTATTTTTATTTTTATTTTTATTTTTATTTTTATTTTGTTTTATTTTTCAGACTAAACAGTCCCAGCTCTCTCCAAGTCCTCCTATGTGACACATGCTCTAAGCCTTTAATAATTTCTGTGTCACCAGTATGTCCATGTCATTCTAGCGTTGGGGAGCCCACCACAAAACACAGCACTCCAGATGTGTCTCACAGGGCTGTGCAGCTGAGCAGTGCTCAGTGCATATCCTGGGCATTCAGGAATAGAAGAAGCTTGCTATTTTCTTTTTTCAAAAGAACACCTTCGAGTCTCTTGATATTACAGGAGACAATAGGTGGTTCATTGCAGACTGTGAAACAATGCTTTACAAGGAAGTGTGAAGATGCAGTCATTAATAGATTTTATTTCTAATTCCTGCTCTTTCGCTAGTTTTGCAGTTTCATTTAATGAATTTCAAACAAAATGTCTGAAAGCATATTATATTGCTTTTACCCATGTTGCCAAAGTTCTGTATCATTTTGGAAAGAAATTTTAGATTCTCTGAACTAAGCAGTAATAGTACAAGGGGGGCACTACTTTTCTCATATAGAACTGGAATCACCTAACAACATCATACAAACAACTTCTCAAAATTGATAATAACTTGTTATTACATTTTCTCTATCAAGAGTTTTCCACAGGATCCTTCTAGAGAGAAGCATGTAAAAAAGCAGAAATGACTCAAGAGCTGTCAAAGCTACCCAGCTAACACCTGATTCATACAATCACAGTCACCTTCTGGATTAAAATGTGATTTACTGAACTTCTTTTAGAGAGAGCTTTGTTGTGAGAGGAAGGTGGGTGCACACTGCCCCTGTGTCTAGCCTGATCTCCTGAATCACATAGTGAGGTTTATTGCCCCGGCTGTAGCCTTGCTACAGGCTTGCAGGGAAAACCAGTGGCATACAGAGGCTTTCAGTCAGCATCAGGGCACCTTTGGCAGACAGCAGGTGCACAGACACAGAGCCTTTGCATTTCCAGTGCAGAAGATGCACCCAGAGCTGGCCTTAGTGTAAGAGCTTGGACAGGGGAAAGAAACGAGAGCTTTACTGACTACTTTCTCATGGAGATTCACAACATAGTTGGCCACCAAAGCAGCATCTTCTTACCATTTGTTGGGCTGCTGGAAATTCATCAAACTTTACAATTAATGCATGTTACTTTTGGGGAGACCAGGGAGAAGCAGGCTATTTTAGTCCCCATTTCCACTACAGAACAAAGGAAAGCATAGAAGATAGAGGAGTGTTGTAACAGGTTATTACACTTTTGTACCTCAAGACCTGTACAACTTCATATACAGGGTCAGAGTTACTGTGTCTACCTCAAAGTTTTCTGTACTTCTATTAGCATACTCCCCATCACCTGTGCTTTCCTTACACTTTCCTTCAGATAAAGAAGTAAAATGCATTGATACTTCTAATAACTAATAGTTATAAAGAAGAAAAACTTCTTTCAAATTGTCATTTCTATCAAAATATTAAACCACTTGTAACAGCCATGTCGGATAAATACAAACATGAGGAAAATTATGCATTTTCCTATCCCTACATTTCTGTGTTTCATCAGAAATTTGTTCTTCAGAAAAGAATTCAAAGTATCTCTGGTTCAGGTGTCTCTTTTTGCTATCTATCATACCATGTGTCACTGCATCACAGCCTACATGGCATTACTACTACACTGTGAAGAAAAGTGATTTATTTACTAACAGAGGTACATGGGCAATAAACATCTATTTAGAAAATGGAAAATAAGTGACTCTGAATTCAGTGCCTATTGGAAATATTTTGAATGTTACACATAGCAGCTCATTTCTTTTATTCAATGACTGTTCATCCAGATAATATGAGTATGTTCTAATGAAGCTAAATTTAACACCTATAAGTGTTCAGAAGGAAAGTGCTTTTCCTTTGGGATGCATATGCATTCATTTTTTTCTACCTAACTAGTATCAGCATCCAGACAAATTCCATGATGAGAAATTGATACTAACCATGTGTGGCATAAAGTTGGTGATTTGTGACTGAATACTAATTCTAGTTTTGTATGAGACATCAATTTCCCAGTAGTGATCCTTCTACAAGAAACTAAGGAATTCTGAATGTTAGTACTTTCTGAAGCTCAGAAGATTTAAAAGCTTAAGGAATATTGTGGGTTTTTAAATTCTAGGATACAAGAAACCTGAAGAAGGTTTTTTTAGGCTGGATGACACAAATCAGGCTGTGGACCATGACTTCAAAGTTCTACATACAAGGTTTTAAGTACTTCAAGATCACAGCTGCCTGTCTCAAAACACTGCCAGGGCCACAAGCGGAACTTGCAGTAAGATAAGCCGCAACAGCAGGAACTTCAGATAAGCATAGATAGGAGAAATCTTCAACAGGAAGGCACTAATTCCAGGTCTAGCAGATGTGAGGTCTGGTTAGCACATCCTGCTTAATGCATCGAGGCAAAAAAATTCCCACTGTGGCAAACTATGGGAAAGAAAGCAACAGTCTTTGCTCAAAAAACTGCTAAGTGGAAGAAGTAAGAAATCTCCACTCCGCACAGCACAAACCAAGAAAAAATAATATTTAATAATAGCAACAACTAAATCTTCTCTAAGGGGCTGATAAACTGTCTGATAATAGAAACTTATAGAATGAATCCTAGTGAGCTTAAATTACTAAATTTTACAGTGAATACTATCTATTAAAAAAAATTATCTAGTAATAATAATTTGGTCTCCTCCTCAGGAATTTTACAGTTACTACAGTTATATTCTGGATGCTGAAAACAGCAAAATAATAAAACTTGATTGGACTGTAAGGCAAAAATACTAAGTCTTTTATTATAACAGCTGAACTCAGTAGCATGAAAAGCACCAACATATCCTAAAGGCATATTCTGGAAAAAATTATTTCACTTTTATATAAAACAAAGCAATTAAAAATTATTTTCAAATTATGCCACTTATACATATCTATTTCATTCCTGCCACTATATTGTGCCAGTAATCAGCAGTGGCAAGTATACATTTTCTGTTTCCATTTAGATGCAGAAGTATTTCCAGCCTATTTGATGAGATCGTGTGAAATACAACCTTTTCCTCACCTGACAACCATGTCATCCCAACAGAGAAGCTTTGTCACCCGTCTGAAGAAAAAGAAATATGCTTGTCCATGTGCTTGTCCTTGATAGCACATGGACACAACAGGATTTATTAATGAAGAGTCAGAGAACATCAGTCACCTTCTAGACCACAGCAGTGATGAGGAAATTAAGCTAAATAATTTAGAGTCATCAAAATGCTTAATTCCATTTCTCCCCACTATCCTACCAGTTGCCAGAGTTCATTTGCAGCAAGTAAGCAGTCAGGAAATAAGAACACGAATGGGAAAACTAGTATGGTTCTCTTCCTGAGGAGTGGCTACAAGTGAGAGTAAAAGGTACTTTGCCTTCTTCAAAATCAGATTATTAATGCAGTACCTAAAAGAGAGTTTGAATTTTCTGCACATAGCTTCAAATTCTAAATTTCCTGTTCTTTGGATCTCGTGAGCTCCAGTCATGGAATAATCTCTCCAGAACAGAAGAACACGTGTTTCTTTAGCTATATTTGCAAATATACATTCATGGGAACAAAAACCCAGCCAAACAAAAAAAAAACCCCACCTTTTCTACCTGATGTAACCTAATAGCAAGCGTGACCTACAGACTGAGCTGCCAGGCTGACTCAAGCAACTTTGCCTAACATACAGATGATGCTAAACACTGCAAGTTTGGGAAAACCACCATTAGAGATCAATACCAAAGTCAGTGCTGACTGCACTGCGGTGTGTAGAAGCACAGTTTAGCTTAGTTAACTTACACATACCAAGATCCTATTCCACTAGACATTTAATTACATGTAGAGCTGAGCCCAGGATCACACCAAAGTGTTCCTTGAACACTTGTGAACCTCACAGCTACAAAACCTGTGGAGCAGCCAGGGCAAGCAACAGCAAAACTGCAAAAGAAATAAATCCTATTCCTGGAAGAAGGCACTGAAGGTGTTAAGTTTACTAGAGCAATGAAGATAGATATAAATCTTGCAGCTTCACCTCAACATCTTCAGTTTGAGAGGCAGGAAAAAAAAAATAATTTATCCTGTATTTCCTCCTGCTCTTCTTTCTCATGTGGAAGAGACAACTATTGACTTCAGAGTGCTGATAAATGAAGGAGTAGTTAGGTTGAAGTCTCTGAAATGACACTTTCTGAAGTAAATTCCGACTTGTATTGCAGTCAGAAGCAAAAGAGCTGTCAGAAAGATTTAACTCTCAAGAAGCAGTGTCTGGTAGGATGATGCATAAAGTTTTATGTTCTTATCAAAACACACTAATTCAAAACTGATTTACACTTTAGGGATGAAAACTGATAGACAAAGAATGTTTAAATTATCATAAGTAAATAAAAACCATAAAAGATGAATAATTCACTTTAATTAATGCTTTAGGCTGTCTTTCTCTTGAGAATTCATTCAGGAAAAATAGCTATTTGTCCACTGCAACCCAGTACTACTGAAATTGGTTCTTATTATTCAAGCAGTAAGGAAGCATCCTCTCAGATCAACTACAATCAACTGTCTTTTGAAAAAAAAATAAAAATCATTAGTTCCGGTTTGTATGTGGGCGGGTTTTGAAGAGCAAATGACAAATTGATTATTTTTTTTTTTTCTAAACAATATTCTAAATAAGGAAATTATTATGTATAATTTATAGCCCAAATGAATTAAGTACTTGGTGGACAGCTCTGAAACAGTGTCTCCAGTGTCTCTCTCAAATTAATTTTCCTGATACCCACTGTACCTCAACCCCAAACTCAGAACAGTCTTTCAGGTCACCAACACATTTTCACTCCTAAGTCAGAACCTTCATGAATGCCTACTGCTGCCACCTCAGTACAGTCAATACATATTCAAATTATATTAAAAAAATTGAATTCTAATCCAATATTCACATAATCAAGCAGTTATGTCATTTTGCCAGCTTAAGAAATGCACTTTACTTCTTTGTATAAATTATTATCGATATTATTATTATCTTTAAAGAAGGTATAGAAAAAGTAATTAAGTGGCAAACTTCAGAAAGTCTTGCCATTTTTTTTATTTATAGTTAAAGCCCTGATGGTTACAGGTACTGTAATCATAGAGTTCAATTAATAACTGCCCTTTTTATCTCTCACCAAATAATATTATGGCAATTTTTTAGCAACTTCATTCTAAGGAGGAAGATTAACAGAGTGCACGATTTTGTTAGAACTGGTAGGTCTGTGAATTCTGTCTGAAACGGATTTTTATTGCAAGTGGAATGAGAAATATTTCACATCGTCCTCTGTAGCATGAGAGGAAAAACATTTTAATGGGACAGTATATACACACAAGGAAATAATTTCCTGAAGAGAAAGAACAAAAAATCAAACAAAAGTCTCAAACCATTAAAATAAAACAGGGAATAAGTGAAACTTAGACAGGATTATATTCCTAACTCATGACTGGATGATTCTGGAGTTCATTGCCTGTAAAGAAGGCAAATCCCCCCCCAGCTGTTGGTATCTGCAGACTTCCAGCAAAGCCAAAGCACTATAAATTTGTTAATGTAGAAATATACCCTTAGATATTGATTTTCAATGCACTATATAACTTCCCCAATTTTCTCATGTGAAGCCTCCCTGCAAGAGATCAAGAACCACTAATGACAGACTGGCAAAGTTCCTACTGATGCACAGTTGGGCACAAACACAGAGCACTTGTCACCTGTGTTTTGAGACAAAACCAGACAGGAAACTGTGGCATGAGAGGAGCACATGTCCCAGATAAAAAGCTTTGCTGAAAGAGTGTGCATTCCTGTTAAACCAGGCTCAGTACATGTTGCAATTCCAAACTCAGCAATGCCTGGATCAGAGCTTGCTGAACACTTGGGCTGGTTTCATCTGCATCAGCCTGAACTCTACCATCTCTGGCCTGGTACCCACCTGCAATAGGGTGTGCAGACTCGAGGCTCTTTAATGCATCTTGCAGGGGCCTCAAGCTTCTACTCATCTCAAGTACCCGAGTCACCACCACCTGCCTTTGAACAGCTTCGGAAAATCAGCACCTCTGCCTGTACAATTCTCAATACCAAAACACACAGTGGTAAAGATTTTTCTGTCAGAGCAGTTATGTGAGTATTTCTTCATAGAAGATTAAGAAGTCCCAACTGAACAGCAGCAAAAGCTATAGATGGAGACCAACATGATAACCCTAAAGTCTTCATATGCTTTACTTCACTAAAGTCTTAGCATTTTTTTCCTAATTTTATAAGAAGATTTATGAGGACCCCTGAAAAATAGTATAATTTCAGAAAAATTCTATCTTTATCTACTGGAACCAGATGACAAATAAATTTTAAAATCCTAATTACAGGAGCAGAGATACTAGTCTGGATGCCAAATCAAACCCAAAAAAGCAATAGGGGCAGATGGCCTGAAATACGAATTCTTTCATGCAATGAAAAATCTTTTAATCCTTAAAATGGAGAAACTCCCAGGGTTTCTAGACGTTTTTGGCCTAAAGAGTTATATTTTTAATGTGTTAACTACTTCTGATGTTTTTTCTTTATACAATGTTCAGTGTAGGTTACAATGCATTTTCAAATATTTGTATGCTAAAGTGGGAGAATACTTAAAACATTTTCTCTGCAATATGATGTTTAATACTGCTTCATTGTATTAAAAAAGCTTTGCCTCTGATAGCCTTTGTTAAAAATGCATTTCCTTTTTGGTAAGATTTCCTATATAACTTCTTTTTAACCTCTTCCATTTGGTGATGTCATATTAAAATTGCAAAATATTTCATGAAGACAAGGCAAGATGCATTCTTCAAAATCTGGGATTTTCCCTAAAAAATGTACATAGTGGATGGAGGCAAAAGATAAAAGAGGACCACTGTTTTCTGTGTCCAGCTTGGGACAAGCTTGGGAGAGGTAATTGATCCTTAATACAATGGAACAGAACTGTGAAATATTTTTCTAAAAAAGCTATACATTACTTGAAAATCATGGCCTAAAGATTTGCAAGTTTTTCAATCCATACCTTATGGCTCTGGATTCCCAAAAATTTCAAAGGAAGTTTTAGATGAATTCAAGTTCTTATCAAGTTCTTCAGACCCTGGTCTGAAGTTTATGACAGCAAAATCCTCATAAACAACCCCCAATTTACAAGTCCTGTTATATTAACTAAATAAAATGAATAGTAATTAATTACAACTGCTTGCTTAGCTAGGAACTGCTCTATCAAGTCCTTGCATCTCTAGAAACAAATGGCTGTGGCTAAATATGAATCAAATAGGTACATGACCATTTCAGATAATGAGAGGGTTTAAATGCTTAAAAAACCCCAGCTGATCCTATGAGGTCAGGTGTGTGTCTTTGCAGGACTGAATCTAGCATGTCTGAAAAGCTGATTCAACTCTTACCACCATCAATTGGCAGCATTAGGTGAAAATGAACACCTGGCAAAGATGTTTTGTTTATTTGATATTATTTCCTTAAATGTATATACACAAACAATTCCTTGCAATTGCTATGATTGCCACAGCTCTTTAGAAAATAAGTTTCAATACTGGACTCAGAAATTGACTTCTTTGACCTTATTTTGTAAGGAGCAATCCAGACAGGGTAACCTTGCTGTTGGCAGCATTAGAGATGAAGCTGATCTTAATTCCAGTTAAAGTCTTGCTTGCTCTTTGATCACATGAAACAAGGTCAAACTTATTTTACCTGAAGGTGTACCCTGTAAAACTCAGAAAAGTGCTACAAAGAAGCAATAGAATCATTCATAATTTAAATGACAGCATGTTTTATACAAAGGACTGTCAAGGAATATGATAAGGCTATGAAGTAAATTGAAAAGAATTCAAGGAATCAATTGCAGGCAGTAGAGCTAAATGAGAAGGATTAAAATCATAGTTAAAAGAAAGGGCACTGGAAATGAAAGTGATTAGAGACAGATGTAAAATCACTTTAGTGATTTCCTGGCATATTTCTAGTATTTTACAAATAAAAAAATAATTGCCTATTAGGAGAAAATAGTTATTAACAGCAGAATAAAAAAGAGAATGGAAAGAGAGAAACGTGAAGAACGAAAACACTCAGTAAAGAAGATGTGGCAGCCTGCAAACATACTTCAGTTTTAAGTTGAGGTGCTCTTCGTGATCCAAGTTTTCTTATTAATGAAAACATTTAGAGCCTCTTACACATGGTCTTGTATAAATGTCAGCAAAATGATGCTGTATAAAGATATCATGCAAATGAAAATGGAGTAGCTTAAATTCTGATTTTCCCACTAATTTCTTCAGGATTTTTGTGCAATACTGAGGAACATTTTCTCTGGTGTTTTATTTGACTTTTTAATGGTAAATAAATCAATTTTTTCCTGTCTCCAATGCACACACACACACACAGTAGTCACATAAAACACTAAAACAGCAGAAGAAATAATGTAATGTTGCCCAATTGTTTATCTAAATACAAACCTTTATGCTCTAATTACCAGCAAACTTCATAAGAGATGAAACTAAAGTAGGGAAAATGAGAAGACCCACTGAAATTAAGCCATGTGACATCCCATGTTTCTATCAGTATCCACGTCCCTGAAATGCTCTTATTGCCTGGCAATATCTCATTAAGATGAATGGGTCACTTCACAAGTCTTTGGAGACTTTCTGAAAGGGCATAGATACATGAAAGGGAGAAATAATAGCATTTACTTTCTGCATCATTTAATAGATATTTACTGGCACAGCAATCAGGTGCTTTATGTTTAAAAAAATGACACAAAGAGCCACTTGAGTTTTTTGAGATTTTTCACTTTTCCTGCACAAGCTTTCACACTTGAAACACATACTCATTTTTTTGTTTTGCTCTGTTTCTTCTAATTAACTAGCTTAATGTTTCAAACTCTTGGCAGTTAAAAGCTTCTATTAATATTGGTACCTCTCAAATATAGCTTCATGACAGGTAAGTGCTAACACACCTTCAGTGTGCATAGGTTTCTTTGAAAGCCTGTTAATGCAGCCCTCCTGCCTTTTTAGTACAGGTGTACCTAATCTACCTTCTCCAGCTTCTCTGAAAGTTGTTAGTTTGTCTTCAGAGTTCACAATGACTGAAATAAAAGTAACCCTTAAAGCAGTACAATAAGCCTATTGTTACACTAGCTTAACAGGAATTTTAGCCTCCTGATCAAAGAAATGGGAGTAGGTAGAAAGACATGGTGGCAACTGAAGATCTGGTATACCTCTAATTAGGCCAATGTCATTTCCCAGGGAGCTGAGTAAAGGCTTAGACAATTACACGTCAATCTCCTGTTCCAAATTTGCTGAGATGATGCACTTCATCCACCACATGGTGGGGATCTAGCCAAGTTCCTTCCTCCTTGAACCAAACTGCCCCTCGATAAAGGTGAAAATTTCCTCGCTGCCCAAGATAAGTGAAGCTTTCCTGATCCAAAAAAAACCCAAACAAACAAAACCAAAACAAACCAAAAAACCATTCCAAAAAACAGAGTCACTACTGCATGACCTCCTCATTCTCTATGGATTCTTTTTCTGCCTTCCTTCAAGGAGTTACAAAAGTCAGTCATGGAGCTATGCCTTTACTGCTAGTTAGTGGAGAGAGGATGTTAGCAACACCTGCCATCTTGTCCTACACCTGTAAAGGAGAAGAGATTGATGGGTATGTGATGGAACAAAACTCTTCCTGATAGAGACAGATAATGTAATAATGTGATGTAATCTTGTAGCAACACGTTGGGAGATTCAGGCTGGACACTGGGAGAAACTTTCATGCTGCAGGCGCTGCTCAGAGAAGCTGTGAAACCCTTTCCTTAGTAGTTCTCAAGACTCAGCTAAACAAAGCTGGCTGACCTCCTGTGAGGTCGGGTACTGTCCTGCTTCAGGTAGCAGGCTGAACTCGATGACCTTGGGAGGTTTCCTGCCAACCAATACTTAAAACATTCAGTGAGCACTGTACACTTACAAAGGCCAAGCTGGATGCCTTAAGGCAACAAAAGGAGCTGAATCTGTAGAAGTGTCAGATGGTGCAGAGGTATTTGAACCTGCTCCTTATCTGTGGGACCTTTGGGATTATGAATTTATCTCTAACTAGGTCCTTTAAGCATATCCTGATATTCTTCAAAGAGTCAAAATGGTCTATTAGCTTTGTTAGCATAATAAAGCTTTAGCTTTAAGGAATCTGTAGCTTCCTTAGTGACTTTGAGAACATGAGATCTATATTCCTGTCTCACATCTTTAATATCATTGCCAATGCCAAAGTGTGTTTAAGTGCAAAAAAGTACCAGAGAAGCTTCATTATCCTGAATTGGAATTTCTCATATCCCTATTTTAATAATTATTTGATATAACACAGCAGCCAAAGCCTCAGCTGATAACACCACCATTTGATGGCATATTTATCACAATTTTAAATTTGCATAAAGGCAATTATTTAAACAGCTATATAAATAAAAAGTTCTTTGAAAAGGTTAGCTGAAATTTATCTGCATTACTGGACATAAAAGCTTTTCAGCATTTTCGGTCTTGCTCTGGAGGATCAGGTCTTCAATAACATAAGATTTTGTGACATACACTACAAGCAAAAATAAGGAAAATGCAGAAAACATATTCTATATTTTACAATTATTTTAGCAAGTATTTAAAAGATTCAGATTTTTCTTGAATCCTTTTTAGTTAAGTGGTAGTAATTTTTAAATAATCTGCAGTAGCTAATATGTTGTGAAGTTAAATGCTTCATAAAATTCTATTTCATAAAAAACAATAATCCATAAGATCTCTTATGCTAGTATTTTTCTTCACTAATTTATATTTTGCTTTGGATATCTACAGTTACTTTTTTCTTAAAAAAAATGAAGTTCAAAAATACTTTTAATTTATTCTTTTGAGTAAATAATTTTTAAACTGAGCATTAGTGGAAGGCTGTTTAAGTAAACAATTTTCCAACTAAATTTATCAAAATATCACTTGCTCTTATGAAAAAATGTTGTTCCCAAGGCCTACATTTAAATAATTTTATAAATAAAAATTCACCTTACATAGACATAAATTCAAAAAAAAATTTAAGAAATACTTTTGAATTGTTTTACATAGAACTGTTCTAACAAATGGGATTTTTTCTCATCCCCCAAATATGATACATTATTTCTAATACCCAAGTATCATTTTTCTATTAAAATATAGATTCCATGAAGTTTGCTCATCAGATGTGTTAATTTTTTAATCACCACTTCTAATGTGTTAAAGAACCTAAATAAAAAATAAAAATATGTTAAAGAACTGAAATAAAAAGTAAAAATATGCACATTAAGCCAGTTGGGTTTAAAACACCTTTGACTGATTAACTGTAGAAATTAGCATGTCTCAAGCAACTGAGCAAACATTCTGTTTTAATGACACAAAGCCATATATCTATGAGAATTAATTTTGTAATTTAAAAAAAGTGACAATAACATTGTAGAGCCAAAGGACACTGTTTACTAAAAGAGTGGGTTTGGTAACTCACAGATAAAGGAAGCAAAGCTGGCATTAACTTTTCTTCCTGTCTTTCAAAAACTCTAGTGAAAAGAACAGCTCATATGGAGCCATTTAACTTTTCTTTTCCTATGTTGATGTCAGCTTTGCAGTTATACTTGGCATAACAGCTTTGATTAAACATTTTATATAATTGTAAGCTTCCTGAGGGGACTCAGAATGGAACTATCAGGTGCTTGGGTGACATTCCAGATGGCAAGAGATTTGCTCAGCTTCACACTCCTCTTCCCACTGATGATACTAAACCACAGTGGAATTCATTTGCAAGTAATTCCAGGAACCATCAGGCTGAATTTCAAAGAATTAAAAAAAATCAGCAACTCTGCTCTTAAAACAAAGCAGATGATTTGCAGTATCTGTTTTATAAACAATTCCAAGGCTTTCCCTTGAGTAATTTTTAAACTTGTGTCTGCAAGGGTTGGGTTCCAAAAGCTTCACTGTTGCACTGTTACATGTGAACTGAAACGGCTTTCCAGAGTTAATCCTTTCCAACTCCAGGTTTGATGTGTAGCTAAATGAATACTTGAGTCAACAACCTCTAGAAGCAGACAGGTTTGGTAAGGCCATGTTGGGAATTCAGCCTATAATTATATCCATTTGGGCCACCATCACAGATGGCCACTGTCTAGACAAACTTCATCTACCACAGCAAGTTAGCTTCTGCAAGCAGTTAGGAGGGATCCAACCGCACCTGCAGAAATAGCAATTCCAAGGTAAACCTTCAGGACGCACAGGAACAGAGCTGAGGACACTGCTGCTCTATATTCTAGAAAGCATCAGGTGTGGAGGGCTTGGAGGACAATCACAATGCCCATTCTCAGAAATCCCTAACAGGCCTGGATGATCTGCTGTTCGACATTTCTGTTTCCAGTGAGCTGTCAATTGTTCATACTCGTTTCTCACCTGCAAATAGAATGTTTTAAAGTGTGCTTATACATGCATAATGATCAAGCTGGACTGGCTTCAGGAGTTTTTCTATCCCATTAAAGTGGACATCTAGAATGGGACTTCAGCACAGTGGAAGTATTTCCACCCAAAGCTTCATCCCAAAAATTCTCTCTGGCTACTGAATACTCCTAAGGTCACTATTCTGAGTTCAGACCCAAGAACAAAACAAGACTGCTTCTTGTCATGCACAAAACTGAACTAGGCTGAACTAAATACCTGTTACAATAACTAAATGCTGAATTGGACTTTGTTTCATTTTAGCATCCTAGAAAATTTTATCTGCTGGATTTTAGGCTCAACACCCAGCGGCAGACTGGCTTTCCACTTTCCATTCTCAGTAACACATAGCTGTGACAGCTTGAGGATTCCTGAAGAACAATCAGCCATGGAGAAATGAGTATTGTTTTTGTATTTCATCAAAAGGCAGTAACAATAATGATGCGATTGTCCTGCTAGAATACATCAAAAGAGTGTTTATAGATACAGAGATACTTTTGAAAAGATACTTTTTGTCTAACCTGGAGCCAAAGTTTTGTTCTGTGTGTGGAACAAAATTGTAATGCAGAATGAGAACTGAACTAATGCTAGCAACTACAAGGAGTTACTGGCTAAAAATAAAGGCTCATCAGAGAGTGTGTGCAGATTCACTCAAAGTTAGTGCAATAGCAGAAGAGGCAACTGCAGTGAAATTAATGCCTGATTTTTTTATCCCAATTCCTTTTATTCACTCTGAATCATCCACTTTTTTACCGCTAACAAGGAAAGGTAGAAGAGCAAATACACAAAATTGTGTAACTTGATTCTTGTCAAAAGCTACAGAGGAAATGAAATACTTTGGAAGGGGCTTCCCTCTTATGCAGTAAATCATAGTTTTCAAATGAAGATTCATCAAAATACTGTCAGAAGTCATCATCCTCTAAAAAACAATCAAGGAATTTAACTGTGGGTAGTAATTTGACAAATTAACATCGGTAATCTAATGTTGGACTGTCTTAGGAATGTAAGGTATGATTAAGCCACTTTTGGATATCAGGTTATTTCAGGGCACAGTTATTTCCATTTCATTCTGAATAAGCAGCATATAGAAACATTGCACTGGAGCATCCTAACATATGAACAGTATGAACATGGACAAATTAAGTTTGTGGAATGACCTCTGCTTTCTTATCAATAGAGTTTGCAGATATTACCTTTGACTGAAGAGAAGTAAAAGTTAAAGCAGTATTTCACTATAAGAGATTCTTTGAATCAAAGAATTAAAAGTAATGTGAAACAGAAAAAAGGCCAGATATATCTGACCTTGAAAGATAAGAATGAGCTGCAACTCCTTAAAGCTTCTGAAATCTCAAAAATAAATTTAAAAGGAAGGTCAATAAAGGATTTAGTCGATTTGCTTATGAATAACACTTTAATGAAAAGTAAATCTGTTCTATCAGATGAGTAAAATGTCATGCCTGAACTATACAGCAGGTCTAGCAACATAAATGAGAATTAAAAAGAAGATTCTTCCATCTCATATATATAGGAAAACTATTAAAAGATTTAAGCACTAATACATAGGTTTAAACATTTTTTTTCGTGAAAATAATGCTCAGGAAGTAATATTGTAACAATAGGAAAAGTCATATAAAGTTAATTTAAAAATTAATATATAGCCAAAAGATGTAACTTCAATTACATTTTAAGTTTGAACTCTATTTTGAAATTACCATGACAGGCATTTAGAAGTATTTGTTTATAGTACTGGTATTTTTGGTGTAGTTATATTTAAACCTTAGTTCTGCAATTTTGATCCATCAGTTTGTTGAGGGTTTTTTTTTTAAATATTAAAATACCAGTCCTGAGTTTGAATAGAGTGAAATCTTCAGGACATAAGCATCAATTACAAACCACTGTTCTAACTGTCCTATTGATTTAAAAATAAAAATGGAAAAAACATTCAAGTCATAGCATAGTCTTATGGGAAAGGAAGCAACCCAACAGCAGAGCTACAAAAATTACTATTTTATGACACTTCAGAGACCTGACTTGTAGAAAATACGGAATCCATTCAAGGAACAACTACTTGAATTTAAATAACGAAGGATTATATCTTCTTTAGCTCTTACAGAAATCTTTGTTCAAGAGAAGAGTCAAAAACGGACAGTACAACATTAGTAAAGAAGGAAATCTTCACAAACACTATCACACATCACCTCTGCAAGGGATGATTTTGCTTACAGTTCACTTGATTTATATCTACTCATTTCCTTTTCTGTTCTCTACTTAAAAATTTCTTTATAAGGCAAGTACTTTCAAAAGAATCTCTGAAATAATTCTTTTTTTGTAAATAAATCTGCCAATAAATATCTCATACCTTCTAGAAATTTGTGTGTAATTATGTAACATGCCAAATTTTGGAAAGTTAGATTCAATGTCATAATGTCTGAGATTACTTGGATGTTCATGGACTTTTAGTCTGTCAATGATATAATAGAAAAAAGTAGCTATTATTACACTGTTTACACAAAATATTATTCTCAATTCTTAATAGGTTAGAAGTACTCATAAAGCAGAGACAAAAAAACCCAAAACTTCAAGCTATAGCAATTCTTCACATAAAGGTATTTTTGGAACCTGTGAATTATATAGCTATTCATAGTCACGTTTTGTCCCTGCCAATACTTGTCACAAACACCTAGGAATGCTCACCTCAGAGCAATTTTTATGAATTTATGTTTTGTCAGCCTTCTAAAATGCTCTAAAGTAACAAAGGTTCCCTGTTCTTCACGAATAGATTAACAAATAAATATTTGGAGGGGTTTGGGAGCATGTGAAATGCCAGGAAGTTAGGATGACAGGACAAAATTATTTGCAGCTATAGTGATTCTACCATATTGATCCCTACTTAAGAAACAGCTTTGCCATGCTGTTTATAGTACTTATTTAAATAACAAATACTTAAAAATCCAATAATTTTTAAAACCTTAGCCACCTATTGGATGTATTCTATATTTTTAATCCAGGAAAGTCTCCTCTGTTCAGTTTTACAGTCTTCTCTTACTTCTGAAGCAGAAAGTATGACTGTTATCTATGGAGAGATCTCTTGATGGAAAGTCCCATCAAGAAATTATTTATCACATGAATAATTTTATACATAGGTAAAAAAGATTCCTCATTTTCTAAGAACTGTGAGAAATCTGAGGCCAAGACTGCCTGACTGACATGCTAGTCATTACAAGTAATCAGAAAATTTATGGGGAAAGATGCATTGATGATGACACCATTTTAACACTTCTAGATTTTTCTTTTCTGTAGTGCAGACTTGTATTGCCTGTTGCTTTTAGATATTTCAGGTGACACAGGTGAAAATTTAAAATAAAAATGTGGCAGCTTAGAAATTTGCCTTCCATGTATGTTTCAAAGAGCAGTTATGGGTCAGATGGTGCCTAGCATAGAGCTGCAGAAGGGAATAAACCCTCCTAGCTCCTCTTGTGCACCCATCTGGGAAGAACAGCAGCTCTGACACTGAAGAACACAGCTGTTCTTTCCACATTTTTGCCCCAAGAGAAGTCCCTGGACTGCTTGAAAAATCCTTCGGAAGGGCAGAAAGAAGGGAATTTTCTGGTCTCTCTTAGCAGATGTTCCTTAAGGTGCATATTACCTGCACACTGTGCCTTTCTGAGGTCATTGAAAGGACACGGATTTTTCCGAAGGAATCTAAAGGAAAAAGGGAAGTAAACTGGCATGCTTGGCTTGTTAAAATACTGTTCCTTGTAACAGTCAGGTGTAAATATGCCTGGCCTTCCCCTTTAGTTTGTTCCTCTGTAAAGGAATCAGAAAGAAAAGTAAATTTCTAGGTACACTAAAACCGGGAAATTTGGAAGATGAGGAAAGAGGCAATTTCTTCGGTTTCTGACTAACTGAAATAAGGGGGAACTCATCACTTCTAAATATTAGCATAGTATGTACCCTCAAGGCAAATGAGACAGCTCAGATCAACAAAAAAACCCTCCCACAGCAACCAGTAAAAACAGGTTTGGCATTTTTAGGACAGAGGTTCTGGGACTGCCTACACAAAAGATTCATCAAAAATTTACTGAAGCTGGTAATAGGGCAGCTTTTTTCCTCACATGAGACTAGACTGAAAACCCACAAATATTCAAACCTTTCTAAGAAAAGCAGTGATGCATGTTTGTTTC
Source organism: Phylloscopus whistleri (assembly GCA_017589585.1). Classification (NCBI taxonomy): domain Eukaryota; kingdom Metazoa; phylum Chordata; class Aves; order Passeriformes; family Phylloscopidae; genus Phylloscopus; species Phylloscopus whistleri. Next base: position 395,862 of record JADMLD010000041.1, on the reverse strand, counting down.
TGAATGGACTCTTGCATGTGTATCACCTTCATATGTCAAAAATAATTTGATTATATAAATAGAATTAATAGAAAGACTTAAAAACAAGGAGAAAATACAGTGAAGTGTAATACAGCCAGGAAAGGGAGAGCAAGGCACTCTGGGATGCTGTTTTAGGGCAATGTTTTTATTAATTAATCTCACAATCACATAGCATCTGTCAGCTATGGAAAAACATTAAGGAAGAATGAATGAATATTGTACTACAGAGAAAAAATAATGCATAATAAGCTGATTACAAAATTATCTCCTGTAGACCCTCAGAAGAATAGTAGGTGGAATCATACAAGGAACAAACTAAATGTGTTCACACACCCTGTGTTGGGAATGAACAGAGCCACAACTGGCTGAGACAAGGGAAAAATGCTGCCTCGTGCTTTTATTCTCGTGGGCAGAGAGGATTGACACTTTGGGTGGCTGAAACCACAGAGCTAAATATTCATTAGAAAAGACATCCTTTGCAAATGCAGGTAAGCCTCTTTTGAAACAATGAACCATTTGCAGATGTATGTTTCCCAAATGTATGAATTTTTTTCATGATTCAGACAATCTAGCTGGATATGCTTTTGCTGGAAAAAAAAAATAAAGAATGGACTGCCTGGACTGTTTTTGCTCCTTATTTTTGCCATAATTCTTGGAATCAATAATGAAGTGAAGGATCAGAAAACAGAGAACAGTTTTCAAGAGGTACCTACCAAAATACATCCTGAAATCAAGGTTTAAGATGTGCATATTCCCCATATAGACCTCCCCTGTATAGCGAATAACAGACACAAGTAATGCTATTTTGATATGAATTTTAAACAACAAGCATTCTAAAAAATATTCTCAAGTCCCAAGAATTTTCACATGAAAATGGAAATTTTCTATATAATCATATATAATGAACATTTTGACACAAAAATCACATTTTTGTGTGTGCTTCAATTTATGGAGGTGTTTTAAATTTTACTTTTATCTCTAACCACATAACTATTCCCTGTGCATCTCAGAGGTCTCTATGTATCACCTTTTAATTACTTCTCATTCACTAAGAACTACAAAAAAGGTTAATGCTGCCCTTTCATATTCTGTGCACTTCTCTTTCAAGAATAGACAGTGATTTTAGTGATTTCCTTCTGCTGGGTCCCTGGCCATACTGCTTTGGTTTATTTGTATTCATGATGCAATGCCAGAAAGATTTCCACTGCCAGTTATACCATGTGTTGATTCTATACCATTAAAAATATATAGCACCATTGTCAGCTGAAGAAGATAATGAACTGAAAAGTTCCAATGCATTCTTAAAGGAGTGTCCTAGAAAAGGATCTCTAAATCTCAGTAACTGCTATGTGGCTATGACCAGGAAAACCACTTCCATGGACTAAATCCATGGTGACACAGTGAAGAATGGGACTGCCCAACTGGCTTCTCTTTTCCTTTCTGCCTGTTAAGAACAGCAGTTTTATTTTTGTATTTCTATTCTCTTTATTCTCTAATACACTAGAGATCAAAACATGGGGGAAAATATTTCCTTAACAATACCAAATCAATTAAAACTGAAGTTGTTTTATTTGTCTTGGCCTCAAATGCAAAGCAGACGAATTTCCCTTAATTGCACCTGAGGAATTAAAACTGTGCTGCTAATGTCCAATTCTGCTATTAACATACTTTATCTAATGATATTTAAATAAAATATTCTGTGTGCACTTTGTCCCTAGAAGTCAGGCTTATTTTTTATTTTCCAAGATAAATACTAGTTTTACATTCCATTAAAAGCAATCTTTGCAGCAGGCAGTTTCCAGCTGAATGCTTCCCTCTTTGCCTAGGTGTTTACATGTCCCTTGGCATGTGTCTCCTTCTTGTAGCAGCTCAGCATTTCTCCAATCTATAGTATATGTCACAGCAGGTTATCAAACACTGTGACTTGAAGCTATGAAGGCAAAAAAAGTAAAAGATAAGGAGGTTCTATTCTGTATTTATATTTCTTCTTATTACATTCTTTCTGTATTTCTTCTTTCCCATCTCACAAAATCATAACAAACTCATCATCCACCCTGGGCCCACAGATGCTGGGAAGCAGACACAAGCAAACCAACGAGTCTCAGGAGAGGCCGTTCCCAGACACATCATCAGTGTCTTTGCCCAACAGGCCAACGCTGCTCAGTACTAAATGCTTCTGAGCCACTTCTGCCACAGGAGAACTCTACATTCAAAAACCCTCCCATGAGCTCTCATGCAGAATTCACTAAGATGCAGAACACAATATAAAGGAATCTGACTTAAAAATTACTCATGCAAGCAACTAGTGACTGTGTACAATCTTCTCCCATCCAATCAAGCTTTCTCTACAGATCTTTTTTTCCATATAGATGAAACATCTTCCATTCCTAGCATGATTTGTTTTCAACACCTTATTACATATGATTAGAAGTTTAATGATGTTTTGATACAAAAGAGCTTTTGCATAATTACAAGAGAATAACATGATGCTAATACTAAATATAAAATTCTGTCTCTCATTCTATACATGCAACTCAGTTAAGCTTTTACACAGCAAAGGTTTCCATGAATTGTCCCAGTGTTTGCTTTGGTGTGAACAGGGTTCATCCCTCTAAATTACGATAGCTGCCAGCAACTTTAAATTATTCACGGCTAATGAGGTAGAGGAAAGCCCTCAGCACTCCTGAGGTTAGAGGGACAGATGTGGTGTTAAAGTGGTATTCTGTCAGCTGTGAATGCATGATGCCTGTATGGCCACTAAAAGAGCCTTAAACTGCTAATATGCCACTACAGCACTGAAGAGTAATGGTTCTGAACCCCAAGGTTTCGGTCATAATGTTCTGAGAATCCTGTAAACAGTGAAGTGCATATAGTTCCTGCTACAAAGACAACACTCTGATAAATTAACAGGTTATTATATGCAATCTTTTAAAAAATGACCACTTTCTGGTCTCAGTTATACTGCTACTGAGCACCTGTAACTTCTCTGTAATTCATTTATCACTAGTTTGGGGTTTTCTTGCAAGGTTCCAGAGTAGGTATGAAACACGTATTTTATAGTGTGTTATATAACAAGCAAATATCATCAATTTCCCACTAATTCCCATTAATTTCAAATGCAAATATTTGTTTTCCTACCAAAATTGGTTTAGAAAGTATAATCCATCATATATTTTGACTGACCTATCCACTTTTAAATCAATCAGTTCAATCTTCTGGATTTCAGGATGCTAACAAGACATCTAAACATCCATGGCAGAAAAGAAAGTGCTCATTTGCTAGACTTGAGTTCATGCTAGACATGAGTGCTCCAGCAGCAAACACCTTATGTGTCACATCAGCTACTGATGACAGTGTCCAGCCATAGCTCTGGGCTGCAGATTTAGTGATCCCAATTAATTTACAAGCTTTGTATTGTAACACAAGACTATGAAGATACTATGATAATTATCTGTTCCCTGTGTGCAACCTTCAGTGAACAGCATCTCAGTCATCTACTGTCTCCCAGCATCTGAGCATTCTTGTAGGAATGCCACACATTTCCCACATTTCCCCTTCTTCCCTTCCCAGAAATGTGCATTGCATTCTACAATAGCTCTTCTCCCCTGAAATTGTGAAACTGTACAGTAAAGGAAAAGTATTCTGAATACAAGCCACTACAAATTCACTGCAACTTAAAACAGACAAGTTAACTCACTATGTGAAGAAAGATAAGATTATTGTGGGCCATATTGAAAAGGAAACTGCAAAATCAGCTTTTTCTTGGTTCATCATTGTCTCCACATCCATGTGCAAACACCTGCTGAAATAAATAGACATAAAAGTATGTGCACTAAGGATTGTTTGCAGTTTCTTGTAAAAACATTTGAGTGTACTCTAAAGAAGTGATGACCAAGCAATGAAGTACATGATTTTACAGGTAACTCTTTTTTATAGTAATAGATATTTAATTTTTTTAATTTAATTTTTACCTGTGCTGCAACTTGCAGTGAGATTGGCAATTTCTGTTAAGAAGAATCCTTAGCTTACCATGTAGCTATCACTATCTAAAATGGCCACAAAATATGACCCTTTTTCAATTAGAATTGTTACAAGTTCTTTGCAATATTTCCATAGATCTTGAAATTACAAGTATGCATTAGAGAAAGACTGTAAAAAAGAGCATACATTTCCCTATACATGAATCATTCGATTGAAACAGATTTTTGTTCCATTCATAGACACAAAGTTTAGCAGCAACAGCAGGCTGAAAACTCATACACTAAGAAGAAACTAAAAAACCATATGTAATAGTACCAGCCAGTAATGTCTATTAAATCATGTCCCAATGACAGCAACCTTACTGTAAAGTTCCTCAACATGAGCCAAACATTTCATATGAAGAATCTCATATCCCATTTAATCTTACTACACTTACTGTTATTATGAACACTTTTATAATACCATTTCCTTTTGCTATAATTTTTTCCAAAGAAGTGAATGATGCTTCTTTATGATACATTAGATAGGTGCACTGTAATTTTTTGTCCATTATGTTAGTGTTTTATTCTGAAATAATTCCCAAAAGCCTGCTTTCAGTGGACAGCAGATAAAATTTTATTCTTTTTAGTGGCTGCAAAACTTTCCAAAGTAACATATGTCTTGTTCATATATTCATCACTCAGCTCTCATGTATGCTGACTAGTTCTCAAGTTAGAAACATACCTACACAGAAATGGAACTGAATACATGTTCTCTTTCTAGTAAAGATTTACTCCTCCAAGAGGCTCAAGGGAAGCCCTGAGACCATTCCTCTTCAGCACTGCTGAACACTGCCTGTGAGGATGTGAACTCAGTGTCTATGAAGATACTCTAGACTTTGAAGTTAAAATAGACCTTTATAATTAGTCAGAAGATGAAAAAATGAGCAATCTATTACATGCATGAATAACCTAATATTAATTGCCAGCAAATGAAACCAGCTTTTTCTTTTAATGCCTCAGTCTTGTACATGTTCACCACAAAAAGCTGAATTTGTGGTACTTGCAGGCAACTGAAGGTCAAAGAAACTAATTAAGAGCAGTAGAAGCAAATGGATGCATTTTGATTTAGGCAAGGACAAACAGTGAAACAGTAAATGCTTTGATGGAAACCTCAGCTGGAGTAAGAGGATACATATTATGACATGTCATTACAAAGCAATGAAAATGACACTAAAGTTCCAAAACAAGGAGACTGGGTCCCATTCACCTTGGTAAGAATGGGGGGATCAGCATTGTGTCAGATGGAAATTTTGGGTTATTTTCACATTTGTCTCTAGAATGAAATGAGCTGATTCTGTGACATTAACAGAATATTCAGATAAATTTTAATTAATATGGAAAAGTCCTATTTTGAATTCAGAATCCATTGGGGTTTCTGCATTTTTTCACTCATTGCAGGAGTTTGTGACAACTTGAGTTCCTCTGCGCTCTTTTATAGGATTTTGTGTAATGGCCTTGATTTTGAGTAGGGTTTCTGGAATGCCATTTTTTGTTTTAGATTTCCTTTCCAAGAACTCTTCTTAACACCATTTTCTTCTCTATATATATCGAGTTCTGTTTCCATGTGCATGCATGCCTTCCTGAAACCCCTGAGTTTCAGAAGCCATATGAATGTGGTTGCTTTTCAAGTAACTTTCAGTTTAGTAAGAACTAAAAACATTTCACAGCAGGGTTTACTGTTTCAGCTTGGGGCAGGCTGCTTGAACTTTCCAACACTGACCTCTTGGATAAATACTAAACTACAAGTAGGTTCTCCATCCCCTTAGTGAGGAAAGCCAGAAGCAAAAAGAGAAGGAAGAGACATAAAAGAGAAAAAGATGCCTGCAGCTAAATTTTACCTCTTGTTGCTTTCAAGCAACCCAGCATAATTTCACCAAGGTTTTCGGTGGGTGACAGGTAGCTGGCATCACTCACAGTTCACTACATTGCCAAAAAAGCAGGGGGGAGGCTGAAAGCCACAGAACTGCAGCACTAAGAGAAAGGTTAATAACCTGTCAGCTTTTCAGAAACAAAAAACAGCTCTAAATTTTTACTACCTTTGTTGCAACTTAAGACAGTTTGCCAGTTCTACAGAATGAGAGACATCACTGAATACATGCTTCCTCATCTGTTCGAGTAAACTTGAGAGTTTCTCTCTGAAGGTGTATCTACTCCCTAGTAACCACTGTTTTTCCACAGGGGTTTGCCAATTTTGGATTATGAAAACATTATGGAATATTTCATATCTCCATACAGTGTCCATAAATGATTTAGCTATTCGAGTATATTTTAAAAGATTGACTTTGTCAATAGCTGAACTTTTAGGTTTTATCTCCTTTATGAAACAGAAGGGGACATAAGTCCACAACAAAGGTTAACTGTACTTAATGGCTAGTCTAGGGAGACAAAGAAGTTCCAAACAAATAATACCAACTCCAAGCATTCAAATTCCAAAGATAAGCCCACAATCATTGGCTTTAAAGCCTTGAAAGGAAAAAGGGAAAAGGATTTGTTGTCTTCCTTTCATCCTACTGAGGTGAACTTGTCAATCATTTCTTTCTAACTTACAAAAGCCAGCATTCACTTAAAATACAATAATAATAATAATAATAATAATAATAATAATAATAATAATAATAACAACAGTAGTAAAAACAACAAACAAAGCTTAAATTCTGAATTCTAAGGTGAACCCAGGAATGTCACTGAAAGAATACCAAAATGGAGTGGCATATGAGGATTCTTGGTAAAACAAGGAAACTGTCATAGAATTTAGGGTAGGTAAAGGGTTACATTACTTTTTTAATAAGGAGATATATTCATGTATGTTATAGTGTACTAACTCGCTTTTAAAAACATCATCTCATAAACAGATATCAAAACACTTCTTCACAATAATCAGAATGAGTACAGCTACTTTACAAATGGAAAAACTGGGACAGATGGAAAAACTGGGACACAAAGGACTGAAACTACCAGACAAAGGGAGCAGCCAGCAAAACCCTTGTATCGACCTTATAGCTCAAAAATCCAACAGAAGTACTCCTTACCCAACAATATCCCAAAAAAGGCATTTCTACATTTACACATTTTACTCGTAGACAATAAAATGTCCAAGATGAACAAAATGCAGCTTATTATATGTGTAGTATTGTGCAATTCTTCTCATCCTTTTTTTCCAAAAATCCTATTTCTATGCTTAGCATAACCACCTGATAAGTACCACTTCCTGTGAGCTTCAGATCTGATCTAAATATCAGATATAAATACCTGTTTTGTCTCTCTGAACATGTAAAGCTTTCAGGTCATAAATTAGAGTGAAAACACACCAAATAAATTCAAATTGCTTTGACTCACTGTCTTTGACACCCAAAAAATCAAATAAAGGCAAAGTAGAAAAAGAGAAAAGAAGAAAGGATGATTTCAAGATAATATCAATGTTTTTGCCCTAAGCATGGAAAAAAAACCAAGGAGTGGGATATGATTAAATATAGTTTACCAAATACAACACTTTTGTCACTTGGCAATCAGCACCTAAATTTTATTATTTAATCCTGGGAAGACTTATGTGCAAACCTAAATTTACTCCAACGCTTATAGTTTATTGTGTACATAAATCTTCAGGATCACATCTGAGTTATCCATTTAATCCTTGTGATATAAAACAGTGTGTCACCACATAAAGTAATGTATCACTCATTATTTTTGGAATAGGAACTTTTTTTGGGAAGATCACTTTGACTACATGGGAAAATAAAGCATCATTTCCAAAACTGCACAAGAACACTTCACATGGGAAAAGCTGGACATGAAAATAATCAGATTTTCAGAATTACAGCTCATGTTAACAAATCTCAGAGACTTCAAAACATAAGAAGATTTGGCTGATTATTCACAGATTACAACTCTTGCTTCATTTTGACCTCTCACATATGATAAGCTATTAAGCTCTGAAAATGAAAAAAAAAAAATTGAAATGAAGCATGGCCCTATAAAATAAAGCATAAAAATCAACTTATAGTTGCAAATGCTCTGAACTGGAAAAAGGCTGTATTCACAAACAGCTTCCGCTCATTATGGAGCATGTTTCTAATTTCCTACTGCTGACTCACAGCAATTAAGCCAGAAAACATAGTCAAGATAGAATGACAGGCAATTCATTACTGGCAGATAAGCTTATTCACAGTGTGAATTTGGCTCTCAGGACAAGAAATGAGGTGTCACAAAATCCTAGAAAAGCAAAGTTTCTGTGTGCTTTAATTCAAAAATTAGAGCAAATGGAAAGAGGTATATGGAATAATTAGGCTGACAACATTATGGTTTTAGTTACAGCAGGCATAGCAAAAACAGGCAGCTGAAAACAGAAGGAATATAAAGCACTGTATATTACTTTAGTGATGGAATAATCTGTCACCTACATCAAAGAAAATGTTTGGGTAAAAAATGCATTCTTCTGACAATATTAAGCACCACATGCAAACAAAGAAATAAAAAAACCAAATGTAAAGTTACAGTGGTCCAAAGAACAAAAGAATCAGAGTCATAAATGGAGCATTTGCATACGATCTCATGAGCTAAGTATTCAGAGACAAGTTTTCAATAGCAGGGCAAAAATGCATACACAGAGGCTTGGTTAATACTCTACTATAGCAATATCAGGCATATTTCAAGCCTGTAAGCTTCAATCACGGATTTTTATTTCTTTTATTCATTTAAACCAGCTGTGAATCTAGCTGTGCTCAGTACCAAATGAGAGTTCAGAGAAGTTTTTGACAGCCAGTTCCAACCCCTCATACTAATGTTTGCATGGTGCCAGTTCACACCTGGCTGTAGCACAACAGGGAATTCCAAGATCCCAAGAGAACTGCTGGTAACCAGAGGGCTGGGATAAAACACTGCTACCACCTTCATCACACTCTCATAAGCACGACCATGGTAAGAAGAAATAGCAGAATGAGCTACTTCAACTTTTTCAGCTATCTACCCAACAGTAACTTGTTAACTTCTTTACCTGTAACTGCTGTGCATGATCTTTAAGGTTCATTCCAACCCCTTAACATTTTGCATTTTAATACCTTCTCATTTTAATCCAGTTGCAAAGGTATGCGCTTGTGTCTTGGGCACAGGAAAATGTCTTTTAAACTGTGAGAGGGGACACCTTGTTTTACTTGCTTCATGCAGCTAATTCTTCAAAAGTCACTTTGTCTTATATTTCCAGAGCTGGCTTTTTCAAAATAGTTGAAGTTTTCAATGAAGGGCATTTCTCAAAGAGGCATGCCCTGCATGTTACTATTATTTCAGATCACCAGTAGTACAGCATATTTGATGTTTTAAGATCAAAATGTTGAAGAACACTAGGGTTAGATTATGTTACAATGGTTCTTGCAAGAGCTGCTGCTGCACTCATCATTAAAGCATAAAGTGCAAACTACTGGTCTGGACAAGCCTTCCAGCACAGATGGGCTGCCCCAGAAGGCAGGGATTTTCAGCTAGCTGAAGCAAGATGAAATTATTTTCCACTTTGCCCCTGAGCATTTAGAACCAAACAAATAAAAATCAATCTCTGATTGGTAGTTAACTGAAGAAAGAAATACTCAGTGCTAGTGGAAACACAGGACAGGAGCAAACACTGTGCCTAGTTTTCTAAGTGTAAGTCTGAAAAAAGATACATAAAATATACATAACTACATATATAAGAGGAGTTTAAAAATGTTTTTACAATCAAATGCAGAAAGGGCTATAAATTATTTTCTTATGCAGATGATGTTAATGCCCTTCACAATCTTAGTGCCATTTAAATCTTGAAGTATACAGCAACGTTATTTAGAACTTGGCAACTATTTCTCATTCTCAAGGTCAGATACTTATCTACAATCACAAGACTTCAATCAGCACCACTTCTCTTTAAGAATAAATATTTTAGACCATGGATCATTTTTCATAAGATGAAGAAAATCTGGGGGTGGGAAATTGCATCTCTCCTGCATTCTATAAAAGCACTTCTATCTCCATCCTTTGAATATTATTTTTTCTCTTCTACTTTTCATGTTGTCATTGACCAATAAACAAACTTATTCTAAGTTTATAAACATCTACATTTAACACTCCTTTTCATTGTCACAAACCTTATAGTATTTCATTTTTAGGGGAAGTGATAACATTTCTATTTTACATGAGCACTTTCCAATGAAAGAATTTCAGTATCGGGATCCTCAGAACTCCAGATAGGAAATTACAGAGACAGCTGAAGACTGAAATGCTAATGTCCACAAAAAAAAAATGTTATTTATTCCTCTTTCTTCTAGAAGACGGGTGTAGAGAGTCACAATTAAGGATCAAAAATATCCACTCCAAACATGTCAAGCATTTGTAAATTCAATAATTGTTAACAAAAAAAAAAAAAAGCATACTGGCTCAAAATGATGAACTTAAACCTAACCCAATTATCAACACCTGAATTTCAATACTGGGAAAGTGTTCTATGTGAAGTATTCATGAAGGAGAGAAAAAAAAATATAAAATTCAGCAGATAAATTATGAATTATTTTCTCAGCTCTTTTTCAGGACACCAAGTGACGTTCTTTGGTGTCTCCAAGTTTCCTCTGCTTTAAACATAAAACATTATCATATTTTAAAATTTAATGATCAAGTCATAAAGATATTACAAAGGATCTGTGAATAATAGTTACTTCAAAAGTATTTTAGATAGGTAAAGCTTAATGTTGACTTTAAAATGAATAGTTTTATCATTTGCCAACAAGATTGTCTACCTTTCCCTGGTCAAGTTTCTTTTGGGCAAGATGTATTAAATTCTAGGGAAAATACATAGTTTGCAAAATTATTTCCTAAATAATTTAGACATCTATTTTCAGGTCCCGTGCTTTGGTGTACCAGAATCTACATTTTAAATATTAACAAAAATTAACAATATTTTTGCACATTTATATACAAGTAGAGGAAGTACCACTAGAGGATCATCAGAATCTATACATCTTTCTGGGCATTTGCTATTTGACATTGATCTTACATATTCTTCATGACTCACTTTTGTAGCATAAGCTTTAAGGCCATGTGTACTTCATTTTACTACATGACACCTTCCACCAGCAGACCTTAATTTTGATACTTTCAAACTGTGTTTCTTACAAACGATTAAACAGCTCATTTGGTATTGCAACATTATAATTAGCTTCATATCACTTCTTAAAAACATGTTAAACCTATTCAAAAAATTACAGTTTTATTCAGATGAAGTTTTAATTTTGAGAGCATGAACTCAGCCCCAGCTGAAATCAAGATAACACTAAAGGAGGTCATGTCATTATCTTAAAATAGATTGTGCTGGTTTTGGCTTGGGTAGAGTTAATTTTCCTCACAGTGACTGGTGTGGACCTGTGTTTTGGATTTGTGCTGAACACAGGGTTGACAACATAGAGATGGTTTTGTTATTGCTGAGCAGGGCTCACACAGAGCCAAGGCCTTTTCTGCTATGGCCACACTGGTGAGGGGACTGGGGGTGTGTGGGAGGAGACACAGTCAGGACAGGTGACCCCAGCTGACCAAAGGGCTATCCCAGACCATGTGACATCATGCTCAGATATAAAGTGGGGGAAAGGAGGAGGATGGGGGAATAGTTTGAGTAACAGCATTTGTCTTCCCAAGTCACCATTATGCGTGAGGAAGGCCTTCTCTCCTGGAGATGGCTTGAAGTTACAAGCGAAGAAGGTCTTATGTGAAAATGTGATCTAAATGCAACAATATCATAGTTACAAAAACATCAATTTTCACTTGGAAATGCTATTTTCAGTTCATTAAAATTGTATCTGTGTATCTAGAAAGAAAATTATTGGGGTGTGGTTGAAAAATTGCTTCTGGATACATATTTTAAATATTAATAATATATTTTGACTTTTGTTTAGATCTTGTATATTGTGTGTTGCATTATTATTTCTTAATTATGTTTTGTCACCAGCAAGTAATTAATTTTCCTCATACTTTTCTACTTGAAAGACTTCAAGAACCTTAAGGCATTCTGTGAAAGCTTTGAACTTTAGATTTCCTTTGTACTTTCTATTTCTCTCCCTATTCTGCTGGTTCATACTTACATTTTGAAAAACATTGCAGAAAAGGTCACTTTTTCTGAGTGAAAAAGAGAGCTGTAGCAGTACTAAAACAACACAGCATTTGAGTAAATAGAATGGAAAGTAAACCTTCACAAACATAGTTTATGAAGGCAACAGAAACTCTTGTTGAAACAATTTAGTAAATTGGTTTTTAGTGACACTGTTATCACTAGAACTTACATCTCCAATCTGAAGCTAATACAGAATTGAGCAGCCTTGGTGTTCAAGTTTTCTAAACCACAATTGAAATAATTTTTGAGTCATCTAAGCCCTGATGTTTTTCAAATTTTCCCAGGTATCTCATACTTTCCACACAAGAATCATTTTATTTATTATAGACCTCTTGGAAACAGAAACCATTAGCTATTATCTAGGAGTGTCATTTCATATACAGGCAAGTAAAATCAGCCAAGTACCTTGAGTTTAGTCTTCTAAAAGGAAAAGGCCACTGCTATTTCGGAGCATTTCCAAACAGTCTTAAGTACGTGATTCCCAGGTGGAACAATCAGCTTTCTGTAGCAACAATTCAACAAAGGATGTACAATGTCTTCCCAAAATATTGTTGTTTAGGCGTAGTTTTGAAACACCAATGGCAAGACTTGACAGCTGCATAATTTATTGTAAGGATCACTGTTTTTGATACATTTAAGGTAACATTGTGTACTACCTCAGGTGTATTTTATATCATTTTTAATTCTGTAGTGTTACTTTTCCTGCAGAGCACGTGTTCAGCTATAGCAGTAACCTACTGGTGTTAGCCAAGCATCTGAAAAAACACAGTGTCATTAATATTAACAACATTAAATTTTTTCATTAGTTTATAAAAATAAATAAAGTACAGTTTCAAGAACTACAAAAGGCAAATTTATCTATTGCAAACAATCTCTCTCTTCAGTGCCAAAAATGCCATAAGTGCAAAGAGATGACATATGGTCACAAAACCAGACAGGCTGATAGCGGGCAATTGGGTAAGTGAACAGTGAAAAGGACAAAGTATAACAACCTAAGTCAGCACTTGCCATGCCAGGCTGTCGGTTTGGTTTCTAAAGAGATGCAATGTCTAAGGAAAGAAAGCTTAAGAAAAATCTTAATATTGACAAATGCAAAGAATTTTGCACTACTGCAATAGCAATAGTGGTCATGTTGGACTTGTCGATTTTCTGTCTGAAAAATTCACCAGATCCCTACATAGTAATGGAAATGAAAGCAGAAAGCAGAAAATTCTATGTATGCATAAATGGCCACTTAAATTACATGGGGTATAAATGTCCAAGTGAGATGCCATTACTGCATATGCAAAATATTGTTTCTGGCCCATGAAGAAATTCTATCACACACAGCTCCTCCCTGTGAAGGTGATTTTGTTCATACTACTAACCACCAGAAGTCACACATGTTTGCTGCTGGCTTCTTGATCAAGATATGTCCCACTCCACAAATACAGCTCTGGGGCTCTGGCAGGAAGGGTGTAATCCTGCAGAAGAATGAGCAGAACCATCAGGAGTGTGGTACAGCTCCTTGGAGAAGGAAGCAGCTGTCCTGAGAACATGCAGCAAGCACTCACAGCATTAAGAGCTGCTCCAGTAACTGAAATAGAGTGCCTGGAAATTGGATCAGCATACCTGAGATGCATTGAGCAACTCAATATAAGTGCCTCTGCATCATGGAATTTGATTTCAGACTTTTCTGAATTCAAGAATAATTTTGAAACAAGAGAGGTTGTTTGAAACAAAATACGCTACTCTTTCTAATGGCCCATGTTTGCCATTACAGGCACTTATTTCACCTAATGTATGGAAGAACAAGATATAAGATGAAATCATAGCCAGTTTTCTGCCTAGACTTTTCTGTCTACATCCGCTTTCATTGACTGGATATTTTAGTTCCACAAATTCAGCACATTGATAACTGTACTGCTGCTTCCACTGCTGAGCTCTGAGGAATCTCCAAATGCTAGAACATTGGCCATTCCCTTAACCACGTGTTGTGGGTCTGCAATTCCTCTGTGCAGTGCCTCAATCACTATCCTTGTGATAGTGCAAAATGCAATATCCTTGTGAATCACTGCAAAATGCTGCTGGATTGTGCCATTCCCCCTGTAGCAAGTCTGGATATTCATTTCCCTCCTTGGCCAATCAAGTCCTAGAAATGACCATCACGTAGCCACCACCAGAACATGTTCTTCTTATTAAGAGAAAAAAACTGTTTGAAAATTATTCAGAAGAAAAAATCAAGTAACTATATTCTTGAAGAGATGGCTGTTGAGTGACATTAGCCATGTTATACCATACCCCAAAAATTCTGTGTTTCAAAGCATATCCAGGAGAAAGTGTTAAATGAGTGAATCACTCGATCAATTACTCTGTGACATGTGAGGTGCTATCCAAGAAGCTGTTGTCTCAAATCTGTATTGATGCCTCTGTGTTTTTCTAGAAAGAACACCCAGACTCTGGCAGACTCTCACTTGAAACAAGTAAAGATCACAAACAACTACTGCAGCAGTTTCTGCTCTTTGTCTGGTGTGATTAATAAGTTACCAGGTCCTGTCATATCCAGCAACAGACCATCATTTCTAATGAATTTGAGGACTTTGCTAGGAACCTCATTCATTTAAGCTAACACCATCAATCAGGCTGAATAAATGATGCAGACAGTTAAAAGTGCCTTACAAAGAACTGCTGAGGGAGACTAGCCAACAAGACTTGTCAGATTCCACAGCTGGGCAAAGACACTCTCTGAGCAGCAGTACTACAACACAGACTGAACCTATGTCTCTGTTGAATGTGTGGGATTTTATTCCACCACCAAGCAGCCCCCATTCACAGCCCAGCTCTCCTTACTCTTCTTACTCAAGAAAGACACAGTGCTGCTGTGCTTGCAGTACAGGGGGGCTTGCAGTCTCCAAGAAAACCTGCCCAGTTGAGGGAGGTAAATATATCACAGATATGTGCTACATGTACACATTGCAGAGATGGGTATTTCATATAAAGAGAAGGAATGTGTATGTACAACTACAATTTTGGTGAATAGAATGAAAGTTTACACAGCTTGTAGGGAGATAATACAAATAGAGATGAAAGAGTAAAATCTGGATTTAAAGATTATCCCAGAAACCTCATAGACAGACCAGGCAGTAGAGGCAGGAAGTTATACATGCCTGGTATGTATATTATGTATATGCTGTGAGTAACTGTACAATTGCTGACCATCTCAGTGGTGGTGTAAAGCATGGAAATACCCTGCGTTTGAGCCTCATTGCATGTGAGTTAATCATCAAATTGCTCTAGTAAAACAGCTCTATGGATCTTCTGCAGAGACGCTCTGTCATCAAAGGACAAGGTCCTGGCTAAGACGGGGGAGGTTTTATTCTCACTGTTGCAGGAAACCTGTCATCATGTGCACTGCAAGTTTCAAAGAATCTAGGAGCACAGGGAAAGAATTTTAGGAAACTTAATTTCTTCACATAATTTGGTTTAGAGGAATGAAAGACTTCCAGGTGATTTGTATTCTTCTTCTGTACTTGTGTTGAGTGTGGGAATACTCAGGGCAAGAATGGAGAGAATGTTGTCTCTTCCTAGTCCCACATGCTTTTCTTTCAGAAAGGGGCCTTTGCCAAACATGCACTGGTGAGAGATACAATTTGCAACCCATAGAGTTTCAGAGCCAGGAGGGATGAGCAGAGTTGAATGCATCCCTCTTTACCAGCTGTTGGCAGGCAAAGGATTATCGCACGCCTAAGTAGACAGAAACAACAGACAATTGCAAACCAAGTCATCTGTGCAGAACCCTTTAGTAGGCTTGAGAAGATGAGTACAGAAAGCAAGTTCAAGAAATAAGGAACAAAAGTAGTTGCTTGGAAGGCTTGCTATTGATGGTAGCTTTTGATAAAATTTATTTCTTCATTCATTTTATCTGAGCTGCTCCTAAAGACTGGAAAAATGGTTCAGGGTCCTTAGAGCTCTTATTCCAACCCTGCCTTGTCCCTCCTCTTTCTCTGTCCTGTTTCTCCTATTCCTATCAGCTTGGCCATGTTCTGTACACTTCTGGTGACGTCTTCATGGTGTGGAGCTCACCAGTCTGCTAGGGCAGTGTCCGAAACATGATCAGTAAGAACACAGTCCAACCCTCACTACATAATTGCTGAGAGAGAGAGCTGCACCCTTGCTTTCTACGTGTTTTGTGCAAACTTTACAGGCTTGTAGCTGCTTCTGCATTTTGGTGCTCCTAAAGGATGAAGTATTACTCGAGATGGATGCCTAGGTCTCTCAAGTGCATCTTGTGTACAGTCAAATTAGCCTGTCTGGTCTGGTCTGAAGCAGCCACATAATGATCAATGTAGCACTGGGCTTGCGTGGATTTTAATTGCATCTTAGACATCTAATTTCCCATCTTACAACATAGAGACATATACAGGCAACAAGGAGTTGGAAGTATTCATGCCAGATGGGTACTGTTGAGGACAGTGCTTGGAAATTGATCTTAATGGGAGGGAAGAGCACAGGAAGGTGCAAAAACATAGAAAAACAATTTTTACTAACAACACATGGGAATGGAAAGGCTGAAGCTAGAAAAGTAGTCACTAATGCTGACAGACTGCAAATAGGGATGGGAGAGAAAAGGCAGATTAAACAAATGAGCATAGATGAAGGCAGCTGGTTGTGCCTGGGAAGGATGATGATTCAACAACTCAGTGCTACTCAGCAAGAGACAATCTTTGTGAACACACAGCTAAAGTGAACTTATTATTTATATTAAAGCTGCTTGAAACAAGTGTGAAAATAGGTCACAACTGCAACAGCCTAAAGTAGCATGAGCAGAACATGTTCTGCTGTGAAGCAAAGAGTCAGAAGTCTAAAATCTGAGCAGTTGTGTGAGTGAGAATTACCAGGGAAGTGCTCTCAGAAGAGAAGTATCTGTATCTTAACTGAATTCTCCTTTTTTTATATAATAGTTTGCTAAAGATCACAACAGAAGCATCTAGGAAATCGAAGACAAATAGATCACTATAAAGGCAGAAACTTTACTTGTGGTTGTGGGCTGTTAATGAGGAGTCCTGAAAACCGAAGATTTAAATATGAAACAACTACTTATCTTTATTGCCATATGTTTCAAAAACAAATCCTACCTATGGTGCTATTAGCAACATCAAAGCTTTTGAAATTTTTCTGGAAGTATTACATTTTCCATTTGGCTCAAAGACACAGAGGAAGGCTTTGCAAAGCCTTTGGGAATATATCACAAGAACAGTTACATATATTAATAAGAAAATGCCCTGGCCTTGTAACAAAAAGACCAGCTTGCTCATTATAACCAAGTCCAGAGGGACATATGCAGGTGAGTCGAAGTACAGGTGGACTAATAAGCAAAAATACTGATACCAGCTCATTTCCATTTCAACAGGAGCTTGATATTACATATTAGATGAAAAAGGTTGGAAATCTTTCAAAGAAAAATGTGCTTGGTATTTCAAAAGCAGCTATCATTTTAGCATATTGTGTGGAACTAAAGGCCAGAGGAAAAGATTACTTTTCAAAATGCTCGCTCTTCTTTTTTTTTTTTTTTCTTGCTCAGCTACTGCCCAGCAGAAATAGTGAAAATGTAGATTTTAACCTTTCAGATATGTACTTCACATGATTTCACTGATTGTAATATTAGGCTTTCATATTTCTCTGTGAGGCAGTTGATGATAGTGATGAAACAAATGGCATCACATGATTACAGACATCATGCCTTTGATTGACCAAGAATTCAATTATAGACATTCACAGAAAGAGTATAAAAGATTCTAAAGCTTTAACCTGGTAGGTAAAGTCATCCTGTGCAGTGTTTTTACACACTTTCCATCATGAAAGTAATCAAAAAAATGTAAATCTTTTTCCATGAACTTGGTTAGATCTTAGATGCTGGACTATGACTCAAACACAAATGGCCATGCTAAGCATCTGAAATGTTTGCCTTAACAAAAAAGTAGTTCAAAATCTATATAATATTAGTAAAATATACTATTTCATTTAATAGCAACATAAGAATTTCTCATAAGCAGATTTTCATTAGACTACTCCCAAATGACTGTGTCTATTATAGTCTATAAATAGAATGCCAACTAACAAGAAACAGACTGGGTTTTGTGCTTGAGAATCAAATGGTCTGACCAATGATGCCTTCTGTTAGTATTAAATACAGTTCACAGACAAAAATTACATATGTGAACATATGTGTACAATTGGCACTTCAAAATGCACTACGTGTTATGGTCAAGCAATGAAAACAACTGATGAGAAGTTTTAAATTCTGAATGTAGATGTGGAAATACTGCAAAATAGGACTTCTTGTGAAAAAGAGGTGAATAAAACCCTACAAAATTTAAATCTGACACTACTTCCTATTTATTGCAGAGTGCATCTACTTCATGCAAAGTTCTGAGGTGGACAGTCATGAATTTTGTGCAGAAGAACTACCTTGCAGGAATGCTTTAAATTCACCATGTACCAAAAGCCAAAGGCAAACAAAACATCTAAGTAAATAGTAGTAGGAATGTCTTTTTGACTCTAGAAGGGATAATGAATCCTATCACTAAAACACAGCAGTAAGCCTAATTTTAAAGTCACATGTCAGTTATAACTTTGAAATCTGCATTTTTTGTTTCATTTCTACTTTTAATATAGTTTCCTACCAAATTGGTACATAAAAAATGTCAAGAGAAAACAGCAGGCAATCATCAGGTAATTATACACACTCAGACTCTAAAGGGGCTGGATAACCTGGGTAACTCAAACTCACGTATAATGCATGATAAATGTAAAACCTGGTCATAAGAACACACTGCAAGGGTGCAGTGGGAAAAGGGCAGTGCTGCTGATGACTGTGGAGCAGGGAAATCCCCCAGCTGGCACCCGGCAAGCAGTCAAGAACACACTGTGCACTCAGCCTGGGCATGCCTGCACTCCTCCTGAAATGGAACCAGCTCATGCAGAGCCAGCTCCGGTGCCTCCACAACAAGGGCACACTGAACCCTGAGTCTGAGAGATTTATCCTTGGATAATCAAGGGTTGGCTGTACCTAGGAGCTCAGCCCATTTATTAAACATGTCACCTCTAACAGAGGCTACAATGAGCAAAGGGATGTTTTTCCCTGCCATATGCTGTTTACTGAATGAGGTTCAAGTGCTTGAACCCTTCAGTGCATTAGCTGCTAAGATAACACTTCTCATAACGACTTTACCCAGCGTTATGGATGTTTCTTTAGCCTGTCATTTTGTTAGTTTTCGATTTTTTACAAAAGCTCAACTTGGAGAACTAGTTTGCACTGAAAAGACTAAAAGTATTATTCTTTCTTTTTTTTCTATTTCAAACATTTAAATTTATTAATGTAATTCCTTACCTGTGGTTTGATTCTGCAAAGCACTACCATTTCCAGTTTCTCACATGCTTAGTGTAGCCCTTAAAAATGCTTCGCAGATTTGTATTTTATTCTCTGATTGCATTACACTTTATTTAAAGGAAATGGTAATCTCACGTGTTCTGGAGGTGATATGAGCACTAAATCATATATTTAAAGTGCATTAAAATCTTCAACTGTAAGGGACTAAACAAGTCTGAAAATATTATTACTAATACTCACCAAGAGAAATAAGACTAATTGCTGGTTTTTTACCTTCTCATACAATTGCATTTTCATTGTCTCTGATGAAAGGCATTGCTGTCAGCCCATCTGTTTAGCTTCAATCATAGGATCTAGAAACATTTTTACTACAAACTTTGGGAACCACTATGAAACACACAATATGACTGAAGACTGCTGTGGAAGTTTATGCCAATTTTTAGCAATGTCTTTTAATGTTTTTATTTACTCCTGGGAAATGTATAATTCTGACAGACTACAACCTAGAGTGCTCATTTCACTCTAACACATACTAAATTTATAACTTCCCCTTCAAATTACTAATGTTTAAAAAAGAATGTAATTAGTACCATTCTTTAACCCACCAAAAAAGCATACTTTGCTTTTAAAACATTCAAATCTTCAAGAATTCTATGTGGCTAATTTTCTTGAATAACTACAGTAAAGTCCAGTAACAACAATATCCAAATCCAAGGCAACAGGCTATTATGTAAAAATGAAAAAATATATTTTAATCCAAGACAATTTAGAGCCAAATATCTAATTTAAAATAATTTTAACCCTAATGTATGTAGTTGTATGGCTACAGTACGGCTAAACGCACAGTTAAAAACATAATTAGACCAATAATTTTCTACAAAGAAATATGCTGCTGTTATCTTAGTGGGAGATAACCCTGGCCTTTAACTTGAAATAACCCTGCAAGTCACCTTCCTGATAAACAATGCAATATTAATATCACAGCTGGGAGCAGTTCTCTGAACACTCACAGCAGGTATCAAATTTGTTGCTTAATTTTTGTTGGAATGTAGCATCCCTTTCTAATGGATATCTTTAGCATCAAGTAAGAGGAAAAAGTAGAGTTCAAGATATAATTAAGGTAATTTCATATTAAGCTAAGGGACAAAATTATCCACAGAGCAGCAAATATTAAATCATGAAATGCATAAAAGTAACAAATTATTCAAGCCACATTTTAATGGTATGATTAAAGATTCTTAGTTACCACTAATAGAAAAATAAGCATAAAAAATTGAAAAAACCCAAATACCTGGGGAAACCCTTGTGTCTGTGTTCAGCTTATATTGAGATTCCAAGTCAAATTGCATGATTTATTATGGTGTCATGGATAAACTTTCAGGACGGCCTGTTGCAATAGGGCAAGGATAATTGTTTTACAGTGAAGAAGGGTCAAATTAGATTAGACATTTTTGTTTGTTTGTTTCTTTGTTTCTTTGTTTCTTTGTTTTTTTACAATGAGGGTGGTGAAACACTGGAACAGATTGCTCAGAGAGGTGGTGGATGCTCAGCCCCCTGGAAACATTCCAGGTCAGGTTGGACAGGCTCTGAGCAACCTGATTTGGTTGAAGATGAACCTGCTCATTGCAGGTGGGTTGGAGTAGATGTCCTTTAAAAGACCCTTTCCAACCCAAACTATTCTATGATTCTATAACCAACATTTTCTTTTTTTTTTTTTTTTTGAGATCTCTATTAAAAAAAAATATGTATCAGTAACAATATTAAGCACTTCCTAGATTCTTAAACACAAGAAACACTGTTTTCACTAGAAAAGAGCAAAAGCCTGACAGCTATTTCCTCCACTTTCAACACCACTAATCCCAACATAACCATTCCTCACCTTTTAGTATGCACCAAGGTGAGAGGCTCTCTTTTTGACAAAAACCACATTATTTAGTAACAGACTAAAAATCAAATGTAACACAGATGTATAGTAGGCCACTGTGCTCAGTTATGAGATTATTCCATATTGTATAGCCAAAGAATTATCTTGGAAAAAAAAAACCCAAAAAGCTGTACTTACTGTAAGATTTCCATAAGTGACATAATTGTCAATTAGGAAGCTGTGATAAATGACAGCGAGTGTCATGGCTTCTCTTCCCTTCC
Organism: Phylloscopus whistleri; assembly: GCA_017589585.1. Classification (NCBI taxonomy): domain Eukaryota; kingdom Metazoa; phylum Chordata; class Aves; order Passeriformes; family Phylloscopidae; genus Phylloscopus; species Phylloscopus whistleri. The sequence goes on along the minus strand of JADMLD010000041.1, from coordinate 374,192 downwards.
GTCAACACTCAAGATACAAAATCAGGGATTTTGGCTAATAAAAAAAAAATCAAAATAGAAAACTATGTTTCCCAAGGAAAAACAAAACTGCACTCAAAATTTGAAAAATATTTCTTTTGTGTTTGATGTTTATGACAATCACATTGTAAGGAATTATTTTTTTTACAGTATTTAGTTTTTTGGAGGTTTTTGGTTTTGTTTTTTTAAAGTGTCTTTTACATTGTTCTTATCGTAGCTCTGGCAATTTCAAAGAGCAAGGAGATTTTATAGCTACAGAATGCTCAGCACTTTATGCACCAGAACAGTGAAAAAGAAACTTCTGAAATCCCATAGTCAGCAGCTCTTATCCACATTTGCTTGTAATTCTACATAAAATAAAGTGAGATTAATGAGAATGTTAGCTGTTGCACCTGTCAGTGTTATATGCTGATGGAATAAACACAACACCAAAAGTAGAGACTGTGTGTTACAACATATTAATGTTTTGCTGCACAACCAAAAAATGCCAGTCAGTGATTTTCTGTTGCCATTCACAGAACTCTTCCTCTCAAATTACTTTTGTAATCTTACGTGTTAAGACATATATATATGTTTACATGCACACACACACATATATATACATATGATGTCCAAAAGTTAATCTTAAATGTATTCTCCAACACTAAACTCATTTTTTTAACAAATACAGGTTTACATTCTTATAAAAATAATGCAAAAAATCTCCAGTGAAGGCTGACCAGCAAAACATCTGCACAGTATGACAAACAACAGTGGATCTAAAGCAATATGAAAAAGTATCTGGACTATCCCACTCAAGTAGCCACTAAAACCACATGTTAAAAGGTTTATAGAAAGGGAAGTGCTGAGTCCTGCATCTGAGTCACAACAACCCCCTGCAGTGCTACAGGCTGGGGGCAGAGTGGCTGGAAAGCTGCTTGGGAGGGGCCTGGGAGTGCTGGTAAACAGCTGCTGAACATGAGCCAGCTGTGTCCAGGTGGCCAAGAAGACCAGTGACATCCTAGCCTGTATCAGCAATAGTGTGGCCAGCAGGACCAGGCAGTGATTGTCCCCCTGTACCCAGCACTGGTGAGGCCACACCTCAAATCCTGTGCCCGGTTCTGGGCCCCTCACTGCAAGAAGGACATTGAGGGACTGGAGCATGTCCAGAGGAGGACAACAGAGCTGGAGAAGGGTCTGGAGCACAAGGCTTGTGAGAAGATGCTGAGGAAGCTGGGGTTTTAGGCTTGGAGAAAAGAAGGCTATTTTTATCATTCTCTACATCTACCTGAAATGAGGCTGTAGCCAGGTGGTGATCAGTCTCTTCTCCCAGGCAGCCAGCAATAGGATGAGAGGATATGGCCCCAGGATGAGCCAGAGGAGGTTCAGGTTGGACATCAACAGAAATTTCTTCAGAAAGAGGGTTGTTAAGGATTGGAATGGACTGCTTAGGGACATGGCGGAGCCACCATCCCTGCAGGTGTTCAAGCAATGATTGGATGTGGCACTTGGTCTAGTTGAAAAAGTAAAAAAGGTTGGATCCAATTATCTTGGAGTTAAATGATTCAGTGATTCTTTGAACTTTATATTCAAAAAAAAAAAAAAAAAAAAAAAGCAAGCAGCTTTGCATTTACCTGACCACACTGTCTTGTATCTCTGGGTTGTGAGGTAAAAAGACACAGCAGCTTATACACAAGAAAAAACACCCAGAAACAGAAGAAATCATGAAAAACCTTCCCAACAACAGAGGGTCCAGACAAGTGAACCCTCCTTAAGCTAGGACTAGAAGATCATGAAAGAATCAAAGCAGTGTGAAATGTAATGGGGTGAAATGTAATACTACTACCAAGTGAACTGATGGCTGCACTAACGACAATAAATTTCTTATCTGAGGAAAACAAGGCACGTGAAAGACAAGACTATCTAATCGGATAAAATAATGTCTGCATGATTTGGCTTTGTGAAAACAATGAATGTTATCCTAAAATGTGTAAAAGCCACAGCACAATAAAAACTCATTAAATGTAATCTATCCAATTCTCTCTTTCTTCAGAAACAGTTAAACAGAATCAGATGCAGAAAATAAATCTACTAGAGGTCAGAGGAATCAAATAGTAGCACATGACAAAATCGTATCTTGTGCATCCTAGCAAACCAAAACACATTAAAAAAAATCTGATTGTTCTTTTAATGGAAGATTTATGTAAACTGAAGAAGTAGCAGCACTTAAAAAGAATAAATTGACTAAAGAGAAGACTGGGCATTTTAAAGTGTTTTCTAACCAACAAAGTAGTGATAGTGAACAAAGTGATAGTTCTTAAGTTCATGCAGATGTACATTTAAATTTATATAGGATGATGTACATTTACTTACTAATGCAAAAGATTAGCTCTTTAGAAACTGGAACATTGCTCCCACACTCACATCCTACTTTGCTACAAGCCAGCTAGTAAAGCTGGGAGTTGAACAGAGAGAACAGTAAAAGAAAAAGCTAAAGGTCTCTCAATGGGTTACTAGAGGAAATCTGTTATTTTATCTTTACCCTTTTTCTTAAGATACAGAATGTATTCCTAAATGAGGATTGAGAGAGGAAATAAGCCACCTCACCCAATTCTGTATGATAATTGATTGCTTTCCTATAAAAGGAGATTTAGAAGAGATATATAAAAGAATTATATATAAAATTGATTCACTACTAACCTGCAGAAAGAAGACCAATCCTGTGATAAGAGGAATATCTATCACACCACTCCCACACAGCCACACTAGAAAGACCTAAGAAGCTCTAATCTTTGCAGACCACATTATAATGATATGATCAATTATATTTTAGCTCAAAGAAATAAAATTATTATTGTATCCCATTAATTTACATACTCTTTAAAGCAAAAAATGAATCAGACTGAGACTGATTCCTGGCAGACCTCAGTTGGAGCTAATCCTTCATAGTCCTCCTCAGCAGAACTACTTAAGCAATCATGAATGTGTGGGTTTGTGGCTGCTGTATTTGCAGGAATTGTACCAGCCCCAGAGTTATTACTTTAGAGGGACTGCACTTCCAGAGAACAGAATAAGGAGCATCCTTATGTCACCAACTGGGCAACAAATATTAGCAGTTTTGAAACACAAAGGTATACAAAACCAATAGTTAAGGAAAGGAAATAGGTTTTCAAACCTTACATATTAAGCTATGTTTCTCATAAGAGAACTGTAACAACATGAAGCTAAAGGTTGCAGCTCTCTTCACTAGGCTCTTCCATTAAATAAATATGGCAGATGAATAAACCTTCTGTGATGACAAGAAGTTAAACTGCTTTAATCTGCACGTCACACTGATAGCTGCCTGTATTGCCACGAAGAGTCAGAGCCCAGTAAAACTGAAGCAAAATTGATTATGCCAGACTGATCTACTCATACTAGAAAACAGAAGCATGTAATAAAATCAAACTTTTGCAAATATTCTATACATGTTACTATGGAAACTTAATAGGCAGTTTATTTTTTTTTCCTTTTTCTTTTCACACATTTTCATTTACTAGAAAATCAAACAATGTCATAAAATCACTTAATCATTTTGATTGGAAAAGACTTTTAAGATCATGAAGTTAACCTGACTGCCAAATCCACCACTGAGCCAAGTCTTTCAGGAAGATTCAAAATCTTTTGTAAGCTGAGAGGAGGTGTGAGGTAGCATTCATTATTTATTTTCCTAAAAACTATCATACTCAGAAAGAAGTTCCACCCTCCAATCAGGGAAAGAAGAGTTACACACTCAGAGAACAAATTCAGCAATCCTTGCCTAAGAATTTTTGGCAAATGCTTCAAATAAAAATTAACATCGCCCCCAACTTAAATGATTTTAAAATGCAAACAAAAAGGAGGAAAAATACACGATATGTGGTTTAAGAATGGAGGAAAATCTATAATGTGATTTGGGAAGAACATGCAGGAACTGGGGTTTTGTCTCTTCTTTGTGTCAAACAAATCTTCTCTTGCTACTCTGAAAGATTTTTTAATTGGTCTCTCTGATACAGTAAATAAATAGTGACTGACACTAAAAGGTATAGATTAAAGCTAATGGAAGAGAATGTTTTATGGTGGATGTTTCATTTTACAAGATTTAATTCCACTGATAATTTTAATGTCAAAGAGGAAAGTGAGGACACTAAGACCCCAAATGATAAATATCAGACAGGTCCATCAAAGTCCAAACAGGAATGTACTTGTGACTCCACTGTGTTCTGGGTTTTGTATTAAATCATTCTTAGCCATTTAGGAAATAAAAATGCTTTCTCTCACCTTGCCCTACCCTTGTTTTCAGCCGTCTATGTCTGTCCTGGCTTTTTGTCTCTAAGAAGCATCTCACAACCCCTCCTTGGACACCAGCCTGCTTTGCCCATGCTCAGCCCAGGAGAAGCAGCACCACCCTAAGGCTGGTGTATCAAAAGGTCAGAAATAGAGAAGTGGGGAATGGCAAGCCAATGCCAACATGCAGCATCCTAAACCATAACAAGCTTTCAAAGGAAGAAAAGGAATAATTTTAATAGTGATAAACAAGTTCCATGGGACCAGCCATTTTGGATATTTAAATTAAAATGCCAGATCTGTTTTTGCCTTCTGTCTGTATACACTGCTGTGATCATTTCAGATAAATATCCTGTGTCTTTTGTTGTTGACTTCTTAAGAAATAGCATGATTGAATATGATGTTTCCTTCCCCCTCAGACAACTCCTCTTGAATTTTAATGCTTCATGATTCTCTTGTCATCTTTGTAGAGAACAGTATTTTCCATAAACACTCACTTCAATATAAAATTTCACAAAGCCAAAATGACAATGAGGCAATGCTAAAATTACACACCTAAAACTGGAAAATCAAGTCCACAGCATAAAGTACAAGTAATAGAAATAGCTGATAGATGTTTAACTTTTAGGATAGCTTTTAAAATTCTTTTAATAGAATAACTTTCAAATTGAGTAAAATTGGCCATTTTCCCTTTCATTTCTTAGAAGTTTTTAAAGATAAGAAAATTCACTACATAATGATGTAGCAATATTAGCACAGATATTATGACATTTCGGTTTTGTAAGTTCTTGACTCTAACAGTGGGTAGGACATCTACCTCAGTACCTTTGCTCTGATCATTAGACAGTACACTTACATAAATTCTGGTGACTTTCTGAAATAAAGCAGAAAGTTTAAAAACTAAAAAAAAAACCAAAAAAAAGGACAAAAATATAGACTCCAACATCTTATTAGATGTTATTTAATAATTTGTCTACTTTTTGTATGTGTGTCTGTCTTAAGAAATAAAAATGCATAAAGCTTTATTACTTGTGCACTGCAAGGCCAGCCACAATTTACCACATGCACCAACTTTTGAGCAGTATGCTATGTCAATCCTTGGGTCTCCACATTAAAAAAGTGGCATCTGAAGGAAATAGGTGTTTGCTAAATAAACAAAAATTACCTCTACACAGAGATTTCAATAGTAGCCACAGCCTGCATGAGAAACTAGAGGGCCAAACACTTGCCTTGACTTACCTGGTGCAGGCATCTGCCTGTGCAGCAGGAAAACATTCACCAGAGAGCTGGGTTGGTGGGAACTAGGACATCCCAAGATATCTTGCTGCCTATAATCTCCCTTTTAAATTTTTTTAGAGACGTGGCTGCATCTGATGAGAAAGTGTCCTTATGCATCAGTGAGGCACCTGCACAAGCTGCCAACCAAGTGAACAACCCAGGACAGCTGAAATGACAGCCTGAAAAATGCTGATCTGGCTATTGCTGCAGATACCCCAGCAGAATGTAATCACAGAGCTCTGTGGACTATAGAAGAAGATTCTCACCTCTCCAGTTGCATCTGAACCTTCTCTCTAGCAAACAACTCAGTTTTTTTAGCTGGACTGAGGATTTATATCTACAGCAGCAAAAAAAAAGTAGTAAATTATTTTGAGTATGCTGCAGAATTTTACTCACAAAGGCAGTAAATTAAGAAAACATAAACAGTGAAATTATGTAATTCAGCCCTTATTAAAAAAAAAAAAAACAAAAAAACCAAAAAAACCACAAACAACCACAACCCTATGAATTGAAAGAAAAAGAAGGAAGCATAGCATTTTATAAAGAAAATGCCAATCTCTAGTTTCCATTGTGCCACCCAAAGAACTCGCATTTATTTAGACCAGCATGTGACCATAAGAAGTAACACTTAAGGAATGCCAAAAAGGAAACCAGCTGTTTTCCATATGTGTGGCATGATGGAAATGAGAAAACAAAGACAATTAAGAAACAACAAAAGCTGATGTCTTCTAAAGTTTTTAACTTTGCTACAAATGAAATAAAATGTGATAGAGTGGACTAAATACAAAAATCCCTCAGTCTTCAACTGCTGATAGAACAATGTATTCCAGCTGGAAAAAATTGCATGAGGAAACAGAGCTTTTTTAATTACCAGTAACAAAAGCACCAAAATGCACACAAAAACCCACAAAACTGAGAAATGTAAAAGAAAAACAGCATCACAGTGGAAAGCATAAAGAATTAATTTATAAGCGTTGGAAGAGGAGCATGACCAACATGACCCAGCAATGTGCATTCACAGCCCAGAAAGCCATCCTGTACATCTTGATCCTCCCTCCTCTTGGAACTTCTATCAGCTGAACACAACTGGAATCATGAGTGGTAGTTAATGTTTGTTCTCTTCTGTACTTTTTCTGTCTTTTTCTAATTACATCTTCTCAGAATTTTAAGTAACATTTTGAAAAACCTAATGTCAGATGGGCTTGGAGTTTGCTAAGTTGAATGGGCTAATCTAATGTTTTTTTGAATGTTTTAAGTTAATTGAATGTTGCTCAAATGTTTTTGCCAAAGTTCTCTGATTTTCTAAGTTGCCAGTAAAAGTTGTTTGTTTTTTTTTTTTTTGCTTTGACCTCTTGAGAGTATTTTGTTGGTGTTTCTCCCATGCATCTAAGTCAGAGTACGTAAAGTAAGCCCTTTTAATTGTCTCATCAAGTGAGGTTTTAGTGGCCCTACTCCCTGTTGGGGCAAGTCTAGAACCAAGTTGATCATTGGGCTGGAGCACCTCTCCTAGAAGGACAGACTGAAAAAGTTTGGGTTCTTCAGCCTGGGGAAGAGAAGGCTCCAGGGAGAACCTTATAGCACCTTCCAGCACATGCAGGAAAGCTGGAGAGGAACTTTCTGCAAGAACATGTAATGATAGGACTAGGGGGGGACAGCTTTAAATTCAAAGAGGGTAAGTTTAGATGAGAATGAGATATTGAGAATTTTTTCCCTGTGTGGATGGTGAGGCACTGGAACAGGCTGCCCAGAGAAGGTGTGGATGCCCCACCCCGGGAGTGTTCAAGACCAGATTGGATGGGACTTCGAGCAACCTGGTCTAGTGAAAGGTGTCCCTGCTCATTAAGGTCACTTGCAATGCAAATCATTCTGTAATGGCAAGAGAAGAAAAGAAGCTGTATATGTCCAAGTAAGGGAGAAGAAAAAATCAGGAAGACAGCAGGAGTACTTAATGAGCATTTTTCAAGAGTATCTGACAAGAAAAGCCATTCAAAACTGAATTTATGATTAAGATGCTTCTCCGCAATCCAGTGAGCCAGAAGGATATCTTTCAGGCCATGGTTGGAGTAATTCATGTGCAATCCACAAAACTTGACCAAGAGGATGGCATAAAAGCTGCAATGAGAATTGTTAACATTAATTTGGCAAGAGTGGCAGCTCTCTTGTTCCTGTGGTGAAGTTACATTTTTAGAATCAGAAGGAGGCCAACAAAATAGTGGGATGAGGAAGCAGCAGTACAAACCCATAAGCAGCTAAAGAGAACACCTTGAATGTTTTCTTCATGAATGCCTGATAATCAAAACTGGACAGAGTTGGCATCCTGTTTGGCTTTGTTTTTCAGGAACACAGCCAGAGTAAACCCAAGAAAACAATCTAGAAGAGCACAATGTTTTTTTTAGGAAATAGAAGTTTTAATCAGAGGTGTTTACATTTCACAAACAAGAGTAATCCTTATGCTTACAAAATCCAATTCTAGAAGACAAACCTTCTGCTTTCAATTAAATCATGAATATGAGTAAAGACAAACCAAATCATCTGGGTGGTTCGAAGTATCTTGGCATTCATTTGTTCTTCAGATTCAATCAGAATATAGAAGCAAGATAAAAATCTTCTATTAGAGTGAACTTGTCTCAACTTGAATGAACAAAAAAAAAAAAAAAAAAAAAAAAGGTTTTCTTCTGTTTTGCAAAGTGGTAGGCATGGCTGATTAAAAAAAGAAAGGCTTCAGAATGGCTACAGGTATCCAGTGGCCCTCCCTACTCTCGATAATCCAGTCTCAAAAACTTCATGCTCTGGAAGACCGAAACTCCTTGTACCAAGGGACAATCCCAGTTTTACCATCCGCCACAAGATGAAAGAGAACCAACCACAACAGAGCACAAAAACAATCAACAAGTAACATCCCCAAGTTCAAATTTCTGCATAATACTGTCCATATAAATCATTTTTTCTCAAACAAATCTGTGTCATTCTTTCTACTGATGTGAAGAAGCCTAATTGGAAGGCGAGTTTCTGTTTTATGAAAACATCTGAGGGAAGATACTTATATTCAAATTCAGAAAGAAAAAAATCCCTGTTGCAAAATGAATAGGTACCTCCCTTGACAATCTAACCTGGCAGTTAGAAAACTCATCTGGGAGGTGGGAAGTCTATATTCAATCATTTGTTCTCTCTGATTTAAAGAACTGGCAACTTCTTCCTCCCACATAACTGCCCCAAGACTGAGGCTCATTTTCCCCTACCAAATTCTAACTTAGAAACATTTGTTGCTTCCCCTAACTAGCAAGGAATCATCTAAGCAGTACTATCAAATATAATCTGAATTGCATTTTTATAGTTAGCCATCTGCATCTTCTGTTCTGGCAGAGTTATATAATAAATTATAGAAAGGACTATCACTCCCGTGACATGCAAAAAATGACAGCAAACAGCAGCATATTTTGAAAAATATTCAGTTTCTGTGAATGCTGCAGTAGAAGACTGATAAACATTTATTTGTCCTGCCTTCCTTCCAGCAGTATTAATGAAATTTCAGCTGTGACAGGTCCAGTAAAAAAGTAAGAGAAAATTTGTTTTCCTGTATTTCAATTTGGTTTTATCCAGCTCATTCAGCAGTGATGTAGCAAAAAATAAAACTGAATAAATAAGGCAGAAGCTGCATGCAGTGAGGTCCCAGGAGACACCAAGTTAAGTTAAATTTTCTTTAAGAAAATTTATTCATGGCAGTATGCTTCCCAGCCCCAGGCAAGAGCCTTCCAGATTCTTAAATGTTTAACTCCAATGAAAAAGGTGAAGGTATTGCATCAAATTTAGCTTTGTGAAGTATAAATTGCACTGAAACTTGAAACTATCTTATTTTTGAACAAACCATACAATGAGAATACTCTTCATAAATTTTACAAAGAGGAAACGTCTTTGACAACTCTCAACCTTCTAAATTTTTGTGTTTTTTCAGGTGCCTTTATACTTTCTTTCTTACAGCTATTTCTCACACAGTCAATCAATCCTATGTCAGGTCTCTTTTTTTTCTGTACTCCTGTATTTTAAGGTATTTAATTTCTCCTGATAATGATATGTCTATTTCTTTTGTCTTCATTGCAGAATCTCTTGGTATTTAATGCTTTAAAACTCCTTTCTCCTCTTTCAGAGGATTAACTGGAGGTTTTCTTTCAAGAAGGTTGAAAATATGAACAATAGAGGCACCTGCTTGTTTTAAAAACCCTCTGTTTCAAAGGACCTCATCCATAAATTTTTAAACATTGTTTCCTAATTTAAAATTGAACTCCAACTACAAACTTCCAGCTTTTAGCCTTCACCGATTACTGCCACACTTACTCTTCCAGAACCCATTTGTTTCTAATCATGGTGTCCCCTCAATCCTCATTCCAACAACCTTTTAGTTGAAATACTTCAAGCCAGCAAACTTCCAGTCTTTCCACTAACACGCAGTCCAGGATTGCATCCCAGCTTATAGGTGGAATTATGAGCCCAGGCAGTATTCCAGCACTAAAACAGCAATATCTAGGTGCACCCCAGCACCCCTCAGCTCTCCACCACCACCCCTCCAGCACCTGGTTTTCTTGGAAAGAGAAGGAAGCTGTGTTTTCTCTCACTGACTTCTCAGTATAGACAACATATGGCTCAAAACTGTGAGGCAATCTGCTCAGAGTCTGGCTGCACTCTCAGCTCTAACTCAATACAGCTTTTCACTTGAAGTTTCTATGAATGCAATTCCTTGGGGATAGCACTGAAAGACAGCCCCAGTTCATCTCACATCCAGCCAATACAAGCCTGGATCGATCAGCTTGAATAGACTTCCATTTGTACAAAGAAAAAGGGGAAAAAAAATTTGCATTTTTCTTTGCCCATCCATATGTGGCTCATCAAAATCCAGTCTCCCACCTGCAATTCTTTAAGCTATGTATGTAGAAGGAAACATGAAGCAGAAGGATTTCTTCCCCCCTGGATAAATTAAATCAATTCCCCTGTCATGCACTAGTGCTAAGGCACTGCCATCTAGCGTGGAAAATCAATATAACAAAGAAAGAGGAAAAATAGGAAAAAAAAAAAAAAAGGATAAAGAGCACTTACAAAAAGGCAGATGAAATTCTATTGACTTCCATCAATTTTGAATACTCACTCATGATATTCATAACATTCATCATTCCACTTTATGGTAAGGCACAGAAGCCCTCCCTTTTAAGGAAAATCCCTGACCTGATAAGCTGCCAGGAATGGATTCCATTAGATGGTACTGCACCATGTCAGACAAACTCAGCAGAGCCCTTAGTCCCAGTAGCCTCATTTGGTGTAACTCTGTAAAACTAAAATTCTGCTGTATTTAATGGTAGGAATCTCTTGGTAGAAAAGAGCTTTTTCTTAATTGCCACATATTTTACTGCAAATTTACAGTTTCAAGACTTGATTCTCCAAATCATATTATATGGAAAGAATTGCAACATAGCAGTCCGCAAGACCGGAAAATCAGAAATTTTTGGATTTTTCCACTTTGTGTACTAGCTGAAGATTTTCTCTTTCCTTCCAAATATTCCTGTCCATTCCAGTCCCAGTTTCCTTTGTTTTATCTCCTGTGAAATTACCTACAATTGTTCAATGAACATGCAAGGGATTTGACCTGTTTCGCTTGGACCAGCTCTGTACAGATGAAGCTAAGTACACCTGACATGAGCCAATGGAGCATAGATAGGATAAATTTACAAAAGTTGCTGAGCCTTCATAAAGACCAGTGATTATAAACAGCTTTATATTGTTTAGTATTTCTACAACTTGTAGTAATCTCTATATTACTGCTGTTATGATCAAGAATTTTAAACACTCGAGTTACACTGTTGCCAACTTCTTTCCAGAACTGTAGCAAGACAGTTTTATGTTTGGTGGTACAGATATTCTGTAACATTCTGAACGAAACCCTCTTTGGAATACAAGCTACATCAATGAATGAATGTTCACACAACACAAGCCAAAGGGTTTTAAATACCATGTCACTTGAGTTTTGATTTATATTTAATGTGGACATAGAGGGACAGACTAGCTGACACCATCAAGACATCCAGATGTTCTCTAGGTGGATATAGGTGAGCTCATAACAGGGGTATCTGTACCAATCTGCCCAATCCCTCCATCACAATAACTAGTGATGGAAATACACTATGCCCTAACAACATATGCCCCACCTAGAAGAATAACTTTTGAGAAGAAAACATATTACTCTGGGCACAACTGACACAATTGCACTGATGCTGTTTTGACAACCTACAACTGACACAAGAACTTATTTAAGATCTTTTTATTATGCTGCTTCTCTACAACCAAGTATCTATATTTATCTATTAGGGGTCAGTCAAAGCAAGCATTATTTCTGTTTTAATTTGTTGTCATAAGGGAATTTTTAACAGCATAAAGAACCTTCAGCTACATCACTTTGGCAATCTTTTCAGTAATGTGGGAAAAGCAAGAGGAATAACCAACTTTTTTTTTAATAATCCTAGTTACTAGTGCCTCATGTTCTGTTCTTACATTAAAATTTCAAGAAGGAAAAAAATTGAACTGTTGAAATATCCTAATAATTAACTACCTTGTATTTATTCTGTGCATCCATTCCACAGTGTATTGCTAACAAGTTAACTCCCTATTGTTCATATTTCCTTTACTATTATTTTTAATAGTAAAAAAAGGCTGCCAAAATAATCCTCTTCAGCATTTTTTGCAGTTGCTACATAAATTGATTCAAGCTATGCTAGGGGAAAAATACAGAGGCTGAAAAACAACAGCAAAAAAATATGTCACAGTAAAGGAACTCAATGCTGGTTAAAACCATCAAAATGGAGAGAAACCCAAAGAAACACAAGGCAGTCTGTCACCTTTATGAGAGATAGCACTAGAATGTCTCTAAAGAATGACAATAAAAATGACTGAAGTTTTAAACAGTGGTGATATTCTAAATTTTTGAGCATTCTTTCTCCAAGCAACATGTGATCAACAACAAACAGTGCTATCCAATATGCAGTTTGATTACTTTTTCAGATACTTTCTTAACTGTGGCCTATTTAACATTCCATGGTCTTGAATTTGGGCCAGAAAGTCCTATAAGAAACTTTATCCTGAAGCTATTGTTTCCATTCTGATAAAACACACTGATGTAAATAAAAACACAACATAAAGCTAAAGCTTTGAAGTTTTTGACTTTGAGTATAATCAGAATTTATAGCCTTCTAGCTTCTACCTAATGTACCTGCAGCTGTTCACTTCTTCTTTTCTGAGAAGTGTTTCCAAATAGTCAGGGTCAATGTAAACCACATCAGAGAAGAGAACCACAAGATAACTTAGTAATCCAACCTCCTGCTCAAAAGCATGGTCAGTTTTGAGGTTGGATCAGGTTAGCAGGGCTCGATCCAGACAAGTCCTGCAAGCCTCAAAGGATGCACAACATGCACAGCATCACTGCACAGACTGCTCCAACACCTCCTTAACAGAGGAAATGTTTTGCCCTTTATCAAGGAACTTTTAAGTCTATTAGGGAGCTTGAAGGCCCAGTGTTACCACATGTAACATTTAACACTCTTAACATCCCGATCCACAGTCTTAAACCATATACTTTTTTGAATAGAAATTATGGCAACATGCTCTGGACCACCAGTAATTGTCTAGTATTATTATCAAGTGACTGATTGCTAATAAAATAAATAGCTTTTACTAGCATTGCTTTACTGTTAGAAACTGACTTAATTGAGCAAATTAATGAATAAGAGCTAACTACTGCTAGAAATCAAGGTGAACTTTGATAAAATATCCATTTCTGGATTGCTAAACCTACGCTATAACCACAGGATAAGGAAGGAAAGAAATAAGTGTGGTTTATTGCCAGTCACAGAGGTGATAAGAAAAACTAAATTTTCCAAACCAGCAGTCTAAATTCAAATTTGTCTATCCCTGCTGCTTGCCTGGTACTCAAAGTACAGATGGAAATTTTCACTGAACTTGACTGGTTTTCTGAAAATACATTCAAGACTGAAAGCATTGTTTTGGAGGTCAATTTTAGTCTCATATTATTCTCAAATGTGACTCATTACATGATCCATTAAAAAGGTTAACTATTTTTGCAAGAAATCTCACTATGATGATACAGGATAATCCTGATTCCAAAATCATGTATTAAAATATTTAAAAAACACAAAGAGTATCTTCTCAATGTTCAGAATATTTTTGCTGTTTTCAGAAAAAGGAGCTAAGCAAGCACTCCAGGGTCCTTTGTACCTTTATGCGTCCTATGTGACAATTCAAAAAGTCTTACATACATCATTAATATTAATTATAAATGAAACATTTTGCCATAGTCTAAAAAAAGCAAATAACTTTTTCTGTTTGTTTTTGGGTTTTTTTTTAATTTCAGGTTACCTATTGCTTATAACAACTGCTTTTGTCCCTCCATATTTTGCAGACAAATAAAGAATATTTAGATTTACTGTATTGAGATTACTATTGAATTTAAGCTGCTTCAGCAGCATGGTTGCAGGAACACAAATGGTGTGCCATACCACTGCCTAAATATTAGTTAGATGCCACTCTGGTCTTACTGGTTCCTTTGACCAAGAACCCTTTGGTTTTCCTACATAAAAATAACTCAAGGAGTTATTTCACATGTATTTTGTGCTATAACAAGTTTTTAAATTGTGGAATGCCCCACCCTGACTCATTGCTCTGGCACTGAAGCACTGAAGCAGACCTGTGATTACGGTGCCTGGCCAGAGGTCCTTAGGGGACACAGCTCTTGGCTCATTTGCTGATGTTCACAGAGGGCAGACATGGGCAGCAAATATATACAAATATATGTATATATACCCATGGGACTCCCCCGGGGCTGCAGCAGCCCTGACAGACCCACTGGGTTTCCCCAACCTGCCCAGGACCCATTCCAGCTGTCCCCCCTGGGGATGGCAGACCCCAAGGCAGCAGCACAGACACTCTCCAGCTCCCCTCTCCAGCTCCCCGTGGCCTTACAGCCACCTTGCCAAGTCCACCCAAAAGCACCACGAGCCCCACACGAGCTTTTGGCAAGGGTGACCATGTTCAGCCTTGCTCCTAAGTCCGTGTCACCCCCCTCAAATCAGAAAAGCAAAACCATCTTCCGAAGACACGGACTTGCACAGGCCTTGCAGGCTTTATTCATGGCATCTCTAGAATTGGGATTTAGGAAGGAAGCACTGCCAGGAGATAGTCACTGGGGAACTGATTAGACAGCATTTAACCTAATCTCCTCTGCCATGAGCACATTCTGCTTCCTGTAATCAAATGTGATCACAGATGCAATTATTTAGGGGCATAATTCCACCAATTTAGACACCAAACGACTTCAGCTACAAGTGGAAAAAATAAATACTGAAAGTAGAGGAATAAAAATGTGTGTTGTTATGACTTGAGGCTCAACTACTTATGAAGATATAAACTTAGCAGGTTATGAGGTAAAACTTCAAGAATTCCAATAATCTTCAAATATCAAACAAACAAACAGAACAAACAGTTCTGAAAAGTTTGTCCCTTCTGTCCTAAAGAATTACAGTGTTATTTTGAAGGATGCCATTATCTGCTACTCCAAATGTTTTGAGGGAAACAAAACCATACAGACTGTGTCTCTGTCTTTAAGATTTAGAGAGGTTATATTCATTTCCTGTATCCCCAGAAACAAACTGACAGTGTGAAGATGATAAATTTATATTTGCAAGCTATGACAACATTAAGATAGGTAAACAAGCACAGCTTTCTGAGGGATTGGTAACAGAAAATTGAAGTCTATGAAACTGGGAAAGTCCTGGGAAAGTAAAAATTCCAAGCAGGATTGCTAATTACAGTGGTCTTACCTCCATTCCTTAAAGATTTTAGTTTTACTCTTTAAATATGGCAAGGTTTAATTACACATACAGATTCTGAAAATTCCTTCTCCAAAGAAGGGGTACTTCAAATGGGTAAGTCATGCAGAAAGGCACATGTGGGATTTGATGCCAACATTTTGAAATTAAAAGAGGACAGAAACAACCTTGCTTGAACAACAGTCCCGTCCTCTCTTGCATCATATACAGCTAAATTATTTTGTTCTTTCTTTTTTCCCCCTGAAGTCCATGTAGCTTCAGCAATATTGATCACATTTGTATAAAGCTGTATAATGGTATTTTTAGAAGGACAGAATGAGTGATATTTATATTACCAAACACTGCAAAGAGACAAAAATAGATGGAAAGGCAAGAGTAGCCATGCCTCTGCTTTGTTTCAGAGCTGCTCAAAAGCCACAGTAGGCATTAACAACAGAAATAGTAACAGCTGTCTGAAAAGAACAATACTGAGGAGTGACTGCCCATAAAAGAGTGACTGTGAGAAGAAAGGGAAAGAAAATGTGTTTACTAAAAAAAATAGTAAGAAGTGTTGTTTATTTTTAATCTTTCTCCACTGTATTATCTACACATTACACTGATTAAATTGTTGGCACTCAATTTTACTGATTTATTTTATCTGCCTTCCAGCCCTTTTGTAGTTGATTTTCAATTTTTTTTTTGTATCATGAGTTTCAATGAGAATGAAAAAAAACTTGGATTAAGAACCAGAGTGTTAGAGAATACTTCTGAATACACAAAATTGACATTTGGCATTACTCTCATAGTTTTGCAGGTATGGTGGTTTTAGTGATTTGAGTAACAAAAGAGGGGGAAATTTATGATTTTATAACAAATTTATAACAAATTTTATGATTTGAGTAACAAAAGAGCAGGGGTCTCATTTAATTAAACTGTTAGCAAGAAGTTATGAAAGTAACCATTTTGAAGAAAAATTATTTATATAATCATGAATATATGCAATACTGGACCTTTTTGGTCCTATCATTAAATAAAGAGTTTCACAGATCCCTGTGACATATATAAAATATTCACTGATACAAAGCTTTTGGAATGATAGTACACTTTCAATAACTTCCATGGAATACACTGACATAGCTGTAATCCTTGAAAGAACCCCTGAACATCTGCATTCAATAAAATATAGAACAATTTCAATACTAACTTAAGTTGCAGGAGAATGTTTACAACAAAATGTGACGAGAGTCCCTGAGCAGTAGCACTTCTCTCTTTGGGAATATTTGTTAATACTACTAAAGGGTAAAACTCAGCAACGATGAAAGAGAAAAGATAAAAATGCATCTGAAAGTTATTGTTGTTTGCTTATACAAAAAATAAAATATACTGACTTAGTTTCTGAATAATATCTTTCTGCTAATGCAAAGGTATTATAAGTACTCTATACTCTTATAATACTCTACAAGTATTAAATACAATACAACTGAATGTATGCTAAGCAAAGACTTGGAATATTTACTTTCATTTATAAAAGTCAATGATGATGTTGATTTTTCCCCTCAGTTTCCCAGCCCACACCTTCTACCCCTGAAGAGGTGTGCAGAATATCCATTTCAGTGCACTAGTTGCCATGAGTAGTTGCACTTGTAATTGAATTGTCATCTCTGGATTGTGTTAGTCACAGAATTTTTTGAAAACTGTTGTACTATTCCCTTCAAAAGGAAGCACTATTATTTTTTATTCTATAAACTACTCTATTTTTCTTTATTTGCTAAGTGCATGTCATTGGGACAGAAAACAGCTCAGGTTCAGGGTACGTGGCTGGAGCAGTACAAAGCCAACCCAGAGGCAGTGGCAGTCCCAGAGGCAGCAGCCCCTGTCTCTGCACCTCTTGCTCAGAGCCTCTTCCACAGGGCTCAGGCACATTGGGAACAATGAGAAAGGGCACAACTACATTTTGACCCAGCTGCTCTCAGCTGCAAGATATTGATGAAGAAATCATTACACCAGCAATGTAACTCGGAGCAGTCCTCACACTGCTTAAGGCCAGGCAGAGCCCATAGCACAAAGAATGGGCAAACACACTGTTCCACACCTCTGAAGGCATATCTCCTCTTTTGAGCAACCCTGGGAAAGACAAGATACAAGTCATTTCGCAAACAGTATTTGCATAGAAGTTTTTAAAGCACTGTGTTCATCTTGTCGCTAAGAATCATGAAGCTCATTAACACCACTGTGATTTTACTGGTGAAGTCCCCAAAATATTTAGAGCTGTGATATGAATGGAGCTGCACCTTGCAGCAAGATGCACCCTTTAGTTTGTCTTGTGAAGCTACACTATCAAAATATAATGAACATGATAAGTTTAGCTGCCACAATCTGATAAAAATGCAATCAAAATGAAAAGGCACTAGTTTCTAAAGTTGCCATAAAAATTACATACCATCACTGTTTAACTCCTGACTGGATTTTGTCTATTAAAAACAGTTATGAAACCAAATAACCACTTGTGTAGTTTGAACTTCACCTTTATGAAAGGGACTAGCACAAGGCTATTTGTTGCTTCAGTCCCAGTGAAGTTGCAATTTTTAATGGAACTTGTTTCTGAGTTTCACATATTGTTGGTCCTTATATATATGATCAGTTCCATTTAGGTCAAAGAAAAAAAAAGGAATTAATTCACTGAATATTCTTGAATTTATATGAGGTAAAAGCTAAATGTGCAACCATTGGCTTAAAATAAAAAATAAAAATAATACAAAACATTTAAATGAAAGTACTTCATCTCTACTGAGAATGATATTTTACACATAGGACTTTTTTCTCCTAACGTTTATTCAATATATGAATTTTAAGTAGAGTATAAATTACTTCTTCTGAAAAAGAACATGCAGTTTGATCAAGCTGGAGTGAACAACCTCCCCAGGAAATCCATCATGAAACATCTGATTTGCTAAAGCAAAATGAAATTTGCCTAGTAATTTTTTTTAAGGATTTTCCACTGGACTTCCAGTGGCTCGGTTTATAAAAGAGCTATGATTTGAGTGGCATTAGCAGTCCGTATGCTTTAGGAAATAAAGGTCTTGTAAGGAGAAGTTAAACAAAATCATCCTTGGATATACAAATAACATCAGTTTGTTAGGTTAGGATCTTAGCTGGTATAGTGTTTCCAACTTTTTTCTATCGTAGTCAAATAATCACCAACCAAATAAGCAGTCTGTAGTGTGAAAAAGCCCTGCAAACACAATCCTGGCCAGCTGAACTCTGTTACAGACTTCTTACATGACTCTAGCAGTAAAGTACTCCAAAACTGGAGATGGAAAACCTGAAGAAAATCTGGGAGCCAATGCAGAGCAGGGCTGCGCCGCTCGCCTCTCCCGCAGAGTGGGACACCCAGGACCCGCCGAGTTGCTGAGACAATGCATGGCAATGCTGAGCTGGCTGCAAGCTCCACTGAGCACCACAGCAGTCTCGAGCTGCTCAGGACCCCAGCAGGGTGAGATGGATGCACACCACCCTGTGCCCTTTCCTTCTTGACCCATCTGGGTATTCTGAGCTCATCCTTGAACTGGTGACACACCAGAACACGATCTATTACTTCTGGCCACTTTGTCCAGGCCATGATGGTGTTCAGCTGGACCAAGAAAAGGGCCCTTCCTGCACCTCTGGTCTCCTCACACCCACAGGATCTTACTTTTGACCTCCAAGAGTGCTGCCTGAGCAGTTTTTAATTTCTGGAGACCTGGAATGTTTAAATGTGGAACTATGGCAAGAAAGGGGATAATGTGACAATCAATGAACACCCTCTTGGTGCAAATCTCAGTGCATTTTTGTTTGCCACACAAATTTTCCCCACAGTGTAACGAATGTGGTATTTACAGGAAAGGAGAAGACCAGCCATAGTGAAATGCCAGCCATATCATACCGAGAAAGCAAACATTGCAAAACATATTTTATTAGCAATAATGTTTTAATTTCAAATCATCTGCCTGGAACAATATTAAAAGGAAAGCTTTTGTATGCATAACTTCTGTGCTTGAACAGTAGATAACTAGAATTTCATGTTGACACTAAAGAAAAAATAAAATATGATTTGTTCATCTTACTGTGGAAAAATAAACATTTCCCTGCAACTACTGTCATAAATCCTTGAAAATCTATGAAATGATCTGACACCAAGAAGCGGTTCTCCTGCAAAATATTACAGATCCAGCAAAGTAAGCTTTTCTAACACTGTCACTTTTTTCCCCAAGTAATCCACAAGAAATACCAGTCTGGGATAATATCAAAACCAGTGTGTTTCCACTTTCTGACATCAGAAAAAACAGCTGCTTCCATCAATTCTTGCTTATTCTTTACCTAGCATTGATCCTGGTATATAATATCCAGGATAGTTGATTTTCTTAGTTAATCTCTCATTCTATTTTTAAAATACCACACAACCTTTTCAACACTCAGCTCTAAATATTAAAAAGGCTCCACAATACTTAAAAATATGATTTTACTGTAGTAAGACCAGAAACTGGAGACAATTGATAAAATGTGATCACAAATCATTGTATTGAGTTATTGATTGAAGTGTAAAACAAATCAAGAGGTTCCTGGCACAGTTTTTCACTGCAGCAGTGTCTTTATATCAGCTGTAGAGGAATGCAGGTTATTTTCATTTTTTATTAAAAAGTCAAATCTGTTCAAAGTTATTTTTAGTCTCATATTTTAAAATAATTCTGAGTAAAGTTTATTGGTTAAAATGATGAATAACGTCAGAATACCAGTTTCAGTAGACTAGATTATACCATGTATATCATGTTATATCAAGTGGCAGCACAAGAGTAATATTCTTATATTCTTAATTATGACTGCACACTTTGATTCATCCCTTTGCATTCAGGAACATATATTTTGGAAGAATGACAAGATAAGGAGCAGTCTATTATTTATTTAATTTTAAGCTGTATTAAGAGTTGAGCTGAAATCATAAGACAGAACTTCCTAAAGTTCTGCGTCAGTTTTCCAAAGTCAAAGGAAATGTCTTTAAAGGGCTTTGCTCAATAGTCCTGTCAGAAACAGCATTTCTAGATCTTGAAACTGTTAGAAATCTGAAATTTTTCTATGCTATGCCTGTGATACTGATTTAATCCTTCACATCATCCCACCCCATCAAAAATTTGTACTCTAATGCTTGAGACTCTGGTTCAGGTTCAAAGAAAATTGTCCAAATTTATCTCCATGTGTCAGAGAGATGTAACACCCTTCTCTTTTTTTTCTTTTCTTGGTCTCCTTTTTCTCCTCAATGTCTTACATACATTTATTCCAGATTAAAAAGAATAGCATGGATACACTCCACATAGTGAAAACTCCACCAAAGATGCAACAATGGATGGAGAACAGCTTGACATGGTCACAGTAACCCCGTGCAGGATGGCTGTCACACAATTCTGCCCTCAAAAGAGCAGTTTAGGGTTATCTGCCAACCCACCAACCCCTCATTATCCCACTGGGATGCTGAACTGGATTTGGCATTTACAAAGTAAATAACACCTCAAAGTATTTTACATGCAATGACACAATCAGAGTTGGTTAGGTTTCATTTTTGTTGTTGGGTGGGTTTTTTGCGGGGGTGGGGGTCGCTGGTATAATTTTGTTTGAGTTTGGGGTTTTTTTTTTCAAAATACCATATTGCCTCCTAAAATTCATTGCTTCCAACCGTTTATTCCCCATCTGATTACAAAACTATTATCACTTGTTTATGGCAATTTCCACAGCATCCAATGTAATCTCAGAGTGCTGTGACTTCAAGTGGAAAATAAGCACCATAAATCCACGCTAATGTCACCTGTTAAAAAACAAAAACAAAAGAAAAGGAAAACAGAAACTGTCATATGTGAAACAGGAGTGTCAACATAGAAGTTTTCAGGAAATATTAATCTATTCTTCTTATAATAAAGATGTCAGTTCAGCACAGTAAGCTTTCAGCTGAGCACAATACTCTCAACACGCCTAAGTCACATTGCATAGCAGATGTTAAAAGTAAAATCCATTAGGACTAATTAGAGTCTATAGAAGAAAAAAAGATAGTAATAGTAATAGCATGCACAGGCAATCTTGCATTACACAACAGTACTGAGAGACACCATGAACCACAAAAAAAAAAATCCCTCCAAAACCATTAAACATGTGAATTTTACCATTTTCTCACAAAGATGTCAGCTAACAGAAGACATGTTACAGTGCTTGTAGCCACAGGAAGAAGCAAGGTCTCCTGTGTCCAGTTAGAAGCAACTCTTGTGAAGGCCATAACCTACTGTATATCAACAGGTAATTAATTAATCTTTCATCCTCTATGGCAGTGTGGAACTAAGCAGTAGAAGAGTTTGAGCATCCTTCCCAAACTGCATATGCATTTCATGTTACACTAACCTGACCCAAGTCATCCCCATGTGTACTAAGATGAGAGTGTTAATAACATGGAAACAAAACAAACAAACAAACAAACAAACAAAAAGCTTGTGGTACACTCCAACAAAGCCTTTTCACTGTCATGTAGGAGTTTCCCCCTTTACCAACCATTAAGAGACAGAGACAGGATTTGTAATGGACATGTGGAACAGATCTATGAGCACTTTTCAGAATTGAGCCACCAATGCAAGGTACAGGCTAAATTCTGGCCATGTACTAACTGTGTAGACAAATGAATCTGTCATTGCATACATGATAGCTAAAACACCACTAGGGGCAAAGAACTTAATATTTTTTATAGGATTTATACATACTAAGAAGGAAATCTGGTTTTGTATTTGTCATGACACATTGCCAAAGGCTGAAGTGTTATTTCCTGTTAAGCAGTGTCAAACAACCTCTGGTTCCTCAATCAGAATTAGTCTGCAACTACTCCTCTATCCCTAGATATTAAGGAGTTCATAAATGAGTTAAATATATATATGCATTATTCCAGGTGAATTTGATCTTCCAGAATGTTTAAGAATATAAAGTAATTTCAATTTTTTTTACAAAAGGCATAGATGATCATTTCAACTCAAAAAACCTACCAAAGTTTGAAAGATCCTAGAAACAGACCTGAAATATGTTTCACAAACTAAACTTTTGTCTTTCTTTAGTAGCTCTTGGGGAGAAACTGATTCAGCTACTTATGACCTTAGAAAATCGACAGAATGAATATCCTCATGTATGTTTCCAATCACTTCACTATCTACCATTACTAGGCAACAGAATTGCCCACAATCCTCAGGAGAAACAGTGAAAAAGAAGTTTATGTGACTGCTATGGACTTACAGACCAACAAATAATACAGTTGCTGCTGGTTGCAGATGCTCATGCTGTGAATAACAAATGCAAATGCAGGTACAGCTTTTTCCAGTGGGATATAAAACTAGGTTTCTTCTTTGCTAGCACCAAATTAAGTCTCAGGCACTGTCCAAAACTGGAATAAGCTCCCTAAAGTCTTTCATCTTGATATTTTTTTGCATGTAAGACACAGTCCAGGGCTTGACATGAGAGCTCTTGAAATCAGTAACTTCCCACCTAAAACTGCTTCCTTTCCAAGGTTCACTGGGACATTTGGCAGGGAATAAATTGAAAAGCGACTGCTCTACTCCTCGTGTATTCAGCTCTGCTCATGAGCAAGGGAAGAACATGGCCCTGGCTAATGCTGTTGGAGAGCTTACCACCAGTAGCCCTGACCCCTCTTCTCACTCTTGGTGCAGAGCACAAGGCTTCCAAGGTTCCCTCTCCCTTTGCTGGATTCTTGTGCAGCTGTCAGGCAAGGCAGCAGCACATACACAATCCATCCAGGGCATATTATAATTATTATTATTATTATTATAAAGTGTTATTTTATCAACAATCTCCATCAATAGGACATCTTGTCAGACTAAAAAAAAGACCAAAAAAACTGAAGCATTTACTTCACGGACTGTTTCACATGTTTCTCTTCCCATGTTGGTGATTTTCTTAAGTGTTGTTTCCATCTTGCTATATTTCAGAGAAACGTATCTGATCATAAAACAAGTTGTTATACAAAAAAGTTTCTAAATGCATAACAAGCAACCAAAATTAAAATATGCTCAACATCTTTTCAGCCCATTTTTATCTTAGCCATTTTTTTTGCATTCAGAAGTAAAAGCAAAACCCCCACCCAAAAAATTAAGCAAAACCATAAATTTTCAGTTAACTCCATCAATATAAGCAATTAACTATTTTACTTTTCATGACATCAGAAGCTTGAAGACTAAAAACCAAAACAAAAACCATGACATACAACATCCAGTTCATCCCTGGCATTATTCCAAATAAATCAGTGGTATTACACTGGGGATTAATTTGGAACACTGATGTGAATTAGAGAACTGTTCTAGACAGCAACCTCATCATAACACACGCACACAAAAATAACTAAAACATTACGAGCATCACAAATGAACACAAAAAATTTTGCACCTACAAATTTGTTTCTATGCAAACAGTACATACTATTTCAAGAAGGAAATTTTACCTATTTAGAAAATAATTATGTCAAATTTTCTGAGAAAGAAGGTTTAATAATCATGTAAAATACATGATAGAAGTCTACCCAAGAGAATGTGAAGGTCCTCCAGAGCTCAGTTTTCACATATCCTATGGAAATATGACCAGTGATAAGTCATGCAATGAATCTTCAAAACCTGTTTTAATCCAGTTTCAAAGACTGATCTGAGTACTCAAGTCTGCTCAGCAAATGGAAGTCACCACCTATACAATACAGAGCAATATAAACTATTGAATTTTTCCTCCCAGTAGAAAGCCATTCACATTTCCTCCTCTAATAAATACCGTGCCTAAGTCCAGTTTTGCAGGGCAAACAAGTTGCTTCTGTTCAGCTGCCTTACTAGTGAAGTTAGAGGCTGCATCTCCCACCTCACCACAGAGGCAGGCAGATGCTCTGCCAATTCATCCTTCTTTGCTCAGGGAGCGTGAGACCACACAGAGGCAGGGGAAGAAAGGAGTGAATGCAGAACACCTCTCTCTTCCGCCGGCTCGCTCGACTCTCAAACACATCTGTAATGTTTAAGGCTGCCTCTGCCCTTCACAGACAAATCTCTGCCAGGGGATGGTGTTCTCCATCCAGCTGCGGTTTCATGACCCGAACCCGCTGCTCAGTCAGTGCCCTACATAGCACTACATACTTTGCCAGATTGAAACTCATTCGTCATCGCTCGGTTTTCCTATCTGCGAGTGACCCGAAACCTTTAAGGTTACCCACAGCCAACCAGCGAAGTTGCTTACGAGCTGTATAATGGCTATGGTGTGGTTTATTTTCTTTTTTCCAATTTCCGTCCACCTTGGAGCCAGACTCTTTCTTGCTCCTTGGGAAGTTGGCTGTGCCCTCGCTGCCCCTTCCCTCGCGGGGACCGTGCCCAGGCTCAGTGCGCTCACTTGAAGGAAATGCAGCGATAAAATATTAAAACCCTGCCTTGCTCGGGGATCTCTGCGTCGCCGCGCTGGTGGGGAGCGCCGCAACCCTCCGCGCCGGAGCCGGAGCCGCGCCCGCCCGCACCGCGCACCGCGCACCGCGCCCTCCCGGCCGGGCAGGGACACCCCCACCACGGGGCCGTAGCCCCCCGATCCGTAACCAGTGACCCTTCCCCCGGGACACTTGGGGGCTGCCTCTCCTCTCGGCACGGAAAGGCGGGCTCAGCCGGGCTGCCCCACGGAGTGTGTGTGGGGAAATGCTCCCACGCCGCGCTCCGGACGGGGCATTCATTTTAGGCAGTCCTGTCCTGCCCATACAGCGCACAGAATGAAATCTGAACTATGGCGGTGACAGAGCGGAGTGAGGGGAAACGGGGCAGCCCCCATTTCTCTCCAGCTACATGTTGCTTTGGGACAGCAAGGGCTCTGGGGGTGCAGCTGTACTTTAGGCGCACACCGCCAGGCACCCGCCGCGGACGAGGGCGAGGGGACCGACACCGGGGCGCGGGCAGCACTTACTGAAGAAGATGTACTCTGTGTAGCTGCTCCAGATCTTGTCGTCCCTGTACTGGTTGATGAAGGCGGCGGTGCCGGTGGAGTTGCAAGCCACCATGTGGAAGCCCGCCTCGGAGAGCCGGTCGAAGGCTTGCTCCAGGTAGGTGAATTTGAGGTAGAAGCGGGAGGTGTACTTCTCGGGGGGCCGGTCGGGGTCACGGCTCTCGTTGAGGGTCTCTCCGAAGACCTCCTTGGCCAGGGCGATCCTACCGCACACCATGATGCGGGCGACGCGGCGGAACTTGGCGTCCGCCTGGTTGTCCCGCACCGTGGTGTAGGAGCCGCGGTAGCCCACGGTGAGGAAGCCCGAGCGCTTGTCCAGCGCCGCCCGCTGAAGCCGGTCGCTGCTGCCCTGCGAGTTGCTATCCTCCAGGTCGCTCTGGCAGCCCTCGTCGTTGAGCGAGCTCTGCTTGGTGACCTTGGGCGACAGCAGCTTCACCAGGTCGCCCAGCTGGAAGTACTCGGCCTCCCGCAGGAGCCGTTCCTTCTCGGGGAAGTGCTCGGGCAGCGCCAGCTGCTTGTCCCGCAGGTAATCCAGCACGTACCTGAAGAGGAAGCCGTCGCGGTCGATGAAGAAGCGCGCCCGGCTGTCCCTGGGCAGCTGGCGGGCCGCCGCCGGGCCGCCCCGGCACGGGGAGAACATGGTGGCCAGCGTGCTGTCCGGGACGCTGAGCAGCGTGGAGTGCCTCGTCACGTACACCTGGCCCCCCACGTTCAGCTCCACCACCTCGGGGAACGGCGAGCCCGACGGCCCCGATACCATGTCGCTGATGGGCAGGATGCTGCCGCCCGCCTCCTTCAAAGCCATGGCTGCGAGCGGGCGGCCGCGAAGGAGGGTCTCCCTCCTAAAAAAGCCGGCCTCCCTTCACCCCTCCTTCCCTCCCCTCCCCTCCACCCACACCTCCCTTCCTCCTCCTCCTCCTCCTTCTCCTCCTTCCCCCGCCGCCCGGCGCGCCCGGAAGCGCCTGGACGGAGCCGCTGCTCCGCCGCCCTCCGGAGCGGCAGCGGGCGGCAGGAGCCCGGCCCGGGCGTCCCCTCGCTGCCCCGGCGGTGGGACGGCCGGGCTGGGCTCTGGGCTGGGCTCTGGGCTGGACTCTGGGTCGGGCTGGCCCGGCCCGGCGCGACCCGACCCGAGCGCCCCCCGGCGCTGCCTGCCCCGCCCGGCGGGGCGCGGGGCCCGCAGCCGCGCTGGCCTCGGGGCCGAGCGGCCGCCGGAGCCGGCTGCCACTTGGCAAAGCGCTGCCGCGCTGCCAGGCTCGGCCCAGGGAAGAGCCAAGCCCCTGCCCGGCTCCTCCCCTCGCTTCGGCTGGCTGGCTTCGGTTTGAATTTATTTGTTTCCCCCCCGTGAAAATCTGCCAGCTTCCACCAAATGCCTCTGCCTCTCTTACACTGTCGCTCCGGTCGACACTTGCAGTGCTGTAACGATGGTCGTTCTTCCAAGAGTAGCATCCAGCAGGATGCATATGACAGCATTTTTCCCCATCTTCCCTCTATCAGCATGCCTCTAATATGAGTGAAGAGGGCATTTAATTGAGGGCACAAAAGAAACCAGCGTTCGGCTGTGCTGGTGGCACAAATCTAATGGGTCCTGGTGGGACACAAATGCTGTATTTGATGTTGTGAGGCTTCACTTTGGCAGGGCTCACTGGGATCTTGATTTTCAGAGAAGCTAAGCATGCTCTCTAGATTGACGATGGAATTGGGGTGATTCAGAGCAGAAAAAAAGTCAGCTGCCTTTAAGATCCAGATGACAGACACTGATTTGCAACATTAGTGTCTGGATTCTTGGCTGTGAAGCACCTCAATTTGTACTCTATTTAAGCAATAGAGTTTTAAATTTTTATCTATTTGTTTCTAGTGAGAGCCACAGCTCACCTGCATCCAGATTTCTGTTGCATGTATTTCCAGGCTGTGCTGCCGGCATATGTTAGAGCCCAGATTTGTGCTCATGCATTGGCTGAGAGATGTACAATTGTGTTTGCCAGTAAAAACCAAGGCCTAAACTTGACTGTGTTGCTCTGACTACCAGTACCAGGCCTAAGTGTGACTGTTAAGCTGTGTATTTCATACATGGGAATATTTTAGCTTTGTTTTGTTATAATCCTTTAAATGGTGAGGGTTCAACCATTAATTGTGCCCCATAGGCAGGAGCCCAACTTGTTCTTCGTTTAGACAAGAATGACTTCAGGCCTGGGGGTAAAAATCATCAGTTTGCAGGTAGATAGCTGTGGTCTTCACTTTGTCACTAGTGTGCTGTGATCAAGATGACCAGTCATCCAAAGCTTGGTCAGGGTCTTTAAATCACTAGTGAAGACTTCTCTGCTTTAAAGCAGCAACATAGGCATCTACGGCACTTCATCTGACCTGTCTTAGGTATCTCTTTCAGGGTGGAAGGAATCTGTCCATGGTGCTACTTTCCTCACTTCATTTGCTATAGACTAAGCCTAAATCTGTGTTTAGAGAGAACTCCTTTAGCTTTTACATTACTAAACTGAATAAACACTCCTAGAAAACTAGATGTGTTGTGCTTCAAATGTAAGAATTTTGTGGAAGTTAAAGGGGCATGCAAACAAATGTGCAGGAAAGATTGCAGGAAAGATTTCTGCAGTGTCCCTCCTTGACCGTTTACTGAAACCAATTAATAGTTTTGAAAATAGAAATAACTGTAAGAAACAAAGTAAAAATTTGTCCCTTTCCTTATTTATTTTATTTGACATTGTCTTAGAGGCCAGAAAAAACATTCAAACTGCTGGGCAAGAAAGCAAGGCATCATTGTTTATTGACAATTTTGCTGTATGGTTCTGTGGGTTTAATTCCTTGGGATATGAGAAGAGTCAATTTTCATTGTCTCGTTCATTTCTGCAGGGGATATTGTTTCTCTTGAGGACTCAGATGAAACGTTTCTGCTGATTTCTAAGAGGACAGATTTTCTGTCCACTGTCTTCTAAATAGTTTGCCCATGTCTAAGACAACTCATGCCAGAGTATTGCATGGCTGTGACACTGCAGCACCACACTTATGAGCAGCACTGAACTGTTCCTATGGCCAGAGTGGTGTCATTAGCAAGAGGATAATTGCAATTTTTGGTCCCCTCCAGAAGCCCGCAGCTGCAGCAGAACTGTATCTTAAACATTCTCTCTGGTGACTTATGTTTGCAGGGATGTCTAATCTAAGAATACATAGTTTGACAAGATAGAGTGAGATCCCTTGCCACACAGAATTTACCAGAGTTTGTCAGTTTGCATATGTCAAATGCAAAAGTCATGCATAAAATAAATATTAATGTATTACTTATGGAAGTAAGAAGTTTCTTCTCAGGATTATCAGTGAAAGAAGGGAGAATCTGTGCTACATTCTTTCTAGGCTCAACAGCCACTGTGACACTTGAAAAATCTAAATGTTAAAGTCACTTCTGTACTAAGCTCCTGCATACTGCCTACTATTCGGTCAGCTCCTGGTTTCTTATGTGAATAAGTATATGCTAGGCCCATAAATGTCTTTCTTTGAGTTAATGAAAATAGCCCATATAAACTCCAAAGGTAATTTTTTGTGAGAATGGACTGAGAGAACTTGTTTGTGCTCTGTGGAGTAGGAACCATCTTCTTACAGGTTTACATGGTATATTGTAGCAGCATCCTGCAGTGCTATTAGAGTGCAGTCTAAGGGCAGTATAAAGGAAAAAAGTAGATCTTTAAGTACATAAGCAAATGTCCTTAAGCTTCAGACATGTAATGGTTTTTGATGCTTAAAGCAAAGAAAAAAAATGCAGGTGAAAATCTGTCATGGTTTGTTTCTTAATCTGTGAGGAGTGTTTTGAGATTGGGCTGAAGAATTCATGTTAGTCAGAGATTCCCTTAGGTAGGCACACTGGTGCAAACAGCAGGCAGCAGCAACAACAATCCTTTTGGAAGCAGCCTGGAGGGGCACAGTCAGGATAAGTTCCTCAGATAAAAAAACTTCTTTTCACTGTAGTCCTTCCTGCCCTGGAGTCAGTTGGTGTGCTTGTTTCACCAGTCTACATGATTAATCTCGACTAACCTGAGAGGATCATGCTGAGAGAGGGGGAAAACAGGAATGAGGGTCAGGAAGATCATCTGGACCACACCTTGTCAGTCAACCAGGTCATTCTAATGAAACATTCATGTAGATAAAAGGTTGCACTTACTGCTGCTCAGAGAGTTCTGAAATGGAAATTAGGATATTAGGAATTAATACATTTACAGCTTACTGCTCAGCCAGGTTTTGAACTGATTTACCCAGGTAAAGGTAATTTTTACATATAAAAATGCTACACAATTCTCTCGTGAAACTGTATTTGGTAAAATTGTTAAATAAAACAGCATTTCTGAGAAGGAGAGAGGTGAAAGTGAGAGTTTTCTTCATGAGAGACTTGTTTTAAAGACACTCTTGAGTATGATTAAAAAAAAAGAAGAGTCATTCACTGATATGAGGTGATTGGATAACATGAAATACAGGATACATAACCACCTTTCAAATTATATTGAAAAAAATCCTATTTCTCTATGAAAGTGAACAACCAAGTAAAGGATAATGTGTAGTAAAAGAACAGATACTCCCTTAGAGAGAGAATTATAAAAAATTCTAAAAAAAAATTCTGTAGTCCGAGTAAGGGAATCAATTAAGTGAACTTTTCTTGTAAGTAGAAAATTCTTCTGGTAGGCACCTGGTGAAGTCCTTTGGTCCTTTGTCCTGAGCTGCAGGATCAGGAAGGAAGAGTTCCTGAAAAGAAGTTCCAGATTATTACTATGAGCTGGTCTGCAATAATTACAGAAATCACCTAATAAGCATTTAAGATCATTATGTTGTCTTTCAAACAGTCATCAGCACAAAAAAAAATGATATTAAAATTGTAGACAAGGGTGTGGAAAACTGCCAGCAGAATCATATTTCCAAAACTGCTGTACTCTGGCTCAGTAAGCCTACAAGTCTTGGCCACTTTCACAATTCCTTCTTTCCTTTTGGTTGTCATTTCTGTCATTTTCACAGTTATTAATATTTTCCTGTTAAGAATTCTTGTTAAAATCTTACTTGTTTCTCTGTTAGCAACAAAAGATCATTCCAAAGTACTGATTTTTCTAAAGACTTTGAGCTTGTCTATTTTCCATCCACCTACCAGTCAACACTTCAATACATATGTTATGTTTGTTCCTTATTAGCTCATTCAGCACATTTTTTTCTTCCAGCCCTAAGATTAATCCTTTTTAAACCTTAGATGTATTTACATGTAACATTTCATTATGCTGAAATGATTGGAGTTCTGTCCTACAAGAATTTAGAAACATTTGTATTTATATGGTTAATGATCAGAATTAAAGAGAAGCAGTCATACATGTAGATGTGCCGTGGGAATTTGTGCATTCAGGACCTAAACAGCACTGTATACATTTAGGTTAGGACTATAGACTATTTAGTTGCAGTACTGGGACTTAAATCAGAAGAAATTAGCCTGCAGGCCGGATTCTGTGAATCTGGGAACTTACTTTACAGTTCATAGTAATTCATAGCTCTCATTTAAGTTGCCTTTGAAACATAGCAATTAGTTATTAAGGTTTTAAAAATTATGCATTCTCAGGAAAAAAAAAAGAAAAAGGCCTGGTGAGAAGTTTTGTTAGCCAGCTTAATCAAGAAAGAATTTAGCAACTTCAGCTTCCCAAGGACTGGAAGTTTCAGTCACTAATAGTTAATTTATCTGTTTTCTGACAGTATTTACAGAGGTTACCACTGTGAAGTCAGCTCCATCATACTGTGGCTGAAGTGATTTGTTTGAATTATTCATGACAACAGCTGCATTAGCTTTACCTGACAAGTTCTTTGGGTACAGAGTCACTTTTCACTTATGCCTGTGCTTTCATACTGTAGCAGTTTGGAGTAATCCCTACACTATGCTAACAATACCAAAGTGAAACTAAAATAACAACCCCAGGAATTATAAACCAGTCTACCTTTGTTAGAATATTTAAATTGTATTTTTTGCCCAAATATATATAAGAATAATTTTATATTTTATACTATTGGATTTATTCAATGAAAAGTGCACAATTGCTTTTTCATAATCATTAAGATTAACACTCAGAATTAGCCTTCCAAAAATATTTAGTTCATAGTTTCTTTTCAAAGCAGAAATATCTTCTATGTAAATTTACACTAGCCTGAATCTGACTAAATTCTAGCTTCAATGTGTCAAACTCTGCATTTAACATATTCTGCCTATGAACACCCCCATAGCAAGAATCTGTTCACTTGCTGTTAATTAGGTCTAATAGCCTGAACAGTTATGCAAGCATATTCCAAGTATGACAATGACATTTTTCTCACTTTTCTCATTGTAGGCTGTATTTAGCATTTGAATGTACTATTTTTCCCTTCTTCATTCATTTATCTTTTTGAAAAAAACATCTTTTAAATGTTGATCAATGTGAAGTCATTTCTATGGAAGTACTGCTTATTGATGTTCTGCTCAGCTGCTCATTTCTTTCTTACTCTCAAGCAGCAATTCACCAGAGCCTGCTGAAATGAACAGCTTGACAGAACACACACACACACAGATATATATATGGTATCATATGGTTTCCTTATACTGAAGTTAGACTGTATTTCCTTAACACTTGGCTCCTCAATATTAAGAACTATAATGTGGTCACTTGCTATAGTAACAGTTTTTTATGCAATTACACACCTTTTTACTGTCATCAGAACAGGGAATCTCATATTCTCTCACTGCCACTTCTTTATGTTGGAACCTAAGTTGAATGAAATACAGAAACCTCAGGCAGTGAGGACATAGTGAGGACTGTGCTGGAGCAGCTACAGTCTTACTGTTTTGTAAATAAAGATTTTGATTTTCCTGTATTTTGATAGAGTCTACACAATCACAGCTCCTTTTGATTTCAGCTTGTGTTTGCAGTGTTCAGGAGTTCTGACAAGTAGGCACTTAGTGTCTGAGTGGGTATGTATCTAGAGTCTAGCACACAGAAATGAATGCAGTGTTTATTTCAGGAACTCCCTACAGTAGTGCAAATTATGGCTTCTCTAAATTCAGTATAGATTTTTCCTGTTTGCTCTAGGTTATCTAATTTGATCACAACAATCTTTTCCTTCTTCATTAAGGGGGAAAATTTTAAAGGAAATATAAAACACAATGCTTTTCCAGTTTAATTTTCTGCTTGAGTTTCTAAATGCAAAAAAACAAGAAATCATTATTCTGGTAATATCCTAACTCGCCATATTGCATGTCAGTGTTTCTGTTGGCTATGTTAAAAAGGAAGAAGACATGTCCATCAAGGATCTGATTCTGCAAAACACTTAAGGCCAGATTTATAACAGAATATTCAAAAACATTTCTCGATTCACAAAATTTAATATTACTGAGGTGCCTAAACAGGAGGTACTGTTGTGGCAGTGGACATATAAACATTTTTGCAGTATCTGAAGAGCCCTATTGCTTATGATAAGGGTAATGATTAATGTAAAAAGTATGCACATGCAATGCAGGATAATACTAAGTCTTTGCTTTTGTGTCAGTTATATTGCTGTTTTGTTAGTATATAATAGTATCTCCATAAAGCTTAAAACAATAATTCATAATGTTTTAGAACTTACTGTCTACTCATATCATTCACAAGAGACAAAATTGCATATGAAATATGATTATTTGTTTGTCATTTCAAGAGACAAAATAGCATAATGAAATATGATTGTTTGTCATTTCCACATATTTTTATTCTTTCTTTGTGTACTTGATATTTTTTTCCTGGTGTTCCGTTGTAAAACTAAATCAGAATACAAAAATAGGATTTCTTTGTCAGATGGGGGGCTGCATTCATAAAAGAAAGCTGCAGAAGGTGTTATAATGATAAATTAATGATAGATAGCTTTAAAAGAAATTAAGTATGGAAGGGACAAAGCTCCAAAGAATAGCACAGTAAATTAACACATGAGAATGAAAAAGTCAGTAGTACTAATAACAATGTGCATTTGATTTTACAGCCAACCAATTTGTTATCACTATCAAAATAGTATTAGGCCATAAGGAAAAAAATAATAAACTAAAATTCATAGAGGTGTCTGCCTGTTACACTTTAGAAGACAATAAAAAAAGTCAGGAAAATAGACAAAAAATAGACACATAACACAGTTAAAGACATTTTTGGTTTGAATGCTGTGCCACATTATTTTCCTTTACTGTCATGATGACAGTTTGAAACTGTTCTATGTTGTAATTGGCAGACATTTTTAAGGATAGACCTATATCTTAAAAGAAAAGAAGTCAAAACTACAGAAGCTTGGCATACTTGGTTGCACCAAATGAAAGCTGAGAGGAGTACAGTTACTGTACATGACTACAGTATGAGGTCTGAAATCCTGAATGGCCAGGCTGGCCCAAGGCCAAATTAGCTGAAACTGATCCTAAATACATTTATGCTGGAGACAGGAAGGAGGTCAGTTTCAAAAGAGGGGGTTTCTGACTCTCATACTTTATTGCTAGAGTTAAAAGGACCAAAAAAAAAAAAAATCTGAACCAAACAACAGCCTCAACAAAGCAGCCTTAATTTGTTTCAAGATGTTTCTAGGAAATAATGAAACAATATATTTAATTTGTTAGCCCAGTCTCATATTCCTGGTTTCTCTGTTTGAATTAGAGCACCATATGTGGATACAGAATTACAGTGTTCCTGGCACAGCTGAATTTCTGGTCACGGGCACTGGTTCTCCTGGCACCTGCTGCAAAGGAAAGGGCATTGGGGAGTTCTCTGAAGGGTGTCAGGGATGACACAGGTACTGGAAGGACCAGCCTGGGGTGATGCTGTCCTGAATGTAAGAACAAGAAAGAACTGTAAGGGCTGGAACAGTGACTGAGACCCATCATTGTAGTGATGGGTCTCTAGTTTTATTTTTATCACTGACGTAAGCATAGAAACTTTTCTTGTTGCCCTTGATGCCCTGGTCACATTTAATTTTGTCAGGGCATTATCTTTGCTAACCTCATTGCTTGCTGGTAGGGCAGTCTCTGTGTCCCTCCATCCAAGGCTACCTGTCCTTGCTTCCACCCTTGGCCTGTGCAGCTGTCTTGGCCCAGGTGGGCTGTTGCAGACTCCCACTATGAAGTCACCTGTCCCTGCCCTGTAGTTCATCCTGACCCATAAGCTTTTGCCTGGCTCCTCATCCACCCCCAGGTGAAGCTCCATGCACTCCAGCTGGTTATTGAAAGAGAGCGTGACACCCTCTCTTGCCCTGCAAGATCATGGAGCAGATCCTCCTGGAAACTGTGCTAAGGCACTTGGAAAATAATGAGGGGATTGCTCACAGCCAACAGGGCTTCAGCAAGGGCAAATTGTTCCTGACAAATCTCATGGCCTCCTACAGCAGGGTAGCAGTGTTGGCGTATAAGGAAAGTGCAACTGGCATCATCTGCCTGGACTTGTGCAAAGCATTTGACACTGTCCTGCACAACATTCCTGTCTCTAAACTGGAGATATGTGGATTTGATGGATGCACTATTTGACTGTTAGGAATTGGTTGGATGATCACGCTCAAGGAGTTGCAGTAAAAGGCTCAAAGTGCAAGTGGGAGCCAGTGATGTGTGGTGTTCCTCAGGGGTCAGTATTGAGACTAGCACTGCTTAACATCTTTGTTGGTTACATGGACAGTGGGATTGAGTGCACCCTCAGCAAGATTGCTGACAGCACCAAGCTGAGTCGTGCAGCCAAGGGAAGGGACCTTGACAGGCTTATGAGGAAATAGTTGATCTTTAAGTTCTCTTCCAGCCCAGGTGATTCAACTTCCCTGTCTCTTGTGAGACTCTTTCAATAGCTGCTGACCCCTTCTTATTTAGTATATCAAACGGGGAGGAAAGACTCCTAGAAATTATCCGAGTGCATCAGTAACTCAATTTCAAAGGTATCGTAATTTTAGAAGAACAGCTTATAACGAGCTGACCCTATTCAAGCAAACAAGACTTCAAGACTTGAAGTCTTACCTTAATGTGCCCTCTCTAACAAATACGTACATGGAGAGGATAAAACAAAAAGAGTAAATGCTAGCAAGAGTTTGGTGGGTTTTTTGTGGTGGATATGTGCTATATGACAGATTAATGGGGATTTGATAGACATTAATATACAATAATATAAGCACAGTAATAAAAGGATGTTAAAATGAATATATAAAAATGGAAATATGTTTAACCAAGTAGATAGGACAGTGAAAGAACTAGTCATATGAGGAGAAGTAGACTATTATGGGCACAACTTAAATCTGGCTTGAAGATTATATTATCTGGGTTATTAAAAATAACAGACACAAATTATATGAAATCAGCAGAAATGTGAAATGAAGTTTGTGAAATGGTAAACCTATGAGCAGCAGCCATAAGGAATGAGACTACTTCATCCTTTTTTACTTTGGGGCATAAGAAAAGGGTAAAAAAATGTTGCAATGCCAAATTAAATGGGCCAGAAAATTCAATGTGGAGATGAAAAGTTTGGGGGTTCCTTCCAGCTGGTCCAATCCATGCTATGAGAAAAGGCAGAGAGGAGTCAAAACATTTCCTTATGGATTCTCTCCCATGGTCGGTTTTTATATAGTCACTGACTTGCTTGCTACTTGAGTGAAAAACAATCATGACCTGGTCATTCCTGAGGCTGCAGTGTCATTCAGTGTTGAATCTGAATTGGTCTCAGAGAATAAACTGGTTACACCAATGTGCTATATTTTGCCTTCTCCCAAAACAAGAGCTCAAGTGTGAAATGACTGAGTAAATTAAAAGGCATATGGAAAGGTCAAGAGAACTGTAGGAGTAATGAGAGATTTTCTTAACCTAGTCATAGATTTGAGAGACTCAAGTGGAAGACATTACGTTGGTAGTATATGTGTGGTGATAAAACACAGCCACTATTTTCCTACATCATAAGTTTCAAAATACTTTTAGCACAAATACTGCTGAGAATGACAAATCCCACAAATATGGAAAAAGAAAGCATGGAAGATGTCAAGCATAAAGGTGAAACTAAAAGAAAAAAGTTGAGATGAAGCAGAGATGAGGCCTATTAAGCATCAAACCAATGTGTTTCAAGAACTAATAATTAAAATCCAATGGCCTGAGGTACTAGGGAATACAAAGATATTTCAATTATTGAACATACTAAAGGTACTTAGCGCTTCAAGCAGGTAATAAATATAATATAAATGCCAGCACTAATAAAGCATTAACACAGAATTAAGAACATGGCCAACTAATTTTAGATTTGAATAATAAAATTTGTCTTAACATTTGTTTCAGTTTTTTGAAGCACACTACACGTTTTAAATCATGAAACATTATTTGTGTTGCTTATTTTTCCGTCTGCTGGAAATTGGGATTTGAAGGATCGTATTTCTGAAGCCTCACTCTTTTTTTAAATATTTAATTTATTTATTCTTTGTGTACATTGCAAAAGCATCTTAGACCCGTCATTGATAGCCTGTGTTCTCTCAGCTCCTGGGCTCAACACACCAAAATTACTGCTATGAGATTGAAGTTTACTAAATATTAGGACATAACCCCTTGCAGGTGATGCTAATCAAAAAAGTTTGAAATCACCACCTTAGCTGAATATAAGCTCTATCTTCCTCACAACAGTCACCTACTTTTATAATCTCAGAGCTTTTTATAATGAAAAATCATCAGGTAAGGCCCTCAGTTCTGTTGCAGTAACTGAATTGAAGATGGAGGCAGAAAAAAAAAATCAGTACAATTTTGTGGATTATTTTTTCAGACTGTGACCTACATGAATACTTCTATGCTTTTTCTGGGTTTAATTTGTATCTGCCTAGCTGATGACAGGTTTTACTGGCATGCACAAGAGCAACATCACCTTCCCAAAGTGAAATACATCCTATTTCTAAGAAGTATGATAGAAAAAGGGAATTTTTCTAAGGCACAATAGGGTAAAACAGCATATTCTAATTAGTTAGCCCAGAGAGCCTGCATGTAAATCATAGGAGAATTTGGCCTATGGGACCATGTTTATCTCTGGGAGAAAAAGCACATCTTCATCAGTAATGTCAAAAAAGCAATGAGACCAAACTTTGCATGTGTAGAGGGTGTGTTCTCAGCCAGTTTGCTCGTCTTTTTGGCACTATGTTGTAACATATTATTAGATTTCTACTGCATAAATAATCATAGAGGCTGGCTGCCATCCAAGAATTTTTACTGCATTAAAAGAAAATTTGATGGTAGTGCTAAATTCATATTATCTGTAGTTGAGAGCATCCTACCTAGGGACACACAACACTACATTTTAACAATTCTATCCAAAGGATCAACATCTTTAAACTCTTTTACTTGGAAAGAGGTAGAAACAAAATATCTTTTTTTTTAAATACCTTTTTTTTAAACCTTTAGGTTTTTTATGGTTATGTTTAGTGTTATGTTTTTATGTTAGTACACCTGTATCAGCTCAGTGATGATAATGGGCTCAGGACATACAACTTAATGGACACTATCCAGAGCTGACTCTTGAGGAGACTTATTAAATTAGGTGTTGGACCAGATATATTCCTAACAGAGCAGTACACCAATGTATTTTCATACTGATGAGTAGTAAAACTTCCTAAATAATTGATTTGAGACTACCTGGTCATTGGGAGGTATATTTGTAGGGAAGAAAGTGATTGCTTTCAATAGAATGGAAGTCACCTTGGAAGAAAACATCTTTGTATTCCACTGATCTATAAGACTAATTGTGTAGAAACAGAAAAGGAGAATGCAACAAATTAGATGAAGAGAACAGAAATTTATATCTTAGAAACTTAAAAAAGCAAAGAAATCAAGTGAAAACCTAGCTTCCCTGAAATCAGCTGCAAAATTCTCATTTATCCTGAGGGGATTTTGCCAGAGAAATCTAGAGTTTATCTCAACTAGAACTCTAATTTAAAAGAAATCTAAATAGATTTAAATTTAAAAGAAATCTAAGCAGACAAATTCAATATTATTGCAATACAAAACAATAATCTAAAGTCTCTAACCTGATATGAAATAACTTGCTTTCCCATCCTCAGCCTTTTCTAGACCAATGCTGGCTTGAGGGGATTTGTTACACTTGGATGAAATATGTGAGACAAAAAGCTAAATGAATCATGCAAAAAAAAAAAAAAACCCAAACAAACAAACAAACAAAGAAACAAACCAAAAAAAACCCCCACAAACCCAACAACAACAACAACAACAACAACAACAACAACAACAAAAAAACACAAAAAACCCCCAACCAAAACCAATGAAAGTGCTAGGAGGTGCAGAGGGAAAGATTTAGAGAATTAAATAGAAAGGAGAGTGGAAAGTCATTTTTTTGTACACGTAAAAATATCACCTGAAACAAAAACCTCCAGTTCTACAAAAACATACTCCAGAGACTAGTTTTAAATGTTAATTATAAGGATTTTCTTAATATTTAAATGTAAATATAAGTATTTAAATGTAAATTTAAACGTTAATAATAACTTTTTTTAATATCTGATCTATAACTATAAATGATGAAATTCTCATATTAAGAAACAATACTGGACCTGCGTACTCCTTAAATCTCACTTAAACTTTCCAAATTAGATGTGAGACAATAAATGCTGTGCATTTTGTGAATAATGCCATAGAGCACATTTTACAGTTTTCATAATGAGATTGAAATGAAAGCATTTTTTTTCTTCAAATGAGCAGTGAAATGCTTTCTCCGTGGGTCAACCTTGTCCCATTGTTTTGTTATCACCTACATGCTTTAGGCAAATATTGAATTTCATATTCAGTTGCTATACTGCATAGACTCATTATACAGAGAGTTAGGTTACATTTATATTCAAAGGACAAGTTATGATGAATATTTTAAAAGTTTGTTTGATAATGCTAAATAGCCTGATTAGAAATATATCATTATGGTACATTATGTCAACCAAATCTTTATGAGGCAACAATGAAACTGCCTTTAATGTTTATCTTCAGTGACGTCCAGAAACAAAGACTGAAGCCAAGCATGATCATGCTGAGAATGGAAATTGGAGGAGTTGTCCTCATTTATAATAGACACACCCAGCTGGGTGCACAGCTGCTAACTAAGGAGCCAAAGAACAATCTTCCTGCTACCTTGGAGGGTCTAATTACAAAACCCAACTGGACTGGCTTTGAAAACTACAAACATGGGGTCAGGATTAATTTAAGCGTGGTCTGGAATACCGTCAAGGTAAGACATCTAAAACAACATCATGTCACTAAGTGGGGGTATTTTACACAGATCCAAAGGGCCATTAAATGAAAATAAAGTACTCTGCTTCCTGGGGTTCTTAACTTCAAAGTCCTAACTGACCCAGTTTACCCAATCTCATTTTACAACACCATTTGGAAAAAAAAAAAACACAAAAATAAAAAAGAAGAAAAAGCACACCAAGCCAGGTTCTTCTTCAAAGTGGAAGTCCAAGGCATAAACAGAAAAATTGCCCTTTTCAGTCCAACTTAATTAGCACATCTCATTAAATGAAGATCTAGAAAATTAGATAGAAAAATACAATGTATGGGTCCATTTTCCTTATTCTTGTTGTATAAACCAATGTTATGGTGAACTAGGAAGCAAAACTGTCTTCACTATATTTAGATATTATTATAATTTCACCAGAGTTTCCTACATTTTGGATATTTTAAGATGGTACAGGAAAAGGATTTCATAAAAATTAAAAACTGAATTTAATTACTGTCTAGTTACTTATCAACAATCATGGACCAGCCATTCTAATGGGAGGGCCCCTACTATAAAGTCTGCAAAAGGTTTCCTTTGCATTGTGTGCATCATAATATTTTGACATGGGACTTAATATCTGGCAATAAATCAGTATTTTAGATAAAATTTGTCTTCCAGATTTGGTGATTAAATCACTTCATTTTACATTTCCTCTTTCTGATTTTTTTTTAAATTTTTCCTAGTTTAGAATATTGTTTTTCATAAACACTTAAAAATGAAAAGTTCAATTATTGTACATATACTGTACTGCACGGAAGAGAGAGCAAACCAATTAAAATCCAAATATGTCACTTAATAATATGAACTGAATATATTTTGTCCAAAGAGCAGATCCTACATACATTCTTAAAATATTGGTAAATATCAATTTATCAATCCAGTTCAAATATAAAATTTATCAATCAAGTGATGAATGAATGGTGTAAGATGGTAACACAACAGGAGGATGTCTGAAATAATTTGCAAGATCCTTTCTGCATTTCCTCTGATATCTGCCTTACCTGTTCTCCCATTCTGCAACTTTATCTGCTGTCATTCCTTGCCTTACCCCCATACTGTCTTCCCTTAACTTTCAGGGACCTCCCACTTTTCTATGGAAGTGTCAGGAGGCATTCCTTAGAAGCAGCAGGTGAAAATGCTTTGTCTTGCCTCTTTACTTAAAAAATGGGAGCAAGCTGTTCTAAGAAGGGCAAATCCTTCCTCTGAATCAGCACTTCCTTTTGCACCTGTGTGGAAAGGACAGTTGCCCCAGAAGAAGAATGTAAGTTTCTCTTCTCTTAGCTCATATAGACTGATAACTGCATGACATATGCTCAAGAAATCTGACAAGCCAAAAGCTCTCTCAGATACCTTTTAATGCTCTTTGGGATTACTTTGTCTGGTATTTCACCAAAGTAAAGTGAGGCATGCAAAATTTCATGGAAGAAGTGAGGAGTTTTCTTCTTTCTTTGTCCTTTGGAGCATTTTAATCACTACTGATTTCTTTGACTTCAACAGTCGGATGGTTTGCCACTGCAAGACAGAAATCTTGTGGGAATTCATGAAGTGCTATTGCCCACACTGTTGAACTTGCACATAACTTGTAATGCGTTTTTCATGCATTCTGCTCTTGGGCAGATGCAGAAGAATGTCACAATCAGACAAACACTAAGGTAAAGTTTTCGTGCCAGAGTTCTGTTTAAATGAGGTTCATATACCCCCAATAACTACAAATCACATCCAAAGGATAGCTTGATCCCCATGGATTTGGGATATGGGAATTTATTGTCACCATGGTTTTCAAAAATGGACAGCACTACGATAGTATCTTTAAAGTGCTTATGTTGTTTTCCTTCATGTCGTATCGTAAGGTCATGGCAGACAACAGCAAAAGTTCAGGCATCTGTCTTTCAGATAATTGAAACCCTTTCCTAGAAGCACAATTTTGTTTTCATTCCAAATCAGTTAAAGTCCAGGTACTTGTTAATTTGTGCAGCTTTCATTGAAAGATACAATTTTTTCTTGCAGTCTGCTTCCCAGTATATTTTTCCTTTGTTACAGGTACTAAGAAAATAATTTTCTTAAATACTGTTTTAACTTCAGTTCTGCCCCATCTTCCTTTTCTTGCAGATACTCCCTGCACATTCTGGAGTGCACGTCTGCAGGTTCCTCCACTGCTCAATGTGGGACTCCTGGAGGATGGACGTGGCTGAAGAACATGTGAGGAAACGCTTCCAGACTTGAGCAGCTCTGCTGAACAGCCTGGAAGTGAAAGGCAAACAGTTAAATGGAGGAGAACATTATTTACCCTTCTTCCTAGATTTCTGCCATCATACGTGTTACATTACAAAAGGGTTCAGGACTCAGGAATAGATGCTGACCCGTGAGAATACAAGGCACAGATTGTATATGCATTTGCAAGTGTGTTGCATAGGATCAAAGATAAAAGCAAGTTTAATCTTTTTTATTAATTAATCAGCTGCACATCTGCTTTTTATGTGTGTAAGGATTCTATTATCTATTCTCTAGGCACCAGCTTCCTATTGCAATTAATGAGAATTATGTAAACTTAGTTCTGATGACATTGATTTAGTTATAGAAAACATTGTTCCAAGTACAGTAGTTTTCTAGGACATACATGTACCCTTTTTCATCAATAGATGTTCTTGTGGTTTAGAGGAACACTAGCTAAATACAATATAGTATTTATTTAACATACAAAGTGGACAATTCTTTTTTTCCTTAGTATTTTCACCACGTGGAACAACTTAATTCTGATTATGTGATGCACCTGTACCTCATTGAAATGTTCTCATATTGAAAATTTCCTTCTATGGAAAACAGAACTACAGATGCAAAGTGGTTGTTTTCAGTGACTCATCTATTGCTACTGATCTCTAAAACTGCTCATTTGTTATTATTTAGAGTTATAATTCCTTAACCACACCTTATAACCTATGTTGTCCTAAAGTTCTGCTAATTTAGAGTCTTCATTTCTTCTGTAGATGGATAACTTTGTTAACTGTGCAGCAGGCTCAGATAAATTTTTCTGTTGTTACCAGCATAGTAATGGTATAGGCATGTTGGGGGTCAGGTTTGCTCCTTTTTTACTTAGAGAATTTTCCCCATAACTTGCTAGAAGACTAACTGCTGGGTGCTTATGGGTGCTTGGCCAAAACAAAGAGGTGGCCAGAAGTCGGGAGGGGGAGTTAACTCGAGCTTTGGGGCAGGTCAAGGGCAG
Organism: Phylloscopus whistleri; assembly: GCA_017589585.1. NCBI lineage: Eukaryota > Metazoa > Chordata > Aves > Passeriformes > Phylloscopidae > Phylloscopus > Phylloscopus whistleri. Next base: position 331,233 of record JADMLD010000041.1, on the reverse strand, counting down.
GGCTGGGGGCAGCTTTGCTCTCTCGCTCTCGGCATCGCGGAGAGGACGGGAGGCTGCTGCTGGCTGCGGGAGGAGTTCATTGTGACCACCGGGTCTGGTCCTGAGAAAATCTTCCACCATCTGCTCGTGTGTCCCAGAGCTCTGAGCTGCCTCCTCCTGCCCTGCTGGAGCTGGGCCGGCCCTGTCCCACCCAGGCTGTTTCTTGGGCCCTGCTCGGAGGCTTTTGCTGCTCTGTGGCCCCGCACTGCCCTGCCCTGCCGGGACATCCCCGCTGTTCCAGCCACCACTGCAGAGCTTCTGATCCCATTCACCAGCCTGGGATTTTCCACCCTTCCAGCCTGGTGCTCTTGAGAGATCAGACTGCCCCGGGCTTTGTGAAACAAAGCCCCTCGAGGTTCCTGGTTCTGTTTGCTGTTAAGTCTGTAGTTGTTGTTGTTTGTTTGTCTTGTTATACATACTAGTAATGAACTGTTATTCCTATCCCCATACCTCTGCCTGAAAGCCCCTTTAATTTTCTAAATTATAATAATTTGGAGGGAAGGGATTTGAATTCTCCATTTTCCTAGGGAGGCCCTGCCCCTCCTTAGCAGATACCTGTCTTTTCAAACCAAGACAAGGGGAAAAAGAACTCAAAATTGCACCAAATCCTAACCATTCAAGTGTTTCTTGCTTATTTAATGCAGGAAATAGCATCCTTATGAAATCCGTTTTGTATCTACTGTCAGATGATATTTCACTGGTCTGTGGAGGGAAGTCCAGCTCTTTTGTTCCCTCTTTCATACAGACACATGTATGCCAATCTTCAATCTTGTTCTTAATCAGAGGAAAATTCAGGCAAAAAAAAAAAAATTGCAAGGTTAATTATCTATTTAATCACTACTGCAGTGATTAAAAGGTGAAGTTATAGATAATGGTTCTTCGTTGGTTCTGAGAAAGGTTGTTACAGCAGCCAAAAGGCACACATCTATACATCTAGCAAAGAAAGCTTGATGCTGCCAGCTTCCTGGTAAAAATCCCTTTTAAATCACAATAAAAGACTAAATCCCTAGCATAATACTTTCTGAAAAGAAAAATACAGCCTGCCAGTATGCTGCCTTAGCTGGGAAGTAAGGAAGATTTCATTCACTGTTTATCAGTGTTTATGCCCATGCCCTTTCTGTACAGATGGAAATGTAGTGAAGCAGAAGCTATTTGGGAAATAGAAGCAGGCTGGCAAAGACTTACAGCAAGATATGAAAATAAAAGGCTCAGTACTATTTGTTAGAAATGGCAATGCAAACTAGCTCCATATCTGGAATGAATGCTTCACTTTTTCAAGTGCTGTTAGCTTGTTGGTGTTTTGTGGTATTTTTTTTTCACAGTTTCTAGTCTTGAATACTTATTAGCGAGTGTTCTTTATCAAATGGCTGGTTTATACTTAAATTACATAGGAATGGATAGCTGACCAAGGAGTGAGAAAACTAAGGTGTCAAATTACTGTGTCTGAAGGTTTGTTGAACTTTTTTTAAGACTGTTTACTGTGCCAGTGTCTGGGCTGGGTTCTAGCATGTATCCTTCTGGCTCCTGTACTAATAAATGAGCTTGATGTCTCCTGAGGGATTGACACAGTATGGCCTTGGATAAGAGGTGATATTGCTTTTTCTATTAAATATAGGATAGCTCTGAAGTCTTTCAGAAGTGAGTGTTTCAAAATATTGGAAGCAATAACTGAAATAATTAAATACTCATACTCAAACATACATAGATACTTTTTCTTGAAGGCTAAACAAACCATGGATCCATAAAACAAGGGCAAGAAGAAATCCCTCAGACTTCTCCACACAGGTATACAGTCTTGAAGTCAGTGCTTAGAAAAGGCAGTTGAGCTTGACAGGAAAGAAAGAAACGAAAGAAAATATATGGACATGCTCCAATCCCCAAGGTAGTAATTTCTCTGCCCTTCCTCCACCTTACCTGTACTGCCAGAAGAAGGCTTACCCTTGTGCACTGCACTCTAGTGCTGATCCAGGACTCACGCTGCTTTTTTTTTTTTCCAGAGGAAAGCCTACTTAAGAGAGGCTGCCTTTGCCCCTGGCACAGAAACTCTTCTCATCCACTTAGAAAAAGCAAAGGGTTAAGCTGAAGTAGTTAAAGCAGTCATCTTATTTATTAAGACAAGATGAAAAGCAGAATGAACAGAGTGAAGCATGTGGTTTAGAAAGAGTATCTCTGGAGTCCTTAAGCCCTTCACACTTAAAACATCATGAGAGATTTTAATATTTTGGAATCTCTCCCTTTCTCTTACTACTTCTAGAAAAACCTTGATGTTCAATATTAGGAAAAGTTTCTAGGTCGTCTAGTGCCAGGATTATATTCACTGGTATTATGCCAGTTTTCTAGCCACCTCCTGAGCAGCAGCTTGTTTTTTTGTCTTAGTCAAGGATAGTGTTTTACTGGCAAGAATAGTATGAAAAAATACTGCAGTATTTTCTGTGGATGCTAGCCAAGGAAAAAAAAAAAAAAAAAGACAATGGAGAAAATAATGAAATAGAAAGGAAGGAAAGAAATATGGCAACAGCAGAAGAGATTAAAAAAGACATTAAGAAGCAAACCAGATTATCAGGAACTATAGCAAATATCCAAACCCAAAATTCTTATTGGTGAAAAAAATGGGAAAATAACTGTTTTAAAATTCTAAAATAGTGTTATGTTGACATATGGTTGCCAGAAAGACAAAAAGATAAGAAAATTTAGTCAATTTAATTCTCCTCCTATTTTTTTTTCTTTTTTTTTCAGTTCCTTGGTATTTTCTTGCCCTGTACCAATAAAATTTTGCCACACTTTTTTTCCTCCTTGAATAAGTTATTGCTTTTACTTTTTAACCAGGTATCTTAAGCGGTTTTTTTTCTAGATTATTTAGGCATCCTCTTATTTCTACTTTTTTGCTGTGGTGCATCAACCTTCACTATACATCAGTGCAGTGTTTTATTCATAATACAATGGCGACTGTCTCTGGCTATCTACTATAATCAGTTTTAATACATTTAATAAATGATTTCTTCTTCCTGATCAAATAAATGGAAAATAATAACAGGGACTCAAAAGACAAAAGCAATTGTAATCTGTATTTCAAATACAATGAGAATTACTAGTAACACACTTACTTTTGCATATATGAAACTACAATACAGTTTTCATTGACCTGGGAATATGAGGACAGCCAAGTATGAGCAATAACTCTGAATCAAAAATTATTAATTATTGCAAGAGGGTATAGCTATAATCCAACTTTGTCAATATATACAAAGATATTATTAGGAAGAGTAAATAAGCAGACCTTTGCCAAGATATTCAAGATTAAATTTCCACATCTTATTTCTCTTAGCTCTCTTTAAGTACTCTGTGCTTTGTAGAAATATATTTCTATGTATAATTCTGTATACAAGAGTGACACTGTTACCATGAAAATTTTGGTCATTCTTTTTCTTTCAGAAAACTTTGAACAACCTGCATTCCATTCAGAAGTGTATGTGTACTTCTGTACAGTCCTTCACAGTATATGTAGAAATGAAGAATTTGTATCTTAAAGGACAAAACAGAATCCAGAGAATTACCAGTGTCCCAGAATCATATAGTAACTTGGAATTTATCAGGTGAAAATTTCCAGGACATCAATTACTGTTGCTTGCAAATACAGATGAACACATCACATCAAGTCTTTTAGAGTCCTCTCATAGATAATCTTCCATTTCTTATTCACAGCAACAAGATATTGGCATCTTATCTGGTGGCATGCAATGAGTTATTTAATATGAAAGGAATTACTACTACCACTCCTCTTTCATTTTCATCAGAAAAGCCCACTGTGTGTAGAAGAAATTCTTGCTTTAAGCCACTAAGTTCATGCCCTCACCTTTAATATCATAAATTTTCAGGTTTGTTTTAGCCTAAGGCCAGGTTTTGAATATGATATTCCAGTCCTTCTCTAAACTGAAAATATTCACATCTGATGTCCTCATATTTTGTAGCAAATATTGTGGAAGTACTGTCAAAGTTGCAATACAATCAGTATGACTTTCTGAATACAGATGAGATCTACAAATGGGGAATTTTTATTGCTGCTTACTTAATTGCTGCAGGGTTTTTATTCTCTTCAAAAACAGTGGCAATGGAATTCAACAACAGAAAACACTCTCACATATCAGGTTGATAGTTCTTTTCAAGTCTTCTTTCAAAAATTTTCCCTGTATTATTTTTCAGAATCGGTAAAAGTTCAAGATGGGTCATCCAAATAACTTTCTCACTATAGATGGCTTGCTGAAAGTGCTAATTTTTTCCTATATGACCCTTCTAGGTGAGAAAGTCAAATCTGCCTTGGTGCTGAGGACCACTCTCACAGGTTTTGGTGAGGAATGGCACAAATAAACAGAAATTATGAGAAGACTTCCAAGAAACACTGAATTACGGTGAAAAAATACAGCAACTCTTTGAAATATATAAAGTAATTCAAGTAACATCCAAAGCTCTCAAAACTTATTAGCTTTCTTTGAATATCTGAAAAGTAATTCCTGCTAAATCTCATATATGCCTGCAACCACCTGCAGACCATAACAAAATATAACACTGATTTTTCAATTTTTTTTCCCCTCCTGGTTATTTTGCTTCTAGTATTATCTTTCTCCTAGCATTTCTTTAGGTTAGTATCTCTGGGGTAGTTTATTTAGTGGTAACAACAGGGAGAGTGCTGTCTCAAGGTGGAAATAGTAGCCATTTAAATAACACACTGCTTACCTCTGCTTAGCACAAACCAGGTAAGATAACACAGTGGTTAAATTCCCCATAGCTATTACAGCTTGCCTGCATTTATGTTCCATTCTAAATGCTGAATAGAGTCCTCAGGACAAAGCTGAAATGTTCAGTCTGTTGCTTAGATACTACTTTCACAGGCTTCATATGAAAAATCTGTGTATACAGGCAAATAAATAGATAAGTTAATAGGCTGAACCCGCAATGGACAAACATTAATCACTTCTTTTGTACTATCTTTTGTACTATATTTTGGAATGGAAGAAACAGGTGTGGAATACATGGAACACTAACAAAATGCAAGATGAAAATATCTATGCTTTGCTGGGATGCCTCCTCCATGCATAGATATATGGGGCCCCTCTACCCCAATGAAAAAAGTTACATGATTCTGCATTTATTTGGGTCACTTGACTTATCTTTGTGTATTCTTGCTGTATAGGATACAGAAATTAATATCCTGTTTGTTTACTTATGCAAGAATCACTTATAATTTGTGACATTGCAACAACAGATCAAAACCGAGATCATATCCTAAAGTTAGAAAGTCACCTTTGTCAAATACACTATGGGCTTTATGCCATAACTGGGAGGAGATAAATTTGAAATGGTTCAAATATTCTATTCAGAATGCCCAAATTATATCTAGTGAAAACTGCTTTACTAAAAATAGATGCTGTTCTGCATAAGCATCAGATTGGTTCCTGCTATGCCATTTCCTCAGTAGAAGAAAAAAAAAGGAAATAAGAAAAAGCAATTTTGGTATGTGTTCTGCTCTGCTAATATTCAAAAATTAATTTGTTAAATTTTTTTAGCACCAATAATTTATGACTTGGAGCAACATGCTCAACAAACCAGGTGTTATGTAAGAGCTGACAGTCACAACATCACAATACAAAAGCATTACCTATTATGTAGTTAAGGTGATACACACTATTCTTGCGAAACACACCACAAATTAAAAAGCACTTTGGAGCAGATCCATTCTGATCTGCTCAGCAAAACCAAATGGCTACACAAATTACTGGGTTTTGCCTTTTGTTATATTTTTTTGTTAATCCCCTGCAAGATAAGTGTGCACTTTCCTAGGCTTTGCATTAAGGAACAATTGTGAAAGCAGCAGAAACAGAGCAGAATTCAATACCTAGATTCTATGCCCACTGCCTCTTCGCTGGAGGGAAGAATAGACAGCAAAATAATTCTGAATTAGAAAATAGTTATGTTTTGTAAACAAATTTTCACTCCTTGAACTAGATTTAATTGGTTATTTAGTTCCACCTTAAACATTATTTTTATATGTTTGTCATTTAGTTCATGTAATTACTGCAAAGATTAAAATAAATCAGTCAAGATATTTAAAATGACAAATCAATCTAGCTATCCGCATTAATTGTACTTTCCATCAATTTCCACTACCAAAGAGTATAAAAGCTGCTAAATACCACTTCTGTTGCAACTTCAGGTTGAATAATTATGTGAATATGCTGTTTTTATATTTCTGAACCTGGATTTTTTATCTGGCAGGGACATAGTAACTACTGACAGAATTACTGGTCTTTAAAATTCTTCTGTAAAGAGTTATTATAACAATAATGACATTCCTTACATTATATACTGTCTACAAAATTATCCTACAGTAGATTATAATTTTTCCAGGCATGGGTTTTGATGAGAGAGACTGAATTTTAATGATTGGTTTCTATGTTTGCTCTTATGAAATGAGCCATGCTAAATATTATCAGTATCAATATGCTTATAAAGAAGAAAAAAACCAAAACATAATCTTCTCACCAAGAATAATGTCTCAATAGAGGTGATCAGTTGTTTGGGTTAATTTTTTAAAAAAAGAATATTATTAAATACTGTATTTTTATAAAATACCATCCTTGATTTTTTTCTCAACTTTTCCCTAAAATGTGTTTACAAGCTTATTTTGTCTACAGGAATCGGTGGTTATTTAACATCTATTTTCCACTAAAAACCAAGAAAACAAATTTTATAAATCTAGAAAACAGAGAGACACAAGCATTTAACCAAATCTTTTGAAAATTTATAATTTATAATTTCTAATTTATAATTTATAAATAGATCAAAGTCATATTACAAGTTTTCTGCTGTGAATCAGGTAACATTCTTTAGTTCCTTCCACCTGCATGACACAATATCTACCTTCTTTTTGTGTCCCAGCAGTCCCTTTGTGCAAAAGGGATGCACATTGAAAAAGGGAGGAGGGAATGTTTTTACAGCAAACCAGTTCAACTACTCAATACCTATAGGCTTTCCAGAATAGAGAGGAGTAATTTAGGTACCTAAATTCCTCACCAGAGGGGAGCACAGAAATGGGAGGGAAATGTCTAGCCTTCAGGTCAGATGACCCTGATGTGCCATTGAGATCCATGATGGTTTGGGCTGGGCATTCACCAGGGCAATTGGCAGCTCTCCCCGGCCCAGTCCCTGCAGAAATCAGGGTATTCAAAAGCAGGGAACATGTGCTCAGGTGTTACAGAGTCAGAAATCCTGGAGGGCACCTCTGACAGCATGAGGGCTGGGCAGGGTTCCCATACCCCACAATGCAGCTATTGCCTGAGATACCTACTTGAGCCTTCCTTCTTCTGAACTTCTCTTTTCAACCAAGGGCTGGATCCTGTTTCACTATAAAAGCATCTATTTCATGATAAAAGATGACGAGAAGTAAAATCATCCTTTGGGAAGTTAATCTGATATTTAGAGTACTGCAGGGAGAGGGAGCAAGCTCATTACATCAAGCCCTCCTACTGCAGGCAGACCCAGCCTGGAGAAGAGGCCTTTGCAGAGGAGTGACCTTATGCCTCTCAATACACTGTTTTAGTGATGGTGTAGATGGTACAGTTGGATAGAACTTTTAGTGTTTGAAAGAACTATATCATATATAGATAGACTGTGGTTTCCTTTACTGTTAATTAAAGCAGTTTGATGTCTCAGGGCTAGATGGTTCCTTTCTGGTTTTAATATAAGTGATACAATATGTAATACTGGAACTATCATAAATACAGGTACTTCAATTCATAACTTATAAACAGTAAAACACTACTTTTGTTCATAAAAGTAGCTGTCCTTCAAGAGCTCATGAATGGTCATTAGACATAATGAGAGGCACTGTAGATTATTCTTTTGTTTGAACATATATTCGTTCATCTGTTCATTTACTTATTCATTCATGATTTTATTCTTATGATTCTGACACTCATCATGAATAATGTAGTTACAGAAAGCTGCAGTTCAGAAAAAGTATGTAAACATTTAAGCATGTGAGTCATCACTTTGAAATCACATATATTATTGGTCAAACCATAAGGTAGTACAAGTGATCTCAGGAGAGCTTCACCAATGGTAGAGTTTGCTTGAAATGACTGGTTAGATCTTTCAGTCAGCCCTTCTGTGGCAGGACAATAAAAAGCTGACATGACATGTTTGATATAGTTTCTTTTGGCAAATAATAAAAACTATTTTAAAATGAATTTGTTTCTACTGTTATGAACAATCTGTTCAGAAGCTCTATGTCTTGAAGACAAGAATCTTAAGAATTCACCATATGGGCTGAATTAGCTGGATTAATATGGAATAATGCAAACCATTTACACTAGTCATCTGCTACAGGAAAATATGTATGTGTGTATGACAGAGATATATACATTCTACCAGTGGAGCTAGGCACCAGGACTGACTTCTGAAAGGCATTCCAGAATTCAGGGAAGATGTTTGAGGGTGAGAGTCTCAAGGCTTGAATGAATGCAAGCATACAGTGGTGCGGAGCCACAGCCAACAGCAGTAATTTCCCAAGTTGAGAGAGTTCCATGAGGACAGAGAGAGCTGATAATATTTTTCTATCATTATTTTTATTTATTTATTAAAATAACAACAATCCAAAACAAAACGAAAAGCAAACAAAGAGACAAGAAACCCATTATTTGCACCCAAACACCGGGTTTAGTTAGTTGGGGTTTTTAAAGTCCCAACTTTATTTTTAAAACAAATATAAGGGCTTTTTTATCAATCTGGGGAAATCTGGAGGAACTTTTAGAAGCAAAGTCAATGAACGTTTGAATATGATCTTCTGTTATATATGATTTAGTACTCTGCCCCCATATGGAAAATCAACTGAAGTTAATTTCAATACATCATTCCAACTTGCATATAACTTTCTTGTCTCCTGATAATGTGTGCGCTGACATCTCATGTCTATGGGCTGGTATGGAGTCAATAATCCTGGTGTGCTGACCAAGAGTGAGAGATAATAATTCTGTTCATCCAATAGGGATTAATCTTCTCCTGCAGTAAGGAATGCATCTTAATTGCACAAGATTCACCATGCAGACCAACCTAACACTTGTAAGAGTATGCACGCAGGTGGGCAGCCCTGCCATGCAGCTACACTAACAAAACAACACCACGAGAAATTATAAGAATTCTACAAAGAGCAAAAGGGGGATAAAGCATATGTAGACATCTAATTCTGACTAGGCTACATTAACAAGATAGCAACATAAGTAGTAGAAATGAGAGAGAACTATGATTGAAAACAGGAGGGGATCATTAACTTGAAGGAACTAAGTAGGAATTACCAGTGCAAACGTATCAGAAATGTTGAAGAGATATAAAATTAGGGACAATAGTGAAGAGTAAATACAAAAAGCCTGTTTATTTGGGAGTGGATGAGAGTGGTGAAGGGAAAAAATTGAGAAGGGTGAAACAGGTAATGTAAGCAGAAGTGTGCCATTTAACTAGCAGTTTAGCAGTATCTGTTGGGTAGTCTTCTGTTGATCCCACTTGGAGAAGGCAAATAAATCTGTTATTATTCTGATGAGTCTGGCTTTTCTCTATAGTCAGTAGGGGTACTTGTTCACAGTACACCAGTTCTCCAAAACTGGTGAGGGGATACATGGAGGAGGTGGACCAACCCTAGTAGCTGTGGTACTGAACTTTTAGCAGACTCCATATTCAGGGTTAGACATTGAAGGTCACAATAAATAGACTTAAAAGGCTAGCAAGGCAAACGATGCATTTCTAAATGCTGAGAAACACTCAGTCCCTTATGCTAAATTAAATTCAGTATTCAGTATGTCTGTTAGCTGCCAAAACTGCTTGTCACTTACCTGTATTAGCATGAAAGTAGTGAAGGCACGTATTTACTCAGTCCTGTAATGGTTATATGGGATGGGTGAGACCCAGATTCAGCTCTGTTGCTTACCTGAATTAGACTCACATCTTCCTCAGCATAATAAGAAATTATATCACATGGATGTCTCTTGATCTCTTTTGGGATATTTTCTGCAAAACACTTCTAAAATTGCGGGATCATAATTGATGTTTACCAGTCTTCTGTTTATGCCTAGAAGCTTAGATAGCCTTACCAGGGTTTTAAGGAAATTTGGAGTTCTTAAGATCTGAATGTGCAAGCGTCACTGTCAAACCTCAAGCACATGTGTAGGCTTTGTATGTGTTCCAGTTGTAATGCTAAAGACCCCAAATACCTTGAGTACAGCTAACTTTTGGGTTAACTTTTTGGGTTGGGTTCATAATTTTTTGGAATCTACAGAAATTTTAAAGTGATTTTATACTTTGCTGATCACAGCTGAATGTCTTACAATCATTTTCTGAAACAGTTGACCATATATAACACAGAAGTTTCTGTGCAATACAGAAGCTCACCATATGCTGTTTACAGTTTTAAATTGCCTTCAGTATCAAAAGGCTCCAGCAGCTGATACATGCTTTAGAAGCACTGAGAATTTCTGCAAATTTGTGGTTTTAAGTGGTCTATGATTGTCCTGCCGTGAAATCACACAAACAGTATACTTTGTAGCAAGTTCCATTTTAAGTTTTCCCTCTTCCACTTGTAAAAGCAACCAAATAACACTTTATTTATTGCCTATTAAATTAAACAGTTGTAGAATTACTATAATGTTCCCACTGGCTTCCATGTTGCTGTATACAAGCTGATAAAACCTTCTCATAATGTCCTGCTGGGTCAGAGGCTTGGGTTTTGCCTTGATCTCAACATTTTCTATATAATTTCTCTCTTGCTTTTTATTCTACTAATAATATTTTGTGCTGCTTGACCACTTCCCAGTAGAAAATCAGACAATCTAATTTTAAGTGTTCACTAAAATGTGGTAATTCTAGACTCATTAAAATTAGACTTCTTCAGATATTTCAGTGTGCTGTACAGGCCTCAATGTTAAACTCTTATATTTCATCTCAGATATTTACTTTACTCAAATTATTGGCAGATTTGCCAACAAAAAAAAAAAAATCCACAGCAAAATGTTGAGAATTATCTTGATGTTAGAAAATAGAGGATGTATTCGCAGGCCTACAGTATATGTATCAGGAAGAGAAGTTGAGACAGCATAGTCTCACAAAGACAAGGTTAAGCAGCAACCTAAGTATAGCTTACAAATTTCTGAAGAACAGATACAAAAATGTAGAGACAATCTTTTCTCAGCTGTGGCAAATGGCAAAAGAGGCAACAGCCACGTTGGACGTCAGGAGAAACTTCACAATGAGCTTGGTGCAACACTGGAACAGGTTGCCCATGGATGATGTGGACATTCTAGGAAGTTCTCAAGATCTGACTAGACCAACCAATGGCTGACATAGCTCTGTGCTGGGGATGGTAATGCTTTGATGGGGAGGCTGCACAACATGCCCCTCTGATGTTCCTTCCAAACATTTCTCCAAACCTGTGATGTAATTCTGTCATTCTCCCTGCTTAATTTAGTGGAAGTGCGTGTGGAAACGTTTTGTGAATTTTTCTTATAAAAATGGATGATTACGTTAATTGTTAAAATAATTTAACAGAACTGCATTTTTTTCCTACAGAAAATGAACACGTACATGAAGAGCAACAAGTCCTCATTGCACAGTAAAGCTTAAATCCATTCCTTCCTTTTTCCTGTGAAGAACATGGTGATGGAAAGTCAGAGACTGTAAATTACCCACATGGAGCCTTAGGTTCTAAAGGGGATATGGACTGCAACTCTTAAAGTCTTGGACATTTACGAGAGAAGTTTTATTTCCTACCCCAAACCTCTTTTGCTTCTTATCCCTCCATTATTCAAGGAGCATGACTGAATTATTAGCCAATATTATAATTCCTTTCTTATCTAAAACTGAAATCTTTATGCCCCCTATTAAAGAGTGCAGAGAGAAAATACCAGTAAAGGAGCATTCAATGAAATCCTTTCATGCACATTCACACCCAATACAAACTACTGCAGCAGACAGAACACTGCCATGATAATGTATTCTCCCTCCTTTCTTGCATCCACTTCCTTCAGCTATATAAGATTATATTTGGTTTTTGGTTTTTTTTTGTCGTAGAAGAAATACCTGCAACTGTGCAGCCAGGGGTATCCTAGTACTTAATGGCCAGGCTCTGAGCCCACATTGATGGGAGCATTGTATGTTTGCTGCTATCTGTATTGTACAGAGAAGGTGTGCATATGATGCATTATTTTTAAGATTCACAGGAAGAATGAAATAAAACTTACAGGAAGAAATCAAATGCGACATTTACCAATACAGCAAAACCGATCAGATTAAATAATTATTTTTTCATTGGGCTGAATCTATGTAGTTTCTGCATCAAACCTTGCTTGGAAAGTGATTTTACAGGCATGATTTAAGGGATCAGTAAACAGAGATTACCTATCATGCTTGTCAATCTTTGCATTGCACTGATAGTTTACAAAAATAGCTTTAAAAGTAAGTATGGTATACTTCATGATTCGCTTAAGAATATGTATAGACTTGCTATAGAGTAGACATCTACAAGAGACTTTAGCAAAGAAAAAGCTTTTGGATCCTAGTCGAGTTCTTCAGTGTATAAGTCTGTTGTGCTAAATATGCATCTCATGAAGAGAAAGTTGGGTACTGAATAATGAATTCTGCCCAAGCCTCAAGCTTTTTTGGACTTTTCCTTATAAATTTCTGATGAATTGGTAATGCTGCACTAAAGAAATAGATTAGAAACTGACTGATCCCCTTCACAATAGTGACCTCAATTTTGTAGATGCTAAGAATTACAAACTAATCAGTCTCCTTCTTTCCATTAGAGACAAGCATTTTATTTTACTTTTGATTCGTATTTATTTTTTCCAAGGACCTTTTTAGATTCTATCAACAAGTAAGACCATTTTCCCCAAGGTATATTGTGATTTCTCAGCTTCCAAAGCAAAGAAGATATAGGGGAGGCTATGGCATGAGTTAATTTATTTACAAGTACCTGCTTCTGCTGATTAATGTTTGTCTGAACCAGAAGGAATCTGCTTTCAGGTTTTGTCATTAAAAATGTGAAAGCAATTCTGCTAATACAAACTTTTTTTTTCTCAGGCATGTCACAGCTATTTTACAGTCCACAGAAAGTAGCAAACTGTCTATTTTTCTGTCCTTAAACCTAATCCCTGCTGTTGACCAGCAGTATGATGTTGTCAGGTCTTGATATTCCTACAATCTGCACATTGATACTTGCTAATGATCTTACTCCAATTTTATAGTAGTGCAACTCAGAGTAAAAGCCTATCTTTTTTTTTTTTTTCCCCACTATTTTCCCACCCTAAGCACTAGAATGATCTTTATTATCATCCTTGGACTTGTAGAGAGAAGTAATTCCCCTTTCCACAAGAACTTGTGGACAAAATTGTACATTCTGCATTAGCTTGGAGGACAGCCTACTAAATCAATCCTCTCCCTTACTCTAAAATGTAAAAAAATATATTTAATTACCTTTGCATTCAGCAGTATCTGGTGTTTTCAACCTCAGCATGCCCACCTCCCCACAATGCCAAGGTAAGCCAACTCCATTTTAGATGGTTGTAGAAATTCAGCACCATGAAAAACCTGTGAGGAAGCCTATAGAAGAGTCATAAGGAAAAAATAGAAGCATATAAAATCCTAAAGGAAACACAAGGAGTTGGAGAGTGGTGGTCCCTGGATCATCCACACAGGATGATTCAGCCCCTTGGAGAACGTGCAATCCCTAAGCTGCCTCAGTTCATAGTCACTCCTCTTCAGGAGGAGTCCCCTTGGGAGGCTTCCTTGTAGGTCAGGGTGAGCCAGAGTGCTTCAATCCATGTGCAGCCCCCAGGCTGCCTCTGTTTGCAGGGGCTCTCCTTTGGGAAATCTCTTTGAGAGCTCTCCTTGTGGCTCAAGGTGAGAAAAAATACTTCAATCCATGAGCCTTTGCAGTTCTATGTTAATGTTTCATAGCCCATTGGTTATTCCCCTTGTTCCTGGTTTTTACCCCTCCTAATTGGTTCTTTTTGGACCCTTCCCCTAACTGATCCCTTTCCCAATTCCTTTCCCCATTAGACAAGTTGTGAAACCCTGCCCCTGGCTACCCTATATAATCCCTCTCCCCCAAGACCCTTTGGCTCCTTTTCCCTCCAGACGTCATGGAATAAAGAAGCTCTCCTGGAGATCGGAAAGGCCCCATCTCGCTGCTTTTACTCCTGCATTGTCTGGGGTGGCAAACGCCACTCTGCTGCTCAGGCAGCCTCACAAAGAGCAAATCACTGCACTTGAGAGTGCACCAAAGAGCTGATCACTCTGCACCCAAGGGTGCACAAAGAGCAAATCACTCTGTGCCTGAGAGTGCCTGTGCCTCTGTCACTCTAGGTGTCTTTTTAAAGATGCTTCTAGCGAGGAAGGTCGGTACCTTCACCTCCAGACCAGACCACGACATTGGAGGACAGCAGCTGGAGACTGGGAAAGGCTGCCTGGCAGAAACTCATTGTGTCTCCTTGACATAGCCCTGCAGCTCACTGAAGCCCTTTGATATCTCTTACATGTGTTAGACAATGAAAGATTGCTTTATATATTTGTATAAATCAGATATGTTTTGATCACAGCATCTCTTTGTGCATGCCTAATTGTGCCTGAACAGTATGGCAGAGTTACAAGAGTACCATGAATCATCACCAGTATAAAAATCCTAAGGACTGGTCCCAGGCTGTCCACCAACCAGACTGATTAGCAAGTGAGAGACAAAAAGAGAGACGGATTTGTCCCTTTGTCCCTTATGCACCTTTCCAAAAGTTTTAGTAATATTGAGATGTATGCTGATATCAGTTATACTCTATTTGGTGTTCAATTTACAACAGTTGAAATGCTATCCACCATCACTACCAGGAACTTATATATTCTCAGTTTTCATTGAGTACAATAAAAGCTCTACCCTAATGCCATTGAATCTAGGGAAAAGGTTTCCATTGACTTGGATGGGGGATGAAGCAGTAACCAAACAAGGTAGAAAATTATTTTCTCTGTTTGCTGTTTATCAGAAATTAATCTGAAGAACAGCTGACTTTTAAAGAAAATAATGAAAATAGTTAGATCAGTCTAATTGCTCTGATGAGATAGAAATATTCCAGCCCAGGATCTGACTAATTATTGTGAAAGAAATATTTTAGACTGACTGAAAATCTTCTTTCCTTTTCCTTGTTATTAAATTTCATTTCACATTCTTTAATAATGGAATGTAACTTTAGAAAATTCCCACTGCAAGAGGAAATGGGTAAGCAAAATGATACAAGTGCCTCTGAGATTAAGGCATTGACCAAGTTCTCTGTTTGTATTCAAAAGTATAAGGAATAGTGCAATTTCCTCTTCTCCATACTTCTAACTAACACTAAGCTATGCAATGTTCTTTCAGTGATCCAAGTTAACTGAAATTTGAGACATAGGAGCTTAAGTCAGCTTTGTGTTCCTGAAATTGAAAACAGCCCACTCTTGTAATTTGATACTTTCTAGATATCTTATCTACTTGTGCCTATGCCAGCACCAAATTTGCATTCCACCAGTTATTTGTTTTTAAATGTCATACACTTAAGCACATCCTGGACATACTAAGGTAAAACAGCAGAACAGTTTCTAGTTGCTCAAAAGTTTTATGACTGTTGAGGTCTAATTCTCCCTCAAATTTCCAGCACTAAGGTTGTATTGCTGTTCATTCAGATGGAATGAAAATATGTATTTCTGGTTTGAATAAATATGCAAACTTGTAAAAAAAAGTTATCTGGGACAAAAACTTTACACCAGATCTATCAAAAAGCACTTGTGCATCTATTTGCTAAAATGGAGTGTGCCCTATCAAGGACAGAGAAGTTACTATAAATAGTAATAAACACAATATAAAGAGCATATGATGGATTATAAGGAGTTACTGCTGACATGCACATTGTCTTGTCACACTGGACTGCAGAATATATAGTACTTGGTGGAGTTTACTGCAAAAATATTTCTGGAATGCATTGGACTGATTACACAGTAACAGACTGACCAACAGATTTAAAAATATTTGATTATTTAAAACATCACCACCTATTTATAAAATAAAGCCTTTTACTGAGTTAGCTCACAGCTAATATCTTGTTGAGGTCAAAGAAGCAATTTACTGAGCTCCATCTAATGGGGAACAGTGTGCTTAATCTAGTTCTGCCAGCCAGGCTGATTCTGCCTAGCTGTCACTCATTGCTGTGGACAGTGGCTGTGAATTGAAAAGTCAGAAAACATGCAGAACATATGGAATTTTTTACAAGAAACTAGGACCCATCAGTTATTGAGGATATGAATGTCTGGGTAAGCGTCACTCAGTAGCCCAGACTCAAGAGTCTGGATTTCAGCAGAATTGATTTTTGGTAGAGTCCTTTTTCTAACAGTTGTTGTGGGACAGAGGAGCTAAATCTTCCTGAAATTCATCCTGCCTGACAGTACAGTGGACAAGGTACACAGGTGTGACTGCTGGGTTTAGATCTGGCTCAAAGACCTCTACTGCTCTAAGCTGCCTCACATAGGATGCATCCCTCTCTTGTCAATAAACAGTGTAAGTATCTCCCAGACCTGCTGTAGTTTATGTCTCTCATATTTTAAAGAGACTCCTGAGACTCCTAAGCACGGAATGGGAGTTGTCACGTTTGTTCCCACCTTGGTCTTAGAACAGCTGTGTTTTCCACTCTTCTGATTACTCCTTGGAGGTTTTAATGAGGATCATCAAAGGAAGACACACTCTGCCTGATGTCTTTTTTTTTTTTTTGCCCTCCCTGTGCTAGGGACATGTGCACACTGGGAAAATGTGAGGTGTTTTACAGTGACAGGGAAAAAGCAGAGGACAAGAATATGGCAAGCAGGAGAGCATCTTGCTTGCTGGAGGCTGCCTGTGCAACTACACCAGATTTTGTCATATTCCATCTTTTGTCCTTAGGGCCACCCCATCAGATATGAAGTGCACTGTGTTCAAAGACTGGGGAACATGCATGTGGGGACTGTGTGTCTAAGTGAAAACTTGCTAATTTGGGAAAGGAGATTTCACCTGACTATTTTTGTGAGAATTCACTTTAGGCTCCTGTGGCAGTCGCTGGCATGTGTGTCAGTTGACATTGACACTGCACTCGAGGTGCTTCATCGAAATCATCAGAAGGCTTTGCATATCTGTATCTTGTTATTCACCTTGTCTCTCATATCTTCCCTCTTTGTATCTTCTTAAGAGCAGCTCCACACAGCTCCAGCATTGTCTCCCTTCTTCTGTTCCAAGTCCGGCTCCATCCCGTCCCTAGCACGGCCGCCTAACCCTGTCTATGCTAAGTACAATATCTTACAGTGTCTTACCTTCTCTGGCCCTTGCCACGACCTCCTGTCCCTGGGTCTTCACAGCACAACAAGCAGACTCCAACTAACTCCAACTCAGTTAACTCACTACTTATCATTCCCAAGGCTGTGGGGGCAAGGTGTTTCTACTCTGAGATAATTAACACAGCTGTAACCTGTTAGAGAGGAGACTGCCTTCTGCAGCATCTCTTTCTGTATTACCACAGGCTCCATCATCTAAGTGCCTGATTTTTTAAGAAATTTTTCAAGAAACTAAACTCTCCTCACAGCGTGTTTATGAAATGTGAAAGAATTATTATCCTTGCTGAGAAGTCTCTGGGCCAGATGCCGAGAGATGCCTGTACCTAAAGGAAATCAGTGGGATATGTCACTAAGCACCTTGAGGATTCAAAGCCCAAATGTCTGCCCAGGGTCTGATAGGAAATCCAGCAAAGTGCTTGAGTTGAACCAATGTACACTAAGTCTCAACCCAGTGTATTAGACAAAAATCCTTTTTTTAACAGAAAAACTTATCCCCTTAACTCCTTGAACTGCTTGAAAAATTTTGGTAAACATATGTAAACAGTTTATGTAGCAACTGATGCTGTAGCTTCAAATTGCCCAGTTCATTCAAATCTGAACACGACATAGCATACATAGGGATTTGTAGGCACAAAGGATATTATTACTCTTGCCATGCATTGTATTTGCATTGTGATTTTCCTTAAATGTGCAGCATTGTTTTGTTAAGCAATCAGAATGCAAATACCACTGGCACAGCTAGAATACATTCAAGTGCCCAAGTACACAAAGAATGCAAACTGTGCAGTAAAGCACACAAAGCCCAACAAGCTCATTAGTACCATACTGCAGTGATTACAGAGCAAAGTGCCTTCTGAGGTTCTGTAGGCAGGCTATACAGAGGGAAAGCTTTGCAGTGTTTTAATGCAATGATATTTTTAATGCAATTGTGTGCTGCCACAGTAGTCATATTTCACCAGCATAAGCTGCTCTGGGAAAGAGTCACTATTCTCTGCTTGTACCTTGCCTAGGTATCATTCTTGATTAGCCATTAGGCATTGCATAATAGTCATGAGGATGAGGATAATAATTCTAAGGATAAGAGCTACGATCAGCCAGACCAAAGGCCCATCTACTGCCACATCCTTTTTCTGATAAAAGTCAGAAGTATATTTTTAAGCAAGAAATATGAGAAAAAGGCATATATTGAGTGACTCCTTCCCTGGTATGAGATTCCAGCAATCAGCAGTAAGGATGTGAAAACTGGAACTAGACTCCGTGGGCATCCTCTAGTAGTTTGATTACTTGATGGTCTCTGTTGTAACTTAATGGCTCAAAAGCAGATAACCAACCGTCTATTGTCAGCGTACCCACCTTCAACATCCCTGCCAGTACACACATACATGCACATACACAGAAAAAACAACCATACACTGTATATGCCACTTACCCCTAAAACATGGTACAGGTCTTCAGTGTAGTGATTTGAAAGGTCTACTGAGAGAAAGGTTAAAGTTTTAAAGGAAAGTCACCGTGTGACTGTCATGGTGTCAGAAACCATGTCAACCCTTCTTTGAGACAGAGGATGGACTAAAATGTCCTCTTGGTGCTCTTTTCTGCACTGATTTTTTCCATGAATCTATGATTATTCAGCTGCTATAACAGCTAGAAAGTTCAGTTTTAACTAGTCTGAAATAGGAAAACGTCTTTCATTCTGCTTGAAAATGTAACACACATAATGTTTCATCTGGTGGAACTGGATGAAGACCTGAAAAAGCTGTGATCATGTAGGGACCATAGCTCTTCAATCAGCCCTATCCATAGCCTAGGAACTGAACAGCCATGCATACATCTTCTGGCCATGAGCAGCACAAAGAGAAGCATGACTTATCTTAGCAAAAACATCTCTACATTATTCACTGTACAAAGGTTGTGGGTCTGGTGGACATTTCCATGGAGCTTCTTTCTGCACTGTAGGGTATTTTTACTGACCTTAGCCACTGATCTGAGCTTCTTCCTTTGCAGCAGAACCCAAGCAATAAATCAGACTGGTGTGCTAGAAAGAGAGAATTTAAGTATATAGGCAGGGAAGGTGGTGAAGCAAACTGCAAAGTGCTCCATTAAACATATCACCTCAATGTCTGCCCTCAGAAATTCACGTCTCCAGGGTGATCTTCTCTTTTGAGAAGTGGTCCTTTTTATAAGGCAGGAAGCATTAGGTATGCTCATATCTCAGTCAAAGAGTTTCCTACGCAGTGCCAACAGTTATTCAGCAGTACTCATTATGCAGGTGAGCTACATCACAGTGCTGCTACTCTGCAACACTCTGCAGATCTCTATGCTCTACGTGCACAATGTCTGAAATACAAGCAAATTTATGCTGCACTCATCCTTTTTGTGGTTATTAGTGTCACTTAGTATCATCTTCCTCCAGCAAATTGACTCACCAAGCAAAATGCACAAGTGCACTTTAAAGAGGACCACATTAGCATGCCTACTTCTCCTGAAGAGCCAAGTGTCATTGCTACTTTTCACAAGGAATAACTGCCTAAACTGCTTCACATTCTACAGTGTATCAACAGTGCTCTTCCTGCACTCAGTTTGCAGTTCAGGAGAGTGATGGAACAGTAATGCATGTCTATCTCATTGTTCTACATGGAGAGATAAAATCTAGTGCTCACTTTATGCCTCTTTAAATGTTAGGGTATTTGTTTCTGGAGTCTTGTCATCAAGATATGCAGTTGTATATCACCTCTGATCATATTTCAGGTGTCAACAAGGTATTTGCATGAAAATTACTGTGTTTACTCAAAAAGCATATTAGAGGTTTCTCTCTCAACTCTACTGATTAGATGACATATTCCAACTGCACAGTCAGACAGGTGTAGACAAAAAGGACTAATGATGGCCAAGTGCTGATAGGATTTTACTTCCAAAATATTTTCACATTATTCACTAGCACTCTTTCTTCCCCTGTGTGTATTTTCCAGAAGGTAGATGGACTATCAAAGTAATGAAAGGGTGCAGGCTGTGAAATGGTAAGATTATGACTAAAACCACAAACTTGCAAGCACAAACCAGGAAATAAAATATCAGAAAGAAGAATTTTGGCTAAGAAACAGAGCAAGAAGAGGTGCTACAGGTCAGAATTGAGAACAACCAGCAATTTACTAAGCTGAAGAGCAAAGCTCTTCAGTAAAACTCTGTATTATATATTTAGAGCTGAGATGAGAAGCTGCCAGTGCTTGAGCTAGACAAACTATGGCCAGTCAATATCTAGAGGTGAGAGTTAAATAAACCAGCAAATAACCAAAGGAATAAAGTTGTAGCCAGGGATTACATTACGCAACCATACATTGAGAGAGCTTCTTATGCTTGATTGCTACAGCTGTGTCTACCCAGAATTTTATGTGGGTCATTAGCCTTCTGGGACACTGCCTGTGGTAGCCTGGTGGCTTTTTGCACTTTGCTCAGGAGTGCTTGTCAAGAGGTTGTCAGGAAAACCACCAAAGTAAACATTGAGCTCAGACCTCAGTGACTTTTGATGAGATGGACCGAACTTTGTGCTTTTAAAAATCCACCCCTTGTTCTCTGCAAAGTGGTGGGTTCCCATGTGGTCTGTTATGTTTACAACTATGAGTGTTTGGTGTTTTGTGACCTCTTCTCACTCATTACCACTTTACTTAATGCCATGGCAAAAGAAGGGTAATGACTCCTTTTTTGCAATTGTAACTAAAATGCTACCAGAGCAGAGGGTACGTGTTGGCCAAGGTGTTCATTATGCAACTGTATGCAGATCACTGTGAATTGCATCGTCCATCTAGTTCAGTGATGCAGCAGCAAGGTCACCGGGCAGTTTTAAGCTAATGATGCGACCATAAGTCTAATAAATGTGCTTGGTAATCACAGCAAATGTATTGTCATTGTCGCAGATGTTATTCTTTCAAAAGCACTTGGCAAACAACTAAAACACAGCCCTTGTGTTTGCTTTGACCTCTCCTAGAATGCACCATCAGGAACGTTGAGGAGATGAGATTGTTTAAGAAGATAAGTCATGGTCTACAACTGCAGAATGGGTACTGCTCATAGCATTCTTGCAGTTTGCTTAGAATAAACAGGCAAGAGGCTAACTGAACATGAATCACTGAATTTTTGACAGAGAGTAGAGTTTGGAAAGGAACATATCCATGAGTGATAACAACACAGGTAGAGATCAATTTCTTATTACAATGATCTAGGCAGGTTGACATTAATTATGCATTTGATTTTTGTAGCATTCATGCTACAGTAACCCATTACTTGCTGATCCAGTAGCCTTTTGTTATCTTTCAGGAAATACATTAACCAGTTAATGCATTGTGTCACCATGAGCTTTGTCATTATGTGCAGCAATTCCCACAGGGCTTATCAAATGCTGCAATTGCTGTTCCTTTGGAAGGATATAAATCATCTCCCCGGCTGGATTCAACAGATGGTTGACATAATGCCCTGAAAAATGGCAATCTACTGTTCAGAACTTGTTGCAGTTCCAGTGTCTTGCAGCCTATCATATATATGCATATCTCTATTTTTACGTATGTATATGGATATCATATATTCTTATGCACATCATGTATTCTTATCCAACAGGCATGAAGAAGCCCACGATGGTCTGATCAATAAATATGCTCATGACAATAAGGGAGAAAAGGGAAATTTAAAATTGGAACAATTTCTTGAATTCTTGCTTCATTTATACTGATTATTGATAGGAATAAAGATGAGTAATTCAGCCTTACTGTAAAATTCACTTAAGATCATTCAGTGAACAGAAAATGCCAATATGTGAAGATGGCTCTTTAGCAAGGCACTGAAATAAAGTAGTGGCAAGAGAGGTCTAAGTCAAGACACAGAGCTGTCTTCTCTCATTCTCAAATGACATAAACAACACAGTCATGAAAAGAGGTCACTGTTTTGTATATAAGTGCTCTGTGGCTCGCAAGCTAAAAAACTGGAAAAATATTACCCTTTGCTAATGGAGTTTTTTCACCCAGAAGCACAGCATGTGCCCAATTCAATGTGTCAGCAGCTTTCTGCCCTCAATTCAGCTTACCAACAGTTAAACCATTCAAGGTCATATTATAACCTATTAGAGAAGACATGTGACAAGATGATTTTTGATAAAGGGAGGAACTTTGGTACTACAGAAGTGGCCAGGGAGAGGAGGTCTCTGGATGTAACCTGACATTTTGTCAGCAGCTGCTAGTCAGATATAAAACTATTTTATTGCCCTTGCACAGTCAGCCACCTGCTATAGTTTCCTCTCTATCAGAATATGTTCACTTTCATACCCCCTGCATTTAGTTGCAATAGAACAGCAAAATGTTTATATTACAGCAGAATGCTGCATGCTTTTTTCTGAGGGTGACCTTGAGTATGTCTGGCACACAAGAAGTGCAGTGGAAGGCAGGCTAACACTTTCTCCTACACCTCTGCCATATTGCCTGTGTCCAACACTTATATCACCCTTTGAATTAAAATAAAGGACCTATATAAACACACATTTTTGTGTGTAAATGCACATTCAGAACATTTCATGTGCATGCTATGAAGAACAAGAAACAAAAGACAGATTAGAAAACTCTCCAAAACTATAATTATTCATTCTTCAAAACCATAATTATTTTTCCCTTTATGAAGACTATTTTTGAGTCTCATGAATTTTTTTTATTCCCATCCCAAAGAGATGGGAAGATTGAATTAAAAATCAGTATGTGACCTATTACTATTTCATAATTCTCTCTTTTGCAAGTTGAAACCAACGGTTGGCCAACCTTGTATTTAAACTATCATGGAAAAATATGAGGGAGTTAAATATGAGGGCCCAAGCAAGAGAAAATGCAAGAAAGCTAGATAGTGTTGGAAAAGTCTGTCCAGAGAGTCAGAAAAAGAACTTATTACCAAATATACGTGTTTTAAACTGATCTTACATCAAAATAACATTTATTTTTTGATGAACTAACAGTTTGTGATAGTGACCATAATATTTTTAGATTTAGGAAGTACACACAAGAATAACATGGTCAAAAGCATCACCATGACTATGCTGACCTTCAGGAAGGAGATCTGGGTAAGAATGAATCTTGTTTCAAAGAGGCAGAAGGACATCTAAGACAGTTAAACCCTCCCAGTCAGCATAGAGACTCCTGAAGGACACCATACTGGGAGCACAGCACCAGCATGTACCACTTACTGGAAATCCCTTGGGAACAGGTAAAAGGAAACTGGCACAGAAAAACAGTAGAGCAAGGGAAGTTACTGGAATTAAGATCTTAGCATTCAAAATTATGAAGATGTGTCTCAGTGAAGAAAAGGAAGAAGTTACAAATTCTAAGAAAATAAACATAAAACTATAATTAGACTACCATTTGTTTTGCAAATGTTGTGGCAAAATTTCAAGGTGTTCATTTTCCCCATAAGTAATTTGACTTGTCTATGACATGAAAAGACAAATGGATGGCTCAATTCACTGCTTCCCTGCCATTCATATCATGCAGATCAGTATGAGAATGAACATAAAGTGCTGCAGAAAGAGCCATTTTATACCTGTTTTAGACAGTATGAATTATAATAGGGAGTGTAGGACAAAAATGAATCTAAATGTTTCTAAACCACCTTTTCTGAACTCTACAAGTAGTGCAACCATATGAATCTGTCCCCATTCAGACACGAGAATGCCATTAATGCATGGTAAATCAAAGTGCCTGATTTTTATATCCATACCCTGCAGTCACTTGACATGTTTATCTGTGCCTTATTACTGTCAGATTTACTCCCTGGTAGAGCAGGGCCAAATTTGTCATGTTTACAATTGCTGATCTTCCAAATTCACACAATTCCCACTTACATGCAGCTAGATCCTGCCTAGTTATAGCCACAATTTGCTCCAGGGTCATGCCTCCAATTTGGCCTCTCTGTTCC
This sequence comes from Phylloscopus whistleri, assembly GCA_017589585.1. Classification (NCBI taxonomy): domain Eukaryota; kingdom Metazoa; phylum Chordata; class Aves; order Passeriformes; family Phylloscopidae; genus Phylloscopus; species Phylloscopus whistleri. The sequence goes on along the minus strand of JADMLD010000041.1, from coordinate 306,843 downwards.
TGTTTTCATAGCCTAGCAGTAAAGAAACGGATAAATGCAGCATTTTTCCATAAATTAGTTGTGATTTTTTTTAAGGATCTAGCTAAGTATACATTACCTTTTGTTTACTTCTCATGACCTCTAGTCTGAACTAGTTCTTCTGGAATTCAGTAAAATGAATTCCAGAATGGCTTGCATAAGAGTTCTAAAAACAAAACAAAACAAAACAAAACAAAACAAAACAAAACAAAACAAACAAACAAAAAAACCCAACAAACCCAAATATGACAGCAATGGGAAATATTTTTACTAAAGGCTCTTGCAATTCAAAAAGACAGTCACTAGCTTGAGGACAAACTGATCATCTAATTTACCTTTGACCTGAAAAGGATTAGGAGTACAATTACTTTTTTGTATTCTTGAGCAGCTTTGCCATACTAAGCTTCTGCCAACATGGTTGCAGCATCAGGACCCTCTGACCCAGAATCACTGGGCCTCTGTCTAGGAAGAAACTATTTTGTAAACAATTCACCAGAGTTCAAAACAATCAGTTGAGGATAATCAAAATCATAAGAATATGCATCAAGAAGAAAGACACCATAAGACACTGAAGAAATAATCTGCTACCATTTATTTCCCTCAAATTTCCATGTATTTCATCTATTTACTTTTCTACACTAGGTCTTTCTACACCCATCTTCATTTTCTCTCCTACTTCATACTTAGACTTTTTTTCATGCTGTCACTGTACCCATCTCCAATTCCTCTTGATGGCTCGATATTTCTAATACTGTATTTTAAAATATCATCTTGCGCATTCTGTGCTTTGTTGCCATTATATAAATGTTCGGTTCCCCTAAAACTAAAAACAACAAATGGATTTTTGAGGGGCAGATCAAATTATGGAGATTTCTATTTTGCCTGTTCAAATACAGTTCTGCCTTTCAGGACACATTTTTAGGGGTTGCCTTTACTCTGTGTGGTGCCTTCCTGCAGCTACAGCAGGCAGTGGTTTAGTGTAAATTTTAAAATGTAATGTTACTGTGCATTAAAAACAGTACAATGGTGTTTTAGACACTACCACCTCTTAAAAAAAAATAAAAGAAAAAAGAAAAAAGAAAAAAATAAGACAAAATTCCTAGGTTCCCTCTGTTGTGTCAGCCTGTTTCTGGCCAATTCTTCAATGTCACAAAAGAAGGTCACTCAGTCTTCTGTCATAAAAACACCCCCAAACCCAAACACATACATTCTGAATATTAATTAGTAATTATATAAGATGGCAAGCTGTTTTTTTAAAAACAAATACGCATTTTTACTTGATTTACTATGTCCATTAAATATTTACATAATTGCCTTCTAGTTACTCTCCAGCACATGTATTACATTATAAATACTCAAGACAGGATTTTTTATTTTAATTATAATTTATTTCTTTCTTTTTTTCACTTTTTCTACCTTCTCAATACAATTTCTTTTCTTTAAGCTGTAAGACTGTCAAAACACCATTATTTTAAGGCCATCTACCCGTTAGCTTGATTTTTTATTTCATTATCAGCCATTAGGAAAAAAAACAGTAAGTCATGGAATCTAATTTTGTTAATGGAACTTAACTCTAGGCAATCTGAAAATAAGTAAATAAGCCTTTGCCCCTCCAACAACTATAAACAGACAGTAAGAAGACTACCAGAAAATACATCTCAGAAAACTGTTAGAAGTGCAAAAAGTCCATAAAGTAAAGCACATGGGTACGCAATCAGGAGCTGTTGTCCTTCCATAGCCAATGCAGATGTAAAAATTTTGGAGGCTGACAAACTGCACCATCCAATAATAAACAGAGCTAACACAGTTCCTGGGATCCCCCTAGGAGAAAACAAAAAAACACAAAAGAAACATGACAGAGTACACCTACTATTAAATGTAGCATCAAATCTTACCAAACTCAAGTTCACCTCTGGCAGCATGTTGTTGATAGGTAACACCCAATGGAAGAAACAAGAACTAACTGACATAATGAAAGTCAAGCATGAGAGCAAATTAAAATTGTAACCATAAACCGAAAAGTAATACGTTCAGCATGGATGAAAGCTTCATCAGAAGTACTGCTAAAAGGACTGTACATTTACAAATAAATCTTCTGGGCCTCCAGAAGATGCAGCTGCTAAAGTTTGATATTAAACTTAGCCAAGCTCCTATTTCAGCCAAAATCATCTTACAGGAATTGTTATGTTCTAAAATGACACTACAGACCTACCTGATGACCTGGAGGGGTTGCATTTTGTAACACAGAGAACAGATTTTAAGTGTGCCTTAGACACTCAGGAGAGGCTCTGAAAGACTCACACCAGCTGGATGGGCAGAAAGGCCTCCCATGAAAAAGCTTGATTGGCCTTTTAAAAAAGGGAGCACACTGAACACAAAGAAAGGAGCAGGAAAAGAAGCACCAAAGAAGAATATTTTGCTTATCTTGGCATCTTTCTCTGCACACTGAAAGGACTGTGACTTTCTACCCTACCTCTTAGTGACAGCTGAGCCCTTTTGAAGTTATACTGTGCTCCCTTTCAGGAGCAGGGAGGCCTGCGGAACTGATGATTATGGGACTATAGTTAAAAGCCCACTGAAATACTCCTGCAGATTACAGAGGGCTCACTATTAAATCCTGTGGGAACAAAATCTTGCCAATAAATAATGTTTCACATATGCTTTATTTGCACTCTATTTGCAGCCTGCTTCTGTAAAATGCATGAGATCATGTGCATAATACACTGCTGAAGTACATAATGAGATAGCTGCTTTACACACTTTTGCTGTGTCAGTCTCAAGGACTTTGAGAAAGAATAAACCTCTGCCACTTCCTAAAGGCCTTCCTGGTGCCCCATGCGTCCAAAGCATCAGCCTAACAGAAGCAGAAGGGAAAAACAGATTGTTTATACATACTCAGGTAGGTCCTTTTATCAGAAATTATCTCCACTAATATAATTTTTGCATCTTAACCATGATGAATAAAGCTGTCCTTATGTAATTGTCTTAATTTACTCAATGCATTCACATCATATAAAATAGTTGAGTTCTTAGCAATCCTATCACCAGGCCAATAAGGTACTTGGTGTTGTCAGCTCTTGGGCCTTTGAGGGAGGAAGAAAGGAAAGAATTGATTTTACGGTGACTCAGCACCTCATTGCAACTTCAATGAGTTCAAAATAAAACATTAAAGACCCTGTGATTTAATATCCTCAGTTTAAGTGTTTTTTAAACCTATATAGTGGCATTTAGGGAAATTCCACTGGGCTTTGCAAAGCAAGATCCTGGCCTCTCCTCCAAGAGGAGATGCTAAGTTGCTCACCTAAACAGTGAGCCAGAAATTCAGAGCTGGTATGGATGGCTCTTTGAGCAGGTACCCATGCTGGCAGAGGGATGGGATGCAATAGGAACATACTGTGCAATGACAATTTTCAGCTAACATAATGACACTTTAGGGGGACTATCAGAATGTGGCACAATTTAGAGCTGTGGCTGCTCCACCTTGCACTGAAGTCCAATTGGCCTCTCATGGTTTGCTCCAGGAGTGGCAGAGAGCAGGATGGAAAGGTGGCATAAAAATCATATCAGAATCAAGAGGTACCACTGTGCACTTACAAATTCAGTCCTCAATCTAACAATTTGTTAGTGCTAAAAAGAGTGGCTTGGCAGAGAGCTTTGTGTCTGGCATGTCCATGAGGGTCAAATCCTCTAGCCTGGCAGAAGGGCAAAAAGCACATGTCACGCTTACAGTGACCAAGAGGACTGGGGCTGTACTGGTGTGAGACTGAGATGGAGGGACACATGTGAGTGGACCCTTTCCACTTCTCTTTCTCATCCTGCAGATGCTATCACCAAATGGGTTCTTTGCATCAACTGGGTCTAAGAATTTCTTTCTTCATGCTTACATTCATTTCCTTCATTGTATAGTTAAGGAAGTAGCTTATACCACCCTGTTCGGGGATTTTATATTAAAGATTTGTTGTTGCTTTCTTCAGGAAAAAAGTCTTGATGTTTCTCCCAGAAAGACAGCCTAATAAACTTGGGCTCACACACGATAACAGCATAGATGGGCACAAACAAATCTAGTTCATGCAAATTTGAGTAAGAGAACTGTTTTTCTCCTTGGTACTATTCAGTACCCCAAATGTTCCACATTTTGCTTTATTTAGTTACAGGGAAATAGCTAATCATGAAAATTGAAAATCATTAGATTACCTTGTATCTTTGCCACAGATGACTGCATTATCTTATGTATATTTTTGGTGAAAAATTCAAATTCTTTCTTTGAACTTTGAAACAGAAGTAATGTTTTTATAAATTTTTTAAAAATTATAAATTTATTGCTTTCTTTTACCATTTAAAATAATTTTTAAAATTAAAAATAATGAAATGAATGTTGGATTTAAAAGTTGCCATTAATTTTAATAGCATGTTTGCAATAATTAACCTTGGTTTAAGCAGTTTCTTATACCAACTGAGAAAGGACTGAAGAACCCTGTGAAATGGGTACTTAATGTTATCAATTAATTTTAAAAATAACAGTTCAATTCTGTAAAACTATCACATTTTAGTATTTACAGATTTTCAAAAGATGTGCTTTCTGTAAATTCACAGCATTTTACAAATGTGTGGTGGATGCTTGGGGATTCCACGTACAGAAAAACATACCCTGCACAGTTGTAACAGCTGGTTTGGAATTCACCCCATCTGTCTTACAATTGTGTATCTGCACATTTTATTAGGCTGGATTATTAAACAGGCTAATCAAGAAAATATGGGAAGTGTAGGAGAACAGAGAATAAACAGCTTCTTCAGTGTCACTATCATCCATCTTATCAAGGACAGCTCAGAAACACTTTAATACATGGTCAGGTTAAGCCATCATAGCTCCACAGAAACATGCAACAAGAATTTAGCCAAAACTTCATTCCACCACATAATTTCCTTAAAAAAATCTATCTCTGTCTCTATCTCTATCTCAGTCTATATCTGTATCTATATCTGTATCTATATCATCTATCTATATCATCTATCTATATCATCTATCTATATCATCTATCTATATCTATATCTATATCATCTATATCTATATCTATCTATATCTATGTAAGAATTATGCTTTTCTAAAGAAAACAAACAGGGGCATTTTCTCATTCATCAGCTGCTAGGTTCCATATGTTACAGATTGGACAATTTAAAATATGAGAGAACAAAAAAGACTAAGGAGGGAAACCATCATTAATAACATGTCAACAATAGGCAAAAGCACTGCTCAGGGCCTTCAGGCAAGATCTGGAACTTGCTTGTACTTTGCTGTGTGTGAACAGGGAGATAAACACTGGGTCTCAAAGGCCTTACTGAACGAGGAGGAATGAGAGGCTTGCCAAAAAGTTTCCTATTCAGAGAATATGACTGAACAACCCCCTACATGTGCACAGATAAATACAGCACTACACATTTGGTTTCTCAAAGTATTCAGTCATTTTCAGTGGTGTAATTGCACCACAACTATACCTCAGAAGATACAAGTCTACTATATCTTAAACACTTGTCCTAATTCTCCACATCATTAAGGGTTACTTGGCTATTTCATTCTGTCCCACAGAAGTCATTTGGAAAGGAAACATAGAGAAGGGAGGCCCAATGCTATGAACAAAAAAGAAACAAGAGAACCATCTATATAAACCCAAAGTTCAGTAGTTACTTTCAAAATTGATACCTGAGTTTGGCCACTGTTGGCCCTGCAAAACAAAAATCACAACTGAGGTTGCTGCAAAAATCAACAGCACTCTTAGTCCAAGTGGAAAGCAGTGGAATTAAAGACTCAAATCAAAACAAATGTATACCAGCCCTCCCAAATACAGTCCAGTTTTGTCTGTTTCCACCTATGCATACAAACAAAACGGTGTTATAGTTTCAGAAGCCAAAATTTACTACATGACCTTTATAAAATGTTTTGCACAGCACCGGCCATCTGACCTGCTGTCCTTCATAGGATTCCTGTTGCCACAGACTGGTACTTACTGCAGTGAGAAGACAACAGCAGAAGAGGACAGGATGACCATGGGCAGCAGGCAGTAGCCCAGGACACTTGCAACGCAGCCGTGAGAGACCCCCGAGACGCTCATCAGGTTCAGCAGGGCATGCATGGCAAGGCACCCGATGGCACTCATCCCATACACGTAGCCAAAATGAACTTTTCCTGCCTGGAATGTATATGAGGAAACATGGGGTGACAGAAGTGAGCAGTGACCACAAAGTGCTAGCAGAAGACAGATTTAGGTTTAGGTTTATTACTTCTTGTTGTTGACTCTGTCTGCTTCACCTACATCAGTTCAGTTGTGAACCACATTATACTTTTGGGTGATTTTTGCACAAAAATAATTCCAAGATGCAATTGACAAAATGTGCTTGTTGCTAACTTAAAGTTACAAGGCTGATTCTAAGTCTTACTGTCATTGGGATCTGAACACAACTGGAATTGGTTGGGAGACTTTGGAAAGTTTAACTGGCAACAAACTAAGAAGAAATTGTGGAAAGCACATTTTAGTCATTAAAAATCAGTTTAGGCTCAGGAAACATCTTTTTAATAAGTGTATATGGCGCTGTGAATAAGTGTCCTAAGTAAAATGGCCCAGGTTACCTGATGTGCTTCACATTTTATTACAAAACTTCAGCTTTAAGCAGGTCTGCAAAAAATTAGGAAAATTTTGCTTAAACTATGGTGTTTTTCAGGGTAAATGTGACTGTTCTTCCCCTTGACTACCATGAGAAAAATACATCTTTGTGCTTAGACCAATACAACATGTTCATTTCAACATAAAACTCAGTAGTAACTGTCAGCTTGTGTTCTTTTTCTGTTCTAACGAATAAAAAAAATCCCAGATTTTTTTCCTTCTAGGTTTTATTCCTTTGTTTGAATTTATTGCCTATGAAAGGTACCAGCCTGGCAGCCTGGAGCTTGATGTTTTCTAATTTATACACAAAGCTAGTAAAAAAGGCAACTGTGGCCACAACACCACCAATTCCTTCATCTCCTGCCATCATTTTGAAGGATCACCTCCAGGCATAAGGGCATTGTTCACTCCCCAAAATAAACAATCACAAAAGACTGTTAAACATGTTTTTGTCTCTCTTCAAGCTTCTAACAAATTATCTACTGAATGTTGGCTATGCAATACTGTCATTTTCACATCTGTACATCAGAAAAACATTCATAAATCAGAAATCTGGTTTTTTCTTGGAACTTTTTATCCTAATGATAAAATGCACCTGTGAAGGAAAAGTTCAGACCTGGAACTTAACCTTTAACTCAGAATCATGGAGTAAACTACTCAAATGAAGGGAGACAATCCATCAGCTCCCTGACAGATAATAAGGTATATGCACATACATAAAACACAAGTGTGTTTGTTCATAAATACACACACACACAATATATATATGTTACACACATACTATATTATAGAAATATATATACTGCACATGATAAACCACATAAGACTCAAAACTAATAGATAGTTTCAGTTTCCTAATAATGTTGTGGCTTATGGTTGGATTCTGTTGTGATGGATTAGGTGGAAACATTGTTGAAGCTTTTATGATGTTTTGTGATACTTGCTAGTTTATCTCCCATGATGGCTAACCTCTAACTTTACTTATCCATACATTTAAATGAAATCTGGGGAGAATCAGCCTTAAGGACCCTTCTCTGCCCTCTCTTCCTGTATGTAGAAATTGATCACTGGGTTTCAGCAGTATTTGAGCTGCAGGCCTCACCTAGTGGTGACACAGCTTGGAAGTCCTGATGCTGCAGGTTGGTGGCAGCTCAGCAGCTCTCATTGGAGAGCAGTGCATGAACGTGAAAGGCAACCTGAGTTAATAAGACCTGACTTCACATCAGCAACGTTATTCTGTCTGCAGATTGACCTGACTCTGGTCCCAGTCCTCAAAGTTTAGTCAGGTATAGCCAGGTTGCCTATATCCTTCCAGCATCCTGGCTTTTTCCCCACTACTGTCTTCCACCAGAAAGAATAATCTATTTCTGAAATAACAGCATTAGAAATCTTCTTATTTAGGTACAGACTTCCTTTGCTGGCATTTGCATACTAGTGGTATAAAATAATCAGGAAAAATTGCTTGAACAAATAAAATTAATGATAGCTAGAGATAGTGTGGGAGAGCAATACAAGCCCAGATGATTATCAATTCGAATTTCAGTCATTAAGGATATATAGTTAGTTTAACACCCACAATGGTTTGGGGCAGCCTTTGGTATACACCAACTAAGTAAAGTTCTGTCCCAAAACAGATGCATCAACTACAAGCTATATTTTGGATTGTTTGATTCAGTGTATTTAACTGTTCTACACAGCACTATTTCTTTATTAGCTTGGTTTATGACTAAAAAATTCCTGAGCCAGAGATAAAGGGTGTGGGGAGACAAAAGGAGATGCGGCTGAAGGTAGTCTCCCCTCTGACAGGTTACAGCTGTATCAATTATCCTAGAGTAGAAACACCTTGCCCTCACAGCCTTGGGCATGATAAAGAGTAAGTTAACTGGGAAGATGGTCAGTTGGAGTCCGTTGGAGTCCGCTTGCTGTGCTGAGAAGACCTAGGGACAGGAGGTTGTGTAAGGGCCAGAGAAGGTAAGATATTGTACATAGGACAGACAGGGTCAAGCAGCCGTGCTAGGGACAGGAAGGAGCCAGACCGAGAACTGAAGAAGAGAAACAGAGCCAGGGCTGTGTGGAGCTGCTCTTGGAAGATACAGAAGAAAGATATGGGAGACCTTTTTGAATAACAAGATGAAGATATTTGAAGCCTTCTGATGATTCTAATGAAGCACCTTAAGTGCAGTGTCTATGTCAACTGCCACGTATCAACTGCGACAAAAGGGAGCACTAGTGCCAGCAGCTAGCTGAGATCTACATTTGGTGAAATGTTGGATTTGTGGTGCAAGGATATGAGAGGGAAAAAAAAAAAAAAAAGGCAGCTGAACATGTTGGTTCTGATTTTAGTCTTACTTAACATATGTAAATATATTGACTCACACACATAGGAATACTCCCAGTTCACAGTGATGTAAGCAAAACCAGAATCGGGCTTGATTAGTCTGACAGGCTTTGATGAATGGAAAGAGCTAAATTTGTCCTGCGGAAGGAGCAAGGTTAGGAGAAAGTCAGACTTTGCCTTCTTGTTTGCATCTGCCTGGAGTGGGTACCACTACCTTTAGCTGAAGCGGATGGGGAGTCTGATTTCATACAAATGAAAGTGTAAAATACAAAGCAGGTGAGACTTGGGCTTCTGCTAAATTTTGTTCTGCCATCATTTCTCTATCTAAAATGGAGCTGCCCTGTTTTACACTAACAGAAGGAAAAATAAGTTCTGCTGCCAGGCTAGCAGCCCTTTCCTCTTTTTCTCTGAAAGAGCTGCTACCCTTTGAAGAATATCTTTGCATAATTTTCCATAGTTAAAAAGCTGAAACTAAAGGAAATGTATACATTATTTTTAGAAACAAGCTCCCAACCAAATTATGTTCCTGGTGCCATCAGAAGATACTTATTTAAGTACAGAAGGATATCATAGTTTATACAGCTGAAGAGACACGTTAGTATTCAAATACATCTGAGATAAAATGGTAGCCTGAATTTCTAAGATAAACCCATAGACTTACTGCAGTGAAGTTAGGGAGCAAAAACTCTGGATTGTATCAGAAGTGTTCTGCTGCCCTAAAACTGAAGCACTGAAAATACTTGGTTATCTAATGACACCTAAAATGCGTAATAGCTCAGAAAAAGTGTGATAATTAAAGTAATTTATTTCAGTAATAATAGTTTATTATTCATTATAACTGTTGGCTATTCAGGGAGAAAAACCAACAGGAAACATTTTTTTTCCATTCTTTCTTTTAGCTATCCTTTCATTTTCTTCATTATAATTAATTCAACTTTCTCTTTTTACTACCCTCATATATTTCTCCAGGTGGAAAATAGTCTGTCTTCTCTAGCTTCCCACCTTCTTTTCCTTTTATTCCCTTTCCTTCTGTCCCTTCCACCCTTTTAAAAGATTTTTGTTTTTTATAGGAACATAAATAATAATACTACTTGCCATTTATATTGCAGTTTGGACATTCAAGGTACTGCACTGACATTAAAAATTGAATAAGAACCTTCAAGAATCTTCTGATTCAGCACTATTTATCACAGAGGAAATGGAGAATTAGAGTCCCTTTCCTCTCACCTCAGTTGCAGGGCAGTAAAGCCCTTCCCAGAATGGTCCCACTGTATCGCTGCCTGATGAATTGCTGTCGGCAGTCAGAGCTGCACTTCAGCAACACTGCAAAGCCCCTGTTGCCAGTGATATATCGATGAATTTGGAGTTCTGTACAACCCTGTTAAACTTTCCTCCTGAAGGAAAGTTATATTCATAAAGAAGAAGGAGGTCAAATACAGGCTACTATATTTTGTTAAGCAGACAACATAGAACAAAGGATATAAAATAAGAAAGTACTAGCAAAATTTATAGGAAGGTATTGCAAATTTAAGGGGGAGGGAGGGAAGACTGTTTCCATTTCTTTTTTCTCCAATTATTCCAGTTGCATAAAGATTTTTTTTAGTCTATGTGTCTCTTCACTCTGTAAAGTAAAATTGAAAAAAGATAATTTCAAAAAACTACCAAGAGTGTTAGGAAAAGAGGACTGGCCTGCTATTCCTTTTTATTCCCTCCTTTAAAACCTGTTCAGAGGTTCAGATTACATATGACACAGATCTGTCCTTTTGTTCGTATTAAATCCCATCCCAAAAATGGTGTGGTCTCTTCTTTCCATTGGATCACTTTACCTGTGTCACCTTTACATTACATTTAAATTTTATGCAGGTACTTACAAAGTAGGAAGGATTTTTAATACATAATCCTAGAACAACTGGCAGCAAATGACTCTTTTTATGCCAGTACTACATCTTCTGCAGCTTCACACTCATTATCACCTAGACATGACCTTGTCAGAAGAGAAGTCCCTGAAGATTTCTACCACATCCTACCATCAGCAATGTTGCTCCAAGGGCCAAACAGAAAACCATAGGTCCGGTGAGGTCTGTCTCATTCATAATGCTGCCATCTGCAGGCTTCATTGGGTTTAGGACTGTTAGTGTTTTTTGCCATATATGCTCAAAATTGATCCCAAGTTCTGCAACAAGAAATTTCAGGATTTTGTTAATTGCTCACAAGAAAACAACACTTCTTACAAAAACCCATTTGATACTACAAAACTACAAACAAGTGCTTCAGTGAAGATAATATTCTAGGATGACATATTCTGTAGTAGGAACATAACATCCCTGCTATATACTCAGTAAATTAGAGAGTCAGCTTTCATTCTAAATTGGAATATTAATTTATTAAATCAAATCTTAGGCAGTGAAACAAAAAATGGCCTCAGCATTTTTGAGTTAATATTTGTTTTTCCTATGTTTAAAACACATGTATCTAATACCATGCTAACTTAGATGTTGAAAAACACACCAATTAACAGTAACGGCAGATTATAAGATAATCTACAACACTGAGGACAGACATATATGCTTTAATTCTAGAAAATCTGACAAGAAATGTGTCTTAGGCCTGAACTGCCAAAAGCACTTAAAAATGACAATTGTCCCTTCAAGGCAAGTTCATACTACTTTATACAGTGCTTTGTAAGCTTTGTTTTGTATTGGGGTTTGTGGGGGGGGGGTTCTTTTTTTTCCTTTTTTTTTTTACTTGCTTGCTTGTTCTATTGTTTTTGTTTGTTTCCTTTTTTTGGGTTTTTGTTTTTGTTTTGTTTTTTTTTTTTTTGTTGGGGGGGTGATATTTGCATTTAAAAGTAATTAGCGAGACCCCTGGAAACAGAACAAAATTCTCTCTCATTAAAGGTGATGGGAATCCTGACATTAACTTTGCTGGGGCAAAGCTTTATCTTATAACTTCTGGAGAAACACTCCAGCTTGCATGAGTAATCATCTTCCCTGAGATTCTCCAGTAAGGGCCAACTTAGGTTCAGATTTGCTGCCAGCGTGACTGAGACTGACAATGTATTAGATCTGTTTGAATAGCCAAGTCTTTATCTTGTTCCACCTCTCTATTGTCTTGACCTCAGCCAAAATATTGTATATAAAAAGCCATTCTGCATTAAAATGTGTGGTTTGGGTCGGATTTATGTGATACACAGATTGGAATATCTCTGAAGCCTTGCAGATCACATGCAGTCATATTACAACATCCTTTTCCTGGGGTGAATGACATGGGGAGTTAAATGGTTGGAGGACTTAGAGGTAGAGATCTAACAGTTATCTATATCGAACAGAGTGATCTTGCTGGCTTTAAGGCAACAGTAGTCACTTCTAAGTAGTAAAAATTCGAGCTGCCTTCCAGTATGCCAACTAGCAGGCTGAATATGCTTGTTTTACATTATGCTGAAATAATTACAGACAATTTATCCTTTTTTTTTTTTTCTTTTCTGATGTAGCCCAAGTATTTTGCTAGCGACAAAATCAGCCACTAGCATTAGAATGGTCAATCATCATAAAGAACGACATTGCTCGTATAGTTAAATGATCAGCTAGTTGAAACTGAAAGCAGCTTTCTCAATTCCTTTCCCACTGAAACAAGTGACTAAGCATCTGCAAAATACAAAATCTATTACTAGATATGCAAAAAAAGATGATTATAAATCTTTATTAGTTATAGATTTTTCCAATATATGTGCAGGATAAACACAAGAGCGGGAAACCAATCCGGACCCATTGGAATGCAAAACTATTGTTCTGCTGCCACCTAGCGGTGGCGCGGTGTGTCCGCGCTAAGGCTGGATGGCGCCAGGGCCACCTCGGAGCAGAAAATAAATAAAATGCGGGTTTGGGGGCCGGGCGCTTTGGCTCGCACGGCGAGGCTTGCCAGCTCTGCTGCACTTTCCCTAGTGAGTTCCACTAGCTGGCGAAGAAAAGTTAGAGGCACCCCCAGGAATCACGCATATCGTCTGTGGGATTAGTTTTACCTTCCAGCAAAGGAGGTTCCTCGTCAAATCCGTCAGTGTAACCAAGCTGAGAAGGAGAGTCGGGACTGTACGCTGGCTGCAAAATCTGACCCGTGTAGCTCTGAGGGGACAGAAGCATGTCTGATGGGACAAAAGCCCCAGCTGCACGTTGCTTTTCTGTCTGGCTCCTAGGACAAGAAGCAAAACACAGCCAAACTCATAATTACAATGAGAAACATCTTAGAGTTACTCACCATGTACCACCTACACTTCACCTGTTTTCAATTTGGGGAACCTGGAGATTTTCTGGGTACAATCCTCGCTGTGGGTAATGAGCTGCTGACCGAGCCTTTGCTCTCCATCCCTGCAGCTCCCCCTGCAAGCGGGCAGAGCTCCTTGCCAGCCTGCCAGGACCCTGTAGCCCCCTGCACACACTTCCAGATTCGGACTTTTTTGCCCAGCAGCCTGGTGAGACTCCTCAGATACATCCATACTGCTAATGAAAGAACCATACATTTAGATTTTTTTTTTTTCCTTGAATCTCAGAAGGATCCTAAAGAATTTCCTGCAATATACACCCTAAATTTCACATGAATAACATGAAGCTCAGTTAGTCCTGTCAGCTAAGCAACCTGTAACATCTATACTAATAAAAGTAGCACAAAATCAGATTCTTTAAAAAGAAAAATTCACTTATCACCATTCTGCCATTCTGAAAGTCTAGATGATGTCTTGAACCTCCTTCCTGCTCCTGCAAGCCCCAAAGCCAGGCCCACAACCACCATCTGTTGAAAAGGGAAGCTGAAACGACACTCGTACTTACTTTCTGCTTTCACAGAAGTTTTTATCCGAGCCATAGCTGTTGCAACTTTCTTCCTGGTCCTCTATGGTATAATTAGACTGGTAAAAGTCGAAGTGAAACTGCTCAAAATTTGACATTCTGGTTGGAAAAATTATTGCAAATATCAATAAATAGCTTTTACAACAAGCCAAAATCTGTTTTGAACTGTCCTAAACTTAAATTAAAATAGCAAACTGTAAAGCCACAAGCTCCAGAGAATATTTCTGTAGAAGCTCACTTTTGGAAGTGACAAAAAAAAAAAAAAAAAAAAAAAAAAAGATCATTCACTTTCTTTAGCTGTAGCAAGAGGAATTAATCTGCTGTTACTGTAAATGACAGTATATATTAATTTAAAAGTGGTATACAAGACTTCCTTTCTTGTTACTGTGATCAAAAATAATGCAATTTTGAAAGAAGATATATATCTATAAAGTAAACTATTGTTTTAAACAGTTAATTTTCCTACTTTCAATAAAAAAATAGTAACCATATCTCAATGTTTAGAAATTAAGGTTTTAGGAAGAATTTTGGATTTCAAAAACAAATACTAATTACAGCTATTTATGTTTTGGAATATTATATCTGACTCTCATAAAACAATAGAAAAAACCAGATTTGTTGACAAAATCTGTGATTTCTGTTCAAGGACACAGCTGGCACATCAGTGATAGCACAGAAACATTCTCACTGGCCAGCAACATGCCTGGTAAAAGACAGCATACTGGATGGTTGAATTGGATTGATGATTGGATGATTCCTTGGTGGAAGAAAACATGTTAAAGCATATCTTTCCTTCCTACTGCATGTGTTTCACCAGTTGGCTAGCACTTAGGTAGTTAAACCCTTAAAACACACAGAGAAGTTACATAACCTGACTGATAACCGTAGCCATATCTAATTTATTTAGATTTCCATGTGAGATATTAATTTCTCCTAACATTTCCCATATTTTTTCACTTTTGTCCTCATTTCCAACTTTCCAAATGCCATTGGCAATATATGCTTTGGACCTCGCAATTATTCTTAGAGTTATCTCAATATTTATCAAGCACACTCTGCTTATGGGAAAGATCTTTGCAAATCTCTTTGTAAGATAAAAGTGATAAAGATTAGTATTTCATCAGGGACCTTGAAATGTTGCAAATTAGAGTTTAGGATTTTTTTCCCCATTATCAGACTAATCTTTGGGGACCTATTTCCTTATTTTACTTAGAGTGCAAAGTAGAAATTTCTCTTATATTATTTTCTTAACTGGTGATCAATTGTGCAGGTTTTCCAAATATAGAAGAGAAATAATTTTTACATTTTAAATATGAATTAATAGAAATTAATTGTACCAAGCCATTTAAGGTGGCTTTATTTGGAATTGCACACCACTTAGGCATTCATTCAATGAAGATTTCACACGGAGCATGTTTTAAGAAATTTTAGTTGGTAACTCTACCTTAGTAGTTCAATTCCAGTCAGTATTTAACGTCCTTTGCTGTCACTATAGAGAATGAAATAATTGCTTAACCAGGTATGGTTAACTCTGTATAACAGAGATCAGAAAAGACAAATTTATTTTCCAAAACAATTTGGAGTTAAGGTTACTTACTTTTTAAGATATTTGGTGAAAACTCCAGTCTGTTGAATTTACATGTTGGAGAAGACCTAAAATATCATCCTGCTTCAACAGGGATGAGCTTAGTGCTATTTATAAGATTCTAAATTTGATATTTGAACAGATGCACATGAAGGAAAAAAACCTCACAACCTGTCAATATCAGGGCTAGCATTTAACAAGAGCTAAGAACAGTGGGCAGAGAAGGGTAGGGACCTTCGAGGAAAAATGAATAAAATGAACAAATATTGTTCCATATATTACAACTCAATAATCTGTATTCCACCTTAAGTAGGTATTTATGAAGATCTTGGTGGAGCCCTCATTAGCTGAGCTGTTAGACATTAAAAACTTTTAACAATGTATAATATCATCTGTTAAATCGGTGAGGGTGAGGGTGTGTTTCCAGCACCCAGAGCCCTAGAACGGCTGTGGGATGTTCTCTGGGAACACCACGGCAGAGGGAGGGAAGGAGGGAAGGAGGCTGAATGCCCTGCTGGGCCAAGTCCCTCTGCTGGTCCAGTGCCAGGGCCCTGTTCTCCAGGCACATTCCCCTGCTCCATTGCTCCTCCAGGAGATCTCATCCATTTCCAAAACTGTCTCTTAAAGTGCAGTACCCACCATGCCAGGACCAGGGCAAGGAACCTCTGTTCCATAGTCCTGGCTACCAGGAAACAGTAGCACACTATGGATTTTAAAATAGATTTTAAACTTCAAAGATGACTTTTCAATTTACACCTGCTTTTGTTTGACATACTTAACTAGCCACAACAAAGGCTGCTTTTCCCAGTTCTTTATTTATTGGATAGTTTCCCAATAAGCACTTGGGCTTTAAATTTAAGGAATGGGACATTAAATTATATGTATTATCAGGTAATAAATCTATGTCTCAGGTGCATATTCAATCCTGTGATGTTGAAGGCCAAATAATTCCATTTCATTAGCAGAACAATGATGCACTGTTAGCACATGATGTACGATGCTATAGAAGAGTTATTTTAAAATAATTTAAAATGAAGTTTGCCAAGTCTTTTCTCAGTAAGAATGTCCAAGAAAGAGTACAGAAGTAAAGAATGGTGAGAAGAAGAAAAATGTAACATTTGATTCTGCAAATTAAAGGTAATCTAATTACAGTATTTATCACAGCTATTGTTGAGTCTTCCTCATGTTCTGCTATTTCTAGAGTAACGGTTCATGCTGCTACATCCACCAAGGTGAATTTTCATTTTTAACTCTTAGCAAACTGTTAATCTCTATAATGTCTAATCATCTCAGTTTAGATAATATGGCTTCATCTTATTTATACCAAATCAGTGGGGGCAATGATACGGGATTAACTTCTGTCCTTCAGGAAGGTAATTTCAAAATTTCTTTTTAGGAACAGAAAAATCCTGATTTGCTATGGTTTTGCCTGTTTATTTAAACTACGAAACCTATTTGATTACTTTTGCTACTTTCTGTTAGAAATATAAATATATATACATTTATACAAAAAGTGCGAATAAATATCAGACTAAAAACTTCAGGGAAGGAATTTAAATAGAAAAAAGTACAATGAATATTAGTGGAACATGGTCAAATAAACCTTTAATAGCCATTTAATATACCACAGTTAGACAAGAAAGCCACCTGTAAATTAAAACAAAAGTAAAAAATGGAACTTAAAATTGAGCCATATGTAACTCTCACCTTATATAAAATTATTACATATCTTATGATACATATTATACATAAATTACACACATATGTTACATTACTATCCCTGTGTATATACACATATAAATGGACACAAAAAATACAAAAATGGAAAATAATATTAGTTGGAAATGAGAAGTAGATGACCAAAAAATAAAAAGAAGGTAAGTTTAAGTAGTTGATAGGAAAGTGATTGATAGAAATAAAGACTGCCCAAGCGCATTAAAAGTAGATGAAATCATAGTGCTACTGCCATGCTCCTATCAGATGTAAAAATGAAAATATCACTAAAACAAAAACCAGAAGGATTTAATTAGAAATGCTAAAATCACCCTTTTAAAATTCTGCATCTAAAAATTTTAGAAGAAATGGTTAAAAACTTTGTATTTTGTTGAGTAACAAAACAACAGGAAAGTTTGGGAAGATCAAAACTAAGTAAACATGCTCTCTTGTAAAAGGCTAAATAAGATGCCTTGAGTAATTATTGACCTGTCCCCATGAGATTGATCCGAGCAAATTATGGGCTCAAATAATAACTAACTGCATCGATGAATCCAATCAACGGGGGCTTTTGGAAGCTAGCTCATTTCAAAGTAATTAATTTCCTAACAAGATTGTAGTTGGGAAATGCAACCACCAATGACCCATATTTATACAGGCCTTTTATTTTATTTTGGTTCAATAGATATAAAACCATCAGTGCTGGGTGTGACACTCTTTATACTGATAAGTGCTATCTGATGTGTCTCAAATGTAATTGTTAAAGAGGGGAGGATTTCCATTGATGCTTTACAGGAGAGAAGCTTTGCAAAGATCATCTACACTGCACTACAGGTATGTCACAGGTACCTGATGTTCAGTCCATCACTGAGAGACCACAATAGACAAGGCTGTCACAGATACGTTAACATAAAGGAAAAATAAATTATTGCACTTGAAGGCTTTAGAATAGAGTTTGAGTATAACTTCACTTTCTTTGAATGGAAGGTACAGAGGATGCTAATCATCTACAGGGAAGATAGTTTGGATGAGGTCTAATCCTCAAAAATGAAAATGAGAATTGAAGCTGGGGAACGCAAAAAAGTTTAAGAAAATTAATGAAAAATGTGAGAATTTCTAAAAGAAATTCAAAACTTTTCCTTAAAGATAACTCCTAGGTTTTTGTTTACCTACATTTTTTTCCATCTTTCCTGCAAAGGAAAATAGATGCAGCAAAAAGTGAAATGTCATCAGTTTTCATAAGTTTCATGCATTTTAATTTTCAGATTTTGGGGTTTTTTTATGAAATGGGATGATACTTCAACTTTTTTAAAGTTCAGGTGAGCATTTTTTGAAAAAATAGTAGAATTTAATGAGATTAAATGGGTAAAGATAGAAAAGACTATAGAACTCTGGCTTTAGACTCAGCTATGTAACCCTACATTTATTACTCAAAGTAAACTGATGAGTATGAGTATATAAACCCATTATAATAATTAGTCAGTTATTCTATAGTTTTTGAAATGTAAAAATTGATTTTATTAAGGATTAATTCAGCAAGCCTTAAGCTTAATTACTTACATTTACAGATCCCATTAATAATTTTCTAAGTGGACATTATTATTAAAATGTGCTCCCAAAGAAGAGAGGAAAATTTAATTGCCAAGAAATATACCATTTACTATGAAATAGGGGCTTTTTACCAAATTAATTACTTACATTATATAAAGTGGCTGCTTAGTGACTTTTATGTCTCAGGCACATCTATTGCAAGAGACTAATTCTTTCATGTAACCAGACTTCAGAGGGTGGATAAGATGCAAAGAAAAAAATAAAGTGAAATCCAAATCTATTAGTGTTTTCTTTTTTATGCTTAACAAGTGTGCTCAACTTGAACAAACAAGTGAGAAGTTACAGGTTCCTGCATGAATAATTGTATCTATCAATACCATTACAAATCAAACACACAATTCTCCTGCTAGTCATTATTAGGAAAAGACAGTAAATCAGAGGACATCATTATATCACTGCATGTATCTGTGATTCACTGACAAGTCGAATACCTGTAAGCAGTTCTAGCTGTGCTCCCTCAGAAAGTGTTTGGGAGGATGGTGACATGCTGAGAGAAGAGCAGGGGAGGTGTGTGTGGGACAGGCTGTAACAACAACCAGGTCAGGCCCACAGGCTGGAGGAGCAATGATTAATTGGGGTTTATGAAACTGTGTGACAGAGACTGGTGGGGAGGGGAAAGGCTGTTGCCTCTTTCTTCTGTAAGACAAACAAAATTCACGAGGTGTTCAAAACTAGGAATAAAAGGTTTATGGGTGACAGACTGGTGGAAATCCATGTCAAATAAAGTCATGCATGTTAAATATCAATATGGATCTGGAACAAGTCCATGAAAGTTAAAACAACCAAGAATTACTGAATGCCTAGAAATAGTATGCAACTCAAGAAGCCAACAAACAAGAATTAGTAGAAGACAAAAAAACTATTAGTGGGAAGAATTCATTATCATCCTTGTGTATTCAATCATTATCAGTGTTGAACAGGGAGTTCCTGTTTTGACTTACATGACTATTAAAATCCTTTATGTTTGTGAAGGAGGAAAGCAGCACAAAAGATTATACATTCAAATCTAAGAAAAGGGAAGAAACTCACTGCTACATGGGCTGGATTTGTTGACTTCCAACAATTACCAAAAGACTGTTTTGTATGACTTCAGTGATATCTTTCCTTCCACTCAGCTTTTACTTCTGATTGGAGTCCTTGTTCTCCCACCTCTGTTGTGAGTTAGCTGATTTCCAGCTTTGGATTCATAACATATATCTTCCTCATCCAGAAGGTGCTTCTATGAGAAGCACCAAAAAACCAAAACCAAAACCAAACCAAACCAGCAATCAACCAACAAAACCAGAAAAAAAAACAAAAACAAAACAACATCAACAACAAATCCCCTTCAGAAGAAGCTTTTTGCCTTTTTTTTTTAAGTATAAACTACACATAATAGCTGGTTCTCAGGTTGACTCTTTAGTGTCTGATAAGCATGAGTCATGTTTTCATGTTTTGCTCAGTGTAGGTTCTTATATGACTTCTTACTTCCTAGTAGTTGCCTATTTTCATGAAATTTGTAGAAACCTTATCAGCATTAAGAGCTCTCCCTCTGTTCAACATATTCAAAATTACCCAACTAATTCAAAATTGTTATGGAGAATGCCAAAACAGGTAGATAAGGAGCACAGTGCAGCAATACCTTGTCCTTACAAAAATAAAGGTTTGCATGTAATTTAAAAGACAGCAATAAATAAATCCTAATTTATTTAGTTTGTATGTAATAGAAAAGATAGTAATAAATAAATATTTTTTTGGTTTTGTTTTGCTTTCTTGTATTCTTTCTGATGTGTCACTCTAGTGCAGTTTCTTTCAAATCTTCCTTTTCTTGTGGAAAATCAAAATGCAGAGGCATATAAAGTACAGTATGTATTTACTCTGCAAGAGAACTCAGTTTGAAAAAAATTACAGTTAAGGATATGGAATAGAAAATTTGTTTCTTGAGGTACACTTGTTTGAAGTGCAAGTATCTAATTATACTGGCTTATCCTTGCATTAAATAAATTTTCAGGAATACTGAACCAATAGTCAATGTACAGAAAATGCAATTTTTAAAAGTTGTTGTAGTAGGGCTTTTGCTCAATAGAATGTGAAGGGTTTTATGCAGGAAGTA
Source organism: Phylloscopus whistleri (assembly GCA_017589585.1). Lineage (NCBI taxonomy): Eukaryota > Metazoa > Chordata > Aves > Passeriformes > Phylloscopidae > Phylloscopus > Phylloscopus whistleri. The sequence goes on along the minus strand of JADMLD010000041.1, from coordinate 285,992 downwards.
GGTATCATCACTGGTATACAACCGAAAATGGAGCTTTGGCAACCTTATGAACTATTTATTTAAACAATCATAATAAAGATATTCAACATTTCAGAAATGCATTGCATGTCTGCTTTTTATGGGCTTCTTGAAGTAACAAAACTGCCACACTGCATCCTGTATAAGCATATTTATTATTCCAAAATTGAACTGGGAACAGGAGATATGGCAACATGTAAGAAAAAAAGTTTCTTCTCTGTGGAGGTCACAAAGCTCCTAAGGACAACTGTAATTATTTCTTTAGAATAAGCAGATACAGACTGTGTAAGCTATAAAGGTTTCAAAAGTGCAGTTACAGCACTTTGTGTCAATAATCTATGCATCCCAAATTGCCTTAAGGGAATGTTAACTCCATGAAGTGAGTTTTACTTTTTTGTAAAAACACATAAGTGGATTTGGCATCCTTAAAAGGCTTCTCAGGCAAAATTTCAGCTTCTTGTCTATGCCCAGAGTAATTATGCACATACCAATGTAGCCAGGCTTGGAGCCAGATGAAGAGCAGAAAAAAGATGTTGGCAATTTGTAAAATTTGCAGTAGACCTGTGGACATATTTGCTGCTTTGTATGATTTTACCTATGACAGAAATGTCAAACTAAGAGAAACCCATAGATTAAAAGCTTTCGTTGCCTGTTTCTGTTTCACTTGGACAGAGGAGGAGGAAAGGAAAGAGGAAAAAATCCAAATCTTGGAAATAAACCTAAATCAACATGGAAACATTTGTTATTAATTAAACTGCACATCCTGATGAATTTCTATTTGGCTGAATATATTTTGACCTTGCCCAGACATCAGACAGATGCCACACATATCCCACAGGCTACTGCTAGGAAGGAAAGGGATAGAGCCATAGGGTCTATTCCCATGAATGGCCAAACCTGTCATTGTAGGCAGATCTCCTGGGCCCAGCCCAATTTGAATAGGAAAAAGACGTATGAGCCACATTTGTTTAGAAGCAAATCCCACACACTCTTAGAATGCTGGATGCCACGATGGAGCGGCAGGGATCTGCGAACCCAGGATTCATCCTGGCCAAGGTCATCCAGGGTGCAGGCATGTTATGACACAGAGTGTGCACTCAGTTGTAATCCAAGCAATGGATTAGTGCCACAGTCCACACTGTGATTAAAGGCCTTATATAAAGATCTTGCTGCTTAGAAATTTGCAAAGTCTTAAGTATCTGGGACGAGACTCCCCATATGTTTTACTTTCAAGGTGAATTAAATTTAGTGAAAAAAATGCTCACTGTTTTCTGAGAATCAGTTTAGAAATAACTAAAAAAAAAAAGGTTTTTAAAATTAAAAGCATTTGATCAAGAATGAAAATGAATGAGCAGTGTAATTAAAATTATATTTGTATGTAGGATCTCACTCCTAATGTTTTCAGACTTCATAGACAGCATTTCCTTAGCCCAGGTTTTACATGTTGTTACTCTATATCACAGTAACCATTGCAAGATACAGATACGGAAACAAGAAGAAATTTACTGGCTAAAAGCCGACAGTAGACCTTCCACCAACAGGGAGCCAAGGCAATTTTTTTCCTCTCAACATAGAAAAGATTGTCAGTGAACTAAATAAAAGAAAGGAAAGACTACAACTATAGGTGTAGAAACACGAGAGTCAAAATTTGAAAAGGTGAATTGTTTTTGAAAATGCTTATTAAAATGATTGTCCTCTTCTGTTATCTTTATTTTAGCATTAAGATAAAAGAAAAAAACTGCTGAGATAACTAATAAAGGAAAAAATGCAAAAGTTTGTAAGATTTACTAAAGTGCTTGCTGCATTCCAGTTTACTCCTTTTAAAAGTCCTTTCTGAAAGATAAAAAGGAAAAGACTCATATATTGTACTATTAAGCAATTCTTATTTATTGATACAGAATGAAGAAATACCCAGAAATATATAATGTGATTTTGAAACGGAGACATTAATTTATTGGTTTGGACAAGTCATAGAACATAAGATACTGCTAGCTCACAGGAAATTTATATAGACCAAAATGTTAAGCACAATGGTTCAGAAGATATGTATCCTTCTATTGTAATTGAAAATAAAAAGCAAGAATAAAATTATCATTCACAAGATACTGTGTTTTGAAAATCAAATCCTCAAAACTGGCCTTTTGGAATACCTTTAATGCATATGCCCAATACGAACAATCCTTTCTCTTCTGCTCAGAAATATTCTCTTCACTTGAAACTCTTTTCAGGCAGTAACCATCAAAAGATTTTAATTGTCCCTTTTCTACAGCTGGGTGGATCTAGCTTTCTAACACAGTCAACTTAATGAGAGAGAAAAGCAATTAAAATTGGGATTAATGACCTTGGCCTGATCTATGTCTGGAGGGAACTGAATCACAGCAAGGTACATGGATTGTGTTCCTCTGGACATGGTTCACATGCCTAAATCAACTCTGTTGTCATCCTCAGGACTGTCCCAGTCATTGGGGCCTCATTTTTAACCAATGAAGTGCTAAATTGTCTTTTCTGTTTCCAAAACTAAGCTTTTAAGAAGAGATGGCAAGCAAACTGAATTAGAGGATATAACAAATGTAAAGAAAAATGATGAAAAGAATGGAGGCTGGAATTCTTCATGCTGGAAAAAAGGAAAGGACACATGACTGAGGGCAAGAGGAATGCACTGGTAGTACTTGCCCAAGCCTGTGTGTTCCCAGTAAGTGGCACCTCTGCTTTGGCTGCTGAAGGAAAAATACTGTTCTGGGCAAAGCATTCACCTCATCCAGAACGGCATTTTCTTATGTTCTTATTGTTTCAGCTAACTTATTGTTGTAAGTTATCCTAAAATATACATTTAATCAATGGAAAGATAGAGGTGAGTCAGGTCTGATGAGTTTTGTAAAGTCTTTTCTATTACATGTATGTAGAAATTAAAGTGAGGTCATTTTTTAACGGATAATGAAATCAGCCATTTTAAGCTGTATATACCATCTTTGATTTTTTCAACTTTAAGAAAGGCTGGTGTTCCCATCCTCCTGCTACCCCTGCACAATGTATTGCAAAGTATGCATTGGGCTGCCAGAGGTGACCAATGCTTGCCTGAGGGAAAACCTAGCAGCTCCCAGTCCCCTAAAGTGCTGAGAAGTACGACATGGTTGTGAGGGCAGCTGGGATGGGGGGAATGGATGATGAAACATGACTTTTGCCCCATGCAAGCCCATCAGATATGGGTTCTGCATAGGCAACTACATGTCTAAGTCCACAAGCCATGTATTCACAGGCTGGCTAGCTTTCTTTTTCTCTATCAAACTAGAAACTTTTAACATTTTGTTTATGTGTTTTGTCTATTTTGTGTCTTCCAACATTTTGGAGAATTTATTCTCTAAATATCCTAGTTTTATTGTTCCTATACTCTCGAGTTCCTATATTTAGTTAGAAACTTCTTGAAGCTGTCTGCACCAAACCAAACACTAGTTTAGGAAAATGTTATTTCTTTGCTAGGCTGCCTTGGGGAAGTACTGAGTCCCTGAGACACCCATACTGAGGGAAGCAGAATGACCGCAGTATTGCATTCCCACAAATATTCCCAGTTAATGCAATTGTTTTATAACTACTAAATGCAAAGAAAGGGTTAACCTCAGGTAGAAGATGGGCAGGAGAATGGAATGGATTTGACCACAGAAGAGGAAAGATCTGAGAGTGGGGAAAAGGAGGACACGACATTATGCCATAGCATGCCACACTTCGTGCAGCACACAAGACATTTTGTTACAGCACAAAGTCAGGGAAATCATAAAATGAGGACAGATAACAAACATCTGCCTTGGAAGGAAGCCAAATGGACTAGATACTGCAGCAGACAACTGCAGACTTATTTACAGCAACAACAAAGGAAATACCTATTTCCTTGAAGAGCTTAGAAGCAGGATTTGCTCAGACTTCAAACAAATCGGGCCAAAAGGCCTAGGTCTTAAAGAAAACAAAAAGATGGCAAATGCTCAACAGGCTGGAGTCATTCAGAAATTGTTTTTTGAAGGTGGAGCTGGACCAGGGCCACTTCACAGGATTGCTGTTATAAACTCTAAATACACAAGCTCATGGAAACAGGGGGAGTAAGTTCCCCACCTGCTTTCAAACCTGAGTTTGGGAATCATTGCTTTTGATAATGTAGCTGCAGCTTCTTACAAGAAACTGGGATTTTCAAAAACCTTGCTGAATTTGAAAGTAAGCTGCATCCCTTGGTTTTTTTCTCCTGTATTCATCAGGTCAAGTAGTCTGTGAAAAGACAGCTTTCTAAGTTGAAAAAACTTTTTCCATGAATCCATCTTCTTTTTTTTATTATTATTTTTATGGGCATTATAAATTAAATTGTTAGCACTAATGTTTTTCTGACTATCAAAGTGAATGATTACTAGGCCTTCCTTTTCTTGCTGTTAGGTCTGTCCTTCTCCAAGGAGAACTGCCTGTCTTGCATGACATCTCAAGGACAAGTAATAATGCAAATTAGTTATCTTCTCCATAGACTCTCACCCTTCATAACCTTATACTTTTAATGCCATGGGAAAGGAGCTTTAGGAATAGGTAAAATGGATTGATCAACACATCACTGAGCAGACCTCTGGCATCCTGAAAATGCACCCCCAAGGCCTTGTATAGAATAGACAAGGCATACAGCATATCACAGTTTAGCAGCAATCTTTATTCTCAGTGAAGCAGAGGTAATTAAAATCACCACATGTACAGAGGCACTTGCAATTTTATATCAAAGGCAAACTTGGGACACACATGCCCCACACCCTTTCCCTTCCCGGATTTAGTATGAAATAAGATAAAAATGTGGAAATAATGATCACTTTGATGTTGCAGGTGCTGTAGTGCTGAAAACATCTATAACTAGTAGGTACTCATTCTCATGTACTGCTGGTAATTTTTTTTTTTTCTGCTTTCTAATTATCATTGAATCACTTGATTTCCAGGCATCTATTATGATGATATAGATGTAAAATAGGTTTCATACAAAGAACTGAATTTTGCTCAAGTTAGCTCATACTGATGTAAGTTTTTTGAAAGTCTCAATGAAAAAGCAGATTCAGAGCCACTAATCTGGGAAAACTCAGGTCCATTGTAAGTAGTCTAAAAAAGTAATATACTTCCTCCACCTTGGTGGATGATAAGTAAAATATGTGAACTATGAAAAAGATAGAGAGCATTTTTTAATGTTTATGAGCCCCATTCTTAAAAAGGTTGTTTTAATTTTTTAAAAAGTTTAAGCAGCAAATTTATTAAATGGTTAAAAAAAAAAAAACAAACTTGTGATAGACCAAGGCACATTTTTATGTTCTACAAACCAGGTATCCATGCAGAGAAAATCAATTTTTTGTAGTAACAAGCCAATCTCTTGGCTTTCGAGCTCTGTTTACTCATGCCTAATTACAGATTGTCTCTTGCAGTATTCCTATTAAATATTTACTCAGATAAATAATGGCTGTACTACAGAAAGAGCACAACATTAACTGGAACAGAACATATTTAACAAAGGGAAAGAGCAGAAATGGTTCTATACTAAAGCTACAAAACTTTGGTCAGTATCATATAGAAGGAAGAAAATACAAGATAAATATAATATTAAATTAATTGTTTTGTCATTTACCTAGTCAAGACCTCCTAAACCACAACAATCTCAAAATTACTCATCTGCCTGCTAATATTTTTAACTAGTTTTCTTTCACTATACCTGCAGGTTATGTAACTCGTGGCCTTACAACTATTAATGGCTTTTTAAAAGCAAAACAAGGTGTAGAGAAAATGTTTTCATGAGGCATTTTGAGATGTTCATGAAAAGTACTTTGCTCACCTTCATCTACTACAGAAGACAGAACTACAAAGTTAATCAAACTGTCTTCTTCAGCATGACTCAATTACTAGTGGTCCACATGGTGAATCCGGGTTCATTAATTCTGTCAATATCATTTATGCTCTGCTGGAGGAAAAACGAAATGGCTTTTGGGGAAACAAAAAGTATTTTTATACCTTTTTGGAAAGGATGGGCAAATGAACAAATGCAGAGTAGCCTTCTACAACTGGGATTCCGTGAAGAATGGCTAGGGCTGGACTGCCTTGACATGGCAATTTCATAAATTTGATTTTTTTTTGAGAGAGAATAAGACAACTGTTAACATTTTAAAACAAAGCGACTTGTAGGGTGCTATGCCTTTAACTCCTCTTAACCAAAGGACAGAAGTATGGGCCTAGGATACAGAGCTCCAACTGCAGTCCAGAGCACTGGCAATAGCAGTGCCCAAAGAACCACAGGGCACGCAGCAAAGACAGAGGCCACATTGGTACAACAAACCATTAATCTTAGAAAGGAAGAAGAGGTATCACAAAAAAATAAACAAAGAAATGAAAGAGGGTGTAAGGTGGCAATAATTACTGTAAATAAGGAGATGTGAACTACAGATTCTTGGTAAGATAATTCTTTAGGAAATTTAAAGATTATTCATTGCTGACTCCAATATTTTCAGGGAATAAAATCCATTCCTCAGGAGAAAAAACCTCCAATCATATTTATGTATTGGATGATTCACTTTTTATAAGAAAAATAATACTTGTTATAGAGAACACTTCTCTTTTGTCAAAATCCTATCCTGCAACATTTACATATGTATGGCACACAATAGGGAGGGTTAAGTTTGTTACATTCTAATAGTAATATCAGAAAACATTCTGGTTCAATTTTAAAATAGCTACATCCAGATAATTTGCATACAAAACTTTTAATACTGCTGCCTGACAAGCTCTGTGAACCACTGACATGGCTTTCCAGCAACTCTTGAAGCACTCAGTTCAAGAACAGTGACAGAGAGGAAATGTGTTTCAGTTTTTAAAGAGGGCAATTATAGACCTGTCAGCTAGATGCCAATCATATGCAAAATAATGGAACGGATGCTACATGACTATAATCAAGAATTAAAGAAGGATAACATTATTAATGCCAGTCAACTTGGATATGTGAAAAATATAACTGCATCAAAATAATTTGATTCATTTCTTAAAATAAGGGTACAAGTTAGGTTGACAGTGGTGGTAAATAACAGTCTCAATGCAAAATATGTAGATTTCTATTTGGTATGTAACTTTATTAACATGCTAATTTTTATTTTTGCAACAAAACCTTTAAACTGAACATCAAATGGATTGGTGTACTTGCTAGGTCTCAAAGGTTTGGTGAGAGGAAATGACCATCATGTACTTAAGTGTCTAGTGAAGTCTAGGAGAGTTTTTCCTTGCTTATAAACATTTTAACAATTCTGTTTATTATTTCTAGGAAAATAACTTTTAATACAATTTAACACAAAAATTGAGGATTATTTAGAAAATGAGAAGCACAAGTCACTGATACAAAGCAATCTGAATTTTACTGGAGGGTGGGCATTATCAAAGCTGGCATTTGTTATGGGGCCAAACGTAGATCCCCATCTAGGTACAAAGAAAGTGGTTTCTGTTTCTATGGCAGCAGCAGCAGCTTCAGAAATTTTGTGGCAACACGATTACCCTTGAACACATAAATAGTTCAATAATGAGAAAGGGAAAGCTATGCTACTAGCCTTTTCTCATTAGAAAAATCATTAGTAGAGAACAATGCAAATGTGATAGGAAAATCGATTAACTGGGAAATAAAGGAAAACAATAAAAGAAATGTAATTCCTTCAATCAAAACCTTAGGGAACTTAGTCTGACTTACAAAGAAGAATCCTTAAGGAGGGATTCCTAATCAGGTAAGAGCCTATACAAGAGAGAATCTTTCCTGATGGTCTTTTCAGTCCCGGAAACAGGCAGTTGAGTAATTCAGAATAGATAAAATGACTTTTTTAAAAAGATTCAAAACTAGGCAGCTCTTAGAATAATCCAATGTGAAGTATTCTACATTGCTAACAGCGTTCTAAATCAAGACTCTTTTTATTAATAATTGTATTATAATGCAAAGAAAAATTAAATTCAGAAAATACTAGAAATTCTTAATGTGTGCAGGTGAAACATGAAAGACTTTTTTTTTCTGTCTTTGTTCAGATACATATGATGCTTTTTGAATATTTTGAAATGCCTAGAATGAACTTTGGATTAGTTCAATTTACTTCATTAACTTTATGTTTTTCTATTCAGAATGCTGTAATATATTCCTTACAAAGTATCCTCTAAGATTTAGAACATTCTCAATAAAACTAACTGGATAACAGAAAGGTGAAAACATATTTTAAAGTGCTGCATGTCTATGAAAAAGTTATCTCACTAGAAATAAAAAACCCCACCATTTTTTTCAACATGTAGTCTGTTCAAATAATGAAATCATAGATTAGTTTGCATTGGAAGGAACTTTTGAAGGTCATCTACTCCAACCCTCCTACAATTAAGCAGTGACATCTTCAACTTTATCTGGTTGCTCAGAGCCTTGTTGAACCTGACCTTGAACGTTTCCAAGGATGGGGCATCTACCATCTCTCTGGCTGACTGTTCCACTGTTTCACCATCCTCACTGCTAAAAATTTATAATCTATGTTGGCCCTCTTTGAATTTAACATCATTACCCTGATAAAAAGAAGTTTGTCTTCGGTCTTTGTTCAAGACCCCATTCAAGTACTGAAAGGCCACATTGAGGTCTCCCTGGAGCCTTCTTTTCTCCAGGTTGAACAACCCCAGCTCACTCAGCCTTTCCTCATAGGAGAGGTGCTCCAGCCCTCTCATCATCTTCATTGTCTTTCTCTGGACCAGTTCCAACAGGTCCATGTCCTTCCTGTGCTGGGACCCCAGGGCTGGATGCAGCACTGCAGGTGGGGTCTCACCAGAGCAGAGCAGAGGGGCAGAATCCCCTCCCTGGCCCTGCTGCCCACGGTGCTCTGGAGGCACCCAGGACACGTTTGGCTCTCTGGACTGTGAGTGCACATGGCTGGGTCATGGCCAGCCTCCCATCCAGCAGCACCCCTCAGTCCTTCTCAACTGGGCTGCTCTCAAACTGCTCATCCCCAATCTCGTATCAACAGGCATGAACCTATTAAATATGTTCAAACTATTTTGTAAACACAAATCAAGCTAATAGGAACCCATCTAATATTAATTAAGCCTGCCAAGAAAATCTTAAAATAGGCAATTTTCCATTAGACTGGTAAAGGCATGCAAAGCTCTATATACTAAGGATATAATATAGAGGATAAGAAGGGGAAACTTTCTTAATCAGTGCTTATTAAAAATATGCTCAAATTACAAGCCAAAGGAAGTAAACAGAATATAATTCTAAATATTGTCTTTCTGGTAAGTAGAATATAGAAGATACATGTCTTAAATGAAAAAAGTTTCCAATATAAAGAAAAATAGCTATTATTTTGTTTTTTACTATATACTCTTCTTCCTCTGTAGAGTATGGCCTAGAAACATGCAGTTTGTCATTATTTATAGAAACAAGGAAAAATGCATTTTTTCTTTTTGTTAGACAGACATCAATAATCTCAGATGCTTTCTTTCACAGACTAAAACACTGCCATTCCCCCCAGTTTCTGCTGTGACTTTTGAACATTAGACAGGAAGATGCTAACTACCTTTTCTGCTTATTTTTAAGTCAAGAAGTATATATATGTCTGCTACTTTTGTCAGCTTGGCTACAACAGAAATATTTGACCATCAGCATCATGAAGTGCCAAGAAATAAAAGATTAAAGTGCATTTTCAAGCACAATTGAAGAAGAACTTGATATATTACAGCAACCTGACAAGTCGGTGTCAAGGAAAGGCTCCAAAATGGAAATTGGTCCTAAGAGGCAAAACATTAACTCCAGTCACTGCTGCCCCTTTGTCCATCCTTACTTCGGTTAAGAAAGGTTTAGAACAGATACGATGGCAAGTGGGACCTTGCACAGGACACTTTCTGATGACAAAAAAAAAAAAAAAAAAAAAAAAAAAAAAAAAAAAAAAAAAAAAAGGATAAGGATTTGCTAGTTTTTGTCCTCCCAAGAACAAGGGCCTGTCAAACTCAAATACCCTGAGGAAAATTAGGTGACTACTCCAGCTAAAAAACTGACAGATCAGGTTAGTTAATTAAGGCATCTGTTTAGGCACCTCACTCTGTCACACAGACATTAATTTAAAAGACAAATGTTAGTGACCTATCCTGTAAAGTGCTTAGTTTGAGACTGGATTTTTTTCAGGGTAAACTTTGTTGTCCTTTTAATTCAGATCATTACTGTGCAATATAAAATCTTTGAACTTGGCTTAGGAGAATGTATTATACAGATGTGGAAATTTCTGCCAATGTTATCTTTTAGGTAGTAATTCACTTTTAGCATCTGCTAGCAGCAGTGCTTCCCAGTGACAAGAAAGGCTTTTGTCACAGCTATTTCATTTGCACAGTAAGTACTTGTGGAGAATAGAAATCTCTTCTGTTACAGAAATCGTCACCAGCGAAATAAAGAAATACTTTTTCTTTTTTTTTACTACAGCTATTGAATGTTGCTTTGTTCTTATTTCTGCATTTCCACAATCTCACAATGTTACCAAAGATTGCTTCCAAATGAGGTTCATGCCAGTGTAGAAAGACTGAGTAGAAAGTGGTGCAGTGTCTGCGGTGTTTCACAGATACCACTGATTATGGATCTGTTTGGCTTCTGCATGCACATATATATTACACTATGAAATCCTAGTTGCATTTTATCAGCTCATGCTTCACTATCACGGAAATACTTCTTGACCTTTTATATTATTCATTGCATTAGGGTGTGCTATTTCACCCTGTGTGACTGTCACAGAAGTTTAGTAGATGACTAATCCCTGATTGGTTAAACGCTTAATTTTGCAATCTTTTCACTTGATGGGAAAACACAATTCCTGTCAAAACTCAGGCTATGAAACCATGTCAATTAGGGAGCATATTTGTTTCTATTGAACACAACTGCCAGGAAATAACACATAACACTGACTGGTTTGCATTTTTGGCAATCACATTATATCTTCAACTTAAATGATTACTGATAGGACATTCAATACCTGCATTCAAGTGTAGCTGAAACAAGATACTTGGGAATCAGACAAGAAATTTTTGCTCATTTTTTTGTTTTTCACCTTTTCAGTCATGAATCTGTAAATATCTGAATTTACCATTTATATGGTTGGCTTCAGTATTAGTAAACGCAGCTAGTGACAGGTACATTTAATTTGTCCTCATTACAACAAATGGCTTTTAAAGTTCAGGAAATTTGTGCACCCATCCATCATATTTTGACATGTAAATGATCACTTGAAAATTAATGTTTCTTGCTTCTGGCTTGCTGTCCCATAAATAATTTAGTATTTATTATTCTGCTGAACTGTACATATTTCTTTAATATTTCCAGTGAATGCGTTCCATTGCATGGAGCTCAAATTGATCCAAAATCTTAATATTTGATGCACATATTTATCTGAGCTGAAAAGTGAAAATAAAGACAGATTACTGTATTTTTTACTGTGCTCTATCCTAGTTTATGATGGACCTCCAATATGAACTTCTAGTTAATATATTTTGCTCATATGATGATGAGTCATGCTTGAAATGCAGTTCTATTCCTGCTTTTCTTCATTTATCTCAGAACTCTAAAACACATGAACCTGCAAATAGCTTTACATTAGGGGCTGCTGTCTCTCTGCATGGACCAGCAGTCACTCCACAGATGTTCACTCCATGGCAATAGGACATGAACATTCCAGGATGAAGATGCAGCACATGAGCTCATTCAGTTACTCCAGCACACCTCCCTGAATCCAGCCAGCTGAGTGTGCATGTGGTGCAAACACAAGTCTTTTTTTCTCTAAGGTGTAGCTACGGAGTGCAAGTGCAACCTATTTGGTTTGAATTATGCTTTTTCTGTTATTTTGAACTACGTGATTTCACACATCCCTACAGGTTCTGGTAGTGTGAACGTGTGCTTTAGCTACCCCTGCTGCTGTTCTTCTGGAATTGCTGAAATCTGCCATCTATATAAATTGCTCAGTGCAAGAGAGTGTTCTCTCTTCAATACAGTATGTAAAGTACATCCTAACAGAACACTTTCTTAAGATTTTTTTGATATTCATGTACCTTAGGACAGTGAAGACAATTATCCCTTTAGGAATGACAGGATTGTTACGTGTTTGTGTTCTCTGCTGTTGCACACAGCTAAGTCAATACCTAGAGTGCATCAAACTTCATCTGTGTGTAGCAGGGACCATGTTTTTTCTCCAAATACAGCTGCTATACACCCGCTCTGGATCGTGGCTTTGGATTCTTGGTTCCTGTTGCACTGATTCACCATTCAGGGACACACTTCTCCCTCCCTATACATTTTCATGAATTTGCCAAAGGATTCTTTGTCCACTACTACCCAAATTCCATGGGATCAGCCCAGCAGTGACCTACATTACCAAATCCATTTCTGCACAATCCCAAGCCATTTTACATGGAACTCATGCTGTCTGCACTACCTATCACTTTTATGCAGCCTTTTGAGAGCAAATCCTTCTAACTAAAAAAGGAGTATGAATTTCATACTGATATCCTGAAATTAAACTGCCTTTAAATTATTTTGCCCTCAAAATTTACTGTCTTTGTTTGGCACATCTCTAAATTGTGAGTCTGATTAAATATTTTGCAGTTTTCTTAGCTAAGTGGTCTGCTAGCATTTCTGAAATATTTTCCGAAGCTACGGCTTTGGAAATCTTTATTAGATTGAACAAAAGTGAAAGGAGGAGCCAATATATGTAAACAGAACAGTGACCCTTGTCTGCATGTTTGCCCAGGTCTGTGAAACCTGAATGCAAAAATTTCAAGTAAAAACAGAGAAACACGCGGTCACTACTAAACGTCAAACGAGGAAAGATGCAAACTAGAAGATTATCTGGAAAACCCCCAAAGACTGTGGTGAAGAGGAACACAGGGAAAACGTATCTGAGAATACAACCCCATTCCTCTGCTTCCAGAATTTACCAAAGCGCGGCTTTGAGGCCCCAGCAGCCATACGCCAACAGAGCGGCAGGCCTGCCATGCAACAGACCCGTCTGTAATGCCAGCAGAGCAGCACCTGGCACCAGCCGCGTCCCACGCTCCGACCGCCGCCCCCGGCAGCGCTTCCGCCGCGTCACAGCGCGGCCGCCGCGTCGCTTCCCTTCCCTTCCGGGGCGCTGTGCCCGCCCTGCACGGCGCGCCCGGCGCGGCCCGAGGGCAGCGGGCCATGGCGGGCTCTGCTGGGCTGAGCTGGCCTGGGCTGAGCTGAGCTGAACTGAGCTGAGCTGAGCTGAGCACCTGGCAGCGCCATGGCCCTGGCCGGCAGGGCGGCTCTGCGCTGGGCGGCACGGCTGCCGAGCCCCTGCCCCGCCGCCGCCCCGCTGTGCCGCCCGGCCGGACCGCCCGCGCCGTGCCAGCGGCCATACAGCTCCCGCGGCGAGGTGAGTCCGCGGCGCCGCCCGCGCTCCTGGCCCAGGCTGGCCTCTGCAGGCAGCCCTCGCTGGCCTCCGCGTGTGAGAGGGACACATTGCTCGTTGGTAGAATTGCCTTGCTAAGGGTTAGCGCTTGACGTGTTTCAGTGGTCTCAGTTCTAGGGGCAGGTTAACAGAGCTTGGAGAGAGGGATGTACTGTGAGTAGTGGATACAAAGAATGCAGAATTCACGGGCCAGAAGGACGTTTGATAGAACTCCCAGGATAAGGAGGGAACTAACAAGGCCAGTTAAGCAAGTGTGCTGAAATAGGCTTTGGCTGGGTAAAAAGGTAATTCTGGCAAGGGGAGATCACGACTGCAGACCCAAGAAACCCACTGACTCCAGAGAGAGATTCCGTGCTGGCTAGCTGGCATAAGAAATGAGGGAATCGTTTAACCAATAGAATACCAATTAAAAGACAACTGTGTAACTTTTAGGCAGTCGATATTAATGTCTTTGTTTGCTAAAATGTAGAAATAGTATAAACAGCTATTTTTATAGCTGTTTGCTGGCTTTACAGATTTTCCACTAAGTGTCCCCTTCTGCACAGAACTGTAAATAAATAAAATACTTAGGCTTTTGTGTGTGGATTGGCTTCTTGCACACTGTAGCATCCCTTTCCCCTGTCTGCTTTCTCCTTATGATAACTGAGTCTCTAGGTAATGGCCCTGTATTGATATCCTGCTTGTGAAGAATGATGTCGTTAATGGCCCCCTGAATCCAGTTCTCTTAATCCTTAAGTTTAGCGGTTTCACAAACGTGAAACTGTGAAAGTTTTCCAGCTCCCTATGTACATAAGAACGTAGTACCTTTCACACGCTTTCCAGTGTAGTTCATGATTGTTTAGTGATAAAAAAATACATATGTCTATATGACTAAAGTGAAATGCTGACATTTTAAACAATGGTGACAATTCAAGTTTTTCTATGTCTGTTCAACCTGTGCTGCTTCTGGAGAAAAATTATTAAGAAAATTAATTCAGTTTTTTAAAGGCCAGGTGATATGGTATATAGAGACTGTAACCTTGATTTACGAAAAGAAATTTCTATTTTTCAGGAAAAATTAGATATGTCGACATATCCTGTGGAAAGCATTAGAAACTTCAGTATTATAGCTCATGTAGATCATGGCAAAAGTACACTAGCAGACAGATTGCTGGAAATTACAGGTAAGCATTTTCATTTTATACTACCTTTTCTTGATATGGAAGGTGGTGTCTTAAGTTTCTGTACCTTTGATTATTACTGAAATTTCTAATTTTTTTGCTCTTCTAGTGTTGTGCTTTTAGGCTCTCAGTTGTGTAGTACAGATATATGGGCTTTATGGTTGAGATCTGCCTCCACGTAGGCATAAGAAAGTGTGTAATTCATTTAAGGAAGTACATCCTTTGGAAAGAGACTGAAAGGAGTTTACTGCCTTGTTCAAGCTGTGATTCCAACCCTGTCATCCGTTAAACCAGTAGATGGCAAGTTTATGATGTTTCCTGCCAATGGTTATGGTGGACTGAAGGGGTGGGACTGGCATGACCTGGGAGCTCTGGACTCATTTAAGGATGAGCGAAACAAAATTAGGGAGAGAAACTTCTGATCAAAGTTATTGATGATTACCTCCCATGTATCATTATGAGCATTTTTGCCTGATGCCTGTGATAGGATGGGATTTTGAATTCAGGTCTGTCACTCTATGCTAGTGCTCGTCTGCCACTTGAGATTGTGCTTAGAGCTGTGGGCCAGTCCTCTCCAGTGGTAGGAGGGGAGGTTTCCTTAAGTATCAAAATTATTTACAATTCAAGGGAATTTTTGCTGCTTCTTAATCTCTTAGATGATGTTTTTTATTTTGCTTATTCAGATAGGATTTTATATAACTTTATTGTGTAAACCTTATTTGACAAATGTAAAGAGCTGATGCACAGTTTTGTCTTTGATTGAAAATCTTAGTTTAGCTTAATTGTGTGGGAAAGCTTAATTTGCTCTTAGTTAACTCTTGGTTAATGGCATTTTCAAGATTTATGTAGTAAATTAGTTAATTATGTGCTTTTTTTTTTCTTTTTTGTAGGAACTATTTCTAAAACTGACCGTAATAAACAAGTGCTGGATAAACTACAGGTGGAACGTGAAAGAGGAATTACAGTTAAAGCCCAATCTGCATCTCTCTTTTATAATCATGAAGGCATAAACTACCTCTTAAATCTTATTGACACACCCGTAAGTTAAATGTAAACAAATCTAAATGCCTTTATAGTTAAAAGTAGGAGATTTCTGACTTTTTGTGTTTATTTAATTCCTCTTTTATAAGAATGTGAACATATATAGAAATGAAAACAACATAGTACAGAAATTCTTACAAAAAACTCTAGAAATACTTGACATTGTTTTGAACTTGAATTTGTTTTCTCCACAGGGCCATGTAGATTTCAGCTATGAAGTATCACGGTCACTGTCTGCCTGTCAAGGTGTCATACTTGTAGTGGATGCAAATGAGGTGTAGTACTTAATTCTTGTTTTCTGCTTAGTATTTCAGTATTTCCTTAAGCTAGAGGTGGGGTTTTTGAGTTTTTCCATTATTGTTTTTGCTTCTATCTCCATAACAGTATTAGGTTACAGAAAAAGAGTAATGGGAGTGTAAAAATTATCTAGAGATAGATACTTGTGTTGACAGATACCAGAGTTCCATGGCATAGCAATAATAGCACAGAATCAATTAGTGAAGAATCAGATCCTGTTTTTTAGGGAGTATGAATTCTGCAAATGGCAACGTGGAGGACTTCTAGCTATTGTACTGACACCCATTTGAGTATCTTCAGTTAAAAGGCTAGAATATGAGAATTATTAAATCATGATTTTGAAGGTGGGCACATTATCATCAAAATACTTTGTGACAATTTTTTCTATGGCGTATTTATGATTGTATTGTACAACAGTCAAATGGGTGCTACTGGTTCGCATATTATATGAAAAAAACCCAAACCAAACAAAGTAACTTTTACTGATTATGAACATTTACTCCTTAGCTTGAGGGGCAAGTGGACTTCCTAAGTAAGCCTCAGTAATAAATTTGTTTCTTAAATGTGCTGGGTTTTGGGGTTTATTTGTTGTTGTTTTAAGTCACATTTAAATATTATATGATTACTTGGTAGTCTGTATTTGTCCTTCAGTCAGAATGCTGGCAAACTCAACATTTTCATCATAATTTTTTAATAAGTATTCTTTGTTGCTGCTTTATATTGCCTAAAAAGTTCGGCCCATATATTTGTAGTGAATATCCCCATATAAATAATCTTCCACTTGATTTGTTCTGAGCGAAGGGAAGACAAGAAGTAGCTTCTGTTTTCCCCCTTCCCTAACCACCCCCACGTCCACTCCTGCCCTCTCTGATCCAGTTGTGATGTCCTTGCTTTATAGTCTCATTCGTTAGCATCTTTATCTCTTTGTTTTCCCTTGTCTGGTACTTAGATATGGAAGGGAATCTTCTTTTCTTCTAATCAGAGCCATTGTTTTTGCCATCCTTTTGAAAGAAATGTGAGGTACAAACTTTATAATTTGTTTTCTTTTATAAAAGTAACTGTATGCTAAGTTGAAGGTATGTTCCTGCTCTGTGGAGTAACTAGTCTTATCACCATCATAAGCATCTCTTTTTCTTTGTCAGAGTCCATTTGTAAATAGTTTATTGAGGACTAAAAAGTCTCTTATTTATTTCTGAATAGCCACAATCATAGCATGCAGAAAAATATGTACTTGGCACTTAATGTGAGCATACTGTGTTACCTATAAATAATTCCATGAAAGTGGTCACAGATACAATTTTATTGCTTTGTTTAATTATTTTCAGATTACAAAAAAATATAATTAGGAAAGCTGTTTTCTTTCTCAGCAGTTCCATATAATCAATCACCTTTTGTTTATCCATCTCCTAAATGAAAGAGTTGATAGAATAGCAAAGTAATATCAAATTGTATAGTATGCCTAAAAATACTCCCCAAAACTGAGTAGGTTTTTGTGTTAAACTTTATAATGTTGTTTTCTAGGGTATTCAGGCTCAGACAGTGGCAAACTTCTATCTTGCCTTTGAAGCACAGCTTTCAATAATTCCTGTCATAAATAAGGTAATAAAGTTTTTAGCATATTCTATTAAATAGTTGGGTTGTTGAAATGTGTATAGGTCTGATCAGAAATGTTGCCTCAAAGAGAAATATATAACAAAGAAAATTATTTGTTGTATTATTTATGCGATTTAGATACAACATTACTAGAATGTAATAGGAATTTTTTGTATTTGCTCTCTGTGTAAAATTTTATAGTAACTGCTGTGAATTCTTAATTTTAAAAAATGCATTTAGGTATTTAAAAATGTAGCACTTAAGGACATGCTTATTGGTGGACTTTGCAGTGCTGGGTTTATGATTGGAATTGGTGATTTTAAAAGTTCATTAATATTGAGGAAATGACATGAGTAGGAATTCAATATTTAAAGAGCAGAGTTTTAAATGAAACTCAGGTGTTAATTTCTATACAGTTTTGAGGGCTGTGTTATTGGAATCACAAGATTAATTACTGCTCAGCTTATGTTAATTGCTTTTTTGTAGGTTTATATTGTACTTAATACGTGATCCTATAAACAGTGTAGGTAGCACTTAATGATTTCAAATTAGTTTGTAAACTAAAGATTTTTACCAACTCTTGGACAAAGGTGTTTTCCCTAATGAAACAAGCCAAAACGAGACTGATTACAGAGGGGATCCTTCCTGAAATCAAGGAGGAAGACTTTATGAAATGAATATTGATCTTTTCCTAAAGATGGACAGTATTTACTCATGAATACATAAAGGTTCTCTGTTGTACTTTTGAAAGCTACAATACTGAGTGATGTGGGAGATGTGATTGCTTGTATATTTAGCAGTTTGTCGTTTTACAGATTGACTTGAAAAATGCAGACCCTGAAAGAGTTGAAAAACAAATTGAGAAGCTGTTTGATATCCCTACAGATGAATGTATAAGGGTAAGATCTCTAAGTTTTATGACATGGCTGATAGTATAACTTTGTAAGTAGTGAATTACATGTGCATATTGTAAATTAAGAGGGTGCTATCTCTCTGCCTGTTCTTGTCTGACATAAGAATTTCTTTAAAGTTTGTCTCCTGTAAGAGTGGAGAAAATAACTTTCAGCTAAAAATTCTAGTATTTATTGAGGAATGAAATCCAAGATTTTAAATTATTTCTAACTGTCAATCCACAAATGGATTTCATTTCTATCATAAAAATAATTACCATTCCCAAAAGAAAAAACAGTATTTCTTAGTAGTAACATTCTAGAGTGTCCTTTTGAGTGCTTTTTTGGGTAGTACTATCTGGCCCCCCAAACTGTCCAAGTAAACATGACACTATTTAATTAATAAGTGTAAGATGTGTCTTATAAAATTATTGTTGGATTTGTTTTAGATTTCTGCTAAACAAGGAACAAATGTTGAAAAAGTTCTTCAAAAGGTCATTGAGAAGATCCCACCGTAAGTTTGTATTTAATTATGTATCTAATTAATCTTATAAAGTAATTAGAAAATCATGAGTTACATTGATACAGTATTGGCAGTAGTTTTACACTTGATATGCATCTGATTTAGGGAAAATACTTTAAAGAGAAATGTAGGAGAAACAGAAGGAAAATAGTGACTTGCACTTAGACAGGAGAGGTGAATGGGTCACCAGCGAGGCTGAAAAGCAGAAGTACATTTTCTTTACCTCTGTCTTTACCAGCACTGTTGGGCTTCAAGGCTTGGGGAGCAAAAATAAAGGTTGATGCACAGACCCACTGTCAGCAAAGAAGGAGTTGGTATGTTGAACTATTACAGGAACCAGACCCCTACACATGCATAGGCAATCCTCCACCTGAGGACTGTAGGAGAGCTGGCTGTGTCTGATCAAAGCTACTCTGTAGTCTTTGAGAAGTCATGGAGATCAGGAGACATCCCAGAAGACTGGAAGAGTGCTAATGTCCAGTTTACAACAAGAGCTTAAAGGATCCAGGAATTTATAGGCCCATAAGTCATACTGCAGTCCCTGGAAATGGTATGGAACAAATCCTCCTGGGGGCTGTCACAAGTCAGATGAAGTAGGCGATTGGGAAAAGTGAGCAGGGATTCGCCAAGGGCATATTGTGCTTGACAAACCTGATCACCTTCTACACCTTCTACAGAGTAACCTGCTGTGTAGTGTGGCGTGATGGACACTGGCTATGTGGATTTCTCTCTACCTGGATCTTTAAGGTTTTTGAAAAGGTTTCTCACAGACTCCTGGAGAAACCACTGTGTTATAGTCTGGAGTGGTCTGTGTGGTGGGTGGGAAGCTGGCTGACAGGCTGCACCCAGAGGGTGCTCCTTTTCAGACTGGCCACAAGTAGGGTCTGCAGGGTTCAGCATTGGTCTCAATGCTGTTTCATATCATCATAAATGATCTGGAAGTTGGGATGTGTACCCTAGTGAAGTTTGCAAGTGATACCAAACTGAGAGGGGAAGTAGACATTTCAGAAAGGGGGAGCAACTTTGCAGAAAGGCCTAGATAACCTGGAAGAGTGGGCTAACATGAACCTTATGATATTCAACAGAGGCAAAGATCATGCACCTGGGAATACATAATTCAGGAGCACAGCACAGGCTGGTATCTACCTAGCTGGTGAGCAGCTCTGTGGAAATGGACCTGGAGGTCTTTGTGAACAACAAAGTCAATATGAGTGAACAGTGTGCTGCTGCAGCAAAGAAAGACAACAGCATGCTGTGTTCCCTTAACATCACCAGGACATCACCAGCAGAGATGAAGAAGTTATTATCCCACTCTGCTCACTGGTGATTGGTTCACACCTGGAATACTCTGTTCAGCTTTACTCCCTGCTGTGCAGAAAATGTGGACAGGCTGAAGAGGAGCCACAGAAGGGCCACAGAGATGATCTGTGGTTGGGCAGCCTGCCCTTTGAAGAAAGGCTGAGAAAATGGACTTGTTCAGCCTTGAGAAAAGAAGGCTTAAGGGAGACCTTTTGCCGTATTCTGATATTTAAACACTAGCTACAAAGAGCCATTGGAGTAATCTCCCCAGGAAAGTGGTGGATTCCCCACCATTGGACACTGATTTGTTTGGGCAGGGTGCTGGGCCATCTTGTTAAGCCTGTGTTTTTGCCAAGAAAAGTTGGATCAGGTGATACTGGAAATCCCTTCCAACCTGATATGATTCTGTGGAAGTGTTTGGGGTGGGTGTGCTTGCTCATCCAATGTTGAATGAAAACACACTGCATAATATATTGTTTTAATTTTTTTTGGTTGACAGACCCCAATGTAATACTGCTGATCCTTTGAAGGCCTTAGTATTTGACTCTACCTTTGACCACTACCGAGGTGTCATAGCTAACATTGCACTCTTTGGTGGGGAGATTGCAAAAGGACAGAAAATTGTGTCTGCACACACAAAGAAAAGATATGAAGTTAATGAAGTTGGAATTCTGACTCCAAATGAACAGCCAACACATAAGCTGTAAGTAAAAACTTCTTACAGTGAAATAAATCATATATTGGGGTAAGGTATGATATCCTGCATTTCTGTTTAATTTTTACTTTGAGAGGTAAAAACTGGGAGATGTCTAGGTTTTTGTTCTTGTTCTTTGATGGTGGATTTTTTATAATTACTATTTGCAATTTAATGCTCCGTGTCATTTTTTATTTTGGGCACACTGAGACAGAAGGTTTTAGGGAGTGCTTTTTAGGCATTGCTGTGGGGGAATCCGTTGTCTTCTGCAGTACATGGAACAACTGGACAGCTAGGTGTTTAAAGGCTAGTGTTCGATATTCTTATTCAGCTGTCCAATTTATTTCTAGGAACTGTCTTGTTTGAAAGTGGAAGGGAATGGGGCTTCATCTTAGTTATTGCTGCAGCATATTTTGAGGGTGGAAAACTTAAAATCCATGAATGCAACAGCTTCCAGAAACTGGCTTCTCAGTGGCAGCAATAGAGGAAGAAAATCAGGTACTTAGAATTAGTGAAGTTTTACCGGTTTGCATCCAAATACATGTTAATGACACTATTGGGGGCATTCTCAGGTTACGTTGCTGTGTCTGGTGGGTTGAACCCAGCCAGCCCCTGCTCACTCCCTGACCCTAGCAGGATGAGAACTTAGGAGGTACTTGTGGATTGAGATAAAGACAGTTTAATAAATGAAGGAGAAAAAAAAAATAAAAACAAGTGATGCAAAGACAGTCCATTATTCACCACCTCCCACAAACAGACTGCTGTCCTGCTAGTCTGCAAGTAAAAGCTACCTTGTAAAGACTGCACTTCTTTTTTATTGCTAAGCATGATGTTCAGTGGTGTGGAATGCCCTTTTGGCCAGTTTGGGTCTGGTGTCCTGGCTGTGTTACCTCCCAGTCTCTTGCCTACCCCCAGTCTGTTTGCTTGCAGGGACACAGTGAGAAACCGAGAGGGCCTGTTCAGCAATACCTAAATGTTGGTATGTTGTCAACACTTGTTTTAGTCACAGTTCCAAAACACAGCTTCATACAGGGCTGCTTTGAATTACTGCATCCCAGCCAAAGCCAGTGCACTGTGCTTCACTCAATATTTACCATGTATTCCCCTTCTGTGTTAGCATAATGTGCTGATGGAAAGTGTTTGTCTAGTTTCATCCTACTGGCATATGAAACTAGCTGTGCTGGCAGCTGGGAACTGTTCAGGTTTCTTTGTCTCAGGCGCTTCTCAAGGGTCCAGCTCCAGCTTTTAAACTGGAAGAAACACAGTATTCAAAATCCAGGATCATAAATGTTCAGCTGTAACAGAAAAAGGATGAGTTGATACTGTTCACAACTCAGAGGTGAAACAATTTAAATCTCACTTCTGGACTTTGGATGTGGGCTTTTAAGGGGGTGATTTGAGTTTCTGGCTGGGCTAAATCAAGTAGGAAAATAGTAGAAGTACTGCAAATGCCAACAATCATGCCATATAATAACAATTTTATTTAGCTATGCAGGACAGGTGGGGTATGTGATTGCTGGAATGAAAGAAGTAACGGAAGCCCAAATAGGAGACACACTGTTTTTGTATAAACAGCCAGTGGAGCCTTTGCCTGGCTTTAAGTCAGCGAAGCCAATGGTTTTTGCAGGTGAGGAGTAAATCAATACGGAGTTACTTCTTCCCAGTGACAAAACTAAGAGCTGTTAGAGCTTTTAAAAGAAGATGTGTCTATTAAGAGTTGGGAGGATTAGAATTTTAGCCGAGGTGCATCACTTATGTAGATTTGTGTGTTTTTTTCCCTGTGACTTAACAGGATTAGTAATAAATGCTGACTGGTTGCATATGAATACAAGACAAACATGTATTTTTGCCTGTAATTACTGTTTCTAATGCCAGTGAACTCTTAATAGCTGGAAAAGAATGGTTGAAATTAAAAAAAAAAAAAAAAAAAAGAAGGAATTCTTCATCTTGATAATCAGATTTCTGTAATTTTTATGTTGGTTTTTCTTCTTTTAAAACTTAGCAGCTGTTTCATTTTTGTTAAACATGGTAAATTGCCAGAGCTAATACTCATAATGATCCTGTAAAATATTTGACTTTTTGAGCTTGAATAGTTCCATTGAGCTGTTGCCACTAGCTTCAGTAACTACTGCAAATGCTACAGAAGGTGGCTTTAGAAAAAAATTCTGTAAATAATTTTCTGGACTTGATGTGAAGCTGTGTGTAAAGCTCACTTGAGCTGTCTCATGGAGATTAGATGGTCTCTCAATGAGTGTTGAGAAGTGTAATCTTGTAAATAATGTTTTTGTGTGCATGTGTGTTGCTTCTTGATGTAGTTGACATTTTCTGAACATACAAGGATGTGAAAAGTGATACAGTAGAATCTGTTCCAGGCAGTAGTTATACAAACAGCTGTTTTTATTAATTCAAAAGACTAGAGAAGTATTTGCAACTTTGAAATGATGCTTTTTATTTTTTGTTCACTCTTAGCTTTGAGGGAACATCTCAGTGAAGTCTATACATTTACACTGCAAAACGGTGGTTATACTCAACTGTGAATCTTCCTCAAATGTGAAGGATTACATGACTACAGTGATCCTACCATTATGGTTTAGATGTTAATTCTGAGGCAATCTAAAACATTTTTATGTTTTGACTAATTTTTTTTGTGGAATAAAGAATCCTCAGGTTGTTTTTCACATTTAAAACCAGATAGAGCAGAAAGTAACTATTCCTGATTTTATTACTCTCTTAACTGTTAGTGGAATATTTGAAAGCCAGATACACCGTACCTAAAGCTCTCTGTCACATCACTTTTATTTAATATATTTTGACAGGAATGTATCCTATGGATCAAACTGAATATAATAATCTCAAAAGTGCTTTGGAAAGGCTGACATTGAATGACTCCAGTGTAACTGTTCATCGTGACAGTAGCCTTGCCTTAGGAGCTGGATGGAGGTGATGTTTTTGTGCTGCTTTCATTTTTGAAACTGCTCATAAATTGAGAATGCATGTTTAAGTAAACTGAAGGTAGAATTAAACTTAATTCAAAATCAGGAGCTGTAATTCAAATTAACAATAGATAAAGATCAAAAGCATTTGATTTTCTTACATTCTTTGTTTGTCTAGAGAATGAAAACTTTTGTGATTATTAGTTTTTGTTCTCCAAGACTCATTCAATTTATTAATCCCAAGGATTATTTGGTCCCTTGGAGGTTGTTTGCTCTGCCTGATAATGCCATACTAGCATTGTAAACATGCTGGAGGGTGAAAAAGACCACTCTGAAATTCCAGGGCATACACAAATATTTTTACTGACAGGGTATTTATTTTCCAGATTGGGTTTCCTTGGTCTTCTACACATGGAAGTCTTTAATCAACGTTTGGAGCAAGAGTATAACATGTCTGTTATTTTGACTGCACCTACAGTCCCATATAAAGCTGTTCTTTCCTCAGCAAAGTTGATAAAGGTATGTTAAATTAATTAAAATATTACATAAACAGCAGTTTAAAAGCCTCCTATAATAAACATCTAGAGTCTCTTTTTAAATGTAGTCTAGTACTGTATTTTATAGTGAGCATTAGAAACACCAGTATATTACTTAAATAGTTTTTATGTTTTTTAAGGATGTTAACTGTTCTTTCCCCTTTCATTTCAAGCACTCTCTTTTTATGTCTTATACTTTTCCTTAAAAATGTGAGTATAGGACACATATCTTACTGTATTCCTTTAAGTGCTTACTGACTGGACTGTGTTAAAAGCAGGTGAAATAATCTTCCAGGCTTTATCAGTCAGAAAACATGAATGTTTCTAGGAATACTGTAGATTGGCAGGGGCTGGTGGAAGAGAGATTTTTTTGATCACAGTTAAACAGGCATTTGCTAACTTCATTAAACTGGGTGCTAATAGAATTACTGTGTTTGAGTTCTAGAAGAGAGAAGGAGGTGGACTTAGAGCACCTGGTGACAGAGGAGGCTGCAAGTTGACTGGCTGATTATTCTGTAAATTACTAAAAATTTGTGTAAGAAACATTGCTGTACTTGCAAGGTGTGAGGCATAGACCTTTTATCTCCCTGGTTGGTTTGGTTTCTTACTCAGGCAGTATAGCAGCTATGAATGAAGTAGTTGACACCTTTGGTGTGTAAGTGATTCTGGACTGTTTATGTGGGATTCTTTTCAAACAATGCTGGAAGTTGGGTCCCTGCCAGTGGAAATGATGTAATCACTTGCTTTGGAGGAGGGGGAAGTTGCATTTACATAATAAGCAGCATAACCTTCCTTTTACCTTGAAAGGGTAACTCTAGCCCTTATTGGGATGTTGGACTAGAAAACATAGGTAATGAAAGCACTTAGACAGGAATCAAAAACTTCATTTTTAAATCCACTTCAGCATGTGAGGGAGTCTGAACCCAAAGTTCTCCTTAGAGAAGAAAGTCCCCACCACTGAACTCTTAAGTATTTAGAACAGGTCTTCTGTTGAAGCTGTGTAATAGTAACTTACAGGATCAGGATGAAGTAAGAAGGAAAATCCTCAATTTACAGGGGAGAGAGAGACCTGGAAAGATAGATAGAAAGGTTTTCTATAATTTTCCAAGTAAAAAGCTAATTTCTGTATAATGATATTGAAGGATATGCTGATAAGGGACTTCTATATGTGTTAGAGAAATCTTTTCTAAAATCATCCTTGTTTGAAACTTGGGTTGCATAATGCACCAGTGTTTTCAGGCAATTGAAGCATTTTTTAGCATTTTTTCAATGCTATATTTGTCTCCTTCGCTGTTCATTTTACTTACATCTAATATGTGGTTTATTTGCTTATTTTCAGGAGTATGGAAAAGATCAGATTACTATTATCAACCCTGCTCAGTTTCCTGATAAACTTTCAGTATCAGAATATTTGGAGCCAATTGTCCTTGGTACTATTGTAACCCCTCATGAATATATTGGGAAAATAATTACCTTGTGTCAGGTTGGTGTATAGTTTTAATTTTGTCTTTTGCATTTTTAAGCTCTTCACCTCATACTTAAAGTGAAGACACTAGATAGTATGATAATAGATATTAGTACTTAAATAGTATCTTTGAAGCGATTATTGAATACTTTTGAAAGAAAAAATAATTTTTAACTTTTTATTTGTAAAATTCTGAGCTACAGAATCCATATATTGAAAGTTAGTGAAGCTCAGTGACAACAGAGTGCTTCGTCTGTACTCAAGTAATTCATAGCTAGTTCTGTTCTCCTGAAAGAATGGAGTCTGCAGCAGGGGAATAAGATGTATTATTTTAGAAGTATATTCATGGAAATACAACTTCTGCCAACACTTCTGACTATGTGTCCATATATTTTTTTTTAGTACTTCGCTGAAAGTAAATTTATGATAGTGATGGCCAAACACATTTCCCTAATTGTATTTGGAATACTTCTAATTGAAAATGTTTTAATTGCCATGCATATTGTATTTACATTATTTCTTCACAATATTTTTCTTAGCTTATAACACTTCAGAATGCATAATACAAAGCAGTACAGTACTGGTATGTCAGTATAGTGAAGAATAAAATCTATTAAAAATAATATCTAAAATAATTTTAAGAACATGCTCCTGGGAGGAAAGAAGACGAGCCTGCAAGTCCTACTGTGGCAGCAGAAAGCAGAAGCTGTTAAGGATTTCAGAAATTCAGCATTTAGAGAGGAAAGGCTTGAGTTGTATGTCTAGTTAAGTTACAATCACTTCATTTGTTACAGTGCTGCAATTTGTCCTGGGACTTCAGCAAACTACCAATAGGAAAGTTACTTTGAGGCTTAAATACGGGAATTCTCTTGTATCGCTTGATTGCTGTTCATTTTAATTTGCTTTGTATTTTTTTGTAGAAAATTTCAAGGGAGACTGAAACAATTTTTATTTGTCTAGGATCGTCGGGCAGTCCAGAAGGATATGTTGTACATTGACGAAAACAGGGTTATGCTAAAATACCTCTTTCCACTGAATGAAATCGTGGTGGATTTTTACGATGCTCTTAAGTCTCTGTCTTCTGGCTATGCAAGGTAACTACCTCCCCTGTTTCCCCTTCTCCTCCCCCCACCCTGGACCCTGAAGGGGGGTGGCATGGTGAAAAAAGGCCTGAGGAACAGCTGTGGAAGGGCATGAGTGGTGATGCCATTATGATGGTGCTGCAAATCCAGTCTCTCTTCACCTTGAATAGATTAGATTCACTGTGAAAATGGATAGAAATAAGTCTGAAAAACATGAAAAGTGTGTCACTACCTAGTAACTGTTGTCTTTGGCAATGCGTGTATTTTTCAAGGGCACCCTCTGTTGTGGCACAGGCTCATCTAAATGGTCTGTCCTTGTCTGAAGTAACACTGCACAATCTTTTTCAAAAGGAATCACTGAAACTGTACTACTTACTGTATGAACTGTCTCTTGGTGGAAAAAGGAAAATAACCACATTGATTATTTAAAGCTAGTAAAAACAATGTGGTATTTAAAACAAACAGTACTTATTTTACATACATGCTTTATTATGTGAGTGAAGAAAATCATGTGTATTTTGAGACAAAATTTTCTGTTGTGGGTGACTGCTATGAATTCGGAGTCTAGTACAGTGCTCAGATGTTTGTGAAGAGCCTTTGTGAGTTTAATGGAAGAGAAAATGTTACATTGGCAATGAGCTTTTGCCCCAGGAGGCTCAATAGTTCTTCACAAACCTGGTATGTTGAGATGTCGTTAATGGGATATGTTACACAATAGGAACTGGTATACTTAATGACATTATTTATTTTAGAAACATAAAAATGAATTTTATTGAAGGGCTGAGTTTATGTTTTCTTTAATTATATCTAATAAATGTAAGACATGTTTTGCCCAGGCATGTGTGTATACATATACGCAGTAAAAGCATAAACAAAAGTGGAGAGGCAAGGTAGAAGAAACGGATGGAAATTTTGGATTTCCTCTCTGGATCTAGCTCCCTACTACATAAAACCTAACCTGTTTATCAAGAACCTATCTCATTAGCAGAATTATACTGGGTTTCCTTTGATTCAGGGGTGATTGCCAATGATGTTGCATTATCTTATTTATTTATTTGTTTTTATTTCTTATTTGACTCCTTAATACAGCTTGTGTAAGTAGTGCTCTCGGTAATCATATTTCTGTTATATGGATCCATTCACACATCTGTGGTTATTAAGCCAACTAAAATAGAAGTACTTGGAAATAATCTCAAAGGATTTTCCCCTGCCCTTT
This sequence comes from Phylloscopus whistleri, assembly GCA_017589585.1. Classification (NCBI taxonomy): domain Eukaryota; kingdom Metazoa; phylum Chordata; class Aves; order Passeriformes; family Phylloscopidae; genus Phylloscopus; species Phylloscopus whistleri. The sequence continues at coordinate 257,791 of JADMLD010000041.1, read as the reverse complement.
TCTGGTAGTTCAGATTTCATCCAATTACAGTGATATTGATGATCCTCCGCAATTATACTTACCTATCTGTCTGTCTGTCTATCTATCTAATCTATCATCTATCTGTTGCACACATGACCTCTGCATCTCTTGGATTTTAAGAATTTTTGCAAACTAACACACAGACAGCAAGGCCACACCTATCAAAGAAGAAACCTGGTTTGGAAACTAAGTGAAAAACTTACTTGTCAGAGACAGTGATAATAGGGGTCACATAAAAAGTTTGTCAAATGAGAGGGTGAAAAGAAGACAGTCCTGGATTAATGTTTGATTCCTGTGACATTCAGGACATTGACTGTTCAAAAGCTATGTTGAAGGGTTCTTTAAGACTACATTAAGCATGCAGATTTCTAATTGCTCATTAGATTGGAAAGATCCTCAAAGTCAAGATGACATCTTCCTGCATTGGAGAGGACAGTGCAGTCCATTTCTAGTCTGAAGATGTACTGAGAGACTATTAAAAACAGTACTCTGATTTTATTAAAAAGTTCAAGTGCTTTATTAAGAAATGTGTTTATAAAATTTATGGAACAAAGATTGCAAAATATAATTTATACAATATCATGACTAATTTTTGAACTGCTTTTATTTTTTTAGTTTTGATTATGAAGATGCAGGTTACCAATCAGCAGACCTAATCAAAATGGATATTCTTCTAAATGGAAATCCAGTTGAAGAACTGGCAACTATCATACACAAGTAGGTTGACTGTATTCCTTATTTAAAAGAAGTAAGACTTCCTGTTATTAGTCAATGAAAACAGTGTGTATTAGTAGGACTTGATGATCTTAAGGTCTTTTCTGACCTAAATGATTATATGATTCTAAATGACTCCAGGTATATGTGTTACTCTTAATATGACCAATGTGAATGAGCATTGAAGATTTTTCCATATGACCACCTTCATTACCACTGAAAAAGAGAAGTATTTTGTAGTATGAAAATTAGGAAGTACATACCTTAATTAATAGCAATTTTTCACTTCCCTTTCCCAGCTTAAATACTGGATATCATATTTTTGTGGAAAATGTAGGGCAGAGAGAAAGAAATGCAGAATGCCAATCTTCTAAAGGGCTGGAAAAATTTAAGTACGGACCAATCTAGGAGATGCCAGATGAATAATTTCTGGTGCCTAATACTGATACAAAAAATGATTTTGTTCTCCCAGTATTTCCTGTTCCATAGAAGTTTGTTGTTACTTTGTTTCCAGACAGTACCAGGAGAATGTAAATATTTACTGGATGCGATTACCTCAGAATTTTTTTTGATAAAATTAATTTAATTTCTATGAGTATCTCAGGTATTAGAGATGAGAATAATGCCTTTCCTGTTTCCAGCCTGTCCCCTATCTTCTCACAAAGTTTTTACAAGGCTCCCTTCTGTAACTTTGGCATCCCTTTCCAGTAATGCCTAGATAAACTTCTGCGAGTTGTTTGGTTTTCCTTCTTAAAATACTAATTTGTTGTTGCTAAATATTTGTATATTTTCATCTTTTTTTACATAACTGCAGTCTTGAAATCCTTGGAATTCTCTAACTCCAGAAGGCTGACATAGGAAAATAAACCCATCGCCTTGTTCAGAAAGTTCATGGGGCTGAAGGGGAGTTAACTGTCTTGCACACAATTGCTAGTTAATGGATTTCTCGTAAGCATGCAGTGTTTAGCAATCTTCCTGCATCTCCTACTCTGAAAGGATGCAAAATGGAGTGGGCCATCTTGCAAAAGTTAGTTATTGCTAACATGTATTTTTTATTAATTTAGCCCAGACCCTGAACTGTTAAACTCACTAAAACTGACAACCTTTCTTGTGGCGTTAGATTTCAGGGTTTTTTTCTTTTTTTTTTTTTTAATTTGTAGCTGCAGTCATTGATTTTGCCCTTGCTGCAGGTATTCTCTGTCTTCCCACTGTAAAAACTGCATCTGTAAGAATTATGCTGAATTACATTTATAGAGAAAGCATTACAGAGATTACTGTAAGCTCAGTATTAAGATTATCATCATTTGTTCTTACCCTACAAGTAAATATATGTACCTCTTAAAACTGTTAACACTCAATGAACATGACTTAAGTACTTCATGTTTAAACTGTTAGCACTATGTAGGTAGCAAGGAGTCACATTGTCCTTACCTGAAAATATGTATGCTGTTAAAATTGTCTGCTAAATATGGATATTTTTGTACAGGACAGACCCATTCTTTCTAATGGTTTATGAAAGTATCTGTTAGTAGCTTCTTTAGACCTTTTGTTGTTTTCTCTTTCCAAATCTTGAAGGATATGCAGATGCTGAGTATAGTTGGTTAATGTTTATTAGCAGATGACAAGAGTATGTTAATTTATTTTTTTTTCTTGTGATATAAAACCAGACTTTGAAAACATTCTGTAATATGTATATTTTGACTGCTTGGGCCTATGATCAATAAAAATTCTCCTTGACCTAGTTTAAAATTTCACTTGACACTGTAGCAGTATTCATAATGTCTTCAGTGTGATGGATTATCAGGGTGTTTTTTATAAATACTTCATATGATGTTATATACTGAAGTTAACACAGTCTTACCACCTGCTAGTATGAAACAGGTGACATACAGAGACCACTTAGTAGATGTAAAATTTGATCTGATCTGCTTATCTTTTGAATTGAGAAGAGGGAAACCTCTACTAAAATCCTTCAATCAAACAGTTTGATCTATGGATATATTTTTAGTGCTGCTGACCTTTTTTCAGTGATAAAGCCCGTGCTGCTGGTAAACTCCTGTGTGAACGTTTAAAAGAGACTATTCCTAGACAGTTGTTTGAAATAGCCATCCAGGCTGCCATTGGCAAGAAAATCATTGCAAGAGAAACGTAAGTGAAGACCTTCTATTCCCCTTCTTTTTTTAAGATATGTAAAATAGAGACTTGTAAAGTTTTACCCAGTTTTATTACAGGACTTTGGTTTTGTAATAAAGTTGTATTTTTCTTGTATATGGTACTTGAAGAAAAAACCACATTTGAGTAGTGACTATTGACTAAACATTTTTAATTAAATTTATAAAAATAAGTTGTATTTTTATTTTAGATTGTTTGTATCTACACTTAGTAGATAAAGTGTAACTTGCAACACCCATGTGTCCACTTCCTCTTTGGCAGTGGAAAAAGTTTCTTACTACTGAAAAAAATTAGCTAGTTGTGGAATACTTTACTGAGAGTCAGCAAAAAAATAACTGATTTGTGCTGTTCCAAAGGAAATATGTTGCAGCTGAACACAAAAACAGTTTCCTAGCACATCCTTCTTTAAAGAAAACCATTTCCTTGATGTTTTTTACCACATTTTTCTGTTGCTGTTTAAATAGGATTTAAATTGCGGTAAAATAATTAAAGGTCAGAATTCAGGCAGAGGTGCTCTAAGAATTTGTTTATATACGTATATACACATGTATGTAACACTTTCTGTGAGTCATATCAGAAATTCCAGATAAAAAGTCAAGATTGTGATTTATTATACACCCTAAGGGATGTTTCTAGAATTGAAAACTGTGAATTACATCTTTTGCTTAAAACTTCATCTTTTGTATACAAAAGCTGAAAATGTTATGATGCCAAATCATCTTACAGAACTAGTAGAAAAACAAGTTAACATTTTGACAACTCAAGTACTTAGCTTCACTTACAGATGATCTCATGTTTTAAGGCGTGTTATTTTATTTTATTTTGCAGGCTGAAAGCTTACAGAAAAAATGTTGTGGCAAAATGTGTAGGTATTTTTTTTCTCTTCATGTTTCTGACATTTGTAAACCTTAGTCCTGCAAAGATGACAGGCTCATCTCTTCCTAGAAACCCAGCAAAGACATATTCTGCTTGTGCTCCTAAGTGTCTGTGGAATTTCAACAGATACTTCTAAGATTATACTTTTAAGATTTTATTTTAAAATCTAGCTCTTGTAACCTCTTGCTGCAGCTTGAAAAGTGGATCAGATAAAGTAATGGCTTTTTCAGTCACACACTTTGAGTGTGTCTGTTCACTTCCATCTCCTCATCATTTTCTAATAGTTGTAGACACAGTAAATGTGTGTGTGTCTGCATGTGTATACACAGGCATACAGGTAGCTTCACGTTTCCTAAACTGGTTTTCAGGTGATAGAAGGAAATATAAATGTGCTTCTTTAGAGACTTGATTGTGATGAGACTTCTACTTAGGTTTGCAGTAATACATCGTAATAAAGCTTTAAGTGTGCAGTAGTTGACTATGGACAAGATTCAAAAAAGCTGTTGGAAAACTGTGATGCCTCTTACTTGGCTTGGATTTAACTCTCTGAAGTGAACATATTGGAAAACATTAGACAAAGTGTCCCTTTCTCACAACTGCAATAGAATTCTTCTGCTAAGCACAGCTGTGGGATGGTGTCTGTTCAACACTGCACAAGGGTTTAGTTCATTTTTCTAGATGTAAGCACTTAATGCTAGTCAAGATGCCTCACTGTATCTGAGCTGGCATCCAGGACTTGGATCTAATGTGTTGTCTAGTGTCAGCCAGGCTTACAGGAATGTATGTATGTATTTAGGTGACAGGGTTCAACACTCACTTGTCCAAATTAATGTATTTACTTGCTTCCTTGCTCTTTTTAACTAGGGGCCTTTAGGCCAAACTGTTTGGAGTATAAAATAATCTTTTTGTCAAAATATAACCAGCCTTTCAGACTGTTTTTAAACCCTTGAGTTTTGTGTGGTTGCAATGTACTGTAGCTGCAGTTGTAGTTTAGGCTTAGTAACTTTTTTTTTTTCCACAGTATGGTGGAGACATTACAAGAAGAATGAAGCTTTTAAAGAGGCAAGCAGAAGGCAAGAAGTTGATGAGAAAAATTGGCAATGTTGAGGTTCCAAGAGATGCCTTCATACAAGTTCTAAAGAGAGAAACTGACAAATAGAGATCATTGACATTTGGTAACAGTCAGATCATGTTGTCTTTTTGCAGACACTAACCAAGTGAGCAAATATGTGATTTATCACTGTGAGAGGTAACATACTGACTTTAAATGGTATGAATTTAATAGGTGTGGGAAGATGAATTGGAAGGACTTAAAAATGTACATATATTTTTAGATTATTATGAAATTAAAGTTAGACTGCATCTACAAGTTCACATTGTATTGTTTTTCATTTTATTTCACTGTCTTCATACATTTAACAATTAAAATTAACATAACTTTGGGGTTCTTTTGTGTAGCAAGTCTCTATATGAAAGGAACCATATGTAAAAACGGTTATAAAAATAATTTAAAGGTATGTATAGACAATGTTGTGTTGGTTTGGTTTTTTTTTTCTTTTGAAGTTTGAACTGTTGGCACAAAAGTATCAAGCTGTTTCCTGTTTTACTTTCTCCAAAGCTACTGTTGTCAGGAAATTGTGATGCTGGGAAACCACATCAGATGAAAAAATCAAAACTTTTTTAATTTACCACACAGTTGATGAGTGTAAATTTACCATTAGTTCAGCCTAGCTATGCTCACCTCCAGGGAAATGCTAAGTTTTAATATAATAAAACACAGGATCTGTAACTGTTGCAGTAGTAACACCAATTCAGGCTTTAAAAAACTTATTTAACATTAAGTTTTGGTTATAGCATATCTTGGTGTAGTTGGTGAGGTTTTATTTATGTTGTTTACATACTGAAGTTTGTCAGTGTGTCCCCAGTTAAATGCTGCAGTGTAGTGTGTATAACATGTTACTTTTGGAAGTGCACACAAAGCGATTGTAAACATAAGTTAATGATCCTACTATATACTGTATTTACAACTGTTTACCCACCTCCAAAAGCTTTTGAGCTGCATTAATATTTTTGATCTTCAGGGACTCGTTTTGCTCTTCACAGATCCTAATTTCTTGTTATTAAAGGTATTTTAGAGAACAAATTGCTAGTCATACCTACTAAAGTACTCAATCACCAGGAAAGTCTGCCCTTAAATTTAGGCTTGTACCTACACTTTGATGACAAGCTACTTGTATTTCAGCCTGTGTACAAGGATGAATTGGGAAAATCTTTGGAGGGATGGAATTGAACAGGACATGTTTAGGACATGTTCCCTTTCAACCTGTACTAGTTTCAGAGTACAGAAAGAGAGGACAGGGAATTCTGATATTTGAATGATTTGTTGGGGCTCTCTTTTCTGTTTGGTTGTGGTTTTTGGGTGTTTATTTGTTTGTTTTGTGTGGGTTTTTTTTGTTTTTTTTTAGCTATTTCAGGTGCATTGAAAAACCAAAGTTCCGGATGTTAACAATAAAGTACCTAAACTGCTGCTACTGACCCTGAAGAAAGGAAGGATGCTGTGGATAAAGGCTCTCTAACATATTTATTATTCCTCCCCTGTAAAAGCTAGCATTTAAGGAACTACAAATGCAGGGATACATGCTAGGAGTAAAAGAGCTAAAACGAGGTCCTCCCCACTCCTTGAACTAGACCTGTAAGAAAGGATTGGTGCTGTACTGAGAAACAAGGCAGAAGCTAAAGGTAAGCTAAAGATTATCCAGACAGTAAATCATATCCTTGCTGAGTGACACATCATGTATGTTACCTAATTAAATGAGTTTATACATAGATGGAGAAAGCTGCCTTGAGAATCTGTTTTAGCCTTACTATAGTCACCTGAGGTAGAAAAAAAATACAAATTGGAGTTGTAATTCTGAGAGGACTTGTACATATACCAGTTTTGAGAACAAGAACTTAAATGGACTGGTTAGTATATGTACAGTACATGAAGTATCAGTTTTTGACTCAAAAGTACTTGATTCTATCTAGTTACTTTTTCTTTTCCCCCTTTCCTTTGAAAATACCTTAAAATGAGAAGAAGAATAAAATGGTAACCTTGATGTGCTAGGCTAACTTAGAATTTACTCTTCAGACCTACTGAACTTGAAAATGCTTGCTTGCCGTTACTGCAGAGTAACAGGTTAAATTTTATGCAACTTGAAGGGGTGACTTGCTTTTAGTAGTTGACAAAATTGGAAGCTACTTTATTTCATAAAATGATTGGAAGTATCTTAAGGAACGAAATAATGGAAACAGTGTGGTAGTACTTAAAAAAACTCCCACATCCTATAGCACTCATAATTTAAAAAAAAAACAACATAGCGTAACAAAAGAAACAAGCTGGAGAACAACCAAAAACAACCAAAAGAGGCAGAAACAGTCCCAGACCCACTCAAGGACAGACAGGTTCTGTTGTACCAGTATTGAAACTGGCCTGTGTTTCACAGAAGGTTGAGTAGTTTAAAAAGGGAGAAAAGATACTAATTCTGTGCTCTAGCACATCTTGAGAACGCAAAGGGCTTTAGTTGGTAAGGCTGCCAAACGAGGCACGTGGCTGAAAGGTGTGCTGGAATAAAGAACAAGAATATTGTTTCAACAGAATTCGCCATGTGAAGGATGATGATCATCAAGATAAAAACATGACTCAATTGCTTTAATACTAACCTAAATTCATTACTACTTTTAGTTTCATGCTGTTTGTAAAAGAATTGTTTATAAACTTGCTTAGCTGTAAAGGCTAATGAATACTGCATTTTGAATTATCCATTACCTGGGACAGTATTCTCCTGAAAGGCAATCTTTTCAACTTTTTTTCCCCACAGTGTTGCATTATGCTTCAAAAATACATCTGCATAAGCCTAGCCTTAAAGCCTGTTTTAAATGTGTGGATGTTCAATGTACTGTTGAGAACTGAAGCACGAGGCCTGGCTTCCTACACTGCTGTAGACAGATTCTTCCATGCTTTTGTAATTTCACAGAATTAGAGAACAGTCCAGATTTGAAAGGACCCTGTAAGACCATTTATGAGAAAGGTGAACCTAGATGAGACTCTACCACAGCCCTGAGAAGATAATGTGATTTTGTAAAAAAAGACTATATGCCTGTTATTTAGGTGAAAAATTAAACTGTTGAAGTTACACTTAGTTGCACTTCCTTGCAGTGAGTATTTTACACTAGGGCTTTCCCAAAAAAAGTCTTCATCAGTATTACCTTTCTCCTTTGGTACCTAATCACTCCCTGAAATTCTGAAGTACTTACTCATGACAATTTATATTAGAAAGGAAACAATTCTGAAATTAAGAGATTTATATTTAAGTTTTACTTATATTCAAAGTAGGAAATAACATTCCTTGTAACAGCACAATGTTTATAATGATACAATGAAAAAGTGATTAACAGCTGGCTTTAAATGACCATTTGCAGACATTATAGTCCTGTAAATTGACCTCTTTTCAGGCATTTAATTGTAACATCAGTTATATAATTGATCAGGTACCTCCCGGAAGGAACATTGAGATTTTTCCTTTTATATAAAGCTTGATTACCAAAAATACAAAAATCCTAAAGTAATTTGAAGTACATGAGAGGAAAAAGTGCTATTGTAGAAGTTTAATATTTTTATCCATGGAGCAGGTTGTAACTTCGAAGGATTTGGTGCATTTTTAGGCACTGTTTTTGTATCTTCATTTGCCCAAAATATACAGCAGGACTTGAGATGCCCAAAAACTGTTTAAGACAAATTTAAGGCAACCAAGTGCAAAAGCTCAGTGTACATTAGATATATGTAAACAGAACATTTCATAGTAGAAATTGTACAACTATTACAAGTCCATAGTATTAACAAAGGCCAAAACCATTCTGCCTAGAGACACAAATGCAAAATGTAGTTACACTAACCAAGCCAAAAATTAAGAATACTGGGAAATGAAGTGTCATCATCTCTAACATGAGGCAGATGCAATACATTGCTGTGCTAAAGTAAGTGCTCTGCTTTTCCCCTCTACACAACACGCAATCTCTCCCAAGTTTGTTCTGTTCCATTTAGTGATGTACCAGCCAACAGCAGAGCTCCAAATGTTAAAAGCAAAATGCACAACACAGCAAACAGATGGAATGTGAATGTACAGATATTGGACCTTTTTAAAAATACAGTACCTAGGATTTCCCATTTTAAACAGTTTTCAGCATATTGCATAGCAGTGAACACATCTGCTACCTAAAACTGTTGCTGCTGACCCACATGGAGAGTTCCTCTTCAGTCTTCTTTCAGTTTTCTTTCATACTGTACAGTGGGTCCACAAGCTTATTGTGCACATGCATTAAACCTTGGAGGGAAAGCAACAACGCCAGCTTTACATTAGTTATACTTTGTTAATGTGTCCTTCTATCCACATTTTTATTTGGAATTTGCTTCAAAGTATACATTTTAAATAGTTCATGAAGAGAACAACAATGGCTATTTAAAGTAGTTCAGAATCAGAGACAGCAGATCTATTCCTGTATCACTTGCATACTAATGACATATTCAGTATCAGCTGAGCAGGGACCAGACAGTTCTCTTATAACAGACCCAAAAAAGCACATCTGGAATACTTCCAAATGAGCTGAATACATCTTTTTGTGTGTGTGTACTGTAACTCTGTAACACCAATGTAATTCCCTCACACCACAATTTGCCATAAAAATCAGATGCACACATAGTGAGACTTTTACAGCTTGAGTTCTTTTGCAATGTTCTAGCATTGTAGTAGTACTGTCTTTGTAATAATCATGTACTTGTGGTCCTAGACAGGAAAAATCAAATTAAATTATCCAGACTCTTGGTGCAGACTCAATTTCAGCAGTTCAACTGTCTTCTGTTCTAGCTGGGCCCTTAATTTTTTTGTCATATACAAGTCCTCCATAGCTATAATTAAGGGGATTATTTTTTTCCCTCTTCAACTACTTTAATTCTGGAAAATGCTGAAGTGCAATTAATAAAAAAGATGTTTCCTTCTTAACTTTGCTATAACTTAGTAAAAATGTTACCTACATCTAGGTATGTATGACATTGGATCACTGGCAGGTTTTTAACCTCATTTCACCTTGAGGACTAATAACAGTAATGATCAGTGTTCACAATCTGCAAAGTAAAAGTCCATTTTAGTATTGAACTAAAGATTTAGCTTCTAAAATTAAAATATGCAACACTAAAAGTAATTTTCTTAAAAACCATGAAAGAAATCTTGCAGTACTGCATATTTTAGTGATTATCCATGGCAAAGAATATTCAAATATCTTCACTAAATGATGCAGCTGGTGGCAACCTTAGTATCACTGCAGCAACATGAAATTTGAGTTAACTATACAATCTAAGGTCATTACTGTAGGTGACCATAGAAAAGGCATCTTATGCAGCATCTATCACTAGTCACTATGTGATTATTTAATATAAAATACAGATGTTAGATCAAGTCTAATATTTTTTCTCAGTTTAACAGTGCCAAACACTTAAGTATACGTTTGACATAAAAATCATTTGTCCAGAAAGAGTAACAGCTGCATAGACTACGCAAACTAGAAGCATGTTTTGAACTTCAAAACATTTAACTTCCTACCAATATTCATTCCTTCCCTCTTCTAAAAAGGGGAAATGAAAAGGAAATAATTACCCACTTCCTATATACATGAAAAATGGTTACAAAGTATAGCTTCTGTCATACTTAATGAAGAATATTAAAATCCTGTTAGTGGAAGTGTTACAGGAAAAACAGTGAGAAACAAAAGATTTTTTTAAAGGAATGCACCAGACCTGGTAGATGCCAAAACAATTATTTCAAATATATTATTTGAAATTACTGTATATTCAAGTATGCTTTGAATAAACAGATTTCTGCACACAGTTTTGAGAGGAGCATGCATAAGTATGGAGAAAACTATCTTGAACTAACTTATCTGCAGACAAATCAGTAAATTCAAAATTAATTTTCTGTTTCATTCTTCAAGAAAGTTATTTTCCCTTTTACAGTAAGACCATAAGCTCACTTGATAATTTTAGCCTATTACAGGTTTCCAGAAAGTTAGAAAAAACGGAGTATGTTAATCTACTTACCAGCCAGTGTGGTACTTAAATATAATTAACAAAAAAATTGCAGTTTCATATTGAAAGCTTTTAGTGGTGAAAAATCTCCATAAATCACTACCATAAATAGTATTAAGAACTACCTAGCTTCCCTAAGAAGTCTAACCTGAAGATCAAGATTCAGAAATAATTCCAGATTTGACCCACACTGATTTCTCCTTCATCTTTTAAGGGGAAAAAAAATCTCACTGATTTGAGAGTAGTTTAAAGTAAACCATCTTTTTAGAAGTTCTATTGCTGTATATTGGGTAATTAAATACAGTGACACAATAGCACACATTCATAAATTGTAGCCCTTGATGTTTTTTAAAGCAATGTTCTGTGTCATATACCTAGTGATTCTACATTAGGATTGTATTTCCCAAGCAAAGCCTCTGCTTATATAAAATACAGGATAATGTTTAAAACTTACCCAAGCAGTTACAGATGTTTATCTTTGAAAACAACAGTAAGTGCTATCTAGCAGTGTGATATGGGAAAAGACTAACCCTCCCTCCTGCCCCACAAATACATAGCAGAGAACAGCATAATGAAAAATCCAAAATTAACAAGCTGGCCACAAGAGGTATCAGGATAAAAATCACAGCAATGTCCAAATTGCAATCTAATACATATATGAGCACTGGTGATATAATGCTCTAAAAAAGAATTTAATAAATTACAACCTTGATCTCTGATCCCTCAGCTACTACAGGTACCATGCTAGTGAGAAAGACAACTGAGTCGCACAATTGCATGTGCTGTGCTAATAACAGTCAGGAGAAAACTACTTTTCTCAGCTTCTGTTGTCTCAGTGAAACAGAATTCAGTCTAGGAAGTATCAAGTACTATCAAATATCCTGACTTACTTCAAGTTTGCCCCAATATACCTTCTACAAATATGAAAAACACACACAGTAAAAGGGTGCAATGTTTTCAAAGGCAGTATAGATTGTTATGCTAATTGCACGTGAAAAATGTCCTCAGATGGCTTCAAAGTCTGTATCACAGTTTACGAGACATCACATGACAGCACATAGCAAAAGCAGCATGGAAATGTATCAGGATTAATAAATGTACTCAGATTTTTTTTTAAGCTAAACTAACCAGTATATTTAAGACTTGTATTCTGGAACACCAGATTGCTGCTGTTTGAAGTTAAAGATTACTAAAGTATTGTTTCAAACTGGAAGCAAAACAAATACTGTTCCCAAGTAGATTTGTTTGGAATGTAGGTAGCACAAGTTATGCCTCCTGGCAATTTTCCAAACACAAGAAATAAGTTAATATTTAATATTTTGACTATATAACATTATATATTAGTGACTGTAAAGTGTTGGAAGGCTCAGATTTAAATCAATATAATTTCAAAGCTGTTGGTTTTGCGTAAACACGTGACCTCTGATTCAGTGCTCACCTTTAAAGTACTTCACAGTTTTAACTCTTAGTTCTAAAGTAGCATCTTCATCACACACAAAGATAGTGCGAGGGTGTTGCTGGAAAGCAGAAACTGTCCACATATGATTGACTCCTTCTTCAATTGCTTTGTACAATGCAAAAGCCTTGTGTGCACCTGTTATAAGAATCATCACCTGCAAAACAAAAGTCTCTTTACTTTCAGTCCCAGTATCAATACCAACTGATCTTGAAACACACATGCAACCAGAACTAAATGAGTTCTTACTTCTCTAGCATCCATGACTGTACCCACGCCAACTGTTAGTGCCATAGTTGGTACTTTGGATAAGTCTCCATCAAAGTATTTAGCATTTGCCAAAATGGTGTCCATTGCTAAAGTCTTTAATCTTGTTCTTGAAGACAAACTTGATCCGGGTTCATTGAATGCAATGTGGCCATCTGGACCAATGCCTTTTCAAAGTTAAAAAAAAAATAAACATCATTCCACACCTGAGAGTCAACACATTTCCTGAAACATTGTAAATTAATAAAAAAAGGGTTCATTCTTTCCCTTTGGTTCCCCACTTTCAATAAAAACTTACTTAGGTCATTAGAAAGAAACTTGGACAACAACCATTCTGTTTTGGAATTAAAACTGAGTCTTTGTTAGTCACAGAATTTACTTACACAATAATTGAAAAACCTGGGTTTTAGTCAAGTTATAAAACTAATGATTAAAGAATTGGTGTACATGCTTGAATTGAAAGTAACCATAGAGCATTCCTCATACCTCCAACAAACAGATCAATTCCCCCTGCTTCTTCAATTTTCTTTTCAAATGCATCACATTCCGCCTGTAAGTCTGGTGCATTTCCATCAAGGATATGAGCATTATTCGGATCTATGTCAATATGCTTAAAGAAGTTATTCCACATATAGGAGTGATAGCTCTCTGGATGATTTCTGGGAAGCCCTGAAATAATTTAGAGTGAAATTACCATATGACAAGATTTAACCAAACAGCCTTAATTCTAGTCTGTAACTGATCTGAGGCATGCAAGGCAAATCTGAGTCAAATGAAGCAAGATTTGAAACTACATCAAAAAGGTTTTCTGTTGGCATGCACAGGCTAACTGGTTTACATTCCCTCCACATACATCTTATCCCAGAGGATCAAGTCATCATCAGAAATGCAGTCCCATTATTACATGACAATGTAATTTCTACAGAAGTACCATTAAACACTAAATTTAGCCCAGTGTTTATTCTTGCATTTTTGTAGATAAAGGAATAGAGAAAAATGCTTGGGCACCAGTCTAATATAGAAATACAGACATACTAGACTAGCCTGGTACTTTGACAAAGTATTTAATAACTTTATAAGGAGGAAAAAAACCCCAGTACAGTATGTTCACAAATAATAGCACATCTTACCTACATATTCATCCATGTTGAAAGTCTTTACATATTTGAAAGAGAGATCTCCATTTTTGTGATATTCTATCAGCTTTTTGTAGCATCCCAAAGGTGTACTCCCTGTTAAATAAAATTTTTCTACTGTTCTGTGTATCTGCACATTTTCAGTGTAAATGTCTTAACAGTCAAATTTTGCTACAGTGCTTTTCAACATACAAGCAATCTGCTGTTTCTCATTTAGTATTTATCAGTTTCTCAAACTGTCACAACTATTCACAGAAATCAAATCCATATTTTATAAAAAAGAGTATTAACAAAAATAATACTTATGTTATTTTACATACTATCTGCTAGCAGTGATACAAACATTGTTCTAGGCTTAGTTATTTACAAAGATGTTGAATAAAACTTGCCTGTTGGTAGACCAAGTGTGAAATATCTTCCTTGACTTGGCTTGAACTGGATAATACGATTACAGATGTATTTGGCTGCCCATTCACTAGCCTGATCGTAATCTTCAAGAATTACTAGCCTCATTATGGCAGTGAGGAACTTGTATGATAATACAGACTTACACCTGGAGAAAATGGTGAAGTTTTAAAAATAAGCACCACATGAGTAGTCGTAAAGCTCCCTAGATTACAGAGGAGATAAAAAAATCATCTTTCATACCAGTGACTTGCATTAGCATACCACACTCTTGCAGTCCTAGTTCAAGCTGGGCAATCAAGAGAAAAGCTACAGAATCCAAATGATAGATTACAGTCTACCTATTCATTAAAATCCACATACCAATTTAAAGCAATCAATAGGAAAAAGCTAAAACAAGATGAGAACAAGCCATTTTAAACTTCAATATTTTGGTCAACTGTTACTATCAGAAAAGAGGAAATACTTAAATATCAAGATTAATTCCTCTTTCTTATGACCAGCTGAATGCCTACAACTTCAAAAACCAAGACCCAGAGTAATCCCATGTTTCTATAGTCAAAATACCTAACTGGGACTAAATAATTAAAGCTCCTTTCACTCCCATTCTAGCTCCTTAACAATGCTTCAGTAAGTTTATTAATCTGAAAAAAAAAAAAAAAAAAGGCATTAGAGATATGTGGAATGTTTACAATTCACAGGAAAAAATACGAGGTCACGTTTTTTTCTTTGCCACATAAATTTAAACAGAAATTTAAAAGGCTTTGAGTGCAACTGTATCAACTTTTAAGATGAATATCCAGAAAACATGCTTGGTTGCTAGAAGTATACAAGCATCTCCTGCATTTAAGTGAAACTCATTTTTCCATGAATTTCTGTTTAACAGAGCCCAGTAATTACTCCAGAAAGACTGAGGCTCCTTCACCAGTTTGGGATGTGTTACTCTTCCCAGGTCTGGGTGTGCTCGGCATTAGCCAGAACGCAACAGCCCAGGGCCACACTACTTTTAGCTGACCCAAAATGAGCGTCTGGTGTCAAACCAACTATGAATTAAAGTCCTTAACAAGGTACCGTGTTTGTCCCACTACAGAAGGAAGAAAGAGATCATCACCGTGTGCTGCCTGTGCTGCTCCACCTCCCTGGACAGCTGAGCTGTGACAAGTCAAACTCACCTTTGCCGAGGAAACGCTATTCCACACATACCCAAAAGAGTTAACACACATCCCCGAGGGGGAAAGCATGCCCAGCAGGAACAGACTCCACGGCTTTAGGGCGGTTTCATAAAATCCCAGCAATTTTACGCTGGGAACACGGGGACGCTCTCCAAGAGCAGGACAACAGCAGAACCACCGCGAATTTTCGGCTAAGGGCACTTCTTGTTTTGTTTTGCTTTGTTTGGAGAAAGGCGCGGGGGGAGGAAGATAAACCTACACTGTCAGAAGAAGAGACCTTGCAGCCGGAGCGCCGCCGGCACAGCAGCCCCGGGCCCCCGCGGCCTCCCCTTCCCCCCGCGGGCACCCGCACGGCCGCGCCCTGCCCGGCCCCGCTCACCCGGGACAGCCCGCGGCGGCCACGAGCGGCACCAGGACGAGGAGGAGGAAGATGAAGAGGTGGAGGAGGACGAGGAGACGGGAACCGCTGCCCGCCCCGCAGCGCCCGCCCCGCCGCCTCCAGCGGAACCCGGCGCGCAACCCGGAAGCGGCAGGCGAGGACGGGAAATGGATCCTTTTCCCGTTCTCATTTCCGGGCCTGTGTGTCCGGGACGGGGCAGCCAGGGAGCGCTCGGCCCAGCCCAGCCGAGGGGCGCGGGAGCTGCTGGGGGCTCGGGGCGCTCCAGCCTGGAGCACGGCTGGCTCCTCTGCTCCGGAGCACATTGAGATCTTAATGGAAAAACGTTCCCCTATAACCTAAATGTTTACATGATGCAGCTGCGAAAGAAGCCGTGCGTAGTTACTGGAAAAAAAAAATTAATGATCCTGGCTCTCTACTCAGCCCTGGTGAGGCCGCATCTGCAGTGCTGTGTGCAGTTCTGGGCTCCTCAGTGCTAGAAAGGCAAGGAGCTACTGGAGAGGGTCCAGTGGAGGCCACAGAGATGATGAGAGGTCTGGAGCATCTCACTTGAGGAGAGACTGCAGGAGCTGGGCCTGTCTAGTCTAGAGAAGAGAAGACTTGGGGGTGGGGGGCTGTCTCATGAGTGCATATAAATATCTCAAAGGTGTCAGAGGATGGTGCCAGACCCTTCTTGGTGGTGCCCAGCAACAGGACGAGGAGTAATGGCCATCAACTAAAACAAGAAGTTCCACCTTGACATGAAAAACTTTACGTTGAGAGTGGCAGAGCACTGGAACGGGCTGCCCAGGGAGGTCATGAAGTTTCCTTTTCTGGAGACGAAAAACCCACCTGGGCACATTCCTGTGTCATCTGCTCCAGGTGACCCTTGCCTCAGCAGGGCGGTTGGACCAGATGATCTCCAGAGGTCCCTTCCAACCCTAACAATTCCCTGATTCTCTTTTTGCTTTAAAAGCAGTCAAGTAATTCCATAGCCTTAGCTAAGCTATAATTAAACAGGTGTGAGTTGATAGATCTTGATGTGTGGAAAGGACTAATACTCTAAAAGGGTGGTGCTTCAGAATGGAATGGGGAAACTGGAATAGGGGGATGAGCAAGCAACATAATTCTGAATATATGTGTATGCACGTACCGTAGGCTTTACTGAGGCCTTACCATAATAGAAGACCATGATAGATCTGCTACTGGGCAGGAGCATAATTGTCTGAGAAAAAACATGATTAGTAAAACAAGGGAAGCTAAGAAAGGGGATTGTGTATTAAAAAAAAAATAAAAAATCTGGGGTAATACATGAGAATAATGATACATTGTTTTTGGTAAGACTGAATTTAGCTCAGTTTTTTAGGGTATGATGCTAGTAATGCCAAGGTTTTCATGTGGGTTTGATCCCCATATAGGTCATTCATTTCATTTAAGGCTCATCCTTGCAGGTCCTTTACAACTCAGTATATTCTGCGATTCCGTAAGCCTGTCTAGCCAGGCTTAGAAAGATTGAGAAATACTTTGCCAAGGGCATGAAAGGTGTGTTTGCAAGATTATGAGGGAAAATATGACTTTCTGAGGTCTCTGGGGCTTAGCAGGCAACCAGTAAAAATACCTTTTGTTTCAAAACAGGCCTTTCAAACAATTTTAATTGTTCTTCTGATAAAGTCTTTATCTCAGAAATTTTACCAGGTCCTAAAGAATAGTGTTTTGCACCATTTCTTGAGTCATGCTCTGAACCTCTGCTGCTGTCATTGTTTCAGAGTATACTTGCAGTGGAAGTGATTTTCAGATTCTATGTAACTATCTAAGTTTTGCCTCTAGATTTCAATTCTGTTTTTTTTCCTACCTCTGTGGACTGCATGTAACACCTCAGTGGTAAAGTACTTCTGCATACAGCAGACTAGTTAACACATTTCTTTGGTACTACCACACACCTAGGTACCTACAGACCTGAAATCACACACCCCTCCCCCAAAAGCTCTGTTGGTTTCCACAACTTGATTTTTTTTTTTTTCTATCACTACAGAAAAAATTCAGGTAATTCATCGTTCTTAAAATTTAGGTAATAGGCTCCCCCTTGTTTCATATTCTCCAAGGGGTCTGGGAATATGTGATGTACTGTTCTACTCTCAGTGGAAATTGCCTGTTTTCCTACTGCCTCTAAATTTGGAACAGCAGCTTGTTTGTTGCCTTTTAGGAAACTTTGCAATGCTATCAACTGCTTCTATTAGACAACTTCCCTGTCTTCCATAAACATATTCAATTCTTACTCTCATTGTTTATATGCTAATACCTGGGGTATCATTTTCCAAGTCATTCAGATTTTCCTTTTTAATTAGCAGCAGATGAAAAAAGCTCTGTATGCTTATACAACATATGCTCATACAACATATGAATGTTGTAGCTAACAATTACTAATTAAGATGCTGCTAAAAAAAATCATAGTTCCTTTTTACGTTTCATTGCATAACTAGAGATTTCAAAGTCCCACAGTTATTTACCATAAGTATCTGTTGCTTTTGAAAACAGTCTTTCTGTGTTTTTTTTTTCTTTTATTTTTGAAATGTCCCTTTCTGTTAAGTATTAATTAATTTACTCTACTTGTGGTGATCTGATTTGTATACATCTACTGTGATCAGATCACTTTTTTTAAACCTGTGTTTAAGTAACCATGAATTTAAACTGGATGTACTTTAACAGTACCCAAACTACACTGAGTTTTACTTGAGGAGGACCACCTCAACTTCAGGTGAATCCAGACTTTTAACGATAGCTGTTCCTTCAGATTCCCTCTGATTTAGTTGGAAGAGCAAAGGATCCTGCACAAAGCTGGGACTTATGGGAGAAAATTACTCCAATGGGTGTTGACATGTAGAAAAGACCCTGAGAACAAAACAAAAATGTTGCAATGAGAAAACTTGCCAAGTCATTAAATGTAGAGATTGAGAAACAAATAATTGCTGACAAGACTTTTAAAAAAAAGACACACTCTTACTACCTTGCTCAGTTAAACGCTTCTGAGTGTGGCTGAGGTAGGATAATTTTCCCATAGCATCTCTCACAGTGCTGTGCTTTGCATTGGTAGCTAGAAGGGTGTCAGTAACACTCCAGTGTTTTGGCTGCTGCTGAGTATCCCTCCACAGCATCAAGACTCTATCCCCAGTATTCCCCCTGAGGGGAAATGAGGCTGGGGTGGGCAAGATCTTGGGAGGGGACACAGGATATTCCATACTGGAAGATACCTGCTCAGATACAACATTTAAGAGAGGGCTGGAGAGGGAAGGGTATGGGGAGGAGAGCTGGGCATTTGCTATTGTGGTGTTTGTCTTCCAAATCAGCTGGTACATACATTGAAGGCCTGCTTCCTGGGAAATAGCTGGACATTGGCTGCTGATGGGAAGTAGAGAATAAATCTTGTGTTTTCATTTACTTCCATGCACAGCTTGTTTTTTTTTTAAATCAAACTGTCTTTATCTTGATCCATGAGGATTTTTGTCTGTCTTTTTTTCTCTCACGCTGTCCTGCTGAGGAGGGGAGTGACGCTTGGTCAGCACCTGGTTTGCAGCCAAGGTCAACTCCCCACAATTCTGCTGTGTGACACCTGTGCAATCAAGCGTAAGGATGCAAAATAACAGCAGCTGAGGCCTTTTAGAGGGTGGTAATTGTGGGGGGAAGGGGAAAAACTGCAGTGAAGTTTTGGGGTTTTTTTCCTAATTTTCAAAATTCTGAAAGAATGTGAAGACAGTGGTTGTTACCCCTGGTACTTCATTTAATGCCACAGGGTCAATAGCCTCCTGTTTTCCTGCCATTAAAGCAGAATGAGTTTTTGGTAACTTCATTTCTCTTCTGGACATAAGCCTGAGGGGACCAAATCCACTTGGCAACTTTGGTTATTTCTCAAAATAGAGAAAAGACTGAAGATAGTTTCACATGTGCATTACATCCCTGGATTTGTCACAGCTTTCTCCAAAACTTCCCTGGTTAGATCTCTATCAGTGGTGGGGTACATGGCATGTGATGTCTTTTGGGTTATGTTTTATGCAACCAGCCCAGGGGAACTATTTTCCAGTGAAATAGGAAACATGAGATTCTGTGATGCTAGGACTGTGTAGCACAGACACAAATGAGGCATCTAGTTAATATTGAGCACCATCTTAATTTTCATAGGCAAGGCTTTGAGTCCGTTTGTGAAGCTCTACGCAGTAACAGATAAGCACCCTATGTTTTTGTTTTCTGTTTTTGTTCTTGCAATGTGTTGCAGCATGTTCTTGCAAAGCACCAACATGGATTCTGGTGGAGTCTGTACCAAAACAGTTACTCAGTACCAGCTGGTTCTGAACATAAGATGAGAAGAATATTTATTGTACCATCACCCTGTTACTTTTTTGCTGGTGAACAGTTCTTCTGAGAGTAGGGGTTCAGTGTGGGAGTTTGCTACTACTTCATTTTGCCATGTAGAGAGATCTGATGTTGATCATTTTCCTGTGCATCTGAAGTACCAAGATATTTCTCCACGAGTCTCTCTGCCAGGACAAGCAGGCAGAGGTGCCTGCTACATTCCCTCCAGATCAGATCTTTCCCTTTTACTGATGTATCAGCTGCATCATGAAGTATGGGTGCACTTACCGATGGTTGGCTGTGCCCCTGCAGTGTGGAACATTCTTGATGTATGCGGGGGTGTTGGGAGAAATTTCTGATAGTGCTCTCTCAGCTGTTGTTAAAGCCTGTTCCTTTCACAGAAATATACAGGATGTGTTTAATACTCCATGCCAGACTGTCAGCTGAGTGCTTAGGCATGTTTCTGGGTATATGTTATTTATGAGTATCAAGAAACTTCATGAGTCCTTAATGCTCATGAAAATATTCTCGTTTGACTGTGTGTGTACAAAACTAAACCAAGATTTAAAGTTCGTGCTAGGTATTTGCAAGTGCTGGAAGCTAACCAGAGAAATCAGTAAGTGATATTTTATTAGTACTTGAAAAGAAGATAATGTTGCATCCCATTTAAGATTGTTGGTTTGGTTTTTTTTTTTTGTGCAATGGGCTTTGCCTTTTTTTTTTTTTTTTTTTTTTTGTAAAAGCTTGGAGAGATCATAGTTATAAAACATATTCAAGAAATGCAATTTCGACCTACTGCCAGTGTATCGAGTAAACGTTTCGAATATCAGCTTAGAGTTTGGGGTTTTTTTCGCCTTTCTTGCTGCCCAGGTGCGGCTGCTTGGGCAGGGTGACTGCTGCGGCTGCCGGCGCGGCGCGGCCGCCAGGTGGCAGCAGCGGCCCGCGCGGCCCCGCGCCCGGGGAGCCCTGGGGTGGCTGGTGCACCTCGCTCCGGCCGCCGCCTGCCTGCCTGCCTGCCTGCCTGCCTGCCTGCCTGCCTGCCAGCAGCTGCCGTCAAACACGCAGAATAACCTTGAGACTCCTTGAAAAAAGGAGTAAATTCTTATCTATATCGATGCAAAAGACTCCAGTAAAGTGGGATTCATATATTGGTTTTTTACACCTAATTTCTTTCACACACACAGAAATTTCTTCTTGGGAACTCTGCTGGTGTCCTCTGCTGTGGGGGCCATGCTCCCTGTCATGGCTGAGGCACGGCTCGAGCAGATCAGAAATATATCTACACCTAGTTTGCAGAACATACAGCGAACTGCTTATGGGTGTTTATCTGGACTCACCTCGTGTTTTCTGTGCTACCATTTTAACTAGACACTTTTTCAGTCTACTTACACTTGTCTGCAGCAGCCCACTATCAAGTAGAGCTTAGAAAATGGTTATCATACCGTGCAGCTGCTGAAGTGTGGGTCCCGCCTGGGTCACTTTCCTGAAAGGGAAGATAATGGTTCTTGCCCAACCTGGGGATGTTACAAAAGAACTGAGAAAACAAGCTTAAACAAATTCTTCTCCCTGGAGAATTCCTGTGTTTGTAATCCCTGTAGCAGCTGCCTGTTGCCAGAGAGTGGGCTGTTCTCTGCCAACTGTACCATTTGAGGTTGTGTGTGTACCTGTTTCAGAGACAAAACAGCTGATCTCCAGGTGACTCCCATTACAAACCCTTTTTCTCTCTTAGTGCATAACTGACTGCTTTTTTGGTGTGATTTTTGTGCTTGTATGAGGACTTCGGGATCTCCTGTACGAATGCAAGTGTATTGCTGTTCCCACCCATTCTACCCTATCCTGGGACCAGTCAAAACTTCTGTGAGACTTTGGCACTGGAAAGCACTCATGAGTCTCATCAACTTTTTTAGTATAATTTTGAACTTAGAGAGAGATAAATTGTAATAAAGTTAAATATTCCCTTTAGAAATGTATTTATATGTCTTAAAACTACCTTAGCTTTTGGTAGTTATGTGATAAAATGTGGGCTGATAGACTATTTGGATGTGACAAAGCCTCCAGAAAGTATATTTTATTGTACCAAACTAATGGTTTGGCATATACCTATATATATATGTGTGTGTGTGTGATTTTAAAATAGTTTGTTATTTTATTTGACTTGCCAGATTTCTGTTGCTGCCTCTCAAGCCAAGAGGGTGGTGATCAGCAGCAGAGGAGGTGAAAGACCTGAGGCCAGACTTTCCCTGGCTCTCTAACATTGTATCCTGTATTTCTTTAACAAGATCCATGTAGAGTTAGGCTTTCCAAATATGTATTCCTTTTAAAGATCTAAAAATATACAAAATGCAACCCATTTACTTCAAAACCTTTAAAATCTATTCATACTCTACAGGTGGGATAATATTGGCACAGAATTTAAAAAAAAAAATGTACATGACTGAATTCACCTCAATGTCTACATGGTTTGTGAAAGGAAATACATTTTTGGTTGACATTACCTTTGGTTTTAAGTGCTTTTTATAGCAGACACTCGGGCAAGCTTGAAACTGTACCAGGATCTGACTTAGGCAGGCAGAGCAGGCAGAAAGTATCCACCACTCTAGCAACTCCAGCATCTTCCAGGAGCACAGAGGGACAAATCAAATAGTCACAAAGTAGAAAAAGCTGGAAAGCACAGGCAAATATTTAGGATGGCTACTGTTAGCTGAACTTTCTGACTCTTGGAGTTGCAGCTGCAGATTGCAATTTGACAAAAAGAAGTAACCTCTCTCCCCGTGGCTGTGGATGTAAGGGTGGCACAGGCAATCCGACTCTCCTGAGCGGGGAGTGAGGGTGTCACTGCTCTTTGGTTAAGGGTTTGCACACAAGGCTTTATGAGTTTGCCTCTCCATGCTCAGTGTGCCATCCTTAAACATCACACTCTTTCAACCTTCCTCTCAAGGTCTTTCCCAGCCAAGGCTTTATAGCGCTTGGTGTCCTCTGGCAGGAAGGATGGGGTATCTCCTAGTCTTGGTTTGAACGATATAGACAGAAGCTAAAGACAGTTTTCAGTGAGTAATTTTCCTAACTATATATAAAATTAGCCTTTTTCATAGGCAATGGTTATAACAGTGGCCCATTTCAGTTAATTTGTATGTTTCAGTGATATGAATTTGTCTGTTAGTGGAAAGCATGTACTTAGTTCTGAACTCTTTTGAAAAGTTTCAGATTGGTTGCTGCCTGTGTGTAGTGGGACAACAGCCTATAAGTGGGGAGCTGTTTTCTTCAGGCTGCTCTAGTACTTCCCCAGGATGTTTAGATAATGCAGAAAACAGTCTACTTATTACCTGCTGTGGCTTTCCTAGGGGAGAAGGGGTACTCTGAGAGAGTACAGGATATACTCTGGGAGCTGGGATGACCAGTGGCTTTGTGAAGTGTTTGAAGGATTTGTAGACCCGGGCCTGACTTATGGTGCAATGTAAGCTGTGGTAAAATGTAGCCACAGCTTGTGCCTGCCATGTTTTGGTTTCGGGAAATTCTTTTCCCACAGGCACCTGTTGTAAACAGGAGCATGTTATTATAAACTATCTTGTTTTTCTCCATTCTTTCCCAAAGGAGGGATTTCGTTTGATGGCCCTTTGGGGTGACCAATGGGTCAAAGGATCCCACCTCTTAGGTGGGCTCATTGTAAAAATGTATATAAGGCAGGTTTGAAAAATAAAGTTCAGACTTCGAGTCTCACAGCCTTCTGAAAACCAGAGTCCATGTCCTCATTTCGTGTCCCACAGCGACAGTAAAACTCTGCAATGTTGATCCTGCTCTCACCTTAGGGTTTTTTACCTTGGAAGGACAGGGGACTCTGTTGTGGCTGTAAGATTGATCAGAAAACAAGGTGGAGCAGGCTCAGGACAGGTCTTACCATGAGGCAGACAGGGCTGTACTGATTATTTGCATAAGCATGTTTGGCATTTTCAAGATGTTTTCCTCTTTTTACCTATGCAGAGCAGAGATGTGAATTATAAAGGGTGCACATTTGTGAGTGATAGTAGCGAAAACTTTCAGAAACATTTCTTGGCTTCATTTGCTTTAAAATTCAATATATTAAAAAGAAGTCTTCCAGTACATTAATCTCTAAATTATATTAGCTTTATTCCTAGAATGACTGTCCTCCTGCAATAGCAATGAGCCTATGTTTCTAATTTCTTCTTGTCACATCTCCACATCTCTACTTTTCATACTTCTGGTAAGGTTAAAAAGCCTTAATAGGAAATAAAGAAGCATTTTTAATGCTGTGATATGTTTGTGATTGCATGAGGCAGATGAAAGTAGGGCTTGCTCTGAGTATGAATGATGGTTGCAAATTGTGATTTTTAGGTGGTGGTCTGATTTGTGGCTGGACCTGTTGGAACTTGCACACGGCACTTTGGGCTGCTTGCACTCTGAAATTCAGTCTCATGCCTGTGTTGTTACAACTGACATCTGTTTCAGTAACCTGCAGCCAATGTTCCCCATGAGTTCCTGTAATTGCTGTTGGCAACTGACACAGCCAGATTATGTCTAGGAGTAGGTGCTCCTGCTGATTTCAATTTAGGCAAGGCATGAATCCACAAACAAGAAGCCACAAACGGTTGGAAGGAGTCAGCTCATAACTGATTCACTGATGTGTGGTAGAGGTGTACTGAGATCAAATCACATGGATGGTTTTTTGCATACAGATGCCTGCTTGCTTAAAGAAGACCTTCTCTGTTCTTTCTGGAGATATGTCAAATGCTCTTTGACTAAGAATAAGGGACAGTTGCCTCCATCCTTTTCATTGCTTCCAGTTCAAAAACAGGTAGCACCCACAAATGCTAAATTCTCTTCCCATCATAGAACCTACTGGGATAGAAGGATCTTTGCTTTAATCCATTACAGCTGTTCTTGCATTCTTATAAAATATTTAACTATAAAATTAAAATCTAATTATAAATATTACTATATAAATAAATATTATATTTTATTATATAGAATTGATATGATTCTATGAAGTTAAAATTTAATTACAAAATTAAAATTTGGTTGCCTTAGAGTTTATCTGAAGATGGGGAACATTCCTGACAGAAGTCAGCTAAGAAGAACATACTGTTGGTTAATGCTGTGGAAAAGTAGTGTAAGGTGGAAATACAAAGAAAATCTGAGAGAACCCAAGAGAAAAGTGAAGATGGGCTTGTGGGAGAAAACCACTAGAGAGATACAGAGAAGGAGATACAGAGAAAAAGTGTGGTTCTACTGCCTCCAAAACAGAGAAGCCATCCTGCATTAGATGGGTGTCATTTCTGTGCACAATAGTCAAAAAAAAAAAAAAAATTGTGTCATTATTTAAGTTACTCCTTCAGTCATGCACATGCATTTAATTTGCAAAGCCTTTTACCTGTACAGTTTAACTGTGCTTCTTGAACTACCCCATCTCATTTAATGGATTTCTCCATGAGACCTCCTCGTTTTCAAGTTCACCCTTCTGTTTCCGCATCAAAGCCCAAAATGCTGATTTCCTTTCCTTCCCCAATTCCCAGCTTAAATGCCTCATACCTCCACCTCTCTCCAAATTCATAGGGCAGCTGGTCTGCATGGCTTTTGGGGCAATGGGTGTGCACTTCAGGGAGAGGCAATGTGTTGGGCAAGAGACCCTCCAAATCTGAAACTCCTCATTTGAGCCCCAACTGCTGACACCCTGGTAAAGCAATGGATTTAGGGCAAGCAGCACCTAAACAGTTACATATTACACTTACATATTTTGGAGATTATTCTGAAAGGCACTAGCTTTTCTGCATATCTCCTAGGTTGGGAGGCACCAAACTTCTGGCTTGGAAATTCCTCCAGTGCATAGGATTACAAAGATATGTTATGCTGTTCTGTTTAAGCATGTGAGTTTAATTTGGACAATAATTGTGAAGTAAAATTCTGAATCAGGGAAGGATTTTTAAATAATTTGTAATTAATATTGCCTACCCTACATTTTGAATTTATCTATATTGTTTACATGGAAATAAGCAGAAAAAAACCAAAACAAAACAAAAAACAACCAAGAAAACATTGCTGGTTTTTACTTTTTTCCCCCCCTTTCAGACTAATTATTGTTATCTGAGAAAAGTTTGCATTTTTCTTTGTAGTAAAAAGAGATATTGCTTGTGCATCTTACTTTTCTGATTTCTTAATTCTGGCACTTGATGACCTGAAATATGTTCCATGAAAAATCATTTCACTCACAGAATCATAGGATTATTAAGGTTAGAAAAGACCTCTAAGATCATCAAATCCAACCATTAACTTGACACTATCAAGTGCACCACCAAACCACGTCTCTAAGCACCAGATCTGTGTGGTTTTTGAACACTTCTAGGGGTGGTGATTTCACCAATTTCCTGGGAAGCCTGTTTCAATTCTTGGAAACACTTTCAATGATGAAAATTTTCCTGATATCTAATCTGAACCTGCTCTGGCTTAACTTGAGCCTGTATTCTCATCTTACCACTTTTTACCTGGAAGTAACCTCCTTTCAGGCAGTTGTGAAAAGTGATAAGGTCCCCTCTGAGCCTTTTCTCCAGGCTCAAATACCCCCACTCGCTCAGCAACTCCCTGTAAGACTTCCAGGATGTTCACCAGCTCCACTGCCCTTCTCTGGACTTCAGCACCTCAATGTCCTTCTTGTAGTGAGGGGCCCAGAACTGAACATAGGCTTTGAGATGTGACCTTATCAGTGTCAGGGGGCCACCACTGCCCTTATCCTCCTGGCCACACCATTTCTGATCCAGGCTAGGTGCCACTGGCCTTCTTGGCCACTTGAGCACAGCAAACTCGTGTTAAGCCAGCTGTTGACCAGCATCTCCAGGTCCTTTTCTGCTGAGGAGCTTTACAGCCACTCTTCCCCACGTCAGTAGTGCTGCAGGGGGTTGTCACCCAAATATTGGACCTGGCACTTCACCCTGTTGAGCCTCATACAATTGGCTTCAGCCCATCGATCCAGCCTGTCCAGATCCCTCTGTAGACCCTTCCTACCTTCCAGCAGTTCCAGCCTCCCACCCATTTGGTGTCACCTGCAAACTGACTGAGGATGCCCTTGAGACCCCCATCCAGATCATTAATAAAGGTATTGAACAGGACTGGCCCCAACACTGAGCCCTG
Source organism: Phylloscopus whistleri (assembly GCA_017589585.1). Taxonomy (NCBI): domain Eukaryota; kingdom Metazoa; phylum Chordata; class Aves; order Passeriformes; family Phylloscopidae; genus Phylloscopus; species Phylloscopus whistleri. The sequence continues at coordinate 230,598 of JADMLD010000041.1, read as the reverse complement.
GGGAACATCTCTCATGATTGGGTGCTAGCTGGATGTAAATCCATTCACCACCAGCTCTGGCTCAGCCATCCAGACAGTTTTTATCCAGGGAACAGTGCACCCATCGAAGCCATGAGCAGTTTCTCCAGGAGAGTGCTGTGGGAAATGGTGTCAGAGGGTTTACTGAAGCCCAGGTAGACAACATCTACAGCCTTTCCTCATTGACTGAGTGTGTCACCTTGTCATAGAAGGAGATTAGGTTGATTAAGCAGAACCTGCCTTTCCTGATCTCGTGCTGGCTGGACCTGATCCACCAGTTGTCCTGTATGTGCCGTGTGATCTCCTGTAGCCTCTTACAGCAGTTAGCTGCTGTGTCCTGACACTTGCACGGAAGAAACTTTTTGAAAACTTCTCCTCAAAATCTGTCTTTTTCTTTCCCTCTTCTTATCTGTCTAACTCTTCAGCTAGTAAGGTGCAGTACTGTGTAATACCTATCAAACCAAAGACATTTGATTGACCATCTGAGGGTGCACGGTGTTTTGTGCTACTGAAACATCTCCATCATTTCTTTAGGAGTTTGAAAGCTTCAGGGAGCACATGTATTTGCATACAGGAGGAAAACATTCTTTGGCATCAGATGTATAATGTGCTACACTGTCAAGAACTAGGATTAAAGAGTTTGCCCTACCATCCGTCAGACTGTCATTTTCAATAAATGCTATGCTACTGTGATATTACTGTGGCAGAGGCACCGTGCCATAGCAATATCACAGTGACCCAGTACCTATGTGTTATCACAGTAAAAGTAGAATGCACACATCATCCTTGGAGGATATTTCTGAAGTAAAAAGGTAAAGTGTGGCAATAAAATAAGAGTGGGTTTTTTGATTGGTTGGTTGGTTTGGTTTTTCACAGCTGTTGGAGAGAAAAATTACCAGAACTTGAGAATTTCTGTGGAAGCCAAATACTGGACAATGAGGAAAAAATCCTTTCTTCTTGACCCAATTACATATCATACCCAGTATGTCACACTCATGAAAGACCATCACATATAACATAATTGATCCAAGCCTTAGCCTTTTTTCCACGTTTGCCTGTGCTCCTAGCTGGGAAGGCCACAGCCGAGTGAAAACAGGCATGTGATCACACAGCACTGTTACTGCTGCTTTGCTGGTAGGAAGGCAAGAGTATTCCAGACACTATTCCTGGAGGGTTATTTTTCATGGGAACTTACTCAGACTTCTTGAAGTTATGGGCAAGTTCATATTGGTGTATTTGGCTATGTGTTGGTAATGCAGCAGAAATTCTAAGATAAGATCTTTAATTGATAAAGTATTTTTCTTTTTTCATTGGATTATGTCAAGAAGGAAATTACAGAGGCTGCTGTGGATATTTCTTCTCAAACTGTCCAGTGATCTGTGCAAGGCAGTTCAGGATTTTCACCAAGACTTAACCTTCTGTGCCCACATTTCTCTGCCTCCCAGTAACACACATGGTCTGGGATAATGTCTCAAAAATATCCTCTACTCCTTTCTACAGCTGGGTGAAATTATATCACTTTTATCCAAAATAATCCCTTTGTTGTTGGTCTCAAAAGTAGCCAGGTGGGCTTTTCTGTGTGTTAATGCTGGTCAAGAGTCCCTCAGCAATGCAAAATGCAGACATAGATGTGTGCCCAGCAAACTGGGCACTTAGGAGATACAGTTTCTGAATGTCGACTCTCTGGTTCCAGCCAGAAAATACATACTAAGACATTCCTGAGAACCAAGGCAAGAATTCCAGAGATTCACATGTTGTGCTTGGGAATATAGGGGGTTTTGTTCTCCTAAAATGCTTTTTCTACCTACAGATTTTTTGTGCAATCTCAGTGCATGAAAGCTGTGCATTTCTCTTTCAGAGACTTTTAGTTCAGTATTTTCTGCTGCCAGTGCTAGCTTACGTAACTTACAGCATGATAAGGATCCCTTCACAGACAACAGCAATCCAACCATGAAATCAAGATCTTTTGATCATATTTAAAGGAAAAGCTTGTTTTTCTTCTTTTGCCATTGTATCGGGCTGTCCTTTGTATCTGTTGTATCTGGTGTCATTGAAGCTAGGCAGTCATAAGTACTGTTGCATAATATATGAGATGAAACTCTTGTATAGTCATTAATAAAATGACTAAATTGTTGACAGTTCTGCTGCTGTCTCTGCCAATTACCTCATTTCCATTACAGGAACAATTTTGGATCACTTTGGGCTAAATGAGACATTCTGGAAAACATGATGGTAAGTCTTTGTGCCAGAAGAACAGAGCAGACTGAAAAACTGCAGGTGCTAGAGGTGAGCAGCAAGAGGAAGGGTGCTTGCTGGTACCTCCAGATGCAAAACATGGATCAAGATTTCGCATTTATGTTTTGGATTGGGAGGAAAAAATTCAGTATCTGTTATTTTATTATAAAATATAGATTAATCAGTTATTTCTGTTTAGTTTTATTTCCAGGGAATAGTTCAGGGCATGAATAGGCCATAAGTCTATAGGTAATCAGCAAGTCATTAAAAAGCACTGATCTTTAGGAGATCATTTAGTCCCTTACTCAGCTTCAATTGTAGCCATATCTTTTCAGGCTTGTCTAGACTGTTTTTTAAAACCTTCTCTGGTGGTTATTTCATAGTCTCCTCCAGTGCTCAATTATCCTTGCTATTGTAATGTCTGTTCGGATGTCTAACCTAAATTTTCAGCTTGTGTAAGTTGATACAATTACATTTTCTTCTTACACAGAGGTCATGGCATCAAGGATTCCTTTTGTCATTGCAGATGCCTTTCTTCTTTTTGAAGACCACTCTGATGTTTCCTCTCAGTTCCCCCATCCCTAGACAAAACAGCCCACAGTCTTTCAGTCGTGATAGATCTTTTTTCTCCTTGCTTCTGTGTAAGAGAAGAAAACAGCTTGCTTTTCCCGTTTTTCTGGCTAACTGCATGTTTAGAATATTAATCATGTTTCACCTTTTCTGTACAATAATCATTTGGTATAATTTTCTGAGTGGGTCTGAAACCCATCTAACAAAGACAGGATAGAGGCAGAAACTGCTCAAAAGTTGTAGTAAAAAAAAGTAGAACATACAAGCTTTGGATGTAGGGTTTAGTTTAACATCTAAGAAGGAATGGTGTGTGAAATGAAAAGAAGTGCATGGGATATCTCCAAGGGAGATAACTACAGCCTCAGCACTCAGGTTCTTTTCCCCATCCCTCTCCTGTCTTCTGTGGGAACCATTCTGGTTCTTGCAACATTTCTGCAAGAGTTATGATTAAACTACAGAAAGTTACAGTCACAAAATTACTTGCATCTCTCTTATAAAGAATAGGAGAAATATAGGGCTTTTGACCTTGTAATAAAAAAACACAATGTTTTTTCTTCCTCTCCAATTGTTGAAGAGTTAATAAGTGTATGTCAGAAAGACAACAAAGCTGGAGGGAAGGGAATGGAAGGAAAAGAAGCTTTAGTGCCACTTCCTGACACAAAGAATTTTCTGTGAGTGCCAAATAGATAGCAAAGTTGTTTTTCCAAGCTTTGTAGCAGCAAGTGTCAGTGCAAGTGTATTTAAGTTTGATCCTTCAAAGCATTTCTGTTTCTCTAATTTTGGTGAGAGCACAGAATAGAAGGAAATGATTCAGGATAGGTACAAAGCTAGGGAAAGTAATGGGTGATACTCGGATAAGATGAAATCACTCTCTTGCACCATCAAAAAAGAAAGCAGAACCCTTTTCCAGGTCTTTCTACTTCACTAGCAGTAGAGATGAAGATGATCATGATTGAGTACTGAAAAGATGGAACAAATGTTTTATTTCTACACATATATCAGAGTGCATTTTCATCAACTGTGTTGTTCTGAAGGGCAGAGAGATGAGGTTTCTGATGGAAGCCTTTGCCATTTAGTTGTCCTTTGCTAACAAAACTGCATTGAACTGAGTTTAAGATCTATATGGAAATAAGCAAATGGTAGTATTTCTAGTATATTGATAGAAATGAATCATCCTTGAAAACTTAAAATGTGAATTGCCTGTACATATTGGAGAACTGGCCAGGGATTTGTTCTAAAATACAAGATTGGTAGACCACTGACTACTGAAAAAATAAAGCAAGTAATATGGGCCGGTTTTTCCTACAAATCTACCAATCCTTTTCTCTCAGCTTGCATATCTAAATAAAAGTTGAAGAGTTAACTCTTCTGTGCCCTAGAAATGATGGATGAATGCAAGCTGCACTGGATGAAATTTCTGTTCCTTCTGATGGATGTTCTTCAACTTGTACTTCTAGTGGAGTCTTTTCTGTTTTTAAAAAAAATCCAAAATCCAATATTTAAAGTAAGAGTAGTGTACCAAACAGTTGGCAGTGTGTCACAGAGGGTTCATTAGACAGTGGAATGACCTGTGTTCAGTTATGTGAGAATTGTTTTGATCTGGGGACTTTATGTTCTCCTTACACATTTTTCAGCAATGAAGTGTGTGCCAGCAGCAGCCCTGGGTGCACACCATGTGTTTCCACGTTACAAGCAATGCAGAGCAGTCATCTGTGTGCCTTGCTCAGAGGCAGTCAGCCTCTGACTCACGTCTCTCCAGCCAGAGCTTGTTTTCCTTTCTGGTGTGTTCTGCAGTCTGTTCAGTCTCTTGAGCATTAGGAAAACTCACCTTTGCTGTCTTCTTCACTTTGATCTTACTATGTAGATATTTAATTGCTCCCATGTGCCCAGGACAGTGCTGTGATTAGAGAGTAATCCTTGAGACTCAGAACTCTGTTTTAGGAACACTGGCAAGAGTTTTTAATCAAGTGTCATGAATAATATTACGGCTTTATGCAAACTTATGTCTTGGAGTGAGGACTCCATATGGTTTGAATATGTGGCCATACAGCTTGCTTAATCTTGTGTGAACAGAAAAATCTGGGCCAGAACTTCCAGTCTGTGCAATGCTTAGGGCAGGAGGTGGAGATCACCAGCTCCAGAATTCAGAATGAGAGGTCAATACATGCTGTTGTCAGGACAGTCTGCTTCATGGCAGCACCTGCATATCCACGTCCATGCTGGATGATGAGGCTATATTTGGACAGTGGCAGACTCTTTACAACCATTTGACAGTGTCTCTCCATCATGATACCACAAGGTGCAGCATAAACTTCTCAAGCTATCAGCAGCAGGGAGCTACCTAAAGATTGTTGAGATGCCAATGGACAGGGACTTTTGACAAGGGTGTGTAGCGATACAACAAGGGGTAATGGCTTAAAAATGAAAGAGAGTAGGTTTAGATTAGATGTTAGGAAGAAAATCTTTACTGTGAGGGTGGTGAGACACTGAAACAGGCTGCCCAGAGAAGCTGTGAATTCCCTGTCCCTGGAAGTGTTCAAGGCCAGGTTGCGTGGGTCCCTGAGCAGGCTGGTCTAGTGAAAGGTATCCTTGCCCATGTCAGTGGGGCTGGAATGACACCTCTAAGGTCTTTTCTAACCCAAGCCATTCTATGATTCGGTTTTGGTTTAAGTTCAATGAACTACTACCTGATCATGACAAAAGATGAGACATTTTACCAATCTCTTTGTTATAAGCCAAAGCCATTAAACAAGTATCTGGACAGCATTAAAGCCTAAAATAGAAGTCAGGAATCTTTATTAAGGCACTATTTTTACTACCTTTTTACCAGGAAAAGCCCCTGTGTTCTGAAAGAAAAAAAACAAAGTAAATTGAAAGCTTCTAAGATCAGTGGAAGATTCAGCACCGGTGTGTCATCACCTCTAGATTCAGGGGTCTTACTGATATGTTGAACAGACATTTCCTCAGGAATGGCCACTTGAGGTAGTAATTCAGTGCCAGCCCTGGATCTGGCTGGGGGAAATCCAATCTGAGTGTAACACTGCTGTGCAAAAGCATAATTACTTGGCTGCTGACATCAACAAAGTTGTGTGTGGGAAGAATCCCAAGCACGGTATATCACTGCAGATACCAAGGTAATTTGGGGTAAACCAGCAAGGCTGACCTTCCTTGACTCCTACTCTGTGGATATTTCTGGTGCCTAGGGGCTTAATAATTTACACTTTTCTGCATTTTAAATGCTAATTTTTGGTTTTGAAAGCTTAAATAAGAACCTAACAATGACAGTGTATGCCAGAAACTTTACTCTTAGTCTCTAATGAAATCCAGTTGTGACTAACAATAGGAACTGAAGCACTGCACTAAATCAACTTCTAGTTCAATATGCATCTATCCTACCTTTATGCTAATGAAGGTCCAGGCATGGAGAAAAACATATTACAAAGCACTACGTATGCATTAATTTTTAGAAACATTCAAGATGAAGACATCAGGGATGAGAGCCAAACTGAAGAATGAAATAATACATTATGTGGATGGCAGTTTGTGTAAAGCAGGAAAGAAAGCAAAGAAACAAATGGGACTAAGAATGTAAGGGACAACTTTGGAAGTCTGGTCCCAGTGCAACATCTACATAGCAACAGCAGTTTAGAAAGATTGAAATAATAGCAAAATAAGACCTCAGAAAATTTTTGAGAAAGTAAAAAAATCCCCAAACCCTGAAGATTTTTTTACTTACTTAGCATACAATTGATGAGCTAAGAAAAATATTGTATAGCTGCTGTTACACATTCCCATTCTGTCTCTCAGCTATGCCAGTCCTAAATTACAGTTCAGTTAGCATTGAGAAGCACTGTAGACACTCACACTCTCCCCAGAGTTATTCAAGTTATGTTTTAACTTCAGGCCTTAATAACTACCTCTACCTTGCTGGAGAGATCATGCCGTAGACCCCATTTCATGTTACCTTGTTTGGGGCTTCAGTTTAAAGTGATTCATGCAGTTACTGGAATTCTTCCTCTCTGACTTCATGGACTTTCTGGCACTTGAACGAAGCATATTTCTAAGCCAGACACCTGAGTTCAGCTCACAGCCATTTCTACACAGTTTGATCACATACTGAAGAAGAAAACTGCATAGAAATATTTTGTATTATGAAGGACCTTTAGAGAGCATCTTGCCATTTCATGTGGTCTTTTAGGGTTATTGCTGTGTAAAGCTCACACTTTTACAGCACAGGTGTTGTGCTGCATCCAAAACTGGACTCTCTGACCTCTCTTGGTAGCCAGGTTGTGATCTGGGCTCACCTGAAAATAATGGCCTGTAAACAAGAATATAATGTATGAAGATGTCTGGGAACTGTTAATCACAGGTTAGGCACAATATACACGTTCTGGGTGAAAGAAAGGATTGTGAAATATGATCAGACAGAATCTCTACTTCCAGGTACAGGTCCTAAGAGGGTAGCAGTTATGTCAGGAAAAGGAGTTTGGACCAGCTCTAGCTGCCTAAGTTAGGCAGCAGTGTACTTGTCACTTGGGGTCTGCAGAGGGGCAAACCCACACTAATATATATAATAACACTGCCTTTTAGCAGGAAATAAGGGCATTTTAGTGTTTTTATGGCATTGTTCAGGTTAGTCTCATGGTATACACAGCAGAATAAACAGAAGACATTTTCAGACTTCTCGGAGATGTCATTCTGCTACAAGAATATGTACATTTAAATAACAAAATAGAAATTGTTCAGTTTATTCTTTTGCATTTTTTTGCAGCTCTCAGCCACAGCAACCTAACACATCTGTACATGTAGATAATATTACAGTTAAAAAGTAATGATTTCTTTAGTAATAGCTTCCTTACTTGCTTCACTTAATGCCATCTGTAAGCCTAAGTCACCCTAGGACAGCTGTGCTACTAGTTCCCCTTAGAGAACTTATTTGCATGCCCAACTGCTTTTTGAAATGTAATTTACAGGGATCAGTGAGTGTCTGACACACATCTACAAAGACATAATAAAGCCCTATGAATATAAAATACTGTTTTATCCATGATTTTTGTCTGAGGCACAGTTTCATTCTGTATTACAGACGCATTAAAGAAACTGCAGATCCATGTTACAACCCTTTTGGTGACCAACCTAGTTTAAGAATTTCCAAAGCCTTTTTCATCATCACTTCTGAGAGGGTATCTGTTCCCTCAAATGGGCTGATTCAAGTCTTTGTACCTAGATTGCTAAATGATCAATTTAGAAAGTAAAAAATTATTCCTTCCTGGCTCACTTGCTCTTTTAACAGGTTTCATTAACAGTACTGCCAGAGAATTTTTCCCATAAAAATGATGAATCTGCTGCGTAAATCAGGAATAAGTGGTGGGGATGAAAGATCTTACCCTGTGTCTAATGCTAAGAAAATAATAATAAGGAGCTTGAGTTTTAGTGTGGAAATTGTCCTTAAAAGGCAAGACTTTAGGTGTATGTTTGTCAGGTCTTTGTTTCAGAAAACAGCCCTGGTACTCTGCAGATTTGCATTAGATGAGTAAAGACAACAGACCTTCAATACTTGAAAAAAATAATCCCAAGATACGTGGGCATAGATGTGAGTCCAGGCCTGACTGGGAGCTCAGAGCAGTTGCAGCAATGTGATCCTGATACTGTCTTCTGTTGAGCACAGAGAAAAGCAGGGCTGACATGGAGCCTCCCTGCCTGCTCTCATGGGCCCAGTTTGGGCAGCATCTGCTTGGCCATCTCCCATCCACCTGCCTGCAGTGTGGGCAGGACAGGGAACTTGGCAGTGGCTGCAGTTGAGGGGAAGCAGCTGCTTGCATGGAGGGCAGTTACACAATGTAGAAGGTGATTTAGAGCTCAGGTCCAGTCTCCTCAGCTGCCAGGCTCAGATAATCTTCAAGTCCTTCTTCAAATAGGACTTCTAAAGCAGTAGGGTCATAAATGACAGAGAAAAATGGAGAACTATAAATGTATGGAGTAGAACTCTTCTTGTAGAAGAGTGTTCACAAATTCAGAGTTGAAAAATGAGATTAGGCTTTTTTTCAGAATTTCTGCCTAGGAGTTCTATTTAAGGTCACATATCAGAATGCAATGACTGTAGCATGGAGAGGAAAAAGCATTAAATTTGAAGCACTTTCCTTTGAATTAGGAATTGTACAAGGAGGAGGGTGTGGCATACAGTTTAATAAATTGCAAAGAAAAAATTCTGCCTTATCATAAGACCAGCAAAATTGTTATTGCCTGGTACTTTACACAGTGATGCAACTTTATTTTAGAGAATCAAACTGCAAAAGTGCTTTGGCATCTAGAAGAGATTTTTTTCTTATTTTGTCAATCAAATGATACACAGGAACTCTACAATCCTAAATTTGTTAGATCTCTTCATTTTAGGCCTAAAATTACATTAAAGTTGTGGCTGTCCTGAGTAGCCAAGCCCCCAGCTCTTGCTGAAATTATTGTGCAATTTGCATGTGGGGCTATTGTAGCAGCCCTCTTGTTAGAGGGCAGAAATGAGCCAAGACACAGACTTCTTGTTTATAACAACATGAAAAGAGTCCTGGTTTATTCCTCTTTACAGCTCAGCCATCCTGACTCCAACCATTCACTGACTCTGGCTGCAGCAAGCTCCTACTGAAGGCTTCCCTTGCAGCCTCTGAGTGCTGGTTATTTCCTGCTAAACTCTCACTGCATGTATTAGTTTGCAGACTCTGAATGCAGGCTTTTACCTAGCTAGACTGTGACTGCAGTTTCCAGCAACGGGCTCTGACTGCAGACCCAGACTGACCATGCAGCAGTGATTGTCTCTCCCCAGGATTCTTCATCATGAGCCTCTCATTCCCTCTTCCTCAAAGTTCCTCCTCCTTCATGATCCCTCTCACCAGCTAACCCACTTCCTTTTATTACACTTACTTTTATTGGATATAGCTGTGACTCATCAGGGGTGGGGCTGTTTTGGGTAATTAACACAGCTGCTACTTATCAGGGTGAAGTCGTCTGTATTCCCTTCTTCTGCATGGGGCTGAATGGTACAAATGCCCACAAACATCTTATATGGGATTATGATCAGAAAACTACTAATGAAACTGATACATGCTTCTTTAGTTTTAATAGCAGCCAGACAAACAGTGATTGTAGAGATTCATTTGTCCTGCCTGCTATAGTACCTTCTGCAGTACCCACTCAGTCTTTTTGGAGACAGAAAACCTCAATTCACCACATCTATAATAAATGGGGCCCAAATCATACTCCCAAGGTTACTTCCCTGGGTTTCCCTCCCTGGCTACATTGGCTGAATACATTCAATATAAATAGAAATTTAAAGTCTCCCATATGCTACTTGAGTGAAATCCTAAAAATGGTACTGTTCCACTAGTATTTTGAGTATCACACATGTATGGCTCTGCTTCCTCTGTCACAAGTATTATGTGACATCTGAGGCTTTTCTTATTCACAGTATTGTAGGCTAGCATTTATTTTAGTTCTCTAGACTTCTAGAAATACTGTCACTACTGAAGAATTCCTTTACCAGATGAAGTGAGAAGGGGATGACTTCTCTTCTTCCCCTGCAACCTTAAATGTATTTATATAGTTTTCTTCTGATAGTATCAGCATTAAAAAATGAGAGTTATAGCAACAATATATATATATATATATTCAATGGTTTGTTGTAAAACAGTAAGCTGCTGAATTCTGACCAGTGCACAGTAGGGCAACATATACTTTTTTATGTCAGCAGAATCAGGAGATTGCAATTTGTGCTGTCTCCATTAGAGGCTTAAGTGAATCTTGTAACAGCACTGCTCTTGCAGAGTGACAGAATGAGTCAGGCTGGGAGGGACCGCAGCGGTCATCAGGTCCAACCCCCGCTGCTCAAGCAGGGTCTTCCTAGAGCACAGGGCACAGGATTGTGTCCAGACAGTTCCTGAATATCTCCAGTGAGGGGGACTCCACAGCCTCTCTGGATGATCTGTTCCAGTGCTCAGTCACCTGCACAATTAAGTTCTTCCTTATACTCAGGTGGAACTTCCTGTGCATCAGTTTCTCTCCATTGCCTCTTTCCTATTGCTTGGCAGCACTGCAAGAGTCTGGATCCATCCTCCGACATCCTCTTTTCAGATACTTCTGCATATTGATGAGCTCCTCTCTGTCTTTTCCATACTGCAGGCCCAGCTCCCTCAACCTTTCTTTTTTAAACAGAGATGCTCAAGTTACAGTGGACACCTCCAAGCCAGAGTCACAGTGTATATCTGAACTTCAGTTTGGAAAATGAAATAGTTCACATCCCTCTAGTTCTTTGCAATTCAAGATTGAAAAAACGTGACATACAAAAGGAGAGTGGAACATCTAATTTATTAAGCAATGTAATAAGTATTGAGATATTACCAATGTAAAATTTCAAGGCCTGGTAATGTATGTATTGATAAAGTTAGGATATAGTTTTAGCACATAAAGTTAGGAATAGTTTTAGAAAATTTGTATATATGTATATGTGTGCAAAACAATGACTTGTTTGTAATTTTATCACCTTTATATTTTGATACAAGTACTGATTTTGTGGATGGCTTTAGTCCTGTTTTTAGGTTTTTGGCTTTTTTAATCAATATTATATCTCTTTTAAAACTGAGCAGGCATGTTGTTATGCCAGTTGGCAGGGAAAGAAATCAAATCACTTAAAAAATCATGCCAAATCTGGGAAGTGTCATCTAAGAAGTCATAAAACGTAGGTCAATCTCCTCATGAGTGAGCATGAAGAAGCACTTTTGAGAACCTAGAAGTGATTTGAACAATGGGAATTCAACCTGCACCACCAAGACAAGAAAGTTCCAGTAGGGAATGAACCCCTGCTTCCCTGCACTGTGTCACTGTCAGAATTCCTGGGAGTCAAGCACTGATTTATGCTGTTGATTTTGAGCATAGGGTAATGCTCTTTCACCTTCATTTCTGCATGAACTTGACTAAGCAATCTGTAAGTGTACCTGTAGGTAGCCCTGGACATCTGGTAAGTGCTTGCTCTGATGACTTGTATGGGCTTTCTCTAGCACTGGTAAGCATGTGAATAATTAGCTTATTATTGATCACTACAAAGAAACAGTTTAGAAATTGATATCCTTTTATAATGTATTGTTTTAAAAGAAAAACTGGTTTTATTTTTTTTTTAAGTTCATACCAGATCTATATTCCTGCATAGATTGGTTGTATATGATCAATCCAGAATATAAATTCAGTTGTTTAGAGCAAGAGTTCAGATGTTGTCTAGAAGAAGACAGTATGTCTTTCCTTAGTCTTTCAGTGCCAATATTTTTATTGTCATTCATAGTCCAGCAATGTGAGCTTTTAATTTAGCTGGTAAATCTACTACAGACTGTACAATAAGAAATTACTATGCCCATTAGAGGCGTTGAGAAATGAAGCATTTCATTTGGGAACCATAAAGTTGCAATGACACTGATTCACTTCCTGGATTTTCAACTTAACAGATTTGATTTATTGAGACAGAACTATAATTTTTTTTTTTTTAATGTGATGGCTTGAATGAATGATGCGACTTGACATGGTTCACCTACTAATAGCAACAGTTGGGCAAAACTGATGCTGTCTCATGCAGTACTTGGAACAGATGCACATGGTGTCTGTTTCTGACTGTTGGCTAGACAAAATGAGACAGTAGTTGCTTGGCAGCACTTGGAAATTGTTTGACAGATAATGGATTGTAAGAACTTGGTCTTTGTAGAACAAGAGGGTTTGGAGTTTATCCTTGCTATCAAATTACTGCAGGTGAAAAAAAAACAACCGTTCTACAGCAAACAATTTAGCCTTTCCACACAACAGAAAAAGGGTGGAAGCAGTGGAAGGATATTAACTCACACTAAATATGATCCTGTTAAGATGTATTTAGATTGCTAAATTCTCAAGATCTGTAAAGGACAAACCATTCCAAAAGATTTCACACTCTTCCTGTGTTTGGAAGCATTACATTTTAAATTATGTAGGTTCTACTGCTTTTTACCAAATCACAGATGAAAACAATGGACAGCTTGGTGCCCAGCATTCTTTGCTCTGTTCTATTAGAGTATATAAATTGAGAATTGCTGGAGTGACTGTGTTAATTTTTTTTTTTTAAAAGAAACAAAAAAACCCCAGACCCTGAAGCTCCTGTTTTTATATGGATAATTACATTGTTTGGGTCAAATTAAAAGTTGCAGCTTTCTGGGATTCTAAAGGAGCAGTTTGCTCCAGATCATTAGTGTTAGAAGACCCATATAGAAATTGTCGTGGGATCACGTACAGATGTACAGTATTTATCTGTCTTTATTTCAGCTGTTGCTGAGCTTTTGTGCCTGGCACTCCTGGGCTTTTTATCTAGTCTGCTAGCATAGCAACAATCTGGAAAAAGGAGGGATGAGCAGGATGTATCACTGACCGGGTAGTTAGTAAGACCCCTGCTGGGATTCCAGTCCTGACCAGCACTGTCAGGGTGAGGAGGGAACATTGCCCTTACCAGTTTTATTAAAATATCTTGTATGCTGAAAAACCAACAGAAAACAGAAATCCTTAGTCATTAAGGTTGGTTGGCGTTGCAGCTGAGCTTGTGAGTCTGTATGCCTCAGCTTTGAAGGATGACTGCTGGAGGACTGAAAATGTGTGAGCTCAGGGTCATCCTAACTTGATTTTACTGCACATGGGTGTGCCCTTAATTGTGCTGTCAAGGGCAGAGCATTCACAAGTCTCTCTCACAGCCACATCCAACAGAGAAACTTTTTATCTCTCCTGAGTATTTGACTGAAGGGGTGTAATGAGGATAATGTAGCTATGCCCTTGAAAAACCAGCCTGCAGTTTGCTTTCTAAAACTGTTTGGTACATTCAGAACCTTGTTACTGCCTAGTTAGTAACAGCTTTCTGCATCATAATTGTCTTCATGAGAACAAGTTTAAAAAACAAAACAAAACAACAAACAAACAAAAACAAACAAACAAACAAACAAAAACCCCCCAAAACCAAACCAAACAACTGCATACAGTGATGACACTGCTAATTCATTTCTACAGAAAAGGTTAGGAAAAACTAAGCAATCACAGTTTAACCAGCTCGGAAGGTGGCACATGAAACTGTACACAAAGGCACAGTTGAGATTATGAGAGAGACAGGTCAGTGTCTGGAAGAGAGAATGACTTTGCTTGTTTAAGAATTTATAACATACCTCAACTCCTTGAGACCTTTCCTGCAACCAAGGACAGATCACAGTGCTGACACATTTCTTTTAGTACAAGAGAATTAACTGCACAATCGTACTTGTTCTTAGAAATGAAAAAAGTTCTGGAGGAACCAAATGGACACTTGATAAAAATGTGAATTTTTTTCTGGAAAGGAATGCCATCTTCAGTCTGTAGAGCACCTTTTGTCTTAGTGTTGCCAGCAATAAAGAGAAGAAACAAATCTTTTGAAAATGCTCATCTGAAAATGCTGATGCGTCTGAGAAGATCATCTAGACAGACTCTTCCTCACTCTATGGCAAGAGGTTGCAACATATGGAAATGTATCATCAGACTACTACCTCAAATGCCAACCTCCTTCTTTCCTCCTTCAAAAAGCATCAGTTCCAAATAACTACCAGAATTGTCCCAGAAACTGTGAAGTGTGAAACTACCTGAATGCACCCCCTCATTGATCTCTGACACATGATCAGTTTTCTTATAATGAGGACAAAAGGATTTATGCAATTTCTGCAAAACTTGGATGATGCATGGAGCTCTTTGCTAGACTGATCAATGCCTTTTGAAATGTAGGCTATCCATCATCTTCTCTCCTTATGCCCAGACAGCCATCTGTCAGGGAGGCTGATGTCATCAAATTCAAAAAGGGGCTGTTATGTAGCGTAGCTTTGAGGGTGGCATTAGTGAGAAACTGGGCAAAAGGTTTTGGTTTGTCTGATTCTGCAGTTGTGCTCTAAACACTCATCCTGATTCATTACCAGTAAAGAAAAGGTCAAGTATATCCTTTACACACTTGCTTTAATATTGTAGTCACTGTATTTTCCACTGCTCCATTAAAAACCCCTGAAGAGAAATTTCCCAAGACCTTGTATACTGTGATTTTATAAGGCATCAAAAGAAGGATTTGACTAAAGAGAGTCAAATACATCTAAGATAAAACCCATATTTTCTTATATTTCTAACTTCATGGCATTAAAAATCCCTTTGCTATGCTTGTAGTGACTTTTATGTTTTACTGTCCTCAGTGCAGAGCTACCCAGGCATTCATCATGTACCCAGAAGATGTTATTGCTAATGCAGATGAGCAGAAACCCCTTCTCAGCAACAGTGTTCCTTCTGCAGCTACAGAAGCTGCAAAAGAAGATCTAGCTGTAAAGGAGAAGTGATGTTTCCAGTGATTGTATTTTCTTTCATTGTTTACCCAAACTTTCAGTAAATTACAAGGCTCTCCAGGTCTGGATGTTCCTATTGCACCTATGTATAAGGTAAAGAGTAGTATTTCACATGACAACTATTATAACATCTTGTTTATCTGCACTTAGAAATGGGAAGGCTCAGATCAGACTATGTTATGCTGTCTAAACATTTATTTTGCAGACATAGCTATAAGAGCTCACTGACCTCCTCCTAAAACATACCAAACCCCTCCCAGTACCTGGAAGGTGACTTTAAATACAGATATTAGCAGGGAAATTCACTGGAGAGTACTACACACTTTAAGAGGCAAACAGTGAGAAAAGGTAACTCAACAAAGCTCAGTAAACCTCATGTAGCAATTAAAAATTTTTGTACTCAGTCAAATAAGATGTAAGGCTAGCACTGAGTTCACTCTCAAATGTGTCCAGCTGTGCTTGCACACAATAAATAGTGTGCTAGGATACCTATTTATGCTAGTTTTGGGGCTGAAAACACCCACCAGCCCTGGGTACAGCTGGTCAAGAACCAAAGCTGTGGCAGGGATTGACTGTTCAGTGTGCTGGCAGACTACTTCTGTCCTTGCTAAAGGCAGCCTTCTGTGCCAGCTCTGGAGTGAACAATAAATGGTGGGAAAGGAGAGAGGGAATGGATGATGAGGGCGGTCTTGCTGATCTGTTGGCTGAAGCAACTGCCCACTTATACCAGAAGCAAGTCCTTTGCATTTTTTGAGGCCAGTCTGTACTCAGGTGACAGTGTGGACAGCCAGCAGAAGTTATTATTGATATTACTCCAAAGAAATGACTTTTCAATGAGGTGACAATGAGGTGATTGATATTTAAATAGAGAGTATCTGGGTTATTCCTTATTAATTTCTGGAGAAATTACTAGCAAGACAGATAGGTGTTGAAGTCATATATGTTACAGTCAGTTGATGTCTGTTTTGACAGGATCATATTCTCATGTTGTTCTTCTAATAAACTTTGAAATGTCAGGAAAAGTTGGGGAATAATTACTATTTTAAGCAGAAAACACCATTCTCTATGCTAGAGACAATGGAGTTAAAGTAAAACTTCATTAAAGGCATGTCAGTAGGAAGATCTTAGAATGATGAAACACCCAGGTTGGAGGAAACCTCAAAAAATCATCCATTCCAACATTTGTGGGCAAGGGAGACAAGATGATTATCTAGCACCCTGTCCAGTTTAAAGTCTCTGTTGATGGAGACTCCACCACATGCCTGGGGAAGTTGTTCAGTCAACAGTTGTTCTAACTGTAAAAAATCTCTTTATTATATCAAAATGAATCTTCTCCTGAGGCTGGGTGTAGATATATGAAGAAGAAGAAAGCCTGAATATAGCTGTTGTGCATAGCAGCAGAATATGTTCAATAATCCTTAGTTTGGGGGTTACATTTTTTTTAAGTTAACTTAGGGTCTACTGAATTCTTCACAGTGACAGAGCAACGTATTTGTACCTCAAAAGCCATCTGTGCAGATGATATTGCTTCTTTCTCTACACACCTCCATGAATTTTACATATTGGTAATCTACTGGTATATTATCTAATTGTCTGTCTTTTTTGGGTCTTTCTGAAGTTTACTCCATGTCTCTGCTGACTGGTTTGTACCACCTCTCTGCTTGGCCCCTCTTTCCAGGGTGTGAACTAAAAAGTCCTTCATGCTTACGAGGAAAAATCTGCTCTTTGCAGGCCCATGCTCTTGCTGTTTATCTAGCAGTTGTCTGCCTTGTGTTTCCAGATTAATTCCCTTATTATTTGGTCTGTTCCTTTTGCTAGTACTGATGTCAAACTAAGCCATAAGGTTGACTTTGGCCATCTTTATTACAGTGATACCATATTTGCCCTCTCAGTTTTTTTGTTTCTAATTAATTTAGATAAGTATGTGCTAAAGGTACCTTTGCTTGTCTGACAGTTCTAAAAAACCTAGCAGAGGTGTGACCTTGCTGCCTTGTGATACATCATCTTCAGCAGAGGAAAGGTACACAGGTCTGAGGGGTAAGCATTCCCTTTCAGAGGATGATGGCTCCTCAGCATACGTCAGCTAACATCCTTGGATACAATTTTTGTTTATTTTACAAACATAGACATAAAATCCTTTCACCTCAGAACATAATAGCCACATCCAAAATGAAATCTGAATGCTGTCAAGGC
Organism: Phylloscopus whistleri; assembly: GCA_017589585.1. Lineage (NCBI taxonomy): Eukaryota > Metazoa > Chordata > Aves > Passeriformes > Phylloscopidae > Phylloscopus > Phylloscopus whistleri. The sequence goes on along the minus strand of JADMLD010000041.1, from coordinate 213,196 downwards.
GCCCAAGCCCTTTGCCATATGCCATGCTCCTGAAACACACATTTTCTATATTTTGTTTTGCTTAAAACACAGTGTCCCAAATAGGTCCCAGAGGGCACCTAGGGGCTCAGTCTGGATTTTGTGTTGTAGTGCTCCAGCCTGCAGTTATATATTGCCAGCAATCAGTTACTTGTGTTCCTAACAGGAAAGATGTGGAAGAAACTAGCAAACACTTTAGAGTAAGCAAATTCACTACCAGCTGGCAAAATGATGGAAGGAAAATCCATTTTAAAGTTTAGCCTCTTATATTTACTTTTGTGTTTTAGCCATCTTCTGAAAGTATATCTTCAAAAACATCAGACTCAACACAAGATGAAAATCACAGTTACCATTAGCAACAAATAAACAGATGACATGTCTTGAAAACTTCAAGCTCGTTAAAAAAATCTTCAGAAACTACTTAGCGTCTGTGCTTTGCTCCCTAATAATTCGTGCATTGAATAAATATTTTGCTTTACAGTGGTGGTTGTATTTTATCTGAGAATTGAGCTGTCAGATTAAATCTCCTCTTAATTCCAAACTGACAGCCATTTCCTTCTTTCTAATTGCCACCATGAAAAATTAACTCTTTTCTTTTTCTCACCTTTGTTTTCTATTTATAGCTTCATCACCTTCCTCCCCTGCAATTTTCTTTCTCATTAATTTTCTCCATTTATTTATGTCTCAGCATTATTCCCCTTCTGTGTCACATTGCTCCTTCATTCCATATACTTTTTGTCAAAACATAATGATGTTTCCCAGTAGAAAATTGCATTAAGCTGAAGAGTTTGTGCTGCTTTATGATAACTCAGATAAATATCTGAAAGAATTAATAATTGTATCCAACCCAGAATACTGTTTATCTGTCTTCCTCACGCACAGTTAAACTGTCTCAGATAAAAGATATTGCACATAGATTAGAATTAGGGATGCATTTTTTAAGTCTTCATTGAACTCCATCTTTTGATACCTGGAATTTTTTTTCAATCAGTTGCATTTTGTTTTATGGGACATTCACATATTTGTGAAATAAATTTATTTCCTCACACATGTGACTGAGGGTAACAGCAAGAACCATGTTTAATGGATTTGAGTCTTTATCATCTTCGGAGTAAATGCATGACTACTGCTCACCCTAGAGTCTTTCTGGTCCAGATGAAGGTGGCAAATGGGCATTTGAACTAATACTGTTCTTTAAGAGCTAGAAAATATTATTTAGAGAAGAACCACAGATTGACTAACAGAAAAGAAGATATAACTCTCCTGTTTTCTTAATGGTACTGGACTTCACATTGCAGAGGGATATTAATAAAGAATTGAAAAACATGTTCTGTAAATCCTAATAATTTTTTGATCAGAGCTTACAGGTTTTTTATAGCCTATTTAAGTACTATAAAGTATTAATGACAGATTAGTACAACCCATCCACGTATACCTACTGACCTTTTTACCCAGTCAACAGAAAAGCTAGAGAACTTGAGCAGTATCAAGTGAGATGGATGCCTTCAAAGAAGACATACAGTGAACTGGCTATATTTGACACAGGTACCTATTAGATAAGGGTATTTTGTTTGGAATGCATGTCTTTTAAACTCAATAGACTTCAAAACATAATATGAAAAGTAAAAGAAAGAAAAATGAGCCACAGTGAGCTGGACTGCTGAGTCATCTTATTGGTTGCTTTTAGATTGTAAATACCTCAGGTGATCATCCATTGTTTCTTTTCTGAAGACCATCTGTACAACACTACTACCAACATTTAACGTCTTCACAAGAATACAGCATTTCAGAAGTTGTGTCTTCTGCACTAAGCCAAAATGTTTCACCTTGGTGTGAAAGTCAGTGGGTTGGATACTGAGGTCAAGAAGCAAAAGTGACATGAAAAGTCCACATCCACTGTTCCTCTCAAAAGCATGTAGCTGGTTTGATCTATTGCTGACAATGTTTCAGGTCTTGAAATTAAGGCTAAGGCAGGCCATCAGCTAGATATTATAAAATGATTGCTATATGCACTGCATTTCAACTCCATGGTATCAAAATTACAATTTTTATTTTGGCTGTTCTCCAAGCCTTTCCAACATGCTTTCCATTTCCTTTGCCTCCTACCAGTTACATAGGCCATCTGTTTTCCCAGTGAAAATTAAAGAGCCAATATATGAAAAGCATACGCTCCTTTTAAAATAACTTTCTGACTGTTTTGTATTCATGTAATTTCATAATGACTGTTTCTTGTTGCTCTCCCTTAGTGCAGGCAAGTTTTGTTAGCTATCGAGGTTGTTGTTGTTAAGTAAATGTTGTTTGAGGTTTTCCCTTCAAGTGCAGCTCTCTGAGAAGACATCAGTTGGAACAATCTGGTGTTCTTTCATGAAGATTTTCTCTCTGGTTTGAAAGTGACATATGTGTAGGATGAAAATTACATATTTCTTCAAGAGTATGTGCTATTTTTGGCTATTGTGATCTGTACATTCTGTTCATGTTCCATAAAAGATGAATGCAAAAGGCTTTTCTGTCTTTTTTGAAGTTCTTGGAGAAAGTCGCCCTATTTACTCTGATATTACAGAAAGAAATTCTGTCCCAGAAATGTATTAAAAAGTAACATGGAACAGATTCTGTTGTGCAAGAGAAATAATAGAGATATCTCAGCTGGGTGCTCGTACTCCCTTAATTTTCATTTACTTTCATCCAATCAATTCTTTGCAGTTCTGTCTGGTAGCTGATATAGTACATCAGGGAAATTATAGCTGATTTCTAAAACCTACTTCATGGAAAGCACTGAATGAAAGTAAAGACTCAGCACAGAAGTGACAGAAAGAGATAGCTTTCCTGCTCCCTCATCTATAAAGGCTGTACTGCAAATCACTATAAATGCTTTCTTCCTTAATTACTGAAATGCTAGGGATATTGCTTAAATAATCACATTGAAAGCAGGGGATTAGGAAAGAATTTTTTCTCAAGTTTTTGATATAACCAGCAAAACCCTAAAAACCCTAAAAATTTCCAAACTCATAAAAAATAGATGAAATACCTTCTAAGGCTCTTGTATCAGATCTTGTGCCCAAAGGTACAATTACTCTTATAAAGATGTTGATGGTAATTTCACTGTCCTTTCATATACATACAGAAAGGCACATTATAAGGCATTAGCTAATCTATAGAGAGCTGTGTGGTGCTAATCTCTATGCCAGCTGTGAGAAATTAAAGGAAAGTAATCTGAAAAATGCATTCTCATTCCATTGCTGACTTCTGAAGTGTAAGTTAACCACCCCCCTAGGTTTTATATTTTTTGAAGAAAAGAATAAGCACCTCATTTTAGTAAAATAGATGACACTGCTTATGAAAGAGATGTAAAATTCAGATAATCAGAGTATAAGATTCCTCTTCTCAATTTTTCCTTTATTTCACACTTTCCCCAGTAAAGCAAACCAAGAATTTAGTTTCTTTACTGGAAAGCAAAAAGAAACAAAATCCAGTGATAATTATTCAGTTTCAAAATGGCAGCCGTACAGGAATTTTTATTGTTGCTGTATGTTATAGCAGTCAGTATCCTAAATAGTATGATTTGACTTATTGTAGGATACAGACAACACGTGAATAATTAACCCCTAATGCCTGAAAAAAAAAAATTAGTAATTCTATCCATTACATAAAGAGATTTTTGCCTCTGGTTTCCAGCTTAAACCAGTATTCAGGCAACAGGGAAAAAATATTCAAGACTGAATGAAATTAACCAAACTCATGGACAGGTTTTTTAAAATATAGAATTATAGGCCTAATAGGTAAAGTGAACAAAATAAAATTGCTTTCCATGGAGAGCTACAGTTCCTTCATCAAACCTCAGGGAACAGCAGGCTGTGATGCTGGTTCTCAATACCATCTATTCTTTGGGTTTGAAATGATTTATGGGAATTGTTCATGTTTTTCTGTTGACAGTTCAACTTCAGCAGTATCTGCTCAGGCAGCAAATGCAAGTCTAAACAAATATATACTACCACTAAAATTTACTCTTCTAAAAAAAAATATAAAATATGTTGAATATAGAAGCCTATATCAACAAAATGTTATTCACTTGAGTATATAAACACACTGAAATGAAGATACTAGTCTCCTTGCTTCCATCTCACCAGGGACTTTGGGTAGATATTAAAAGTATTCACTTAAATTGTTTTAATATTACTGAACAAATTACATCAGTCTTCATGGGAATAAGACTGAGCCAACACTGAGTAGTAGTTAATATCTCTGCTCCTTCTCATGTTTCTTGAAATTCTTGTCTAAAAAAATATTGTCCCACATCATCCAATTATATGATACTGGGCTCTGCAGTATTGTTTCAACGTGTTTTTAATGCTGTTTGAGGATGGTTTTGCATTCAGAACGACTACTGTTTTCAATCTTGGATGTTATTTTCTTAGTTTAGGTTTGGAGCGTGCCATTTCATTTTCATGTATTCCATGGCACTGTCATATAGGCAGGTGTCTCCTGAGATGTTAGGTAGTAATAGGGCTTTGTAGAAAAGAGTGAGTTAGTTGGGGATTATAGAATTCAATTTCCCATCCTGAATCTCTACTAATCAGGGAAGAAGTGCTGAACTGTTGGATCTGGCCAGACGATGGCAATTCCAGTTAGGATCCACTTGTGAAGCTTCAGACTTCACACTTGTTTTGTGACAGATCAAAAGGCTTACAGTAACTGTCACCAAGCTCAATACAACTGTCCTTCTGAAATAAAACTGCAGCTTCTTGGGTCCTGAGCCTCAGATCAACTTCCAGAAGTGTTTGCTGCACCTTCAGCCTGGTAACCAAGGCATGAAACTCCTGCCTATGATTCCTTGCTGTAATGCATTTATAATGCATCCATCTCAGTTCTTTCCAACTGCGGCAGTGAACAAATCTCAGCATGCGCTTCCCATACTGTCAACAGATTCTCAGTCATTTGGCTAAAGGATTGGTAGGTTAGTGTTGTGGTGAACCCTGTGTTTTATGATGATTTTTGGTGAAACTCCTACATCTACTTGAAATGACAATTGCAGTTGGATTTGGTTAACAAAACACATTAATAAAACCTTGGTTTTGTACTAACTCAAGGCAAATCTTACTCAACTCAATAAAATTTTTCTTTATGAGAATAAAAGCTATAGTAAAAAAACCACTGATTTTTTATCCCATGGAAAGTGTAGAAAGTTTCTCAGTGAAACTGGGAGGTGAAAAGGCTGCATTTGTCTTTCAGGCTGCTGAGAGAACAAGGAGGATGCATCCAACGACATGGTGACAGCATGCTGCAGTCCTTAGGACGAGGTTGATCATTATCCACCATTTTAGCTTTTACATCCAAGCTTGCCAAGATCTATTTAAAATTAAGATCTTATTTTTCTAGCAAATCCAATGTGTGATGTGTACATTTCTCTCCTATGTCAGTAACTTCATGAAATTTTTATTAGTATCCCAGATTTTTGTTGCTTTTCCCATTATCTTCATAAGCTGGGTCAGTGCCAGCCTTGTACACCTCCTTTACAAAGATTGAAATTCTGCTTTAGTCCCTCACTTCCATCATCCACTTCATTGTGTCTCCATTTCTGCATCTTTCACATCATGTCTCTTCTTCTTGCATCCATTTGGGTTTTTTACTCAGGTATTCTGAAAAGAATACTTGGGGGGGGGGAAAGAAAGCATTGAGAAAATTGAACAAAATAAATATTATGCCAATTACCAATGCATGTTCTAACACATATATAGCAATTATTATATAATCTAAATATAATCAAAATAACTAAGTCATGTGGCCATTTATGAGAGAAACAACACAATTAACAGGAAACTACCAGTTTCCATCAATATTCAAAGTATGTCCAATTCTATAAAACCTTAAGTTTAAAACCCTTCTGTATGGAGTAAGAACTTGATACATAGAAAGATTGTGGGATCATACCCTGCTAAAACACAATTGCAAAATGCTTATAAAATATGAAGTACATTTGTAAGCATAACTATTTTGCAAGAAGTACTAATCTCTGGAATAGATAAATGGAATTTCATTGTATTGATATAAATCTATCCTTCAGTGAAAATCACAGTTTCAAATCCTGCTTATCTTCAGTTGTAGAGATTATTTCATGAGTTCCTACTTTACTTCACTATGAACTTCCTGTCAATAACAGATAATTTTTAATCATGCTAGGTATTTTTTTCTTAAACTTTAAATCCTTTTTGTTTATTCAGAGCATACAGTATGAGGAGAGAACATATTTTCATAACAGTTTTTTTATACAGTTACAGATGATACTCATATTTCCAAAGCATCAAATGTAACAGCTTGTTTCTATTTAATCATCTAGCTTTTTTTTGTTTCATTTCACATTGAGTCGTAATTGCACGTTAGAAAAAAAATTTAAAATCTGACCTAATGTCTGAGTAAAAAACAAATTATTTACTGAAGAAACACACAACTTAATATTTGACAATATTGCAAATATTGTACAAAAATGCATTAATGGTACAAAACATCATTTTTGTTGTTCAACAACTGCCCCAGCCTATATCATCAGTTAACAACGAGCTGGCTTAGCAGCTCAGAAGCTGAGCAGCAACGTCTCTTTTGCCTTCCCCAGTACTTGGAAAAAGTTTTCCATTTCTATCTACTAGTTCTTTCTAGATGCCCCCATTAAGTGTATTTCTTCTTTCATTGTTACAGTAGCAAGAACTTCTTTTGATGTAGGATGAAATAAACAGGAAAATACAAACCACATTTCTCAATGTGAGAAGATTCTAGTGTAAGTAGTTACTAAAATATAACCTAAAACATCTTCAAATATCTGATATCAAGCTTATGCAATTGAAGAATGCAAAAGGAAATCTGTTTAAGTAACCATCCAACACACAGTAAAGCTTTGAAAATTAAAAAAAGGAACCTAACTCAGAGTGCACTCTGAATTTAGCATGGCTCAAATCCTTAAATTTCTCAGCACACTTCAATTTAACAGGAAACACCTGTAGCAAGGCCCTTCACCATGTTGCAGTCTAATTCAAATAGAAATCACCTGATAAGTTTAGTACTCAGAACACCTGCTACCTTAAAACATTCCTTTGAGACACTTTTATACTAAGCTTTCCCACATCTTCAAAAGACTGTGAAAAAAGCCATGGCTCTTTCAAGAGCTTTAATATTCCCCAAGATAAAAGTGGAAAATGCATAAATTGTTTTTTTGTGAAAACAGGATGACAAATTTCACAACTTACCACCTAAATCAGCTCTGTTTGGATGTGGAACTCAGTTGTACATCCTGCACAAAGAACACATAAATGTTTCACAGATTATTTTAGGTGATGTTGGACAAAACCAGAGTGCCTGGTCTTAAAAATAATGAATCCTAATTTTTCTGCCATTCTTTTAAGAGTTCTGATGTTCAAAACTGTCCCAAATTCAACAACGTATTTACTTTCCTAAGTCCTGCCCTATGGACAGACAATGACTAGTGATGGATATTTCAGGGGTGTCTTTCCACGCTTTTTTCTTCTCTCAGTGATAATGGGATAACTTTGTGTAGGAGATCCAGCAGGGCAGCTGTCTCATTAGTTTTCCAGTTTGCTGGATTCAACTATCTAGGAAATAATTTTGCAAGTAAATTGCACCTCTTAGCACCATTAAGATTTTTGGCAGAACAAGACATCGATGGCTCCTTTCAGTAATTCAGAAAATGTTGAACTGTAGAAAAATGCTAGAGGAGACAGTCCCTAGAATCAAAAAATAGCACAGAGCCAGCCAAAGGGTGGAAGAATTGTGATCTAATGCCAGTAGTTGTAATAAATGCAAACTTAGAGATAGAGACAATGAGACTTTCAAGCTTTCTCTCTAGAGGACATGGCTGGAACATCAGTTCCTGGATGTGAACATGCAGGATAGGAACAGGCTTTGTGCTCAACTACCCATAGGCATTCCAGCATTTCCCAGGGGACAGTTGTGCAGCCAGCAACCCACACACCTGGTCTGCAATTCAGCCTTCACATAAATAAATGTTGCATCACAATCCTACTTTTTGAAAGCAAAAACTAAAGTATTCCATTAATCATTTTTTAAAAACAGCAATAAATGCAGAGCATTGTTGCTTCTCTTTTGGAAAAAAAAAAAAAAAAAAAAAAAAAAAAAACAAACAAAAAAACAAAAAACAACAAAAAAACCCCAAACAAACAAAAAAACAAACCCAACCACCCAAGCACAAAATACCCTACACAAAGATAATGTTTCATATTATTGGCTATCATACTGATTACACAAGGGTAAAATGCAATCCACAAGATGACAGAGATAGAGAGTGGAACTCATTTTGCATCCTACCCTTTTTGTGCATATGGTCAGACTTCAACATGCACAAAACTTCTTGGTTAGCAGCATGTATTGAAATCAAATAACAATCAGAGAATGTGTATAAACAGCTAAGATTTTTAATTAATGAAAATAAGGTATGGGAACTGGAGAAGAATTAATTGGAGAAGAATTCTCGGGTGGGTTAGCATCTATTCTTTACATTCTCTAATTAAATTTTTAGAGTATATCCAATGCTTTTTGCTTCTTTGGCTTTTCATTTTGCCATTAATGAATAATTTTATCACGGTACAACGTGTCAGCTTTACTGATCCTCACAGATGTTTTGTGCATCTGAAAATATTTGGGTTTATATTGGGACTGTATGCCAGGAACAAGAGCCCATGATTTATCTCTGTGTAGTTGCATATATTACATGCTGCACTAATCACAGAGCATTATTATTTAAGTGATAGCCGTATATCTTCATTCTCCAACACAGACTAGTCATTTGAAAACTAACACTGCAGATTAATGTGATTCTGCATAGCAAAGAGAGGCTTTTGTCTCTTCTGGCTCTTTGCTTACCCATTGGGGCTCCCACGCCAACTGCCAGCCTCCCCACTCTTCCAGCAGTTACTCATTTCATCTGCTCACTGCCTTCTGACTTCTCTCATCCTTTCCAAAGCATGGAACTTGTTTCCTAGATGTTGTTTTTTGGAAATTTTTAATGAATTTCCATAGTTCATGTATGCTTTTCATAGTGTCTGTTGCTTATGTTTTTCCTCAGAAGATAAAGACTGCACTTTAAAGTTGTGTAAGTTCTCTGTTTCAGGCTGTTTGTTGCAGACAGTGACTGAGAGCGTAAGAACTGGACAGAAGACAGAGACACAGATATATGTTCCACATGATCTGTGTCTGTCTAGACCTTATGCATGCTGCCCAAGTCAAAAGGATCAGCTTAGAGCTATAAGAATTTCTAGACAAAAATATTTTTAGACCCTGGCAAAAAAAAGTACACTTTTTTTTTTTAAAAAAAAAGCAACATATTTTTGGCATGGGAATATTGAAATCAGATAAACAAATACACCATCAAGATTGGTTGTAAATGTTAGAAAGTGCTCCATGACTAATTCTTCTTGGATGTTTCTGGAGGTTTTAATTTCTTTTCAGTCATTTTTTGTATATATTAGGGACCCAACTGCTAAACTGTTTCAGCAAAGTGTTTTCCTTAGCAAAACGATAGTGGCTATTATCATAGATGTGAAAAAGAATGCTGTGATAATTAACAGAAGAAAGAAAAAGAAAAGGTTAAGCATAACCACTGTCTTCTGTTAAGAGAAAAACATGCTGTGTGATACAGCACAGCTTTGAAGCACTGAGCTGAGTCAGTCAATATCTTCATTAAGAAGAACAAGTAAGCTAGTAAAAATCAGTATTTCACTATCTTCCTTAGCTTCCCCTGCTCCTCAAAGCTCTGTAAGAGCTTTGTCTGTAAAACAAACCTGCTTGCCAGCAGCAGAGCAAACAGCGTAGCAGAGATAGATAGGAGCACTGAGATTTCTGATCTGTTTCCAGAATACATTTATTTGTTTCTAGAATATATTTATTTATTTTCTTAGTATTTTGAGGAAATCTATTTTACTCTGTTCACCAGACCTGAGTATCTGAGGCACTAGTAAATTCAGAAATAAGGTGTGAGAGTAGGGTTTCAAAGTGGTGTGAATTATGCTGCTTTTTCACTGCTTTAGCTCGATTTTCAGCAAAATGCCATCTGTTACTTGAAATCATATGGAGTATACTACAAGGGAAAATTCAGAGGCTTTCCATCCACTATGTGAGAGTAGCTGCCTTTGGAACCTTAAAAACTGCAACAATGAAAGTTTGAGTTTTAGTGTTGTTCCTTCTAGGATTACACCTTTTTAAAATGTAAGGTGATTTTGGATTTCCTGACTTTTGTTTGAAAATACTTTAATTTTTCCTGCTTATTCTGCCTCTAACACCTACTAATCTATGTTGAACTGTTAAAAGAAGTATATTTCCTTTGTTAAAGGAGCACATAGAAGTCTAAAGATATTCCTTCAAATTTTTTTTACTGTACCGAATAAAACAGACTAAAGAGAGTCTAAAATACATGACTGGCCACTATAAGAGTGAAAAACTTCACATTATCATGATTAATTTATATCATAACAAAATATTATTAGAACATTATTGCATCAAATCCAATAATGCCATAGATTCACTATTGCTTGTATCACACACTTGGAATCAGGAATCTGAGAATATTTATTATTTATTTCGTTGCAGTCCTCCCATGGTTGTGGTTTGGTTAATGCTGCCTCACTAGTTTGCAAGACTAACTGCTGTCATAAATCACTGCTATTAGTTTTTATTTCACATATCCAAATGGAGTTTGCTCCCCTCCCACCATTAGTGTTATTCCTATAGCAAATTACTTATGGCTTTAGAAAAACTGAAATTTTTGAGCTTTTAATGCACTCATCACAATCTGCTGTTCCTGGTAATTTACATATTAAAAACATGATTTATAAAGTAAATATATGCTATTCCTATCCACAGGGAGAACATGGTATAATTAATTTTCACTCTTTTTTTGCCTTGACAACCTAAACTTGATTGCTTAGTATAAATTCTAATTATTGGAGAAAGATGACAGATTCAGGATGGAGAAGAGAAGGAAGAAGCCAAAAGCAAAAGGCTATTCCCAGGATAAAGAAGCCATCAAAATGCTAATAAGCCCTGTTCCAAAAGGGTATTATTGTTTCTTTTTTCAGCTTTATTTATAAACACAAACATCTGAAGCAATGGTTCCATCTGCACAGACTAAAAACTCTGTGTCCAAAATGCACATTGCTTCAGAACCTACAGAGAATAAAAGCCCTGCTCAGTTACTCAGCTTTCAGAAAATAGCACTGGACTGAAAACTAACAAAATTCTCTAGAAATCTAAAGTTTAGGTAGATAACCTGCTTTGCCCTGCTTTGCATAAGAACTGTTCTGATCCATGTAGAAATGAGAGAGAATTGATTCTCTGTATGATCTCAGTCTGGTGGATGTTCCAATGTGGGTAATTAGTAACCTAATATGAGCTTCTAGGAGTTCTCAGAAGGAAAGAGAATTGTCTGATTCACCTGATTGTTTGACTGACAGGTTGGGTTATATTTTGGGAGAAGAGAATGGAGTCTCTGCAAGTTCTTGATGTATCATCACAGCACTTTTTAAAAATTGTAAGGGAAACAGGGAAAAGGAATGGATAGGGCAAGAAAGAAAAACAAAACCATAAATAGCCCAAATTCAAGGAAAATCAGGAAAGGATAACTCTCAGGTGAATACAGGACTGAGTTGAAAGAGCACTTCTAACTCTTGCCTCAAGGAATGTTCCTTTAAATTTGGTTGCAGAGCTAAAAAGGCAGCAAGGTAGTCTCACTGTTACAGTGGCAAGCTCACAGCAGAAGCAGAACCAACAGTCTGAGTCTTACTTGTTCATTATACAGGTCAATATAACACCTATTTATCAACCCAAAACTTTAAAATAAGGGGAAAATAATTAAATGTACAAATGAATATTTTGAGACATGGCTTAATGAAAAATAGTTTTCCATATTTGTGTAGGAAAACAGGGCAAATTCAACACCCTCTTTGAAGACCTATTTTCCTTGAAGTGTCAATAGCAGGGGTTTTGTTTGTTTGTTTTGGGGTTTTTTGAAACATTTAACAGAATAAATAAAACTAGTACATGAGAATAGGGAGATGTGAGCAGGTGTACATGTATGTTACTTTATTTTTACGTAAATCACTTAAGTAGACTTTGTGTCTTCTTGGAAAGGGACAGAGACATTTAGTTGAAGTGAACCAAGCATGCACCATTCTTCGAGGTATATCATATAGACATGATAAACCTCAAAAAATAATTAGGATGGGTATGTGTATGGATAAATTATAGATAGCCTGCTTATAAGCAGTCCTGCCTTCTGTTTGTGGTGGGCAGGCATGACAGATTTCACTAAAGCAGTAGTATGGGAATGTTTCAAGAACTTGATCTTAGTCTAAGGCAAAGAAAAAACAATAACGGAATTTTCACTTTATTAAAACAATAATGAAAAAGCCTATAATAATGAAAAAAAGTTTCTGCAATATGATTGATCTGCAATATATTTCTTACATTGAGGAAAAGCAAGTTTCCCTTCAAGTTGATAACATCTGTACAATTGATAGAAATAAATTTAGTGTTTTAGGGCATAATTCCTTCACAAAAAAACCCCCTCAAACAAATCATCTAGCAACCAAAACATAATGAATGGTTCCAAAGTTAAATTTCTTCTTTGATTAAGTTTGGCATATTTTTTTTAAGGAAAGTATTTATTTTTATTTCTTGCCATCTTCTTTCCCCTCTGTATTTTTGATATATGTATATATAGATATGTATGTATATTTAGCTATTTATTCTGCTATTTATCTCCCCACAACCTCCACCATTACTGTTGCTCTCTGGTAACTGCTTGTCATTAGAAGCTGGGCAAGACATTGAGGCAGAAGGGCTTTGACAACACGAGTTTGTTTTGTTTTATTTTGCATGTCTCTTTCTTTTTACTTTAAAAATATCAGCCAGTGACATTTTTCATTTGTTGATTTAAAGGATGAGTTGTCAGAATAGGAAAAGATGTATGGAGCTTACAGTTGGCAATGGCACAGTTGAGAGCCTCTGTGTAAGAATCAAGAGAACAAATAATGTGGATGTCATCGTGGGAGTCTGCTGTCGACCTCCTAGTCAGGATGGTGACGCTGAAGAATTATTCTTTGAGGAACTAAGAGAGGCTTCCAAGTCAACTCCCCTTGTCCTTATGGGGAATTTTAACTTGCCAGAAATCAACTGGGACCATCACACAGCTGGTAGAACCCAGGCCAGAAGATTCTTAAAAACCTTGGATGACCACTTCAAGAGAGCCAACTCAGAAAGATGCCCTCCTTGATCTGCTCCTTGTCAAGAGAGGACCTTGTGAGCTGAGTAATGATTGGCAGCCGTCTAGGCCACAGCAATCATGAGGCAATTCAGTTTAAAATCTCTATTGACAGGAAGAGAAGTGCCAGCAAAACCTCAACTCTGGAAATAAGAAGAGCAGACTTCAAGGTGCTCAGGCAATTAGGGAATAAGGTCCCCTGGGAAAACATTTTTGCTGGTACTGGAGTCCATCTGTGCTGGTCAGGGGATTTATAAACATCCCCTCCTAAGGGCATAGGAGCAGCCCATTCCTAAAGTCAAGTTGGAAGTCAAGTAGACAAGGCAAAAGGTTGGCTTGGATGAACAGGGGTCTTCTCTTAAAAATAAAGCTTAAAAGGGAGGTCTATGCCCAGTGGAAGCAAGGACAGCTAACATAGGAAGAAAACTGCTTGCCATTGTAGGGAGAAAATTCATGTGGCCGAAGCTCAGCTGGAGTTGAAGCTGATCAGAAATATGTGGGACAATAAAAAGTTTTTTGAAATCTATTAATGGCAAAAGGCAGTGTAAAAATAACATCAGCCTGTTAGAGGATGAGAATGGTCACCTCACAAACAGGGACATGGATGAGGCAGAGGTGTTTTACACATTCTTTGCTTGTCTTCAACACATGACAGACCAAGGGGGTCTCAGTGCCCTGAGCTGGAGCACCATGACTATGAGAACAATCAACTCCAAGTCAACCCTAAAACTGTGGGGGATCTGCTACTCCAACTGGATCCTTACAAATCTGTGGGGCCTGATGGGATCACAAAGCCTCTCTTGGTGAGTTTTTAGCAGTTTTGGGAATCCAGAGAGGTCCCAGCTGACTGGAACCTGGCCACCGTTGTCCCAATTTTGAAGGAGGGTGAGGAGGACCCTGAAAGCACAAGCAAAGGGCAGGGCAGCCATGGTCCTGATCGACAGAACATTTAGGTCTCTAGTCTAGTCTCCTGCTTACCTACTGACACATGAAAAATATCATAGAGGAATAGCAAACGTGAGAGGAAGTGACAATCTTCATTTGTTAAAGAAAATAGCATTGTGAGGTGAGGCATAAGTGACTATTTAGCCCTATTGACTTCAAGGAGACAAAGATACACAAGAGAACTCCAGAAATGCAGCCTGGACTTTGATGAAACCACATGAAAACTTCTGTTTCTGCAGCTTTTCAATTTCTTCTGGGTTTGCTTGTTAAGACAGCATTTTGTGTGCTTCTCCCTCCAGGTTGTTCTATGCAGACCCTGAATTTCTGGTGTTTACTGCCACATCATCCCCGAGATATAGAAATTAATATGAAGTGCTCAGAAAGGTAGATTCTCAGAACAGGTTGGGATTACCAATACCAGCTGAACCACACTGGGCTGTGAAAAGAGGTTGTATATGTTGCAGGGGAGAATGTATTAACAGGCCAAAACTGACAACAGAGCTATTAGGCTTGGAAGCACATAAGGCCTATAATTTGTATTTAACATAGCTAATTGACTGTCCTTGCATGCACCTCTGCAGGAGCTTAACACCCTCATTTAAATAAACTGAACAGTACAGTATATATTATCTAGGTAAAAGAAAATCCAACACAACAGCGTGGGGACTGACACCCCTCTACAGATGTTTGCCTCTCAGGGGAGCTGTCAACCTTACTTCTGAAGGAATTATTAAACATGATGAATTTTGGATGAAGTATTTTCAGATGAAAACACCTGTGTGTTCTGTTCATTTTAGAAACTCCCAAGGCAAAGTATGTTCCAGCTAGTCCATCCAATGGAACTTGGCATTGTGTCACATCACATTCTGATAAAGTATATATCCTTTGAAATGAAATGGTTATTTTCTGCTTTGTTTTACTCATTCCTGTTTAACCAAGCATTACTGGGAGAGCTAACAAACAGTGGAGAAACCTTAAAACCTTCTTTCAAAGGCAAACTGTTGTATGCAGCCTACTTAGATTTTATATAGGGATTTTGAAAGCAGAAGAATTGGAGTTTTACTGCAGGAAAAAGTGTCTATCCTATTTAGGTTGCAGACCTGTAGGGGAGCTATCACCATGCTTTGAGAGTTCCTTACTCTCACGGCATTTTTTTTCAGTGCGTGTCTATAATCTTGTCATGTGTCTACATATTCAGGTTCTGTTTATCCCATTCTGATCCTGTTTTGGAGGGTGAAATGTCATCTCTATCACCCTATCTGTCCTGTGACTGAATGCAATGCAGTTAGAGCAAGACGATCTTCAGACACCTCACTTCCATTTACTAAACAGTCTTACAAGGAGACCACAAAACTCTTTCTGTTTCCTGTCATCCATCTGAATGCATCTTTGTCATTAAGTATGTTTAAGTAGTAGTTTTACTGCAATAGCTCTGAAGTACAAGGAATAAAAAATAGCACTGTAAGGTGCTTAGTTAGATATTGAGACAATGGAGATCAATATGATCTCCATGATCATGATCTCATGATTTCATGATCTCATGATCAACAGCTGCCTGCTGCACTCATTCCATCTGAGCAGACCATTTTTGTCTGAGGTTCCAGGGAAATTGCAGATTGATCAGCCAGTAACTGATGTTCCTGAAGAAGTGAATTATTTACTAGTTAATGTATGACACTGAAATTTTTATTCTCTTGCTATTAATTGCGGAGAGAAGAAGAGTGCTTTTCCTTCCTTAAAATAAAATAAAAAAAAGGACTTCTCTACAACAGCCACTGACTTACAGCAAAGATTATATTTTATGCCCAATAGGAGGATATAGGAGCAGACACATCTGTCAGGCCTGTTTCTTCCTTCCCAGTAAGGGTCTTAATAGGGAGACTTTTCTGCAAGTGCTCCTATAGCCTTTGTAAAATACCTTGCAGGAGAGAAACATTTGCAAGGCTTATCTTGCTTGAAACTGCTTTCCAATGTCTATGTTAAGAGTAACTTTGAATAATTTGGTGAAGCAGTGTTTGAGATCTAGTCTTCAAGTGCAGACTTAGCCCCAGCAGGGTTGAGTACTGTTGTAGACCATTGTCCCTTAAAATGGAATCTCAAATTGCCACATGTCTATTCAGGAAGCTGCCTTTCTGTTGCAGCTTCCAGGCAATGGAGAGATTTTTTTCCAATGTCATACTCTAAAGAACTGAGGTGCAGTTAAAGAGATCATAGAATTATATAATGGTGAGGGTTGGAAGGGGCCTTAAAGACCACCCAGTTCTAACCTCCCCCCGCCATGGGCAGGGACACCCTTCAGTGGACCAGATTGCTCAGAGCCACATCTGACCTATTTTTGGATACTTCCAGGAATGGATATCCACCAGTTTTTCAGGCAGCCTGTTCCACTGCCTCACCAATGGAAAGAGCTTCCACCCTTCCTGGCTGCTGTCCTTCATGAAGACATTTGTAGGGCAAGGTTTTGCTCAGATTGCCAGTCAGAAGTCCTTCTGCTGAGAAAAGAAATGGGATAGCTTGTCTCGGTATAGGCATAAGGCAATCACGAGACTACTCAGCATATGAAAACTGAAGTTCAACTGGAAGAATTCTGGAGAACTAGAAGATAAATGGACTGAAATGCTTTGAGAAGAAAAAGTCCATTAAGGCCAGACAGCAGCTGAGCGTGGAAGGTTGCATAGTCCATGCAAGACTAATTTTAAATTCCCAGCTGCAGTTCCATTTTGTGTCTGGTCCTTAGAGTCTAATTTTTTCTTGCCTTTTAAAGGATGTAGATCAAATCAGAAGAAGTTAAAAAAGCTGATTTTTACTCTATGCTATTACCTTTTATTTTTCAGAATTATTTGGACTTTTAAACAATATTTTTGTAAAATGTTGTTATCAGTGACATCTGTACTGAGATGGATCCCTGTGTTTTTATTCTTCTAGATTTATATTAAAACTTTTATGTATTAGCTCAAAAATATTTACAAATTCTCCTTTGGCCTACTTAGTCTCTTTTTACTAACTGCACAGTGCCCTGCAGCTTTAGTAATATACTTTCACCTGAACTCAATACATATGAGCAAAAAAAATATATTAGCATATTAATGCATCAGTAATTTGAACCTTAAGTCAATCTCCCTGTCTCTCTCTCTTCACTGTCTAACAAGAATGATTTTTTGTATGTATATATTTGAATGGCTTCTTTGTTACTTAAGTCGTATTTTTTATTCTAAGTAGTTTTTCTGATTATTATACCTTTTGGAATGTATTGTTAGCAGAAAAATCAGCACATTCAACAGGATGAGTAGTGACAGAAAAAAAGAACGACTGATAACAGGATAACTACAGTTTACTTCTGTCATCATTTGCAAAACCTGAAAAATAGTATTCCCTACTTTTCAGTTGTGCATCCAGACAATGTAAAGATTAGGAGACGCGCAGATGTTATGGTGATTATCAGTAAGGAGAACTGCACAAGCAAAATGTGTGATGTCACATAAGCTAATAACTTATTGCAGAAAATTATTGCATACATAGATTACCTGCATGTTAAACAACATATTTTTAATGCACACAGTTTTTGAAGGCGACAATGCAAATTAAAACCAAATCAAAGGGCAGAGATTGGGCCAAGTTTACAGGCAGTTTTTTATTTTATTTTTTTTTTTCACACTGTTGATTGCTTTTAATATATATGTTTTATATATATATATTCAATGAATAATTATATTACTTTAAAAAATCCTTCACATATTCATTTTGTGTCTTAAGAGTGCTTACTTTGTGTAAAAGTGACAATCTCCAAGGAAGAAATGATCTGTGACACTGTTATATAAATTCAGCTAAACTGCTAAGACATTTTATTCTCATAAGACACCAGAGAACTCCACTTATGCTATTACCTTTGACAATGATTCTTTGAGCAATCTAAATCACTCATTCGTGACAAATTGGCATAGCCAGCAGGATCCTAAATCAGGATTCACAACACTGTGTGGTAAATTATTATATAATTTAGGAGTGTTAAAAATAGAACCAAGTTCCAGTAACTGAAATGTTTAAAAAAACAAGTAACTCACCAGAAGAAGAAAATATATTTCTTCTAGATTTAACATTTGTGTTTCTGTACTGACAAGATTACAAAAGTATTTTTATCCTGTGTGATTCATAGGAACTGACATATTTTTATATGTTGAAGAAATTAACCTCAGCTAGTGGTGTGCAAAGAAAAAGTTTTCTTACCACTTAGTCTGACAATTTTTTTCCACATCAGCCTTCACAGCTGCTCCAAGTACTTCAGTTTTTCAGATGATGTGTCTGATCATGGCAAATCAGCCTAATCCAAATATGTATCAGTCATGCAAGCAGATTGTTCTTTATTAAGATTCACTTGAAAGAACTGTGACTAGGAGTAGCATGATGAAAGAAGGTCATCAAGACTGAATGTTATTTTTTTCAGAATATTACTGAGAAAACTCTGGAAGAACTCCAGGCTAAATCTTTGTTTCCCTAAATGATATTAGGATAGTTGCTCTTACACAGAATGAGAGGGGAAGTTCCTTGACTGGTAAATGGTGCCTCTGCAAATTGAACATGAAAAATAACTGGCAAGGAAAGAATTGGCAAAAGTAGGAAGCAGAGAGCACTTAGCATAGGGAATAAGAAAAGGGAGGGCTTATATACAGCTAGCAGCAAAATTAAAGGGTAAAGAAAATAACCCAAATTTCCATCCAAGACTGTGTGGGCATGTTTCTTATTTCCTACCAGAGCAGGATTCTTGTGTATCCATCTGTTAAAATGCTAGGAAATCATGAAAACAATTTTCCTGCTGTGTTCTATTATTAATCTGAATTGAGATTAATCATGCTCAGCTAGGAGAGCATCTCCTATCAACCTTAGCATCTTGTCCAAGCTTGTAGTGACTTGTGTCTTGTACAATGCTCCAGACCAGTTTTGTTTTCTGTCACTCATGGACTGTCTTCTCACCAGCGAATCACAATGAAACCATCTCAAATGCTTTTAAGGCATGGTTGGAGATGTGAATAGTGCAAACTACACTCGTTACCGTGTAGGTTGTGTTTTTCATCCTCTGCTGACACCATCAGCAGAGATATATGGTGTGATTAAGCTAGAGCTTTGGCCCAGTGTCCCAACTCAAAGGTGTCACAGGTCTTTTTGCTTCTGTCTTTAGCTCTGCAAGAATCATCCAGTTTTTTCCTTCTCTTACAGCCATAAAATACTTATCTGTTTCTCTAGATTTTTCTCTCCTTTTCCTGTTTCTTTGGTTAATTTTTTCATGCTGGATCTGTGAAGATAGAAGCTGCCTTTGAATGAATTTTCAACTCATTATTTACAGGATCACCAGCTGCTTTTCTCTATCAGAATAAATTTTTTCAAACTAAGGCTCTTCAATCCATGTGTGGAAGTATTTTTCTGTCTTTCAGGAAGAACCCTTTTACCTGTTCCTCTGTTGACCATTATTGTCTGAAACATATTTGCACACATACCCAAAGAAAGCAAGCAAACTTTACTTTCAAAAACTGCAGAATGTTAACTTATTATCAATATCTCTTGCCCGAAAACATGCTGCATCACCTAAAGATTGACTGTTTTGTCAACCTTTTCCTAAGGATCCCAACTTAGGTTCTGTGTAGATCATGCATCTAAAATATGTTTTTAGGCGACATTTAAATTAAAAGGCCACCAGATGGCGGCAGAGGATAAACAGTAGGAATGGTCCGGTACATTTTGCAAGTGATGGTCTCTCAGTGCTGTTCTGGTATTAAAGAATTAGCTCAATTTTCTCTCTCTCTCTCTCTCTTTTTTTTTTTTTTTTTTTTTTTTTTTTCCATAATAGTTTTGTGGTTTTGATTTATGATGATAAGTTACTGCAAACCTATTCTAACAATTCTTTTTTTCTAATATGGGTAGAAATAATTTTCCCCTGCTATCTATCTTGAAATGTCAATGTAGATTTTATGTCCCTATTTTAAATCACCTTATGCCATTTTATTTTGGTTTGGTTTTTTCTGCCCCACTGTGTTTGCTACTGTCAGGGAGAGACACAAAACACAGACCTGAAGATATGCTAATGGACACCAGGAATGAGACAAGATTTTCATGGTTTCACTGAAGTCTTTAAAACTTCTGATTCTTAAATTATAGAAGGTCATGTTTATCTCATCTCTTCCCTTCACTTTTTTTTTGTTTTTTCTCTTACTCAAGTCTTCAGTGTAAGATATCCATTTGGTGTGCCCTTTACTTGAGGACTGGTGCTTCAAACCCATTTTGTGTGAAGTAGCTTCCTTGGAGAGCAGCAGAGACAGGAGGCTTCCAGGCAGGAGAGAATTTCTTCTCACAGGAGCCCTCTCCTGTGAGCTGCTCTCTGCACACTCTCAGACAGCAGTGCTCCCTGGCCAAAACCCCTGTGAATACCAACACCAAGCTTGTAATTATCCTCAAGTTCTTTCTAGGAACCATCTGCCAGTGCCATTTTACAAAGCTTTGCAGCACAGATACTCTGAAAAACTGCTTGTGTGTTTGGAGACTTTGAGGAGTCACGAGGTGCTTCTGTCTGCTCCTTCCATGCAGACTCTAGTATGTTCTGTGACTCCTCACTGCAAGCTCCAGTTGCTTTGTCTGCATCTCACCCCCAAAAAAGATGATGTGCTTACTGCTAAGTTAAAATGTATTAAATTTGCCACTAGTATTTTTCCATGTTGGCAGTTACAGTAGTTGCCATGGGAATGTCAAATCATGTAAATGGGTGAAGAGGCAGCTCACAAAACAGTACAGATTAGAGATGTGGCCCACAGTATTAAAAACATGTACAAACTGTCTTCTGTACATAACCACACCATCTTCTGTCACTAAGAGGCTTCAGGAAAATAAATTGATACCTCTGTAGACCTGTTTTATAAATGAGCATCTTAAATAAATAAAGCATTTAACTGTGATGAGTAATCTCAGTTCTTTAAAAAAGGATGGAGTTATGCTAATTGAACAGCAAAAGTTGTTTGTCAGGGCTGACAGATATCTACATACTTCATTTATTCCATTAATTCATTTTCTGCAGCATATAATTATGATCCCTTGCACAAGTGACAGAATGACAGATAGCATTTCAGTGCAGGGCTCTATATCTATTTTGTTATGATCAGTGGAGTATAGCAGTTATATCATTTTTATCAGGAGCATGCTGAGAATAACCAAAGGAGAATTCTAATGATTATGGACTTGTAAATCTTCAATTTATTCATTAAGCAGCTTATGGACAGACATAAATTTATTTTAAAATAATATTTTTTTTCCTTTTGTTAGTTCTAAGAAATTAAAATTCAGACATAGACTGGCACTATGAACTATTAGAGGCATTAAACACAATAATTCTAAGGCAATAAGGAGATAAAAACAACATCTTTGTAAAGAATGAATTATGGATAAGGTATAACTGATATTTTAACATATACCATGGAAAAAATAAGCTAAATTCCACCCATGTTGACTAACATTTTTTTCAGTTTCAGTTTGGTTTTTCTTGTCTCTAAAATGTTGCTTATTTAATATTGAGATTTTTCTCTTACATATGAATCATCAAAATTAGAGCAGCTGAATAGATGTGTGCCTCGCCCTAATCACAGAATGTTCTTTCTCACATTCTGTAAACAAGCTCTGGTTTTCAATATTCTGCAAAAGTTACTGTAAAATTGGACTTTGTTCCAGATAGGATGGGATTCATTTCTTAACACAGAATCTGAACATGATCACTAGGTATCTTTCTATTATATCTGTGTGCACGTCCACAAGAGGAAGGAATTAAACAGTGTGTGAACTT
Organism: Phylloscopus whistleri; assembly: GCA_017589585.1. Lineage (NCBI taxonomy): Eukaryota > Metazoa > Chordata > Aves > Passeriformes > Phylloscopidae > Phylloscopus > Phylloscopus whistleri. Next base: position 191,141 of record JADMLD010000041.1, on the reverse strand, counting down.
GATAACAGGGGGATATCATGTCCTTTGCCTATACATTTTGATTTCAGTAAAAGATTACATGAGTTTAGCCAGAATTTGTGTGGTATAGATATTATCAGATTCATGTAGGTAAATTAAATGTAAAATTCATCAGCCTCAGGCATTAGACTTTCGAATAACAAGAATCAGCTATTGTGTCCTGGAGAATACAAAAAGCTTATTTTTGCCAGATAAATATTTTGTAGAATTGCTAAAGAGAACAACTCATTTCAGACAAAAACAAACAAAAAACTAACAAAAAACAACAAACAATAAACAATCGAGTTCTGAATGTAATAAAAAATGTCACCAATTTTATTAATGTCTAAAAAGCTGCAGTCAAATTGAAGTAATACCCTCAGGTTAAAATATACAGGTTAAAATAAAGGGATGCATTTTTTATGATAAAAATCATATACTATGTCACAACTGCCCAATCATATTCTAGATATGAATCACAAATGACAGAGAAAAGTGTGTACCATATTTTCCATGCATCTGATATTATAATAACTGACTTCATCAGTATTTGGAAAAGAATGCTGTGTCTAGTGCAGCCAGGTGACTGTATTTAGTATGCACAGAAAATACCCTCTGTGTCAAGATTTGAATAAATTTTATTTTAGAACCAGTGCAGGAATTTCCAATATTTTATATTTTTGATGACCTCTCATGAAGAACATCAAATATCTTCTGAACTCATATACATGAGCTGGCCTTTTCTGTGTCAGACTACAAGACAGGAAAGATGTTTCTTGCTGTTTGTTCTCCTCAGAGTACCAGCAAAATGACTTTCAGATTCTGCATTTGAAGGTAAAAGACTGAACTGGGGGTGGGGTTTTTTAGTACAAATTGGCCAAATGCATTGCTATGCTGAAACAATTCTACCCCTTTTCATGTTTTGGGGGTATTTTTGTACCAGATTTAAATTTGCGAGCAACTTTTAAACATGAATTGAAAACAGAAAATTGGAAGTTATGACCACTGACTGTGGTTTTTGACCATGAGTAAATCAGGAAGTTTCTTTGTGGCTCAGTTTATTGAGCAATATAATGAATACAATAATACTAACTGTATAATTTCATAATAGGTTACAAACTATCATGAAATTATATAGCATGTTATGAAGTATTATGAAGATTTACAATGACTTCAGAACTTTTTTGCACTCAATTATCCTTGTAAATGTAAAATGTATTGAGATGGGGTACATATTTTCTCATTTTGTAATGAAGTAAATAAAGAAATTTCAGTGTTTATAATGACACATTCAATCATTGATCATTAGGAAATGAAGAATTGTATAATATTAAAACTTGTGCTATTAGCCTTCTATAAGGACATTTTACTTTTTTAATCTGGATGACTTACAAGAGGTTGCTGTGGGTATTTTTCAGCAGAAATCATCTAATGGTTTGCTGCCCTGCATGGTAAACAGATGTGAAATGAATTCTCAGCCATATCTTTTCGGGTTGTGCCTTAATGTGGCAAAGAGTACCTTCTGAGGAAACATTCAGAGATGAAAAATTAATCATAACCTTCTACTTTATTTTAAGCAATACAATTAAAAATAGAAAATCCTCATTGCTAAATTATCAAATAAAAAAAATTAGAACACTTGGAGATGCCCTTGTAGACATAATTTTGTGTATTTTTTGTGTATTACAATTAGTGTTGATTGGATAGAACAATGAAATATCTTGAGTTTACATAATTTCAAGTACTAAAAATAGCACACGGAAAAGCCTTCCCAAGTGCTTTATCTTCAGTTATGTATATATTACATAAAAATATGCAATAAATGCCATCAATAGACATTTTTCACTATGCACAGATGTTCTTGCTGTTTTAATAGTTGTGTTACTAATTATATTACACTTGGGTACCAATTCAATGAACTTTGTTTTAGAATAAGAGTTCTCAATTATACAGGCAAAATAACATTCATGCTTCACTGGAACTGAAGGGCTAGAGAAAATGTAAAATGTACACAGGATCAACGGAAAAATTTATTTTACACAGTTAAATTAAATTGATTTTACTACAATATGTTAGGCTATTTTCTGGTGGCTAATATCAAAGGGAATAGATAACCATATGACAAGATACAGGACCACAGTCACTGCTTTTTTTTATTCTACTGGCAAGTGGCACAGATGTCTTGAAGAGCACCAGTTGTTAATAAACACTGTAATTTTACTTTTGCTTTAATTACTCAAGAAATAAGAAGCTTTTGAAATTTGCAGAAAATGAGTAAGCTACATTCATTTTAGTGACCCTCTCTGGATATATTTTGGGTGAGACTAAACAGCAAAGTGCTTTTGAAATTTTAAGCATGTGTTCAGCTTCCTCTGTTGTGATATGATAATTCATAAAATTAGACATGTTCTTAAATTCTCTAGTGATTTGGGCCTGCATGTTGTGATCTCCTCTGGTGAACAGCTTAAGGCTACAGAAAATCATCAAAGAAATTACAAAATGAGCAGAATTTCTATTACTTTGATCAGGGAATAATAGGGGAAACCAGAACGAGAGCTGTAACGTTTATTTGAAGTAGTGGGAGGACAACTGTAGATAATGTGTATTACATATTTATCACTAATGTTTTTCTCAGCTATGTTTATTTGAATTTTCATTTCACATGTGCTTTTGTTATTCACAGGAATTTCAGGAAAAATATTTGTGTGATACCATATCTCCTCAGATTTTAAATATCATTTATTCTTTGAAAATGTTACAATTTCAACCGCACTTCTTAATTAAGCCTTTGCACATTACTACCTATACTAGAAAACACATTTTCCATGTGTTTGAAGCTTTTAAAAATAGACAAATTCCTTGATTATATTTACAAAATCTGGTGAATTTTTAGTTTTAAATATTGATTACATATTTAATAAGTAAATCAAAATTTTAGTTAGAAAAAAGATGCATCAGGAGGGAGGAGGAGTGGATAGGACCCTTCAACACAACCCTCCATTTGCATAGACTTATCAAACTGCTTCCTTCCTGCCCTCATCTGATCTTCTGTAGGGCTGATGCCAGCTGGAACCTCTCTGTCCCCAGTGACACATAGCCACAGCCCAAGGAAAGGGGCAGGAATACACAGCAGAGCAGTAAATCTGATGTCAACTGGCCCTTAGGTTCGGATGAGGCTGCTTTGGAAGCAGCAGTGTCAGTTGTGAGCAGAGGTGCTGAGGTGGCCTGAGGTGACCACCAAGCTTACTCCCCTCCTCTTACTTTCTTTCTCCTTGGGGAGTGGGACAGGAAGTGAAGAAAGATCAGGAGCAAGAGAACTCATGTGAAACCCCATTCCTTCACTCCAGGCTACTGTCCTTGCCCATTGCTGTCGCTCACACTCCTTTCAGTGAGGCAACATCTGACATGGGTAAGTGCTGTCAGGGTTGCCAAGAGGACAGAGGTTCCTCTCTGCCAGTCCTTCCCCCTGCTTTTCCTCTGCTTCATTGTGGGGTCTCTATGGCCACAGAGATTATCCACTGTGCCATGCACCTCCTCCCAGAGGTGCCACCAGCTTGGCTGAGTGGCTCAGCTGGGCACTACTGTGGGCCCTTTGGAGCCAGCTGGAACTGTCTGGAACCAGCTGTGTCCAGCACAGGGCAGTCCCTGGCCTCTCCCCAGCCGCACCTGCAGCCCAGGTTCTGCTGCTGCTCTACTGAAATATGCCTCAGACATTGCAGGTACAAGCAGAGCAGCCAGGATCTCAGTCGCTTTTAGTCTACAAAAAGTCTAAAATGTTTTGTAGAAGTAAATTCTTGATTCATTTGCTGACTCAAAGTATGTGGGATTAATCGTGATAATCCCCGTCTAAGAACACATTTGAAGTTTGTTGTGCTGTAGATTCTGCATAGCATGTGGATAAGGTTTTCATGATTTTTTAACAGTAGCTCCTACCAGGAGGCATTTTTCTCCCTTTTCTCCCTGTGTCTTCATTCTGCAGTGTGTCTGACTGGTAAGACTCCTCTGCCCGTGACCCTTGTCATCTCTCAGGCTTCAGCTGTCATGAAGCAGTGTGGAATCAGAGGCACAGCTGCAGGAGGTGTAGGAATGGCTGATTTACAGCCATCACTGTTACAATCCTTTCAGAGAGCTTGAATATTTTCCAGGACATTATATAAATGGGAATTTTTGACATTCAGAGCATCAATAACTACTGCAGAATTTAGATACATTAATAACTGGCATGCTACCAGCTCTAAAATTGCTTACTACTTTGGTCTAATTGTTTTATAATATGAATTCTGGGAATGTCATCTAATAAAAGTGGTGAATAAGATACCTGGGAGAGGTGGTGCCATTGTGCAAGTGCATGCTGTGGAATTTTTGTCACATATGAAAGTGAATCCTACAAGTGTAATATATACTCATGGAAAGAGCAACATTGAGAAATGTAGGTTCGTTGGACTGGAATACTGAGTTGCTTGCTTGCTCTAAGCTGACAGTGGGTTGATCACTGAGGCAGAGTTACTTAATCCAGTACCTATCCTGTCTGATTTTGATCTGTTTTAGGCCCACTAAACTTTTTGCCTGTTTAAACAGGCATATCTGCTAAAACATCCCACAGGAGTTGTGGAGAGGCACCAAAATCTCTTTTGATAATGGAGTTTGGAAGATTTGACTTTGGGAATTAAGGAACAGCTGTTCAGTACTACTGTAGTGAAAAGCTGTCTTGTCTTTGTAAACATCAGAATGCAAATAATAAGCAAACATACAGATTAATAGATGTCACAGGCATGAGATGAGCAGCTAATTTCATGCCCTACATATTAGCATAATTAGTTGTGATTTATTACGGGAGTCAAGCCCAAAGCTCCTTCACTGTGCAGTAAAATAGTGTTCACTGTCTAAAAGAGAGTCTGCCTAAGGTGCTGATGTTAAATACCCACAGCAGCAGTAGTTGCTCCATCATTGGCTGTGCAGAAGGGATTGGTTTGCAACCTTGGCTTTGACATCCATGTTAAAGATATTGTAAAACTCAGTAGAATGTCCTGAAAGTGATTTGTAATTTAGAATTATATTGTGATCACTTATCTTCATGAACAAACAAAAGATGTATTTGTTTCATATGTAAATTTTTATGCTGTTTTTGTAAAACATTATTCTTCATTTGTGTCACACATTACAGTTTTACATGAGGTACTTTTTGTTCTGCTACTATAAAGCCTGTTTTCTCAGAAGCTGTCCTTGAAATCTCTTGGTTCTGAGTTCATGTCTGGGTATCAACAATAAACAGTCAGTTTTTGGCAGTCCTAGATGATGCCTTGTCTGAATCACTCAGCCACCACCTACATAGGTGACCTAGTAGTCATGCTGACTAAATAGAGCATCAAGCTGTGGGTGTTGTCAGCCTGGCTCAGAGTAACTGTTGATGTCTGGGTGTAGTTCAGGGAGCCTGTTGTGTTTTAATCTTAAATTATTCATACACTTGATCTGTAGCAAGATTCAGAAATGTTTGCAGCTCACAAAGCAGAAACAGCTATCTCAAACTTCCCAACACAAAGACTTGTGGCTTTTTTTGCTCCTAGGTTTTTGGATGACTGTATTAAATTAGAACTAGCCTGATTTAAGTTCTTTTTAGGGGAGCACATGTTATTTGTTGTAAATTTTTAAAGGCAAAAATGCCAGAACCTTGTCATAAACTAAAAGGCCTTTTCTCAGAAACAACTGTTACTGAAAATACAGGAGTAAGACTGTAGGTCTGTTGTAGTCTTTTACTACTGAGAAATTTATACAAACTGATGGAATAATAACAGCAAAGCTACGAGTGAAGGAAAAGCAGAAATGGCCTATATATTGTGGGGTTTTTTTCAGTAGAAAGAGTTTACCTGCTTTGTTGTTCAAAAATCACTAGGTTCATATTAGGAAGATTATTTTTTGCTGCAGAGGAGCCTAATCTTAGTGTCACAGAATAACTCTTGAATTGCCTCTGTTCATATGCTGACGTTCTTCAGGTCTTGACCAAATCCCCGGACACAAATACTGAGTGTAGGATGAACACTGCTCTGAAAATCATAAAATACTACTACTACTAATCATAAAAACTATTGAAGGCAGGTCAGAGAAGCTGTTTCCCACCTTCCCCAGCATGACCATTTGTACATATAGAGAACTGTCTGTCCATACATTTGAAATGTGTCCACTGCCAAGCATCTACCACAGCCATCACAGCTACATGTTTCCAAATATTGTATATATAAGGAGCCAGAATGTGGCTGACTGGGTAGCAGCTGGTTCATATCATGCAAGCTGCCTTCAAATTCCTTTCTCTAATAGCTGTGATGCCTAAATTGCCAATAACAGACCACCCATTCAGACAGTGTTGTCTCCCTCTGAAAGCAAGGAGAGTGTTTTAATCAAAATGCAGCTGACTATAAATGCATTAATTCTTTCAGCAGCAGTTTGCATTGCAAAGTTGTTGAACGTGCATAAGTTCTTGTAGCTGCTCAGGTGCCACCATACAGCATTTGTGGTTAGCTCTTGATTTAGTTCTGCATTGTTTTGTGAGCACTGCTTTTTTTTATTTCCCACTTGCACCAGCCGCTGAAATAACTGTGAGAATAATTCATTGTGTCATGCATTTGGTGAGGTGTCTTTTTTCTATTTTCCCATTTGTCAATTTTTCTAAGCTGGCAATTTTTCTAAGCTTTGTGAAACTATTTGCCCATAACTCCTACAAATGATGCCTAGTTCAATATGTCTTTGTTACTTATGCTTTTTTTGTATGTATGTTCCAAATGCATGCTGTTTTGCCTTTGGTATATTGTATGCTAAGCCAGATGAGCATAACTAGCAGAATGAAGTTTTGCATGCAAATATGTTTCAGCTCAATTGATCTGGAAGCATTCCTGACAACAAACTCATTTCCTAGAACAAGCACAGAGAAGAAGCACAATGAAAAAAAGTAGTTAAAATTATTTTTCTTTTAAATGTTTAGTATTACTAGAAAATGTCTTTCAGAGTAAAACTTCCAGTCCACCACTTCATCACTTCATTTTTCTGGTTTTCATTTTCTTTTCAGCACCTTTCCAAGGCTTTGTCTGTCTCTAAGCTCTTAAGACTGAAGCTAACCATGAGGGTCAAGTTAGTACTATATGTGGCCCACCAACAAGCATGAAATTCTCCTCAGGGGAAAAACCTTTTTTTCAAACTGTTCTTCCTTTTGGTACTGCCTTTCAAACTCTGCTGAAAGAGTCTAAATTCCAGTCTTTGCTTCTCTCAGCCCTGACCCTCACCCAAATCCTGAGCCTTCAGCAGAGCTATAACCTGAGATTTGCCCATCCATATGAAAAAGTTCTCAAGGCAGGCAATATTTTCGCAGCCCACTTTTTCCCTTGGCCACTTCTATCCAGTTCCATTTCTGCTCCAGCTCTGGCTCCATTCTAACTTTATCCCTAGTCCTAAACCTAGGACCATAGTCGCAGCTTTGGTCCGGGCGACAAGGTTGTTAAGGGAAGAAAACTCTATCCAGCCCACCACTTCATTTGGAAGCCCCTGCCCAGTGAAGCCCTAAGTCTTGTATCTTTCTGAACCTTAGCCCTAAAACTAAGCACTCTCCTCAGAAAGATGTTAGAGCTCACAGCCCTTTGGAATCCCCTTTCTAGCCCCACTTCAGCTGCAACTTTCTGTCTCTCCTAAAGCTTGGTCAAATCTTAAACTCATCCCTAACCTTAAGGTTCAGCTCATTGTTTTTATCCAACACTTTCAATGATGCCCACTTTAAAGATTTCTCTCAGTAGACATTTCCCAGCTTTTACAAAGCTCCCTCCTGTTGATTTGTTTGTACTGTGATAGGTCCAGACATCCCTGCTCCAAGAATCACCTCTGAGACACTGACCACCTACTAGAGAAATTGTACAGTGATCTCAGGTGACTCACTGTCCATTTGAAGCACAGAGAATACATGCAATTTTTAATTAATATGATCAAAACTTTGATAATTGGAGAAGGCTGGGAAGGACCAAGGGGGGCTGAAGGACTTGAAAAAACTTGAGCCTTCAACAGCTTAAAGCACCTTACTTTGAACATAAACTGTCTGATCAGTCATGTAGAAGGCCCACAAAGAGCAAAAATATTACAAACTAAATTAAATAAGCAAAAGTTTAGGACATAATATTAACTTTCACCATAATCTCTGCTTGTACTAACAGGATATGTATAGTAGTGACATAATGAATACACCAATATTTTATAAAGATCTTCATTATATTTTCTGTTATTTTATGCAAGTTTCATTTTCTTCCCAAGAATAACTGAAGCATAAAGGAGAATTTGTTTACTAGTTCTAGTAAACTAGGCAACACTTAAGACAGAATTCCTGTGACTCCCAAATGCTCAGGGAAATATTTCAGTTGTTGATGCTCTTTTTAGGCATATAAAGGATGTCTTTTACTAATGGAACACTCTTTACTCAGAGACACTCCCCCCACCCTTTTCTTTTTAGCCCAGAAATAGGCTGTGAAAAATTACTTTGGAAATTAGCAAGAGCTATTAATACTCAAGGGCAACATGGAATTCCTTTTGCTGTGGCCATTTACTGGTTTAATAATATCTCTTACAAAAATATGGAATCCTGCAGTGACTGTCAAAAGCTCTTACCTAGTCCCATGCAAGACAGGGATAAAATCAATTAAATTTCCTAAATACGAATAACACTTCTCTAAGAATGATTCATGCATATATTAATCTCTCCATTGCTGGGATCCATAATGGTGGGGGGGTGTTCTGTGTTATCTCACTGCTCGTATCTTTTCATGCTGAAAGTCTGCATGGAAGACTTTGACTCTACTATTTGAAAGTAATCAGTTGGCATTTGACAATGATGTATATTTCTAATGAACAGGCATGTTTACCAGACTTCCAGATTTTTTTTTTTGAAAGAGTAGAAATATATCTAGTGATTTTTAAAAAATATTTTTAAAATATATTTGAGAATGCTAAATAGCTGTTTATTATAAATACATATGAAAATTAAATTAGCAGGAAACGGGCAAAAAAAGCCCAATGGGTAATCTTAATTAGCAATTTAATTTTTCTATAGTAAACACTTTTTTAAAAAAAGTGGTTTTTTTTACAGAATGGATGTTTTTATTATTATACCTTCACTGATGTATGCAAAAACTATGAGTTATGAGAGATTCTCATTCTCTCTATCTCAAAATACTCCTCACCATATTTTTTTTGTCCTAAGTTACAATAAAATCAGGTTAGAATTTCCTCTTCTACTTCATTAGTTTGTGTCATTTAATATTTCTGGAAAGTGCTTACATCACTTTGGTGATGTAAGCACCAAGAAACCATCTATGGCATTTTAAGATCACGTTAGAGATCTGATGGAAACCTGCTTAAAGACACGTTATGACATTGAAAATGAAGGTGTGTTACATAAATGCATATTTTCACTGATAAGATCCTTTTCATTAAAATATTTTTTCAGTTTGACTATTAGACTTGCTAAAGTTTCTTGTTCTTTTGGACTGCAAAGTTTTATTGAATTTTCTTAAATAATATTTTTTCAGTAACTTCAGGTATCAACATGAATGACTAATGCCAAGTGATTAGTTAGGTCATTGAATTTTAGTCTTATGGCCTCTATTATTCTCATCAACAGTAGCAGAACTGCCAAAACACAAGGTTTAGAAACTATAACGGATTTCTTGAAATGTTTCAAAGGCTGAAAGGAAAATAGTGTTACTACTGGATCTTACATTGCCTTTGTATTAGTGACTGACAGTATTACCTTGTTATTTTTGCATACTGCTACTACTCAGTCTTGCTAGATTAGCATTTACTTGCATGAACTGTAAGGATATAATCTTTAGTTTATATTCTAAAAGTCTCTTGGTACCTGGCAGCCTCAGAGAACATTTTCTGGTATCTCTACAAAGCTGGTGCTGTTCATGTTCTATTTACTGGTGAGCATGATTCCATATATTCTGTATTTTAATTTTCACTGTGTCAACATATTTCTCATAGGGAATTGGGTAATATGTTTAAGAGATGAATTATGTGAACAGTAAATAAGCATTTCTGGCAGTCATAATATGGATGAATATATTGTAATATTAATATACTGCCCAAAATCTCTTTGAGTAGCCTAATCATGGCAGAATAATGTTTTCCCCACAAAGTACTGAATTCCACAGATGGAAAAAAATCAGTGGGGAAAAAAAAACCTAATTGATTTTTAGCATACAAAGTAGCTATGCCACATGCTTTGAATCTTAGCCCATTTCCTTCAGTAGCACATCCTTTAATAAAAAGGAAAAATTGTTTATTTTTAGTTAGAACTGAGGCAGTTATTAGCAAATTCTGGTTACTGTCTAGAAAAGCATTTTATTTTGCTTTAAAATGCCCTAAGGACTTCAGAGTTTGTAAAATTAGTCACAGGTGAAGAGGTCTTGTAGGACAACAGTTAAGAATCAATAGCCTGGTATCTATCAGATCAAGTTTATGAACTATGGAAAATCCCCAAGGAAAAAGCTGTCAATGAACAGAACAGTAAGGAATTTTGGGAATATAAAGCTGCCCATATACTCAAATCACATCCACTTTTGATGTAATACATAGAATTCCAACAACTGGATTTTGCTTAAAGACTGGTTGCCAGTTTCTGAGTGGTGTGCATGTGTTTCAGTGCCTTTGTACTGCCAAAAATAGACAAGCTCACAGAATAAACAGATATGAAGCACAGGTAGGTATCAGTATTGATTTTTAAATATTTTAAAGTATTTTCCAAAAAATTATTTTCGATAATTTTTCTTGATTTTCTTCAATTTAATCAGTGAACTAAGAAAAACCAAAACCAAAAACAAACAAACAAAAAACCCCACCAAACCAAACCAAACCAAACCAAACCAAACCAAACCAAAAAAACACCCACAAAACTTCTGTTAGACTACGAATTAGCTTTAATTAAGCAGAAAGATAAGTCTGGTTTCACCTACAGAAATGCTACTTTACCTGGTACTTTAAAGATCCCTCAGATGTTTTTGGAATTTGATAAAAATCATCCTCAATGTAGATGAAAATACCATTGATCTTTGCATTATAAATTTTTAGCTCAGCTTACAAATTCTCAAAAATCACCCTCTTGAAAGCTGCTATTGCTTCCTTCTGGGGATTAGCAGCTATTTAAATTTTCTTTCTTTCTAGCTCCCACTAACATGCTAATAGTAAATCTGAACCATCTGCCATGTAAACAGAGAAGTGGAAAACCTTGACAGCATAGTCTCTCATTTAAAAATTTACATAAGTTGTTATTCATAAAATTAAAATTATCCTTGAGATACTTAGAAATTTTGTGGTGTCTTTTTTTTCCCCTAATCATCTACTAGTTGCAATGAGGAGACCAAACTGCAGTAGAACAGAGTGTGTTTGTTACTAATGGCAGAATAATATTCATCATTTAAGTAAATTGAGTAAGTAGCTTAGTTGTACAAATGCTGGGTGGGGAGAGTAATTTCTTAAGTTAGGGAACATATTTGTATCTGGCCCATGAATGGTTAGCTGCTAAAGGTTACCCCAAGATTACATTGTTACTGAAATTATTATCCTTTTTTCTCTGTAACTCCACAAACTCATGTAATCTGTGAGTTAATGATTTCCATTTATTTCATGCAGATTCTTTAAATTTATCTGTTTTTCTGTTGTTTGTTTGTTTGTTTGTTTGTTTGTTTGTTTGTGGTTTTTGAGATCAAGATATAGCAGTAGTTAGTTTGCTGTTTTTCTTCTGCAATTGCCATAGTGCAGCTTTGACTGGACTCTAGAAATCCATCTTTAAAAGATATGTCTTGTCATCCAGCAGTACCTTTTCCTATTTTTGTCTGAACATTCACATCAACTGCACAGTAACTGCAAATGTTTCTTGCAATCCTATAATATTTTGGAAAGATATTTGTCAACAGCATGTTCCATGCTGCTCTCTTGTCAGATCAGTTGTTAAAGGCCATTTGAAGAAGTGATTTTAGTTTGATTCTGTGCTGACAAGATTCAGTTTCACAAAATAAGCAGCACCATTATAACCAGTCTCGGCTCTGTGAGGAAGAGAAGGTCTGAACTCCTCCTGACTTAATCAGCAGCATCCTGAAAGGCAGGGTAATCTTAAGAAAAAAGGAAGTGTTTTCAGAACCACACTCATGTGTGAGTCAATAAAATGATATTCTGCCACCTTTAGAAGAGAAGGTCATTGATTAAACAGATAATAAAGTGTGCCAGGTGGGTTTTTAATTTGAAGTGTCATTTAATTAAATTAAGAGGAAAATAGATCAAGACAAACAAAAGGAGGTTACTTTTGATATGGTATATAAATAAGTTGTGGAGCTTCTTGCAGCAGGATGTATAAATTAAAAGTGACTATTGACATTCACAGAAGAAAATCTATTAAAAATGTATGCACTTGTACAATCTTGAGAAGTCCCTTAATGTCTTCTTGGTGGAAACTATCAGAAACTTTCATCATGACCTTCTTGTCTAATTCCCTAGGGAAATGGTATTTGACATGCCTTGGAAGAACATATGTGATGACAGACCTTTGGTCTGACCTAAAACAGCTGGTTTTTTGGTCTTAAGATTTTAGAGAACCTGAAAAAATAGTTCCTTAAATAAAGATATAACATTAATTCAATAATTTAGCTAAGTATAGTTAAATATTTGGCAGTAAGATTTACTGCTATGGAGTTTCTTTCTAAAAATATATAAAAAAAGTTATTTAATAAATTGGTAAAACATCTTGCTCATGAATTTAAAATTAATCCAAGTATGTACATTTACTAGAATTAGTATCTCCAAGTCAAACTAAGTTGTCCTTAATCTGAAAATATCTTTTGTGGAGAGATACACATACAATTCAGATACTGAGCAGAAATCTAGTTATTTGCTACTTAGATGGAATATATCTGGGAGAACTCTCTATTTTTTTATGCTCAGTCTTTCACCCACTTGCTGGGAAACAGTTTCTACTCAGTTACAATTAAGAGGTACATATGAAAGAAAAATCATGGCTAATTTTTTCAGTAAAACAAAGAGAAACAAAGATAAATACTTAATTTTGGTTTTTGTTTCTTTGTTTTTCTTTAGAACTATCCTAACATCTTCAGATATTTATTAAAAAAATAATGATGAAATGACAGATCTCTCATAATCAACAGAGCAGAGAAAAAGTGAACCTGGGAACTGCCAAATGTAATGAGCCAGCAGCACTGTGCTTTTCCTATAGACTAAAAGCTGTTTCAAGACACATTTCATGTTATTCCATGGGCAGCTTTATATTCCTCTTTCCTGTGACCTCAAGAATTGAATACATTTTTCTGTAGTTGATCAGTTTCCTAAAGGCTCATATCTGAAACATTTGTCCACTTTCCCTGTTGGAAATTTGTAGTGCCTCTGTTAAGGTGGAAAGATCATTTTTGGGAGTCCTAAACTGAACGAGCACCTTGGGCAGTAGTTAGAAGTAGGATGACATATATTGAAGGCCATGTCTCATGCGGGTGTAGAAAAGGAGCTTTTGAACCCCTTTTCCCTTGTGGACTTGTTAGAAAGCCCAAGGATGTGAAAGGAATCTGCCTTCCCCACTCTGTGGCTTTGAATGCACCATGGCTATTCAGAACTGTGAAGGCCACAGCAGGGTACACAGGAGTTCAGGCAGATATTGTCACCGGGCAGTAATTATCAGTTGCAAACAGGGACTCAATTTCAATTTTGCTTCAAAATGCCTGTTTTCAGTTAAGAGAATTGAAGAGCCGTAGCACTTTAGAGTAAGGTGGTATTTGGAAATCAAACCCCAATGTGAACTCATTGCCAGTCTATTCAATTTTTATGGTACACAGGCAGAGCCATAACCTGGAGTGGGTGTGTGTGAGACTTAGTGACACTGGTTTATTACTTAATCCCTTCATTATTCCATAATTACGCATTATTCCTAGTTATGCACTATTACACAAACTTGAAATATGCAAACTGAAATGAATGTGTTGGAACTGTTCTGTCATGTGTGGGTGTTCAACATGGTGTTACTTAGGGGTAGTTCATTCTGCATAGGGGTAACTAAAATCTCTCTAATTGAAAGGGGGTGTTTATTTACTTCTGACCTGTGCTTTTTGCCTTTCAGTGTCTTTCAGCAGCACAATCAAGGCAATTACCCATTAAATGTCATATCCAATAACTGAAACTGTTCCTTTAAACCTGCTGAGGAGAGTTTTAGCTTTAACGAATATAGGCTGGGACTAAACTCATCTGTTCTTTGTACAGCATATGACATGTAAAAAGGAGCTAATTGTAATTTCCAATCCCTTCTTTAAAAATAGCTTCTGTCTTTCTTAATTCTTTAGGGATTATTTTTACTGCAGATTATATGAACCTTTTGCTCTGATTTCTTTTGTGTATCAGTTGCTTCTCCACTGATACAAACATTTACCTCATGTCTGTCTTCCAGTGCCATCAAATATTTCTTGCAAATGAAACAATTTCCCAAGAGCCAGTGAACTGTTGGACCTGTGAATGAATGGTAGGAACCTGGTACGGCATCCAATGGGAATGCAACAGGGAAGCAAAATCACTCCTTCAGAGAGAGCTCTGCAGTTCCCTGAATAGAACAAAAGCTCTATTAGCTGCTACCCAGTCAGACACCACAGCTTTAGAGAGAGCAGACTCTAGGAGAATTTTTTTGTAGGCTCAGCAGGAAGGGCCTAAAACAAACATAAATTTTATGGAGATGTCAAGAGGTACATATGTATAGCTAGAATTGATCCTTTCCTTCTCATTGGCCTGCTAAATTTTAAGGACTGCATCAGCAACTGGGAAGTAGTTGCCCAGTCTAAGACACCACAAAATGTAAAACTTAAAACCAGAAACTGTCTTCAAACTACATTACAAATACAGATGTATTCTATATTGACATAATTTCTGGAGGCAAAGTTCTAAAGTGTTTTGTATTTTCACCATCTTTTCTCAAGCAGGAGTCACTGCAATTGAATCTTGCTCGAGGCACTGACTTATCTGTGCCCCTCCTCAGACATTAGCTATCAATAATAATACTTTCTCCGGATCTGTTATGCTACCTTTCAGATGTGGCAGTGTATTTTCTATGTCTTCTCCATCTCTGTTGATTTCTAGTGATGTCTTTTTGGCAGTGTTTTATGAGGGGATCTTAAGGAAAAGGCCTAAGTTTTGAGACATCCAAGTGTTACACCTTTGGATTTGAGAGTTTGTGCTGAAGACATTGAGCCTGTGCAGAAATGGGTCAGGAGCATATCTTCTGCCCTCATACTTTTGTGAGGAAGCTGAAACAACAGAACCTAGTAATAACAACACAGCAGAAAAACAGACAAATGGACTGGTAAAGTCATTTACTTCTTATGCTTTTGGTTTCTCATGGGTTAGGAAAAAGGATTGTGAAAACAAGGTGCTAGACTGTATCTCAGATATTTAATGTTCTTTCTGTATGTGACAAGTTGAATTCCTTTCTTTAAATAATGCTCACATGAAACACAGTAATAAATGTACTTACCTTTACTAGTACCTGCAGACATGACAAAACTATGTCTAGCAAACAGAGGGAAAAACTGCAGTGGAGAAATATTTTTTTTTCCTTGGGTTAAGAGAAGGGAAACAAGACTGTATTATTAAAGTAGCTTCAGATTCATTGTTCTCAGAGCAGAGGATAAATAATAGAGGATACAGAAGTTAGTACAGTTTGAGAGCAGGCCAAGAAACACAGGTTCAGGCCAGGGATTCAGCAGCATTCAGCAATCAGTCTGTGGTTTGTGCTCATTCTGCTACCCGGGTTACTGAAGAGGTTACTGCAGTCCTCTCCTCCACGCACCCTCACCTGACTGCCTTGTCAGGGTCAGACCTTACTGCTTGTGTCACAAAGGTCTGTCATGGATTTGAAAGGAAGACAAACACTTCTAACTACCTGCTTCTGTCAACAGGATTTGAGGATTTAATTCCTCGAGAGTCATATAAGCTCTGTCCTCGACAATTCTTTTTCTCTTTGTTAATACTGACAAATGTTATGTGTTGCTGTGGCTATCAAAGGCCTAGGAGATCACTGATTCTACCAAATGAGTAAATACAGGACTTAATACTGGCCTAAAGCAGAATTTTATTAGCTTGTAGCTGGAAAATATTTAATTTCAAAAAAACATTAAATTTGCCATGTTGCTCCTCCTTCCAGAATGGCAGTTCACGGTTTTCCATGTCACACCTATAGCCATGTGATGACCTGATCACAGAGTTTCTTGCATTCAAAAGACTCCTAAAATGGTGGAAATTAAACAGAAGCTATAATAAAATCCTTTTAATTAAATGGGAACTATGAAGAAAGTGGCTACATAAACACTGGAATATATTTATGCAATAAATATAAAAATTGAATTAAAAGATTCAATTACAGTCCAATTTACATGATTTTATCCAGCTATAATCAGAGCAATAATATTCAACTATACAGTCAATATTTAAAAAAGAAACTAAAAAGGAAAAGAAGTAGATTTTTTTTTCAAATTTGATGATAGTGAACATAAATACATCTTCAAACATCAGTTTCAGAGTCCTTGCTAAAAGACATCTGTAGATTGGACCTAGATATATGTACTGGTCATATATGATATATGTCATATACTGCTGTATAAGAACACAGAAAGAATTAGTCAGATGACAATATGTAATAGACTAAAGAAATTATATTGATAAACCAAAAAGATTTAGGATCAGAATCATTAAAATGTCGTGTTGGACACTATGGAACTGATGGAGTGATCTGTCTTTGTTTATTAGGCTCTCAGAGAGACACCAATCTGGTAGAGTACTGCTAAGATATTCCCCAAAGTGTCAAAACAATGTGTGGTTAAAAGGACAACAGGAGAGGTGTGTATGTGTGTGGACATAAATAGGCCTTCCCACTAACAAAACTGCTCTCTACTGGGTAGTGGCTTGTGCTGGATGGATTGCATCCAGCAATCTTCTTCCCTGGAGGATAATGAATCTGTTACAGTACGTGATATTTCCTTCCTAGTAGGAACAAACCAGATATCTCTCTTCATACCTAAATCATCTCTTATACAAATGTTTTTCTTTTTCTAGGAGTATTTTTCTCAAAACAATTTTTTTCCTAATTCATAGAATGATTCCATAGAATGCTTAGGATTGAAAGGAACTGTAAGTGTAGAAGAAAGGATTAAAGGCAACCTCACCCCTGATAAGTCACAATTGTACTAATTACCAAAGAGGAATAACCTTGCCCTTAATGGGTCACAGCTGTGACTAATAAAGGTAAGTGTGATAAAAGGGATGGGTTGGTTAGTCAGAGGAGGATTTTGAAGGAGGAGATGCTTGAAGGAGCACCTGGAAGAAGAGGACATTAAGGAGGTTGAGGAGCCCTGAGGAAGAAAGAATGATCCAGAGAAACACAAAAAGAGCTAAACAAGAAGGAGACTTGCTGCTGTAAAAGGTCTGCTGTGAGTTCAGTCTAGGTCTGATGGAGTTAGAGCCTGCTGTTGGAGCCTGCAGTCATAGTTGAACTAGGTAAAAGCTTCTGGTCAGAGGTGGCAAGGAAATACTTGCAGTCATACTCCAGCAGTCAGAGTCTGTAGTTGAACCCTGCAGTAGGAGTGTGTTGCAACCAGAGTTAGTGAGTAGATGGAGTCAGGATGGCTAAGCTGTAAAGAAGAAAAATTGGGACCCTTTTTATGTTTTTAAATGAGTCTGTGTCTTGGCTCATTCTTATGTCTAATAAGAGGTCTGTGCAACACTGAACCTTAAAGATCATCTAGTTCCAGCACCTAGCCCTGGACAGGAGCACCTTTCACTAGACCTGGTTAACAAAACTCCATCCAGCTTGGCCTTGAATACTTCCAGGGATGGGCAACCTGTTCCAGTGCCTCACCTCCCTCACAGTAAAGAATTTCTTCCTAAGATCTAACCTAAATCTGCCCTGTTTCAGTCTGAAACCATTGCCCCTTGTGCTGACACTGTATGCTCATATAAAAAGTCCCTCATTTTTATAAGCCCCCTTATGGTACTGGAAGGTCATAATGAAGCTTGTCTGATCTTTCTTTGTAAGTCCCCTCAAAGTACTGAAAGGCTGCAAGAAAGACTCCTCGAAGTCTTTTCTTTTCCAGGCTGAACAACCCCAGCTCTCCCAGCCTGTCTTTGTAGGAGAGGTGTTCCAGCCCTCTGATCTTCTTCATGGCCTTCTCTGCATCTGCTCTAATGGGGGTTGGCGTCTTTCCTGTGCTGAGCTGGATGAAGCACCCTGGGTGGGGTCCCAGCAGAGAAGTAGAATTGCCTCCCTTGACCTGCTGATCAGTCCACTTTTGATGCAGCCCAGGGTGCCATCATTCATCTGGGCTGTGAGCGCACACTGATGGGTCATGCCCATATTTTCATGCTTGACAACCCCCAAGCCCTTCTCTGCAGGGCTGTTCTCAATGATGTCTTCTCCCAGTCTGGGTTTGCCCCAAGCCAGGAGCAGGGTATTTCACTCGTACTTGTTAAACTTTGTGAGGTTCTTGTGAGCCTTTTCTCAAGGTTGACCAAGTCTCTCTGAAAAACCTCCTATCTTCCTGTTGTCTTGCCTGCACTGCTCAGATTTGTCATCAGTGAATTTGCTGAAAGTGATCCCACTGTCTGTGTTATCCATGAAGATATTGAAGACTACCAATCCCAAGACAGAGCTTGTAATTCTGAAAACCAAAAATATCTTCTGTATGTGACATCTAGTTTAACATACACTATATTTTAAAAGATTATTTTGTCTGGTACATTGTAGGACTCATGCATACCTTCTGTACTAATGTAGGGGTTTAGTCTTCTCTGTTGTGGTATCTGAATCTATACCTTTGTAAATACTTTCTTTGATCTATGGTTTTCTGAAATAAAACCTGTTTTATTAGTGAGGCAACTCAATGCATTCAAGTGCAAACTATCCACAAAGGAATCATGTATTTATAACTACTATAAGTGACAGAAACATTTAAATGATGTGCAATTTTCAACATACTTCACTCAGAGTATATTTCAAATTTTAAAATAGAAACCTTGGTGGATCAAAGTACTACATATCTGGAGGGCAGTTCAAAGTCCCATGTGCAAAAGAATTGTTCATATTGTTAGCATACAGGTCATGTTTGCAGCTAGAAAATTGTTTATGTTTCATTGTAGCTGGGTATTTTGTGGATTAAACCTGTCCTTTCCTGAGTGTCTTGCAACAGACTTATTAGAATTAAACTTAAAAAGAACACTTAGGTTTCTTTTCCTTTTTTTTAAAAAAAAACAAAACAGCTAAGCAGAGAATGTACACTAATAATATCTTAAGCATGTTGGCACACGTAAGCACATCACAACATGACAAAAATGTACATTTGGGAGACTAAAAATATGTCTGTTAAATATTCTGCATATTTTCTTATGAAAAAACTCAAGTGTGGTGTATTGGTCATATGTATATACCTTTGTATGTATCGTTTATGTAGCTACACTTTTCCATTTAATAGAATGTTAGCTCTTCAGACATTGAGGTTTAAATGAGTATGTAACCACTCTCATCTCAATAGGAATCAGAAAAAAAGCCAGAGATTTAACACTGAAGTCAAGGAGATATTAAACACTTGAGAGTATTAGGAAATCAGTCAAATAGGAACTCCAGATGACTGTGAATTGGGACATTTGAATTGGGACATTTCTGTGATCAGAAAGTAATATCAGTGTTAAAGAAAAGAGGCATCAGATGATTCTTTAAACTTTGCTTTTGATGGATTTCTAAAGCACTGTTTTGAAATAGAGTTAGCTTGAAATGTCTTTTTGAGGAAAAAAAAGATAATTAACGTAGATAAAGGCTTTGGGAGGCTTATGCTGCAACTGTTGAAACAAATGTTTAGTCATTCTCTAAGTTGGCCCAACAGAATAGGAAGTATTACATGGAAAATTTACAGTTGGTCTGAAAGATAATCAACAGTGTTTCCATTACTCAGCAGTTCTCTTTAAGAAATAATGGCAATAGAATCAAAAATTTGTATGTGTTAATTCCTTTAAATGGTCCTTTTTCTGTTTTCTTGTCACTGTTGTGATATATGATGTCTGCATTTATTTTTAGTATTCCCAAAGCATTTTATACTTAGTGTGTTGGCAAAACATCATGATTCTGACCAGTTTGGCTGTTCTCTTAAATCTCAGCTCACACCAGATGGTGAGCCTCAACTGCTGTGTGAAACAGGTAAAAAAAACCCCCAAACCTAAAAATTTATGAACCCTTAAAATATTGTTGGCAGTTTTATCAAAGATGCCTTTCAGACAACAGGTGTTCTTATCTTTATTTTTTTTAATATTTATGAATCTGCATATTGTTTAGAGCCAGTGGAAGTTGATTGCTGATGATCAATGTTGTTATCCTTTTGACATTTATGGGTTCAAATTCTTGTTCCAATAGCCTCTGCGGCATATTGTACAACACCTTCTTGTAACTTAGAGGGTTGCTAAAGAGGTTGCGGGGAGAACTGGCTTTTTTTTTTTTTCTAAATAAACTAACAGATTACATTTATACGTCTTATAGTTCTCATTTACTATATGATGCATGCAGGAGCGGGACCAATGCAAGCACAAGTAGGCTGGAGAGTTACCCAGCAGCAGATATAGTTTCAAGGGGTTTGTAAGTGGGATGGGGGTTTTGGGTGAGTGATATATTTACCCTTGGTTCAACAGCAATTCTTGAACATGTTGTTTGAAGGCAGGCAGGTTCATATTTTTTCTGTCTTAATGAGATTAAGTCGCTATATGTTTTGTTCCTTGGTGATGCAGAAAAGAAATTCAAACCTTGATTGCTCTCATAGTGGTTGGATGTCTGAAGGAGCTATGACTAATTATGAAGGAGTGGATACATGGTGCAATAGTAAGGTGCACAGAGAGCTGCTGTTGGATGTTTTCACCCCTCCTAGGATTACACCGTGGGCTCTGCCTCTGGACCTTCTGTTTTATTCTCCTTACTGCATGTTCTTGCTTTTGCCATCCATGCTTTTTATCTTGGTCCTTCCACAAAGCTTCAGAACCTAGAAGTAAAACTCACCAAATGGACTGACTGATAGTCACAGATAATGTTTTGGGGTTTTTTTAAAGGTAGCATTAGGACTTGGATTCCTGTTACTTTTAAAAATGTAGAGCTGGAAAGCCTGACTGTAAGCAGTCAACTAGGATGTATTTAATTTTTTTTTTAATGGCAGAAAGGAATGTTATGTCTAATTACACCTTTGAGTATGAAAGCATTTAGGTGGTTCATTTAGTGAAAGTCCCTTATGGAATTTTGGATCATGTTCGGCAGGACTATATGAGAAAAGCATCAATATGTATTAACATTTCCAAAGCAGAAGTTTTGTTCAGAAACTGGAGACTATCAGTTACCTGTTTCAGTTTACAGACACTTTAAAAGAGGGAGTGAAATCTCCTTAGCAAAACTGTGTTACAAAATAAATCACTGAAGTTTGAAAATAGTATCATTCTAGTTTTCTGTCTGCACTCTCTGCAAGGTTCTTTGCTGAAAATCTTCAAAAGTACCTGAAGAGCTAAGAATTCTACTAATAAAACCAATATGTTACTAAAATTTGTGATTTTAGTAGAGTAAGTTCTTTCTGGTCGGAAGTGACACTATACAGCCTGAAAGCAAGTAATGCTGACTTAATTGAAAAAAACACACAAAACCCCAACAACAACAAAACCCTCAAAATATCTTGGTCATTTTTCATGAAAATGCTTTTAATTGGTAACAGTTTGATCAATCATTCCCTTGTAGATACGGATAAATGAGTGGGTTTTGTTCTATTTCTTGCTGAATGCAAAATCTAAGTAGTACTATGTTCCTTAGAGGCACATCAAACCACTCTCGATTAAACCATGGGAATGCCAAGCAGTGGCTATTTGGGTAGGTCCTTCATTAGCTCCCTAATGGTTTTCATTTCAATGACTGTAATCATAATTTAGTAAAATGATACTTAAAACAACCTGAGTAGCAAAGGAACATAGCAAATAAAATCACCATTTTGTGGCAGGCTATGTGACTCATATGAATGCTGAGCTCTAAAGACAGTGTCAGACTGGGTAAAGCTCATAAAGTTCATTCTGCTGTGGCCACTGTGTGCATGCAGAAGCCAGGGGCAGGTCCATCTGGCTGGGGAGCTCTGTCACAGGAACCGGCAGCTTTATGCATTGAAATCCCTACACAGAACCACCTGCTATTTGCATGGCTATACTTCATTCAGCAACATAACATGACATAAAAAACACAACATAACATACCAACAAACCTTCAACAAACACACCAGCTGTCACTGAGAGCATTCTTTGCTGCTGTTTGTGAGTGTGACGACATCAACGCGCTCTGCTGTAATTGTGACTGCAGTTGTGTAGGGTTTTTTGTAACAGCACTATGGAAAAGAAAAAGATCAGCTACTGCCATTTTACGTAAATATAATGAAACAAAGTGAACAGGCCAAGTCTCGAATGAACTAACGTGCTCCCAGTGAATCTATTTCTGATGCACAAGGATAGGAAAGTGAATGTAGCCTTTAGGAACTCCATAAAATATTTATAGTATCTTGTTCTTTATTTATCAATGCCACCAGCAACAAAACACTACTTCATTTTACAGAAGCTCCATTTATATAGCACTGCATAAGAGAAGCAAGCAAAAGTAAATGGACAGAGAAATAACCCTCACTCTTAAAATGGAATTTAAAGTATAAAACAGACAAATGCAGCTCTGAAAAACAATTCCAGTCTTTGAGCTGAATCTGTACATTATATGAGTATGCATGTGTCACATATATCATGCTCTTACCTATTAGATACAAATCCAGGTGCGGTACACTTGCTTTGATGACTTCTAGCTGCTTGCGTCAAATGATTGATTTCAATTTGGATAAATTATTTCACTATAAACCCTTTATGTAGGAAAAATGAATATTTAGAATTTGTGTCAGATCATGGTGGCTATCTGCAATTGCACATATCCAATCCCAGTAGCTGGCGATAAAGAGCTCATTTAAAAGCATGAGGAGAAGGCAAAATGCTACTCTGGAAAATAGTCAGTGTTGAGAAATTTGTGCATGTGAGCAATTCTTTATATAACATTTGCATTTCTGTTTATTCATTTAACCAAAGAGCACACACAATTAAGAACAATGGGAAGATTTTTTTTGTGTTCCTTTAATATTTAATTTAACTATTTAAAAAACAAAATAGAAGTACAGCTGAAATTAAGTTCAAACCACAGAATAACTGTTGTGGAGCAACTTTCTCTTGCTCAGCAGAGAAAGGATTCACTTTTGATTCCTTTTTACCTTTGCAGTACTGGCTGCATCAGTCACAGGCAGGCAGAGAACCCATTACCATCTATCATGTATAATTTATAAGATGGAGCAGTGAGAAGAAATAACATTCTGAATAACCCTAAACCTAACCCTGACATTAATTCTTATGTCTGTATGTTATTCTTTCTAAGGTGGACATGAGCTAACATTTTATATCAAACTGTCAGATCATATAGGACTGCAACATTCCTATGCTATTTGTTTTCTTTAAAAGGACAACAGACTGACTTCCAAAGGAAAAAAAGAGCAAAATCTTATTTTATTGTCATTTATGAATGTTTTGAAATGCCTACCATTATTTTAAGTTTTTTTATATGTCTGTTTTTGTCTGGCTAAACATTTATTTTCTGTTTTGGTGGAAAGTTTTGATCAGTTAGAGAGAAAAGAACGCTTAGGAAAACTTTCTGGGAACTCCTCCCATGACAAAGAATTGGAGGATTATGCTGCTGATTATTTATGCTGTGTTTTGTAGAACGGCTTATTTAAAATAGAGCAAAAATCCTGACGTAGCTAAAACTTTACATAGTTCCCTGAGCTGCTTTTATGCATTCAGTGCCTTTTAAATACTGTTATATAAGATAGGTCTCATCCTATTTTAATAGTTAAGACTTTTGAAACAAGCTCTTTTGACAGTGCAAGGTACATTTAAAAAAAAAAAATCAGATCTTAGGAGGGAGTTTCTGCTATGTATGTTCAGGATACATTAGTTCAGTGCTCTTTTTTCCTATAAGACCCACTACCTTTTACCAATGTTAGTCCTAGAGAAGAAATCTTAGCTATTCATATTGTGGAGCAAATAACAATGGTTTTGTTCTTTTGCAGATTGTATGTTCATCTGGCCTGTTCTAAGATAGGAAAAAATCTGCAGAACAGCAATGAAAGCATCTTTTGCTCCAGTTGTGAAGGAGAAAAAAAAAAAATCTCAAGAGAAAATGAAATGAAGGCAAGGGCTTAGGTTATGCTGGCTTTTTTGTGTGTGTGTATGCCTAGAAATAGCTTGTGTTCTTCCCTTCCTATCATCATAAGGAGAGATGAGAAGAAGAGGTCCCTCATCTCTTTTGAGAACAGTAGTGATGCAGTTTAAACTTAGCAGCTCTCTAGGTAGCACTGTCAATTTTGCTTTGACAATTAGCGATGAAGGAAAGTGTCCTGAAGCAAGGGATGTTAATATTTCAGTAGGTGGCATTGTCTCTGCTAAGTCAGTGTTGCTAGAGGGCATTTTGATGATGGTGTTTCAAAATGTAAAGCTGACATCCTGGTCCCTTGTAGCTGTTGAGATAAAAGGCACTGATATTTTTACAAAGAAGAATAATAAGAGGGAAATCTACTTGTTATTTTCTTAATCTTCAGTTAATGTAAAATGAGGTGAACACATGCTCCTAAATACCTTTACTCTTCACTCTTTTCAGTGATCTATGCACTAGCAGTGTAGGAGCTGCACTTAATTAATATTAATATTGAATTTATATCCTTAGCCTAATGGAGAACAATTCATATGAGTCAGGAATTTTTTCAGGATTTAAGTAAACAAAGGCCTAGACTGCAAAGAAAGGACTTTGGGAAGAAAAACAGTCTGCACAAGTGGCTGTTACTTGGCCCTTATGAGGCATCACTCTCAAAACCTTTTAGCTGGTCTCTCCTACCATAACTCCTGCCCTCTGAACTTTTTATCTAAGCAGTTTGTCAGTATGTGTTGGAGAAATGGGCATTACCTTTACATTTACCCTCTCTTATGAAAATTGGTTTAGATGTTCTCTTGTTGGGGGGGATAGTCGCAACTGAAATTGTCATTCTGCAAAAGCAGCCTGAGTTTTTAAAAATCCCATCTATTCCTGTGTACAAAGCAGCAACTGACTGTACTGTAACCATGGAGACCTGCAGCAGATTCAGCAGTTGATTTTAAGACTCATGTTTCAGACCAGAAAATGTTAGATACTCTGCATCCCAGAGGTGACAAAGACAGCCTCAGGAGAGGGTTGCTGGTTGTGCAGCATGCTGGAGACCCTCTGGAATCACTGGATCCAGTTCTGTTCTCTGAAAGACTTTCACTGTGTCAACATCCATGTTTTTCAGGCAAAGTCTGGGACAAACCATAGAGTTTGAAGACTGAAAAATCTGTTATGCTATTATTTAATTTTTCAAACTACCTAGAAGCCTGGCTGTGACCTGGAAATCCGTATTTTATCTTCCCTTGCAAGAGACCTACCCTCTACCAGTCTTTCTAGTGAATAGAAG
Source organism: Phylloscopus whistleri (assembly GCA_017589585.1). Lineage (NCBI taxonomy): Eukaryota > Metazoa > Chordata > Aves > Passeriformes > Phylloscopidae > Phylloscopus > Phylloscopus whistleri. The sequence goes on along the minus strand of JADMLD010000041.1, from coordinate 165,519 downwards.
TAACTTGTAGTAAGATTATAGAATTATACCTTGTATAAGATATCTTATATATGTCCATGAAACTTTCCTTGTTGTAGAATATGTCAGGAATGAACTCATCATGTGGTGTAAACTACTGATTTCAGTGTAGTTGCATTACAGATGCATTTGATACAATGTAAATATGTTTTGAACTATGGCTCTACATCTTTTCCATGTTCTTCCACAATATTCTCCCATCTTAGCAATTTTCATTAGAGAAATTTTACTTAGATCAGGTCATAAAGGGATAGCAGCTTTAAGTAATAGCTCCAATTGGATCTCTGAACCATGGTAGTTATATTGTGGAAGAAATAGCTCCTGGATGTTCCTTGTGGGGTATGATCAAAGTTAGGGATCAAACAAGCTTTAAACAGTGATTTAGCATGAGAAGCTATGCAAAACCATGCTTGTTTAAACAGCAGAAAACCAGAGAAACAAGTCAAGAATTGAAAATAAAGTAATGCCTAGCTGATGAGAATAAAATAAAAGTTTTTTGATAAGGGAAATAGAGTGCATGGAAATTATAGGATCTTTTCTTTGCCAAAACTTAGCCACAGTATATATCAATCTTATTTCTCTATTTAAACAGCAGAGCTTTCAGCATTTGGCTTGTTTTATCAGTATCATCAGATACTCCAGCAGGTGATATATAGCTGTGTGCCTCTGAATAAAAGAGATGTATTGATACTTGTGGCTAACATTTCTTCTGTATATAAGAAAGCTGTATTACTGAACAGGACAAATAATTCTTTAGAACGTCATTGCCTAATTGAGCACAGAACAACTGATGCTGGGAAGAAAAGGTTACCCTTGAAGATTAGGGTCTTATCTATGCAGCCACATTTAAGGTTTCAATCCCTGAATTCTAAGACAACTACTCGGAAGATGTACAATATCTTTTTTGCCCATACTCTTTCATTTTTAGATCATTCTTAAGCAGTGCCCAATCAACTATTTCCTTGCTCTCCATTACTGTCTGTGAATAGGAAATTCTATATTTTGTTTTGTGTGGGTAGAAAAAAGCATCTGCACCCACTATTCTTCTCCGATTCTGCTCATTGTAATACATTATACATGGAGGGAAGGGAGTGTTACTCTTTTTGATTTAACAGTGGGAGTGATTTAGACCATTAAACACTTTCTTTAGTAATAGGCTGTGAACATTTGTGAATACAACTAATAAGTAGGGATCTGAACTGAATCTGTCATGGCCTTTACTGAAGTAACAGCTTTTCCCTGCTCATTTCCTGCCCACCTCCTTAGATGCACATCCAGACTGTTGATGTAAGAGTGGTCCTCTCTGAGGACAAGGCGCTCTCAGACATTGTTCCTGCTCTGGGATAAGGACTGGGGATTTTGGCCCAGCCATAGATCCTGCATGCATTGGATCCTTTTCTGAAGGGCCGCTTTCTCTCTCATAACCCTCTGGCACGTGTTGCTGCACAGGGTTATTACATCTCACATGCGTATTTTTCCTTGTTGAACTGCAGCAGATGTGTCAAAGAAAGAGAGGATGATGAGAAAAAAATTGCAAAAATTGGAGCTGAGGAACGAAAGCAAAGAAGAGATAAAAGAAAGGTTTTGGAAGGCAAAAGTCGTGGAAGATAAAAAATGGATGAAAAAGAAATAAAAAAAACAAACATGCATTTTTATGGCTGTTACACTTCTATATTGAATTTTTATTCTAGGAATGTATCAGATCTAGGCAACAAGGTTAGGAAGCAGTTTCCATGTTGTATTTCTAATCTCACACTTTTCCTTGCAACAGTGGGATTAAACAATGCTAAATTGTTTTTTATGGTGCCATGGGATTCTGCAGCTACTGCAAGTTCTCTGATGGAAACTGTCAAATGTAAAAGCATATTCATTAAGGTCATGCACTTTTCTGCTTCCAGCTCTGTGCAGCTGTGGCATTTTTCCATCTGTGTTTCTTGTTAAAGATTTGAATGACTCATCCTTGAATTTGCCTTTGAGGTAGACAGTTTTCCTATGGCAATGAAATCCAGCTGGTACACAAAAAAATTGTGTGTTGGTGTCAAGGAAGGATCATTCTTCAAAAAGTTCAACTCAGTCTAAAATCTGAGATTTTAACATTCATTCTTCACTCTTATTTTAATGCTTTGCAGGTTTTTCTGTATAATAACATTTTAAAGTAGCAGACCAAATATTAAGCCCCCCATATATTATTAGTTAAACACTTCCTAGGGATTTTCAAGTAGCAGTAGGAAAAAGAATCTAAATCTTGCTGAACCTCAATTTTCTTCTCTGAAAATATTGGTATTTTCTACAGTTTAGTTGACTAAATGTACTTCAAAAACTGCAATATACTCTTTGGTATTAGGAAACATTTCTATTATAGTTGTTTTTAAAATTTAGTGTTTATGAAAGTCTTCCTAAATGTCTGTGGGTTATTAAGCTCTCTTGCTTGCAGTTTTATTTTAGGCTCACCAATTAACCAATTTCTTTGCAAAAGCATTAATTGAATTGATTCACAGCGGAGCTGAGAGACTGTACAATGTGATACTGACTGTTATGTGAATTCTGGAAGACTTAATCAAAATGAGGACTATAATATATGTTACATTTAAACAGTTTGAGAAATTCATTGTGTTCACAATAGGAAAATCTGGTGTCTATACTAGAATACAGAGCATGCAGCCAGTCAGACGCTAGAATAGCAACATGGAACTGGAGAAGCCTTGGTCTCATCACTGATATTTTACAATTAAAAGAATGCTTTCCCCCTGTACTCTGCACTGGTGAGGCTGCATCTCTAGTCCTGTGTTCAGTTTTAGGCCTCTCACCACAAGAAAAACATTGAGGTGCTGGAGTCAGTCCGGAGAAGAGCAATGGAGCTGGTGAAGAGTCTGAAGAACAAAGCTTATGAGGAGCAGCTGAGGGAGATGAGGATGTTTAGCCTGGAAGAAAGGAAGCTCAGGGGAGACCTTGCCATTCTCTACAATTACCTGAAAGGAGGCAGGAGCAAGACGGGTGTCAGTCTCTTCTCATAAGTAATGAGTGATAGGACCAGAGGAAATGGTCTCAAGGAATACTGAGGAGGTTTAGATTTGATATTAGGAAAAAGTCCTTTAGTGAAAGAGTGGTCAGACATTAGAACAGACTGCCCAGAAATGAGTCATCATCCCTGGAAGTGTTCAAAAAACGTGTAGTTGTGACACTTGGGCAGTAGTTTAGTGGTTTAGAACTGAACATGGTGCTCCTTTAGCAGCTGGACTCAATGATCTTAGAGGTCTTTTGCAACTCTAGTAATTCTATGCAAACAAAAAGCTATGTAGAAAATTTTTGCATCTCTCCTAATAAAGAATTACAAGACAGTGAGCACCACACTTCTACGCTCAGTACAGTTGTTTATCCAAATATGGCATGGAGGTGTTCAGACAGAATGAAAGCAAAATCACTGCTCAAAAAAGTTTTGGCAAAATGCCATTACACAAAACAAGATAACATTTTTCACAAATACAGCAAAGAATGATTCCCTCCAACAGCAACTACAGCAGTTACAAATATCCAGAAGAAAATGATTACAAGATGATCAACATGAATGCATGGGACAGTGCATAGACCTACGCGAAACACAGACCAAACATGCCATCAGAATATATAAATGTATTTGAATATTGAGAGGAAACTCTAGAGATCAATATCTTGCATTTTAGCATAACAGAAAAATCAACGCTTCAGGAAACAAACTCACTACCAACTTCAATTTCTAGTATGTTTCTTCCAGTTAGTAAAAAAGTCATGCATATGTATTTGAAGTAGGTTTAACCAAAAAAAAACTTGAAAAAGGAAATGCAATACTAGAGGCAATACTTAAAACACCTGTGACTATTTCTAATAATAAATCTTGTAGCATTAGTTACATGGCTGAATGGCCCTGAAGAGAGTTCCTGTAATCTTTGATATGAAGTTTTGCAGCTGCTGTCACCTACCAGTCAGCCCCAATGCTTCTGAACTGTAACAATTTCTAAGGAAATGCTGAAGACAATGCAACAAACAATAATTACACATGTAAGACTAAATCTATACTGTAATCATCTGTTCAGTGATCTCATCCAGTGCATTTAGATCATAGAATCATAGAAAGGTTTGGGTTGGAAGAGACCTTAAAGATCATCTAATTCTAACCCCTCAGCCATGGGTAGAGATGCCATTCACTAGACAAGATTGCTCAGAGCCCCATGCAAGCTGGCCTTCAACATTTCCAGGGATGGGGCATCCACAGCTTCTCTGGGCAAATGGCAATGGTGGCACACAGAGTTACTAGAAAAATGTAGGTCACTCTGCATGCTGTTTCTACAGAAAAAAAAGAGAATTTCACTCTGTTAACTGAGAATTATCCCTAAATGCCTTTTGTTGAGTCTTTCAAATAACAAAAAAAGACTAACCTAAGTAAAATACATAGTTTGATAGGCAAAGTAGAAATGAAAATGGGACTCACCTTAAGACATGAATATTTACAAAATGTGTGTGTACTAGAACAATATTTTGAAGTGTACCTGAAGCAGATGGTATATGCTGTTATTTTGTTACAAGTATGTTAAGTCCCAGATGTCTGACTGCAAGCATCGACCGTGAATATATTAGAACACATGTGCACCATTGCCAATAGCATAGACATAGACAAGCTTCCCATGGTATTGTCTTATGGCAAGAAGGAGACTGACCTTAACCCTTAGTCCTCTTTTATTTAAAAATGTCCTTGCTAGTCAGAAAACTTGATATACTTTCCAGAACACCTGTTATCAGCAGAGTCACTGGTGTGCCTAGAATTTTTCACAGATTTGGCAGATTTTGTATAAACCACAAGAAGGAGCAATACAAAACAACACAATTTTAATTCAAACTTAATTTTGCTTTTATGTTGGTTTATCTTTAATATTGACTTATAATATATATTGATGGTACAAACTATGAGTTGAAATGCACATTGCACACTCAGTAAGCCATGAAAATGTCCTTGTACCCAGGCAAAGGGAATCAGGTGTATACTGCAACTGCCTTGCAGGCTACTTTCTTGCTTGCTTCTCAACAGCTTTCCCAGAAATCTGCAGTGGAATAAATGCATGCCTCTTCATAAATCAAGACAAGTTTCTACTGAACGCAGAACTATCATCAAGACAGCATCTGCTCTTAGCCAGTTTTCTAGTTATCTCCTGATGTTGTGCCCCACACGTGATTCTATTGATCAGACAAGGGCAACAGAATAGCTTACCACCTTCTCTCTGAATCTGTGGAATTTTCAGCCATATAGAACTACAGCAAAACTTTTTTCTTTTTTTAATGTTTGGGTTTTTTGCTTTGTGTTTTTCTCTCCAGGTAAACTTTGAATGCATAAGAGGAATGGATCAGCTAAAGAAAGTGTAGTCACAACTTGCTCCCACAGGATGAAACACAGCTACTATAGCTCAGGAGGATATGCAGACAAAGCAGTTTTCTTCCACTTTGAGGCACATATACTACTGGCAGAAACAGGACAAAAGCCACCCAGAAAACTGGAGTAAGGTTACTTTTTGATATGGCAATGCAAGCATCCTTCTCAAAGATGATGCAAAATAACATAATTGTACTCAGTTCAAGATTTCATTTACATAAATTTTATTTTTTTGACAAGTAGCCTACGTTTGAAAATATGTTAGCATAATGAGTCTAAGAATATTCTTAGTATCACTCAATAGTAGTGAATAATAGTAGTAATAAACATAAGTCTGTATTTCTTTGATTATGTTTTATTGCTGGAAGATTGTAATTCAGTCTATCATGTTTAGAGCAAAGGATAATCTTTATGTCTTTATAGAAAATGCATTTGAATTGTTCACATTAATCATGATTAAAACCAGAATGTGGTAAACCCTTTAAATTACCACCAAGTTCCTCATAATCTGCCGTCTTTATGAAGAGGTGGCTGAAAGGAACTAGGAAAATATTATACAAGTACATATATTTGCAAAATTCTGTGAGAGCTGTAATAATAATGTTTACATAATAATTACATTATGTAACAATAATGTCATAATGAGCTAGATATTACATTACTGCACAAAATACTGCATACATGTAGAAATTGTTTAGCTTATCCTCACAACAGTAACACATGAAAGCATTACTACTCTGCTTACTGTAAACTCCTGGCTACGTAAGGTAGTGTAACAAATTCTGATAGATAATAGTTTCCTTTAAAAGAAAATATTAATTACACCTGATCTTTTCTCACATTTTACTAAGACTATGTGTCCTGTACTTATTTTAAAATCATTAGAGAATATTTAGAGAACATGAGATTTAAAATGAGATTGAATTATTGAGATTCTAATTTTAATTTATATGTAACCAAGGTTTGACTTTATCCTAGTAAACACTAGGTTCTTAAAAGGTTCTTAAATGGAATTGGCTAGACTCATCAAGTTTTTTAATCTAAAATATATTATCTTTTTAAATGTGTTAAAACCTTAGACAGTTTTGTGTTCAGAATAATTTTTGGTGGAAGGGAAATAAAAAGCCCATTTCTGTAATGCTTTTATTAAAAGATCCATGTAAAAACATGTAGGATGTTTTTTTCCCAGAGTCTATATTATTTCGATGTATTAAAATACTTTTTTCATTCTGATGACCATTTTGTTATCTTAATGCATTTTTTCTTTGCATGTTTTTTGGAAAGAAAAGAACTGAAAGAGAGAGAGGGAGTGAGTATATTATTAATCTGCCATAGTACTGTGGGAAGATGCATTGTAGCCAGCTAAGGAAAATTTCACTTTTCTGAATTTCTTCAGATGTGAACTTGATGGAGTTCATGTATTCAACATTTATAAAAGGATACCAGTACAGAGGCTTTCCTTCCATATTTTCATATTATAATATGAGGAATCTTTATTTGTCAATTCACATGGACAATAATGACCACCTTGATCCAAGAGATAATGATTGGAACCAAGTCACGTGGAACTAGCCCAGCTCTTTCCAAAGACAAAATCTTTTGAAACAGGAAGGACATACAGATGAAAATGTATGAGGTCTGTATGTTAGCAGAATGCCATACAGATTAGGATCATTTAGTATCTCTTACTCAGGTCATAAGCACCAATGTAAATCTCATTTATTTAAATGAGTATTGCATTCTCCCTCTGTGTTTCTGTCTTGCAAACAAACACTGAAGACTGTATATGCCACACAGTATTGTAAATAATATTTGATTTTTAAATTAATTTTATCTAACTTTCCTCTTTAGCAGCAGAGGATTTCCGTATCAGTGTAAGCTCTGCTTACTTTTGACTTTTTTCGTAGAAGGGTTCTGCTTTTTAAATAAGTTCTGCTAAGAACATATCAGTGAGTGCATCCTCATGGAGCCTGCATATTTCTTCTAAACGTTTGTCTCAGGGTTGAGCAATACAAAAAGATATTTTGACAACTTTGTAAAAGAAATGGTAGTGCTTTTTACTTCACTGAATGGAAGAAAAAAGGCGGAATCGTTCACCACTGGAGTCAGAGGTGCCTGGATTAGCACCTGAATGTGTTTTTCTCTCTCTGCCTTTAAACTATTTTATTGTTGAATATAACTTTCCAACACAAGTATTTTACAAAGAAGGTTAGAAAGTTAATATTTGTTTACTTATTTTTATATGAGAAACAGTATCACAAATTGCAAGAAATAACTTGGCACCTAACAGTCATCAAATATTTAATGATATCCTGGCTCTTCAGAATCTTATCCTGGACCTTATCTATCATAATACACTGAAATTGAAAATTAACAAATACATATATTGTTTTTCTCTTTTTGTATATGATCCTGCACTCAAGAAATATATGTAATTATATAACTATAAATATCAAAACAGAAGCACTTAAACTCCCTTAAGAGATGCTATAGTGAATGTATATAAGACTATCAGTAACTATCAGCACTATCAGCACTATCAGTAACTAGAACCTGTGATAGAGCTGTTGTCTGAGATGCTTTTTCCAATCCATGTAAAAAGTCTAGGGTTTTTTTCTGAATCTAGTAAATCTGAAGTATTTACTTTAATTGGAGGAGGGGAGAGAATGCTTTAATTAATGATTTTTGACATACATTTATTAAAAATTAACAATTATTTTTAAAATGCACAAAGGCAGCCATAGTAGTTTTAATTTCTTGACTTTTTCCTGACATGAGTGACATTTCTTCTGAGATGTTCATATAGTTGTCTAAATTCTTGTCAAAATATATTGATGTCATGGCTTTTGTTTTCCTTTTGACAAATTCATGTCTAGCTAGCTAGATATAGCTTTCTGTGACAGAAATTTTTACATGTTGATGCTGGCATTGCCAACCATGACTTCAAGAACAAATATGACATTCACTATTTTTTTTTTCTAAATTCCAAAATTATCTTCTACAGCCATACTTCATAAATCTAGAAAACTCTAAACAATGCTGATTAAAATACTGTGATCATTCATTTAGGATATAACTATGATGAAGTGAACATTACATCACAGTCTATTATGAAAAAAATTCTACTTGCAAGCAGAGAATCAAGGTACTTGGTGTTTCTACTAAGTTTGGCTATGACATTAGCTGGGATAAGAAATGTTCTGAAATTCACTGGACTATGGTATGCCTTTGTCTGCTCCTGTATGTATATGAGACACTCAAAAATAATGGAAACCTTGTCTAAAGATCAATGTCCCAGCTATTTGCAAAGGAATCAAGCAAGATCATCCTCATGGAATTGTGCAAATACCCCAGTGGAGGCCAGGATGTGTCTTCTTTATCATACTATTAAATTGAGAGACTTCAGGGGCCACCTTGATCTGAACATAATTACTGATCTCTTCATGGGATCCAGTGAGACAATATGTGGAAACAGTTGAAAGCTGCACCAGGGGAGGTTTAGACTAGATGTTAGGAAGTATTTCTTTACTGGGAGGGTGGTCAAACACTGCAAGAACCTTCCTAGAGAAGTGGTGCCTCAAGCCTCTCAGTGTCTACAAGGCATTTGGGCAATGCTATTAATAACACACTTGAACTTCTTGTCAGTCCTGAAGTGGTCAGGAAGTTGGACGAGATGCTTATTGGTCCCTTCCAACTGAAATATTCTATTCTGTGTTATGCTATGCTATGCTATGCTATGATTACTGGTCCTTAGGTACTATTCAAACACCCTGAAGTGCTTTAGAGGGTCTCCAGGCTTTGGTTAGATGCCTTCCCCTAAAATGCACAGGCAGAGTTACTCATGTGATGAAGAGGCTATCAAAAAGATTGGATAGAAACATGTGCTGATGGTTCCCAGACTAGGGACTGCTGAATTCTTTTTTTGCTTTTTCTTTGAAAATCAAAAAAAAAAATAAAATCTGAGGTGCTCAAAGGCAGTGGCCCGCAGATAAAGATAAAAAGAATGACCCAGTGGAAAATGACCTGGGTGTGCTGGTTGGCAGTTAGCTGAACATGAGCCACCTGGCTTGTATCAAAAATCATGTGTCCAGCAGGACCAGGGCAGTGATTGTTCCTTTGCACTTAGCACTGATGAGGCTACATCTCAAGTCCTGTCTTCAATTTTGGGCTCTTCTGTTCAAGAAAGGCATTGACTTGCTAGGTTTTGTCCAGAGAAGGCAGCAAAGCTGAAGAGTCTAGAAAGTAAATTACATGAGGAGTGGCTGAATGAGCTCGTGTTGTTTAATCTGGAGAAGGGACTCAGGTGAGATCTTGTCACTCTCTACAACTGCCTGAAAGAAGCTTGTAGCCAGGTGGGGACTGGCCTCTTCTCCCAGGCAGCCAGTGACAGGACAAGAGTATATGACTTCAAGTTGCATCAGGGCAGGAAATTAGGAAGAATTTCTTCCTGGAAGAGGATGTTGAGCATTGGAACGGGCTGCCCAGGTGGTGGAGTCACCATCCATAGAGGTGTTCAAGAAATGACCAGGTGTGGCATTTAGTGCTGTGGTCTAGTTGAGAAGGTGGTGTTCAGCTGAAGGTTGGACGCAAAGATTTTAGAGGTTTTTTTCAACCTAAATGGTACTAGGATTGTATAAAGATTTTTCTTATCTTGTGGCCCCATGAAAACAAACTTCTCACACAGTTTATGTTTAATAAATGTTATTACAATATGTTTAATTTCTGTATGTGACATAAAATTTTAACCCCCCCAAAAACTTCATTTATCCTAGAAATGCATTATCCTAGCAATTACAACATTGGCCTGAGATCAGCTGAATTCAATTCAGGAATGGCAATTTATATCCTTTAGGAATGCCCATCATTAAACAATTGAGTGCTCTAGCTTGAGCACCTTCTTCTCTCTTTTTGGAACACTTCCACTTTATATAAATAATTAACAAAGCATTGAAAGAGTAATGTGAACTTGCAGCTCTTATATCCTGGTTGAACCTCTAATTGTTGGCCTGGCAGCAGCCAACTCATGCCTATTTGATTAGGTATTCTCTATTTGGAGAAAAATGTGCTTACAAAACATTTTTAACCTGAAACAGGGCCATGAAGAAGAGGTCTATATTAAGAATCTAATCATCTAGGGTATCTAGAGCTTCCTACAGGATCAAAATCCTTTTCAAGATGCATGACAGCCCAAGGCCTTCCTAGTAGGTAGGCAGTTGAATTTGAGTTACTTAAGGAACTAGAACAGCACCAGAGCTGAATAGCAACAAGGCATTGTTGGCTGACGAGGGTAGGGCCAGGTAATGTTAATGACGTAATTCAGATGATTTTTGTAAAAGGAGGATCTACACTGACATTAGACAGAGATTTTTGGCAAGCGAAGCTGCTGGGTAGAAAACAGATTAATATTCCAAATACAATTTATATAATTGATTGATTAAAAAGGAACCCTGCAAATTAAAATAGAATTAAGAACTTTGAATTCCTGTATTGTTAGCTACAGTCATTAGAGGAAATGAGTACATTCAAGATTCTAGAACTGGCTCAAAGGAGTAGTGTATATGCCTAGACTGTAAATTCAAACTTTCAAGGGTTTTTCTCCTCATTTGTTTCAAATGCCCAGAGAAGTTTTCTCTTAAAAAGCTCTGCCTTTCCTCTTTCACTGTTATCTTACAGCATTGTCAGACATCAGACTAAAAACCATGGAGTAAACGAAAATACAAAGATTTTATTTGCTCGATTTAGCTGTCATTGGTTTGTTGGTACTGTCTTCAACATACTGCTTTTAGAAATGTCTTATTTCCCTTTTACTTTTGTGACATTTTCAAGGTAATTTGAGATTCATGTTTGGCACCCTTTTTCATAGTCAACAGAAGCAAGTCAAATTATTTTGAAGACCTACATTTTAAAGAAATGCCGGTGAAGAAAGAAACCAATACAAATTTTTAAATCTTGTCAGTCACCTAAAAATAAATGCTGTAGAAATGAAAAATGTTACAGAAAATGTTATGTTACTATTGTATGGATATCTCCGTCAAAGTATTTTATAGTAAGTCATTTGAATTTTGCATTTTCTGGTGATGTTTCATAGGTCCATTAGTCTCAGTGTGGCTCTACTTAGGAAGAGACGAAGCACTAGAGACACTGAAAGTCCGTCAAATTAGTCCTTTTTCATCTGCCTGATTTAGCTTGTATCTGCCTTCTCTTCAGTCTTCTGTCTATTTAATCTGCTTTGTGTATGTGATTGAAGTCTGTCAAAAAAGGATTCTAATAACCAGGAACACCAAAATATCTTCCTTTTATACAGCTAAATCTTAAAATATAATTACAGAAATATTTGAGAAATCTAGTGTCCTTAAAATCTGAGATACATAGAGCATGAAGAGGCTAGGAAAGAGATATCTTCAGTAGGAAGGAGTAGCAAGCATTAAAGAGAAATCGAAAGCTACAAGTTAAAGTGAGAAATTGTTAAAAATACAAGTAAAGAGCAGCTTTAAACAGAAATCATACAGATATCAACATTACCATGTGAAGAAATACTTAGCATGCAAGACCCTCTTCAACCTCTTTATGCTACCATTTTTAAAGAGCATCAGCTAAGATGGATGTCACAGGACAAAAAACTGTCACAGGACCTGAGGTTCACTACAGAATTTTACTTAGCGTTACTCCTAAGTGCAGTTCCTGAACAGTTGTCTAGGAAGCAGCAGAATCCATATTTCAAATTTTGTTTATATAACAAAGAAGATTGTATTACCTCCTGCAAAGGTCATCTGGGGCTGAGTCTCATCTCAGACCAATGAAAGTCAAAATTTTTCTTAGCTGGAATTTATTGCCACGATGCTGTGAGGGGAAATCATGCCTCTTATTTACATAATGAATTAGAATAGTGTGTTGTTGTTTTGGGTTTTTTTTTTTCCATTATGCCTAAATATGATAGTTTTTCTTCATTTGCATTAGCTGTGGTGAAGTATATTCAAGTTGAAGTATGTGGGCCTCTTGTACAAGTCAGCATGTACTCATTATTCTGAATATCTCACCAAGCACATAATGTGTGTTTACTTGAAGCGCTCAGTGATTTTTCCACTCCTCTGTTTTGTTGGAATATCATCAAGTTATTTTAATTTTTATTTGTGAATTGCTTGATGTCAGACCCATATAGAACTGTTTCCTTCTTCCAAGTTTTAAAGAAGAATAATTTTTAAATATCTGTAACTATAGAACTTAAAACTGTTAAGCAAATAACATAAATTTACTATCTACTATCTCAGTGGGGATCTTTATTTTTTAATGGTTTAGTCCTGCACTTATTAAAACATTCAGTGTTTTCCCAATAGCCATTATAAAGACTGTTTTTGCTAAATAAATCTGTTGTGGTTCAGCCTGAAATGACAGCTTGGTATTGAAACTCTCTTCTATCTCTCTTGACTGCCCCTTCTTTTCTATTTCAGTTTGACATTGTTACTGCTTCTTGATCTTATTCTTCTTACATCTACCATATCTCAAAACAGCCCACAAAAATCATGGGAAATGAGAGCTGAAAGAGACCTCAAGAGGCTTCTTATGTATCTTCTTTTTCTCTTCTCATCATGTGGACTCTACAGAAAGGACACAGATAAAGAGAACTTAAATTAATGCTTGTTTGACTGGATATTCAGTAATGAAGAAAGAGAAAACTACTTTTTCTTACAAGGAAGAAAAACACACAGCCAAATAAAGCCAACTGTGCAGTGTTCATCCTGACGTAGATAAAAAATATGTCAGGCTAAACAAATTTCTAATAACCAATTAACACTTGTTAAGAAATATCACATACTCCAAGATGGATTTGCCAAAGTGGTTTTCATTATTTATCAATTATCTGTATAGACATGACAATTCCCTCTGGAATCTACTAGTAACTGATTTCAAGCACATCCAGAGCTTATTGTCATCCATTGCTCATCACTTATTCTTCCCTATGAAGGCTTATGCCATTTTCTGAAATTTATTTTTTAATGTAATGGGGAATGGTTCCTTTAAAAGCATCAAATGAGGTATTTCAAATTTTGATAAACTATGATTTTATAACAAAGTATTGAGATAAAATTAATAAATTCAGGCAAAAAAAGTCATGTGGTACTCATGGACTGTGAATCCACATAGGAATGTTTGGGTCTCTCCTACTTTCCATCCTCCTCATCCATCTACACTGATCTGACATCTCCCTAGATATCTGATCTGATATTTAGGGTCAGGATTAAACTCCTGAATAAGGAGACATGAGGCAAGACAAGGAGACAAGGACTGAAACTCCTTATTCCTCATACCATGAAGGACTAGGACTGGAAAGAAGTGCAAAAGAAGTCTACTGGGACACTGAGTGGTTTCATGTTTGCTGAATTCTGTTTGATAATTTTAGTGTAGTGGTTTGAGTGTCTACTCTTTTTTCTCTTTGGGAGATAGGATTGGGAGGGAAAGGCAAAACAGGCTCAACTTAAGGTAAACATTTATTAACACACACTAAAAGGAGAAAAAGAAAAATGAAAAATGAAACTTTAAAACACTCCTCCTTCCCCCCCTACAAGCGTTCATTTTTCTATAAGCATCAATAGAGAGACAAAATCTTTGATTTTCAGTCAGTTTCAACATTTAAACATGATTTTCATCACTTTGGGAGAGGAGTCTCTCTAGAGTCCCATGGAGACATTCACCACAAGACAAAACAATCTGGTGGCTCCCAAAGTCACAAATCTGCAACTGCCCAGAATTTTGCAGATTATGCAATCCCACCATTTCATCTGGATACTCATGGGCCTTTCAGCATATTTGGGGTACTGTTTAAGAATGCTTCTTCTAGTATAAAACAAGGATTCTCTTCTTCTATCTCTAAAATCATGTCTATCTCAAAAGAAATAGATACCTTCTTTTACCCCAGGAGCCAAGGGCCTCAAATCACTTTCTCTTTAAAATCATATTCGCCTCAAAGACTGAGACCTCCTTTTACCCCAGGAGTGGAGGGGCTTACTCTGTTCAAAATTCTCAATTAAATATTAATTATATCAGTCCATAACCCATGACTAGACACCCGCATTCCCCCAAACAGCATTATGATATTATAAGAAATAGTCAATTTCTCCATGATTCACACTAGAGAAGTCCAGCTAAAAATGTCCACTTCCTCAATCCTTTCTTCCAATTAGTCCTTTTCCTCTCGCTCCGCTGACTTCATGCTGTGTCTCTTCATTTCAACTACTCTGTGTCAATTCTTTCTCTTAAAGAAGGATCGGTGCTGTGGGGAGAGTTAATCATTTTCCCCAAGGCTTGCAGTGCACACCTTTTTCTCTGGGCTGCGGCTTACGGTGTCGAATTTCAAAGGAGCGCTGGTGATGGGGGTGGAGGGGGGTCATGCTCAAGAAGGTCTGATGGACCGCTCTCCCCTACCCTCTGCCTCGTCCGATCCAAAGTGGACCCAAACTCAGAACTGCTCCCTAGGGCCCGGGGGAGAAGATCCCATCCTACCGCGGGCCAGCGGTGCCAGCAGCTAAGGCACGGAGCTAAGGTACGGCCCGACCAGGGCAGGGCCCAGCCACAGCCCGGCCCAGCCACAGCCCGGCCCCCTCTGCCGCGGCCCTGGGCACACGGCCAGCACTGCCGAGCTGCGGACTCCTCTCTCGCGCTGGCAGCTGAGGGGGAAAAGAAGGGCTCAGCCGGCTGGGCCGCTCCCCTGCAGGCAGCGGCTCCCAGAGGCCGGGCCGGGCCCAGGCTCGGCCGCCCAGGGGCAGCGGGGCCTGGGCCGGGGCCCTCGGCTGCCCACGATGTTACCTCTTGGCCCACCGGGAAGAACAAGAAGCCCTGTCACTAGACACCCTCAAGATTTATCTGGCTATTTTCCAGAGGCTTATCCAACTCTTTAATTGGTCAACCAAGCTGTCAACATCTGCTATAACTTCCTTAGAAAAAAACCCTCACATCCGTGCTAAACCACTGCAGATGCAAAATAAACGTGAACCCCACCGCAGACACAAAATAAGTGTGAACCCCATGACATAGTTGTAACATTAGTATCAATAATTTTGGTAGAAGCTGACATTAGTCATATTACTGTAATTTATTGAAAAGTGTGGTGCTATTGTGGCATGGATATATTATGCCTCACTATTTCAAATCACTATGCAGTGAGCAAATAAAGTAGAAAATCTGTTTAAAAACTCACATGCCCTGGATTCTAAGAATAAAGTTCAGGTTTGACAACAGTACAACAGATAGGAGGAAAGATTTGTACTTTGGAAGTCCTGTAGGCCTGGTATACATTGAAAAGCCGAAATAATACCCTATCACTATGAATGGGGGTATGATTTACAAAATCATTTATTCTTTGGTGGATTCTTGGTCAACATTTAATTTACTAAAATGTTTCATAACAACCACAGTCTAAAAATTTTTTTTTCTATGGACTAAGTTCTGAAATTCTGTTTCCTTTTGGGTAGTATTCCCACCGTTTTTATTGGAACTACTCATGAAATTATGATGCATCTGGTGCAAATGTGACCAAACAGAATTATATGAACGTCCATCTGCAGGATTAGTGCAAAAGAGTGGAAAATTGTATCAGATTTTTAATGAGCCTTGACCTTGCAACAATAATCAAGTGCTGGAGGTGGTCATGACATTCATTCAGTTATGGCTCTCTTGCTATGAAGGAATATTTTCAAATCAGTCAAATACAATTATGTTTTATGGTCATATAAGTGCAGTAAAATGTCATTCAAAGCTGGTATCTTTCTCATTAACACTGTGATATCAGATGTGACACCTCTGATATGACCATTTCTGGTCAATAACTTAAACAACTTTTGAAATTTACATCTGAATATAACCACAGTATTTCCTCATTTTTATGCTCTTGCTGTGATTAATTTGCTGAGGTTTTTCATATATGAAGTAACCTTCATTTGCTAGAGTAGGTTTGCATTTCTTTAATTTATTTGAAGATTTAAATATACTGGTATGCGTTTAAATAAAATATTAGAGTGTTAATTTATATCTGAGTTAGCATGCAATGGACATTAATGTAATAGCACTGAGCTAAACCTGAAAAATGTTCTCTTTTGGCATATTTACTGTAGGCTTTTTTGTGTTTAAGAAACATTACTGAGTGTAATCATCTCAAAAAAAAATGTACTAAAAAAGCTAAAATCTTCTTCTGCTAAAAAGCTGTAAGAGTAACACCTGTGTTGTTTGCATTGAGATTAGAAACTCTTCAGGATCAATAAACCTAAAAGAATGGTGTTTGACTTGGAGATGGCCACTGATGGGCTGCAGGTGCTGAAGAGCACTACATACAATATAGGGTAGAGAAGCAACGTCTGGTGGCTGGGTCAGAGGGCAGGCAGAAGGCTGTGAAAAGATGATGAATAGGCCAGGAGACATAGGATCAAACAATACAGCAGGCCTAAGGTGGACACTTGTCTGGAGAGAAAGCCATCAACTAAAGCAAGGTATCTGAGGAAAATTTAGGGGCGGTAAGCAAAGCCAGACTGTTCCTAGGAGGTACTGGCTCTAACAACACTTTGTGCCTCCCTTTGCAATGGCTTTTATAGAGACAAGATATGCTTGCACTGCATTTTAGATAACCACATGGACTTCCTGTAAGCATTCTCTGCCATAGTGACTTCACATAGTTACCTAATGCTTCTCAACCTGCAATGATGAATAATATATGTGTCTTATTGTAAGCTTTTAGCTCAGGGTGATATAGCATAAGCCACTATATTATTGCATAATTGTGATATGTCTCAAATCAAAAGAAAACTGTTGTGTGTAGGCATTGATAATGGTGAGAAGATTCTTTCAGGATCTCTTATGAGAAAGGTTTGGCAGCATCTTAAGAAAACAGAATAAAAAGAGAAATACTGATAGAGAGTAAATCTATCCCTTCACATGCTAGGAACCTTGTTTTCATGCAGCATCAAACAGGCCCTGGATAGATTTTTCCCATGGCATTCTGCACAGGTGCCAGCCATAGAGGGGTTCCTCTCACTTCTTATGCTGTGGTGCCTTTTATCTTGTGTAAAAATCCAACCCATGTATTGTTTCTTGATAGACTGGGTGCTCTCTCTGATGTAATACCTGTAGTGCTAGGGGCTGGCACAGGACATGCCAGCAGGTTCCTTACAGTGCCTGTTCATGCTAATCTAGGGTCTCCTTACACCCTCAGTACAAGGCCCAGTAGTGGCTTGCCCAGGATTACCAACTACTCAAACAGAGTGCCTTCCACAGATTTCCCAGTGGATTAATCAATTGCACAAGGCCAAGCACCAAGAGTTCAATCCTTTGCAATGGGTTTTTTAATGTATTTAAGCATTTCAGTTATTTCCTGTGATGTTGTTTTGTGCAAAACTCAGCAAACAAGTTATCCCAAATAATGGAATTCTAGGCCATATACGTTGCATGTGTTTGTTGGTGTTGACTTACTGACTTTTACTGACTTAATGTAGTTCAAGCTGCTTCACTAAAACTTGCTACGAAACATTTAATGCTTTTGTGATGATGGCATTGCATTTGGCAGGAAATTAAGTACCACACAAATTAAGAAGTGAAGCTTTCTATCTTCAGCTGATGATGCAACATAAAAACAAAGTACTTCCTGCTCCATTTATATTTAAAGACATCAGTAAAATATATCACAGTGTTCAGATATTTCAATAACAGTTTCACATAAATGCCTTGAATGCAACATGTTAAGCATAAAAATGCTAGGCACGTTTGAAAATGAGGAAGACTCAGAATCTTATTTTGGTGACTGTAAGTTAAAGAAAAAATTAACTTCCAAACATTCTGCTTCCCAAGTACCAGACGACTTTGGTGAGTAACAGAATAACCTTCTCTACTGCCAGTTGTTGACCTTTGAGTATGTCTTCCCATTTCTAGGACCACATATATTTAAAAAGTAACTCTCTCTGCATCTTGAATGTGTGAAAGTTGGGGTAGGCAAAGCTCACGAGTCCTGGGTTTATCAGTGTCTCTGTTTTTTATAGCGGTTACACACAAAATCTTTCAATTAGTGATAATTCCTGTGTTTCTCGATGTAAAGGTTAATTGATCTCTGCGAATGAGTCTTCTTGGGTACCTATGGGGTAGTTCACCTCCAGTCAGTGGAGAACACGTGCAGCTGTCATATTCTGATCTTGCACCCAATGGCTCCTCTACGTTGGTTTCACATTTGTCTCTCTTGTCTTCCTAAAGGAAAATAAAAGCCGAACACCTCTGAGAAGAAAGCTGGGTGTGACACTATCCTTGTTCCTACATTCAGTTTTTGTGCGTGCCTCTTGACATGAGAAATACTGAAGATGTTCATATGTAGACAACAGTGGGAACTTTTAAATGGTGCCATGTGGTCATTGAAACAGCTAAACACCACTGATAAAATTGCACTTACACTTCTTTGTGTGGCAGGAATGGTGCAGCTTTTTTCATGGGAACAAGTATTTGTGATTTTATACTGATGAAGTCCTCTTGGTCTTCAAAGACCATCTCTTTATCTTTGAAATTTTATGGCTGACATCAGAGGAATTAATCAGACTTGGGTCTAATGGTTTCTTGGTTTTGGCTTCTTTTTCCACATTTAGATTATTGTATTTAGGTAGTTTGGATGCTTCTTGTTTTGAGAGTGTGGGACCAGAAAATGCACTTGCTCAGGCAAGATTTGCTACTTCCTTGTTTAAAGTAAACCATCTGGACATAGTTCTGTGCCATTTGATCTAGGATGACTGTGCTTAAGCAGGGAGGTCGAACCACATGAGCTGCTGTGGTCCCTTCCAACCTGACCTTTTTTATTCTCAGGTTCTGTGAAAGGGTTTCCTTAGTGTGTTTCACTTACTGTTCTCATAATTGAAATCTAATTTGTAACCTTTTCCTGAACATCTCAACAGAATGTCAGAAAAGTAGCTAATAATATTGATAGTGTAGATATCCTGGAATTTACACAAGCAGAAAGAAAAAGATCTTCATCTTGCCTTTGTAGGAAGGCAGAAAAAATTAAAAGTGTACTCGTATTCATCCGTGGTTCTGTTGGAATCCTGATGATAGCAAAACCTCTGGGATGGTAAGAAAAAACTTTAGGATAGCTTAATAGGATAAAAATATTCCTCATGACCCCAACACATGGTGAAATAAGGAGGGACGCTGGCAACCTCTATATGGTAGTTCTTCATTATATTCCACTGCTGCTCTTGTTCCTTTATTCCAAGAGTATATTAAGAGAGAAATTAAGATGGTTGAGATTTGATGTGAGCAAGACTTTAACAGCGTGTGATTTTCTTTCTTTTTACTTCAGCCAACATGATGCCTTTTTGAAGGACCTAAGGAGTTCTTAGGTGATGTTCTTGCTTTTATGTGACATGTGATCAATCCACCATACATGTTCTGGGGAACTGTGGGGAGCTGTAGTGATGAAATATCATCAGAGTTTTGCAAGTGAGCAGGTATTGATGCCTGAGATAAGTTACACAAAAGGATTATGTTTCTAAATATTGGATGGGAAAGACTGGTACAAGAGGGCATCCTTATCTCTTTCATCTCAGATGGGCACGAGAGGAAGCAAGAGGGAGGAGAGAGTGGCATTATTAATTTACCAATAAAATTATGAGTTTTGTAATTTAACTATTTTTTCATATAGCAGCCTGACCTTTGGTGACACATTTAACAAATAAATCCGATAGCATTGAAAAGATTTTCAGAAGCATAGGATCTCAAGAGATTTGAGATCAATTCTCTGTTTTATGAAGTATTTTGACTAGAAAACATCAGGGGAAGACTGTAAGAGGAATAGCAATACATCTTTTACATCATTTGGAAAATGATGTCAGAAACATACCCAGTAATGGAGGGGCAAAGTGAGTAACCTACAGGGATTTGATGAAATTTATAATGGGGTTTGGATTCATTTGTTGTTTTCCTCTCCTAATCCCTCTCTTCATCAATGCATGACTTTTTCATAGGATAACAAGGAAAGGAGATGTGGGAAGGAGAGAAAATACAAGGAGTACAAGGTTGACTGAGTAATTTTTAAGTAACAGTTTGACCTTCTTGGCAACTGGTATTTTTTATTACAAAACAGTCAATTGTGGCGACAGCTTAGCTGGGCTTTTTGTCTGCTTATTCTCTTTTGAGAAGCATACTTAACACAGAAGAGCATATAGTCTGTGATTGCTTTTCTCAATGTTGCCCGGTGAATGTATTTTTCAGTAGAACAGTTCTGACCACTGCTGTTTCACAAAGTGCTCTGTTATTTCTATAGAGATTTTCCTTTTCAGGGACTGAAGGAACCCTCATATATCTAGAAGACAGCAAAATAGATGGTATTTGATTCAGTTGAAATAAATGTATTTTTTTTTGTTCTATGCACAGTTAAGGCCAGAAAGCCTGTTCTTTTACTGAGTTTTTTAGTCAAACATTGTTTTTTAGCTTCAGAAATTCCCCAAAGGACTCTGTTCTCTGTTAGTTATAATGTAATGCCATTGGTGAGACTGAAAAGATTATTTCTTATACAACATGATATATTATTGGTTTTCAAATACATTTCTCACCACCACTTTTCAATGAACCCTTCATAAATCCAGTTGAGGGCAGGCAAGATCCATGTAGCTCTGAGAGAAGGGATAAACGTAATTTACTAAAGATTCATGAGCTGTTTTCTCACACTCTCCCAGCTATTGTACACAAATATAGTATATCTGATAGAACTATGCTGAACGTGAAATAATGTTTCTGCAGCAAACATTTAAGAAAAATCACCACTAGTCTCAAAAGAAATAGAATATCTTTTTCTTAATTTACCATAAAATATAAATTCATTTTAGTATATGAGTTTAAAATTAACTGTAAAATGACAGTTTAATTCCTTCAAAGACAACATTGTACTTATGCCTTGCATGATCTGTGTGAGTTTACATACATTGTAAAACATTCTCTGAATGCTAAAAAGACCCATACAGAGTGAATGCAAAGCAGATAAGATTTGAATAAAACTGGAACAACAGATATTGTTCCACTTATTTTAGTAATTTAAATCTGCAAGTTTTTGCATCTATATATCCAAGAGTTGCTTTCTCTTTTTTTCCCTTCTCTGTTGAATGCCTTGGCTTTTAGGCTGCAGCAGAAAAGCTGTACAGGAACAGCAGCAGCTGTATTCACTTTCATTAAGCATCCAGCTCTTGTTGCTCTCCACATCCTTGCAAGGCAAACCATGCCCATATCCATACTCTTGTAACCAGTGGTAACCAGGTGCTTGAGAAAGAAGTGTGTCTGTGCCCTTCCTCGTTTGGACCTATCCTGCCTGACAGTCTTTGCCTTAAGAAATGACCATCCAGCCAGGAAAGCTGCGGCATCCCTGGCAGTCAGGCAGGCTGGAGTAATTTTCTTCTTTCTCTGTATTATAGAGAATAGAGGCAGGAGAAAATTTGTCAAAGTGTGATATTCCCATGTTTTGCCATTAAGCCTGCTGAGTTGCTCTAGTACTGAGGACAAAGAAATTTCTCACACTTGTTTGCTTGAAAATCCATGATAAACTATATTTAAAATGGAGAAGCAAAAAAAAATTTGTTGTAGTGTATTTGTTAGCTATACTACTGGAAATCATTTAAAACCTCTCCATATACAATTCAGAATTGCTGTCTCATATATAATCTTAAAATGAAAGTTCTAAAAATCAAGAATGTAAATGCAGTTTATGCCTAGGGCAAGTCCTCTTTGCCTTGTCTATTCCCTGCCTCCCCAGGAAAGCTCAAACATATCATATCTTCTAAAGCTGAGAAAGAATTTAACTATCAGAAGCCCATTTTTCCATCTTTGTTTGCATTTGCCAGGATACTCAGATAGAGAAAAAAGGCAGACATATCTCTTCACATCTTCTCACTGAGCTTGAAGTCTTCAGTTCGAGGGGCTACTGCACTCTTAAGTGATTTTTTGCAGTAGAAATACCTTGTGGACAACAAATACATTGAACATTGTATTAGAAATTTTATCTCAAAATTATTTATAAGGTAAAAATGAATCAATCATCCTCTTCTTACTTTTGAGTTTACATCATCAAATATATGAGTCTGTCTACTGTTTCTTATCATTACACTTTCCTTGCAATGTGCATTTCAAGGAAATCATATTTCAAGAAAGTAGATATTGAAGAATTATATTAAAACAAATCAATCTAGATGATGAGTAGATAACTCTTGATGAGAGCATATTTATGGATTTAAAACTATATTATTTATGTGAAGGTTGGGCCAGGAACAGTGTTCTATGTAATGGTGATCTCAGCATAACATAAAGCAAACAAGCCTTTTCAAGTAGATTAAGAGTACTCAAGTAGTCTGAGCAGAGAGCTATAACAAATATTGACTACGAAACCAAAGAGAGGAATGCAGTGAGCTACATTAGACAGGTTCATCCCTGTCTATATTTATTTTATGTATCCCTGGCAATTGAAAATAATGAAAGAAATGTGGCTTTATAAATAAGGAAATGAGAATATTAGCCTTGCTAAGTGGCTGCCGAAGAGCTCTGCTATAACTTTATATCCTAGAGTGGAAAAGATTTCTTTCCTTCTCTTCTGTCCCCTGAGGAACTGTCTGCCCTGCTTTCTCATTCCAGTGCTCAGCCCTGTGACTCAGGCTGTGCTGCAAGATAACTCCTTGACCCCACAAGGCTAGATAATACTCCTTATATATGCTGCACTGTTTCAGTCCTCCTAACATGAAATGATAGCACCTAAGGGGATAAAGGGTGTTGTTATCAAGTTAAGTTTCTTTAACAAGCCAATGGTCCAATCCAATATAAAAATCAATTTTTCAGAGCTTCACAATGAAGAAGCATAATGCATTTTTATTGGATCTAGCCCTGAGCTATCTTGTCAAAAGTTAGCAAAATATTGTTCAAAACCTCTTATCAAATCAGGGGCTTCTAAGCTTTGCTTGGAGAGGAACGTAAAGCATCATAAATCTGTGAAAGAATGAAAAAAGTGAGTTGTGCTAGGTGACAGAAATTGGTTATGCATTATCTAAGTTGTCAGCTTTCTGGAAGGGATAACTTAATAAGTTTGGGGCTAGTTATTTTTTTTGTTTTAAAATTTGGTGAAAATTCAGGTTCACTGAAGAGATGGACACAAATGATACTGGAAACTAATAATATATAAATGACCTTGTGATTTTCACAAATGAGGACAGTTTCCCCAGTCAGGAGAGTTCTAGGTCACTAATTACTATAGAGTGGCACTATTTCCCTGCTTTCTTTTCAGAATACTGCACAAAAGAAACTTCTGAATTTTAGTAAATATTTATGCTGGAGGGAAGGGCTAAAAGATTTTTTAATAATTTAGCTTGGAGATAGTTTTATCATATTACAATACTCATCACTTGTATTATTTTAACCTCATCCTAATCAGGAAGGGGGAAAACCTAAATTCACACTACCAAACCTCCTTCTTTCATTATTACTATATTGTAAATTGGTTATTTGATTATGATCTACATTTTATATATTCTCCTCCCTTTTTTTTATTTAGATAAAGATCAAGTAACACTTAACTGCTGTCTGAAGCATAGGGTTTATTCCAGTGTATTCTGCCAATTTATTCTTATACCCATCCTTTTGTAAGAATACGCTTTAAATGACCATCACTGAAATGTAGATGAAGACCAGTGCTGGAACTGTAGGACTCTTATATGTCCTGAGTTTACTGTGTTTGTCTTTCTAACAGTAACAGCCTTATCTCCATTTTGATTTTTTCATCAGATAATTGATCATTGAAATGGTGACGTAACTTAAAACTGGGGTGTTTAATAGAACATCATGAGGTGATTTTCTTTGGAGAACAAAGAGAGACTCTGGGCTGGATTAGATACATACAAAGACATTCAATCAGAGAACAGGGCAAAACCCAGGTGAAAATTTATTTCAAACCATTTTGTTTTTCCTCAAGCCAGAGAGGCTTAAATCATTACTCTGGTCTTCTGTTGAACTCAGAGAGAAAGAGCTGAAGTTACTTCAATGGTGTCTAATCCTGAAAACTATCAGAAGAAGAAATTACTGATTTGAATGCTACAGTGAAATCCCTCACAGACTCTTCTTCCATAGTAGGATTTTAAGAATTGTCTTAGCTTGATTCAGACTAGGCTTTTACAGGCACAATTTTTGTCTTCTCCAGCTGGGAAAAAAATAATATATTATTTGGTGGATATTTTCTGCCAAGTTTGACTTAATAATTCAAAAATGGCTTCTCACTGAGGTATTTTCTATATTCCTTATTCATTAAATGACATTATCCTAAGGTTTTCTTCAATTATTAATTTTCAGCCATTAAGGCATAGCTGTAGCTATAAGGCACTCCACTGTCACTGCAACCATTTCAGAAAACCTGACATGCCACCCTGTAAAAATACTGGGTAATCAGAGCTGGAGATCCAAATCTGCATCATTTTTGCTGCAAATCTATTATGAATTTTACAATGGTGCTGATTTTGGTTGAATAATATCTTTCAAAGTTTCATATAAATATATCATGTCTTTATTTCTGTTTTAGAGCAGCATTGTATCTCAGTCCTCATTCTTTATTTCCCAGATGTATCTTAGTTTTCAGAAATTATGCCTTTCTCCCCTTTTTTTTTTTTTTTAAAGAAACCCAACTATACAGGTTTAGGGTGAGGTCCCTCAACTTGTCATTCAAACATGAAATCTGATTACCTTCAGTGAGATTCCATATGTGAGCTGAAAATCCTGGCAAGCTTTGACCAAATGTTTGAGGTATATTTCCCCATAGGGATGTCTGTTTGTGGAGATATAGAAAATACAAATCTTTAACTGAAGGCTTTTAAGTCCTTCTTTGGGTAGAAAATGTCTTTGTCTTCTTGATTGACTAGGAATTACTAAATCTTTTTTTCAAATCATTAATTTCACTTAAATCCTTCAAGAGCACATAAGGTATTTGAAATTATAAATTTTTAAAAAAATATTTATTCACTTGCAAAAAGGTCAGTAATCTGGATTCTTCATCTGGACTTCCTGAAAGAGTTTTAGATATCCATACATTTCTGCTTTTAAAAATCAAGATTACTTGCTCAGCCTGTGAGGACCATTAGTTTTTCATGGTTATGTATTCTCCCGTTTATGTGCAGTGTTTTTCCTACATTCTGCAGTTTACTGATAAATGAACTTTTGTACTGTCATAGCAGGCTTATTAAAATAACTATGAGTTCTTGTAAGCAATGCCAAAGTAAGATGCAAGTCACATATGTGCATGAAAAACATTAAAAAAGTAACTTCTGCAGGGGGGAGGGGCAGGTTTGTGCAACCAGATATCTTTGAAATTACTATCTGGTTAAAAAAATGAGAAAAAATGGTTTCAGGATAAGATGACAATATCCTGCCTGGATTTCAGATATTCCTTACATCAATGAGCATACAGTTCATATATACATACTTATTTGGTTCATTCTGGCCTGGGACATTCATTCAAATGCCGTTCTTCATCAGGTGAAGAGGCATGAGGAAATATTAGATTTTTTAGTTTTGCATATTGAGCATATGCTTGAAGGTTTTTGGATTAACACCAGTAACTCCTTAATTATCAAAGAGAGAAATTATGTTAAGTGTATCAAACAATCTCAAAGCAGTGATTTCCCATTTTCTCCAGAGCAGATAGCCTAGCATTTCTGATATTATTTACCTGCTCGAAAATACACCCTATCCAGGAAAAAAGAACATTTTCTTAAATACATCATCACCCAGTAGAGAAACATAAAATCTTATTTTTAATTGGACAAACACTTGTCCCCTTAGTATCATTCAGCAGTAAAAATTGAGGGGTCTGAATTACACAAAACAAGTTTTGATGAGCTATTGGTAGGCAAGAGTCAAGAGTTTGAAAGAATGATCATTGGGGACTGAAACTAGATCATCTCTGACGTCCCTTCCAACCCAAATCATTCTATGATTCTGTTTTTCAGGGGGTTAAGAAATCTGTAACTTTACTCATTACTACTGCCTCTTAACAGGATACAGGAACTGTTACTCAACCATAATCCTCTTTCTCTTTCTGTACATATCGTTCCAGATTTAATATATGTATTTTCTAGAACTTGTACTGTTTGATTCATGTTGAGTGTTGTGTTGATACTCAGTCAGAGCAAAGAAAACATGTGCTGTCCTTTCCCAGACTAGGATGTATAGGGTGGTTATTTCCCCAAGAAGAGAGAAATTTGCAGCCCTAAAACTGCATTGTGATTTTCACAGGCACACTGCTGCCTTTGGATGCGATCTCTCACCATCAGAAAATTTCTGTGTAGGGTCAGCAATGCCTTCTTCTATTCAGTGAAGAGCTGTTGACTGGGAAAAAAGAGATCTAGGCTAAGGAGATAGAGAGGAAAAAACCTGGAGAG
This sequence comes from Phylloscopus whistleri, assembly GCA_017589585.1. NCBI lineage: Eukaryota > Metazoa > Chordata > Aves > Passeriformes > Phylloscopidae > Phylloscopus > Phylloscopus whistleri. The sequence continues at coordinate 138,693 of JADMLD010000041.1, read as the reverse complement.
AAAGTATATGGAGAGAAAAAAAAATGTATAGTAATTTTTTGCCTGCTGCTAGATTTATTTGTTCACACTCTGCCAGCAGATTCCATGAATTAATAAAAATAATTTCCTTGCACTTTGTGAAGCTAGATCTTTTAACTGTGAAAATAGGATCCAAATATTTTTAATATCCTACCCCTGAGTAATTTGAAGTACGGTTTTGATAAGCTCTAGAAAAATAATATTGTCTATTTTCATGTTCTGTAAAAGGCACAAAAATGGCAGGATCATTTAGGTTTGATTTCCATAGCAATCAGACCAGATGGTTCCCATTATTTCCTGAAGATGACTGTAAATTGAATTTTTCAAAACCATAATTCACGTTTTGTGAAAGGTACAGATAAAAGGTAAAAGATACAGAGCTACTTTTTTTCAGAATAACCAGAGCTGTATCCCAGTCTAAGCTCACCTTTCTCCAGACTTGGAAACAATTTAGGAAGGTACAATGTACTATTTCAGGAAAAGGGGAAAACACTATCTTGCGTTCTTTTCAGGGGTGGTGGGAAAATTTTTGCTTAGATAATGTCCTAAGAGTTTTATGTGGTATCTTATTCAAAGATACTAGAAATTATGTTGGGTTTTACAAAGTGTTTGTTACTTACTTCTGTGTATATAAGCCATTAGTAGCACTTCAAACACATTTATATCTGAACATAATCTACAGTCTATTTTATATCAGAGCAAAACACTTAGAAAAAAACTGTTTATAGACTGTTAATTTCGGAGGTAGTGCAAGCTTTTTGTGAAGAGCCCCCCACAATCAACTGTACTCATATAATTCATCTAAACTGCAATTAATAATAATCCTTCACACTTAAAAAATTAAGCAATTCTGGCTCCTCAGTGTTTTGAACATCTAAGTCCTGTGTATCTCTTCCTTATATCATGTAATGTATCTTGGGTCCATAAATAATGCAGATTTCAGCCAGCATATGATGCATAAGGTTGTAAGCATCAGTTTGATCCAGGAGTACCATTGCAATATTTATTGCACTTAGTACCATTCCCCTTGAGTAATAAGAATTTCAAAAAGATTTATACATTTATGCATGTATACAAACTTTATATAGATCCATATTACATTTTTCATATATTACCTTTATATATTTTTAATATAAATCATATATATACGTTATTTTAAAAGGCACAATTTTATCCTTGTCTTAAAAAGCCAGTTGAAGGTAATACCTTTAGCTTTATGAGTCAACTGGAAGTTTTGTTTTAAAATATCTGGAGGAGTTGTGCAGTTTTTCCTGATTAGATAGTAAAAGCAATCAGCTATCTAAGAATGTGACCCGTTAAATCCAAATTAACAAGATGATACTTACATGGAGACAGGTATCAATCATTATTATCTGTGTCTTTTTTTATCTGTTTTAGAAACTATTGAAGCATTGAACATTAATTTTCCATAACTCAAGTGGGAGTTTGAGGGATCCTCATCTGTCTTTTAGTAGACCAAAGAAAGGGGAATTTCAAAGGCTAGAAATGCAGTTAAAACTGGGCCTTGTTGCAGTATTTGGCTTCTGAGAACAAGTTTATCCTTGAATGCCCATTAACTATTAGGAATTTATTCCACTTTCATTAACATGTGCTTTCCCAGTTCCACAATTTTTCTTTATTTTTTTTTTATCATGATTGCCAAAAAACAAGAGTTGTGTGATTACATTGTCAGCCTCTTTCTTCTCTCTTTGATAACATTTGAATTCACTAATTGCAATCCAACTTTGACAGGTGGAAAAACTTTGAAAAATAATTAAGTTCTTAAAAGCTTTATAGAAATAAGCAGCTGAGGAGAGGAGGGAAAAGTTGTGAGCAGCTGGATGAAGGGAATGGCAACCATGTGCAGCTAATGAGGCTCTGGCAAACACATAGCAGTGAGAGATATAAGTGTCTCCACTGCTAGTAAACCTGCAGCAGGATCTTGTACCTTCTTATGCACTGGAATAATTGCAACCGGGAAATGAAGCTTCTTGTGTTTTGAGTACTTGTAAAAGGAGGCTGAGCCATCCAGCTCTTATTATTAGAAGCACTTTGGAACCTGATGCAGTGCTGATAGTTATTTTTATATATATTTTTTTTTCTGGAGAATCAAGACCTACTTATTATGCTCTGAGAAGTTTTACATTTGGAGGCTCCTGCTTAGAGAAGCTGTGAAGTAAATGAGATTAAATAGAACAACTAATTGAGTTCTTCAGAGACTGTGAGACCTGAGGCCTAATAAGCACCTTGCAATGTCAGTAGAGGTAATTGGCCCACAGCTGCTGAAGAGGCAGCTGAGTTTTAGGGGGAAGAAAAGAGATAATAAGAAAAATACTGTTCATAAAAATAATTTTAAAAACATCTAAATATCTTGATCTGAACTACTGGGTCAATGTCATGCCATCCGGTACTCACACTTGGAAAATACTTGATGAAAGAGAGCTTCTTAGTGAAATAAAAATAAAAGCTTACATGGAAAGGATAAGTAATATAAAAAATATGCAGCTGTGTGTAGGGCAGATGGAAATTACCATGTATGGTAAAACCTTTAACTATTATATCGTAATCAAGGTAGCAATGAGTTACATGTCAGTTTGAATTTAATACTATTGAATTGAGGTCATCATTAAAATAGTGACTCATTTGAAGCGTAGTTAACCAGAAAAATACCAGAGAACTGTGAAACAATAAGCATTAACAACTCCAGTCTCTTATGAGGACTCTTCTGTAGCTGACACCTGCAGAGCTCAGAGGTGACCAGGAGTAGAGCAGCCTGCAACTATCAGTGGCTATCAATTTATGCATTACAGGAGTAGAAGTTGTTCCAGCTCTCATTTGAACATCCCTTAAAGGACTTTCATTCTTTCAGACAACATCTTTCCCATGTTTTTGGTGGATTCTTCTTTGATGCATATCGTTTAAAGTACAAAGGTAAAAAGTGTCCTATCCCGTAACTTTTACAGTGCCCTTATATTTTGTTATTTAGCTCTTAAACCTTGTTTCCCTTGGGTTTGTTTGTTTGTCTTCATTAGGAAACATTTTACTTGAAAGCTAATGGAGACTCAGGGCAATGAATGTTCTTCATATTTTACTTATGCAAAACACAGCCAGGAGAATGCTTACAATAAATCAACTGCTTTTGCAGCAGACATGAACAGGATTAGCATGCCAGCACATTGCTGGTTTAAAATCAGTCAAGCTATGCCCTAGAGCTGCAGAGGTTTCTCAGGCTGAGCTGTATGGACTGCAGCCTTACTTACATCAGAGCAGATGTTCCTGAGTGTGGGCACACTCCTACAGCAGCTGAAGCACAATCACAGCTTGTGGACCTCTTCTTCAAAAAGGGTCTTTGGAAAACCACTGCAATTATGATTCATATACTACTGCCTTTCTATAGGAGAAGTTTCTTGGCTTTTACTTGGTTTAAAGAGAGGTGAATCAATGTGTTCAGATACATACTTATGGTACAGTGAATTATATAACACCTTCTACCTCCAGTAAATTTATATTCTGGTCATGGGCTGGTGCAGATGACACATTATCTCCCATTTTTTTATGATAAGATTCCCTCTTACAGCTTCATTGTTGGCTGTAGGAGAGAGGTCTGGGCTGAGGACTACTGGAGCGGGCAGCTGTTGAAGGTTCCCCAATGAATTATTGAAGTGATATCATTAATCTGTCTTTATTGCTGATGTGCCTCATTGTATCTTCTACATTGTTTTGGAGGCGTGAGAAGCAGTCCTGTAGTCCATGCATTGAGGTGTCCTGTCCCCACTGTGTGTTTCTGTCTGTTCTTCTTTCTGTGTGCTCTTTGCATATCAACCGTACCAGCACTCCATATTTCATTATTCAAGAGAGATAATGGTCATATGTGTGTATACAACCAAATTTGTTCCAACACAGTTTAGATTTTATCTTTTCTATGATGAGGTCATGTCTTAGACTATAGAGAGGAAATGTGATACAAACTTTAAATTGGTCTTAAAAGTACAATAAAATGCTAAATGTATAGCTTATCATAAATATTTTACGGCACAGCCATATGAGTTCACGGTATTCCCATTATAGCTTTTAATTTATTCACTTTCTGTGTGAGGCACTTCTATACATGATCCCTCTTAATCGTGAGTTCACAGATGAGTGGAATTAATTTTATCCTCACATATTGCAATTTTAACATAAATATTTGTTCCCATTTGTACAACATGTCCTTGAATACTGCTGAGAAAGAGACCATTTGAAAATGTGACTTTCACATCTACTTTATCAGGATTTATAAGCAAATATTAACATGGATATTAGTGCATGATCTGCAGTAAGTTCATTTTCATAACCCACCATAATAGAAAGTTTAAGTGAATGAAACCTGTAAAATTTACAACCCATTCCACAGTTTTGTATTGTAAAAATTACCTTTAATATGTTATAAAAGCTCTTCATGATATTTTTGACCTGATCACTTTCAAAGAAATGCAAAACTTTGGCTCTTTATAGACAACTGTATGGATCTGATTCATTAGGACAAGAAATTAAAAAGAAAATATTGCTGCCTTCTGAATCCTGGAGTCATAGAATAGTATGGCTTGGAACCTTTAAAAGTCATCTATTCCAACCCTCCTGCAATAAGCAGGGACATCTCCAACTAGATTGGGTTGCTCAGAGTCCCGTCCAACCTGACGTATCGGGAATCTACTACATCTCTGGGCAGCCTGGTCCAGTGTCCACCCCCACTGTATAAACTTTCCTTTTTGCATCTAACTTAAATCTCCCCTTTTTTAAATTTAAAATCATTACTCAGTGTCCTACCCCCACAGGGCCTGTTAAAAAGTCTGCCCACATCTTTATTGTAAGCTCCATTTCAGTATTGAAAGACCAATAGAAAATCTCAAAATGTGCAAATGAAATGAAGGGTACAGTCAGATTTCTAAATTATATTATGTATTTTATAGACTTTTACAAGCCATTCCACAGCATTTTAGCATGAATAGGTGTTAAACAAATGTTTAACTGCCTCACCAAAGCAACAATAAAATTATGCTCAATTGTGACCATAATTCACTAGGTATTTTTTGAATAGAAGAGTCAATCAGCCCAGCAAACTGAATGTGCCAACTGGTTTAGCAGCTACACATCCATGTGGCCAAGGTAATAATTGCAATATAAAATAAAGGTCTAATAGTAAAATATAGTCAGTTTTTCAGTCTGCAGCTATAATTTTTTCCCCCAATAAAAAGAAAGAACAGGGTTTTATATTCTGATGAACTGTTTCATAATTCTGTTTTTGAATACCAGAATTATCACAATGTATGAATGGTATTACAGTGGATATGTACCTGGTCAACTCATGAAGTTTTGTTTCAAATTTGATAAATGCACGTAGTTTTGTAAGTGGGAAGGGACCAAGCACAATATGCTCTGCTGAGTAGAAACCCTTACCTCTCCCTACAGGCTGCAAATAAAACTGAGATAAACTGTGGTACTTGAACAGCTCACAGCTTCAAAGGTCAGAAAATTGAGAGCATTCTCAGCAAACTTCAGAATTTTGTGTTCTCCACTGTCAGATTGAGTCTGACCTTTAGAGGACTGAAAGAGCCCTGTCTCACAAAAAAAGATAAGACTCTTGATGCCTAAACTCCTTCAATTATTACTAGAGTTAATGGAGCAAATATTTGCTCATGGATGTAATCTACCCCTGATTTAGGACTGCTTCTGCTATACGCTCTCAAAAATGTTAATCATATTAAATAAGTTAATCATATTATAGTAGACACATGTGGGTAGAATGAGAGTGAGCAGGTTTTAAAGGGTGTGTGTGAGTGTAGGAAAGTCAGAGAAGAACACACAACCTTTCTGCAAAGATATTTGGTATGCACCTTCACTGGATTTACCTCCAAAGTGGTTTTCCCTTCAACCAGTGAAATTTATATTTTGACCAGAGCTTTTTCAAAGACTGTGTTTGCTTTGCTTGTAATCCATGTATTCATATTACAAAATGCAATCTCTTTAGCTGTCTATATAAATTCTATGGAGAACTTAATCCTGCACTATATACAACCCAATAAAATGGTTTTGGCCATCCAAAGCATTGTAGGTATCAACTCAATTGGAGGTTAGTACACTGCCACTCTGACTTCCTTGCTATCAGAACTAATGCATTTCAACCCTGTCAAAGACAATGCCTGTCAGAAATAGTTCTTTTTCTTTGAGTTTTTCAGTTGCCCAGTCTCTTTGGATTGCTCTTTAAATAAGGTCAATGCCCTGCTTATTGCATTTTGGAAAGGGTGCCTTGCTGCCTAATTGCTGATTCCCACCACAATTTTGGAGGAAGTTCATTATGTAGGTATAGGAAAAAACACAAGCTCCATTATTGCTGTTTATCCTCCTTGTAGAACTCCTATGTAGTAGTTCTGTAAGCACAAACTTCACTTACAGCAAAACACGAGGCCTTAGGTACATAATAAGGTGTACCAAAAATTTAATTTCATCAATACAAACACCAGAAGAGAAAATCATCTTCTCTCACTTCACTGTTCAGTGAGAAAGGGTAAGATAATGCTAAGATAATGTTATCCATCCCTAGCTGGTCTCATTTAAAGGATCACCTTGCTTGTTGGAATTCTCATCAGATAAAGGCCAGTTTATTTGTTGAGGAATGTTGCTTTTGAAGTAAGGAGCAATATTGAATTATTTGCATTCAAACAGGAGAGCAATTTTCTTTCTCATTAGCATAATCTTTTTTGAAACAGAAAACTATAATAGTTCATGTCTATACTACAGCAGCTTGAGGAATTATGGCTCCCAATGTGTTTCATACAGTAAGCCGTTAGGGATGGCTAATTTTTTCAGAAGTTAATTTAAGTTCTTGATTTTGTATTGGTGCTCTGAAGCTAGAATATATCTTCCTTCAAAATAGGATTTCATTTTTGTTTGTGATCCTCTGAGCAGTGATAGCCTTTATATTTTCTGGACAGAATCATGCTTATCCAATTTAATTTTTCCCTAGTTCTGTGAAAGGCTGAGAATTTGTAAAATGTGTTTCTCTCACTGAAAACAATTACTTTGTAAAAATGGTTTCCAGTGGGGATTCAGGTAGCTGATAAAACAAAACGGATTTGTAAATCAAAGGAAAACATGATTTGAAGTGAAAAGGATACAATTTTCTTCCTATTTAATATCGGAGTCACTGAAAAGGGGCACTTCATGCAACATTTTGAATATGAGACTAAACTGTGATAGTTTCTTTAGGGTCAAAGTGAAATCATTGAAGACCTGAAGTGAAGTATGCAAGCCTTAGTCTGGGGAAGGACAAAGGGGCTGAAAAGAGAAATGCACATTATATGATTACATACTGTCACAGCAACCATTCTGACTGGAAAATAATACAGCCTAACAAATTAGGTCTGAGGCATGCAATAAGAATCCTGTTTTCTATTCTTGGCACTGCTGATGACTAATGGAGTGACCCTAGAGAGTCATTTCAAGTCACTGTTTCTCTCTTTTCAGGACTGGATTTGAAGGTTCTGAGGAGGGATTGCCTTTTTTTGTAGGGCCTGTATAGTGACAAAAATCTGGGTCTTCTAAAACTGTGATAACATGAATATTCTTAGAGAAATGCTTCACTTAAACTTCAGATGACCTGAACCAGATATTTCTGCAGCATCAAAAACAGTATGAAGAAATCTCTTTCTTTGTTTCATTGTGTGTTCTTATAAGATGTTATTCTTGACTTCCTGTAGAGGAGCAGAAATTCAGTCTTTAAAATATCTCCGTAAAGGCTGCCTTCCAGTATTTCTCTGCAATTTTGCACTCCAGAGTATTTCAATCATCCAGACTTTTAAGTCTTTAATTACACATTGTCATTGAAGTAAACTTTTGAACCTAAGAGAGATATTTTAAAGAAATGGAAGTAACTTTAATGTGCAATATTCCTGTGCTGAATTCTCAGCATTTTCATGATTTTTCAGATTATTAAACACTGACTTCAAAAACTATTTCTTCAAAGACTTGTCTGTCTTCAGAAATAATGAGAGGCATTTCTCACTTTAGAAACTTTCCCTCTCCAAGCACACACAAAATTTAACTTTCAACAGTGTAAGGGTTTAGCTGCCTGAAGTTTGCAGGAGATATAACCATGACAGGAAAAAAAAAAAAAAAAGTGATCCTTATCTCATTTGATAGCTTTGCTATTGCTTTGTAAGTAGCTCCCACAGTCTCTTGTAGTTGAATCCCCAAACAGAGGACAGGGAGGAAAAAAAGCCTTTAATCGTCTTGAAGTTAAGGGTAGTCATACACGGCAATGAATTCAGGGCAAGAGGACTACCATTATTAAAACCAGTTGTTTTTAAAAGTAAACAAATACATTTCTTTGAAACCTATGTATTTGTATCTTGTCAGTTTTGGGGGGAAAAGCCCAAAAATTTCTACATTTCTGTTTTTCTAGATTTTAACAGTTACACAAGGCTATAAAAATCTCACTAGCAGTGTGTTAAAGCTCTTCTCAATCCTTGCAAAATTCAGGAGACTTACTAAGCTTCTCCCTGAAACCTTATGTTATTGCTCAGGAATCTGATAGTCCACAATCCTTACACAACCTTTGCAAGGCTCTTTGGGAACTTCTAGAGCATCCACCCCCTCCTGCTATCCATTAGAGGAGATAGCTCATGATATCACACCCCTGCTGAGTCAGGAGTTCTGTCAGTGCGTCTTTTTCTTCATCCTTAAAAGTCTTCCTAATTTTACTATATTCCATTTCTCTCTGTGGTAATTTGTTGGGGATGTTCAGGTATTCTGTGACTAAACTCACTGTTTTTAAGTAGTACATCTCTTTGTACATCTCAAAATGACCATTTGAGAAACTAAAAAAATGGACTCTACTGAAGTCCTTTACCATCTATCAATTTTAAAACCATTGTGATAATGATGCCAGACTTATCTAAATATATGAAAATGTGACAATATTTTCTGCAGACATTTTTTCAAATGTCTTTTGAAATGTTTTCTTCATTGTAATCAATGGTAATATATGCAATCAGTGGGGATATATGCAGGAGAGTCAATGAAATTTAAAGTGTGATTCATCCTATCAGATATTTAATTTTACTCATGATAATACAAACTGTTATTCTAGACTCCTAAATTTGCTTCAATTTTAGTAGGAATCCAAGAGATCCAATGAAGTCCAGGCTTCATTGGTTCTAAATAGAATCCATACTTCTTGTCTTATTCCCATCTTAGCCTGCTGTCCTAGGAGCCTACCCAGAGGTGTTCAGTTTTGGGATTACCCACTGTTTCCTCAGTACCAGTCAAATCAAGATCTCTCTAAATAAGTTATTTCCAGAAGAACTGATTGTGCTGGTTTTGGCTAGGATAGAGTTGAATTTCTTCACAGTGGCTGGTATTGGGCTGCGTTTTGGATTTGTACTAAACACAGGGTTGATAATACTGGGAAATTTTTGTTATTGCAGTGCTTGCACAGAGCTGAGACCTGCTGTGCTTTTCACATGGCCACCCTGTTGAGGAAGTTGGGGATGTGTGGGAGGCTGGGAGGTGACACAGCCAGGACAGGTCACCCCAACTGACCAAAGGGATATTCCAGACCATGTGACATCATGCTCAATTTAGAGCAGGGGGGGAAATGAGGGAGCAGAATGTTCAGAGTGATGGCCTTTGTCTTCCCTTGCCACCATCACATGTGTTGGAGCCCTGCTCTCCTGGAGATGGCTGAACGCCTACCAGCGCATAGGGAACACTGAATTCCTTCCTTTGCTTTGCTTGCATGTGCAGCATTTGCTTTCTCTAATAAACTGTCTTTATTTCAACCCATGAGTTTTCCAGCTTTTACCTTTCCAATTCTTTCCCTAGTCCCACTGGTGGGGGAATGAATAAGTGGCTGCATGGGGCTTGGTTGCTGGATGGGGTTAAACCACAGCATAATATATATCTATCATCCAGGAGAGTGAATTAAATTTTGTTTTCCACCACTAGGCTTAAGAACTATCTTATATTTGAATTCCCCCCTGAGAAAAGGTCCTTGTGTCTTAATGATATTTCAAATATCAAGGCTGTAGTGCAAACATTTTTGATTCATAGTAAATTTTAAGGGTATTATCAAAAGTATTAATTTAACAATTTTTGTTCAAGTATTTAATCTTTACCACATGCACAGAAACTTGGATCTATCAATGCTTTAAATTAAATATTCTTCCAGACTGTCATGTTTTGCTTTAGAGTAAAAATAAATCTTTTTCATCTATAGTAAACATCTCTAAATTTAGACTGCCATGATCCCAGAATCACTTTTAAACTGCAGTCAAATCAAGTACAAAAGTCCTAATACGAATCTGGCTTTTATTTGTTCCTTTTAACAGAAAAGTACAAAGACATCCATTCTTTTCTTTCTCCCTCTCACATAATCAGCCATATGTAAGACTGACTAGATTCTTTAGCTCATTTCTGTCAGTACTTAACGGCCTTTCCTTTCAGAGAAGAACAGCTGTAGAGAGTAAGCAAATTTAGTAGTTCAGTCCTTCAAATGAAATAAAGCAGATTTCTTCATGCAGAGGTACAGAACATATGACATTGCATGTTTTCCCATCTGGGGACTTATAAAGAAAAGTATTTTTTGTTTTATAAGCAAGAATTGATTAACACATCTTGATTTCAAAATGCTTGCAGGTTAAAGAGATCTGAAAAAAAAAGCAAAGTTAAGTAATTGGCATTTGATGGTTTTTAAAATATTCCTAAATTTCTTGTTTACTTGCAATGTTTGCACAGTTTTATATTCTCTGATTTTGTGGCTGCATTTCAGTTTCATGAAGCTTCAGATACAGTTTTGACAGACATACCAGTACACTAGAAATACAGCGGTGTGACATATAATATTTTTTCTAACTGAATAGCCTTTTATTCCCTTGAAAAATCTGTCCTGCATAAATAAATGGTGTGTTATTAGAAAGACGAAGATGTTATGTTTTGGTTTAGAGTTTTGTTTATTGTTTAGTGTTTGTCATACTGTGCCCAAGACATTCTTTTTTGCCTATATTCTACTTATATTTTCACAAGAAGGCTTTTGACAGAACCATTTATAATAGTATGACAAGAACTAAACAAAACAGATATGCCTCTGCAGATCTGTGAGCAACTCTTACATATCTCTAGTTCATCCACTATCGTAGATTGAAACAGAGGACAGGTTCTTTCTGAGACAAATATGTACTTTCTGCAAGTGAGACTTTCACTGTGAGCTCTGTATCATCAACACTTTAGAGCTACATGGGACAGGCAAATATAGAATTTTTGTCCAAATGTAATTTAATACCTCTAGCCATGCATTTCAAAAACTCTGCAGGTAAGTAGACTCATAAAGAACTCATGGAGCTGAAAAGTATCAGCTGCCTAGAGTCTTTGTGTCCTTGCAGAGCACAGATCTATGGACAGGCTGAGAGAAACAGCAATTATGCATTTACAGGAAGACAATTTAGTTTACCTAATTTCAGAAAAACCCTATGTCTCCATAGTTTTCTGAGTATATACCTACCTGTTAAGTCCACTCTGACTCTGCAGAGATGGTTTCTGTATTTTCTGTTAATAGTTCTGGCATCTACACTGTAGAATTTTTTTGTTTCTGAATTGCACCCATACTATCCTAAAGACTTCTCAAAAACTGTTCCTTTTATATTTCTTTTTTCTTGCTGAAAATTGGTTTAATTTCTTAAACATAGTATTAGGAGCTCCACAACAGAAAATTATTTTAGCTTTGATTCCTTCTTTTATTGATTTTGACTCTTTTCTTGCTACCTCATGTAATTCACTAATTTATGCTTAGATATTTCTATTTCTGTGTTTCCTGTAAATTATGTATGGCCCTTTCCTAGTACAAGTCCTTCAAAAGTATCTTACAATGCAAGCAGAACCATGTGTTCTTTGAATTAGCATGACATGAGCAGTTTTAGTCACTGAAATGACACTGGAGGTGGGTTGGCTATGAGCACAGGTAACTTAAATGCAGTCATGCCCCACAACATAAAAGCATCTCACAAAAGTCCTGGAATCTATGTTCCTCTTTTATTTGTATATCAAATCCAAGAAACAAACAGGAGAAACTGTCATCAAAAACTCCATACTGCTGTCACTGATTCAGAAAGGAGAATTTATTTTTAAAATTAAGAAAGTTTCACACTGTATAAGCTTTCTTCAGTCTCTCATGGGTCAACAGACTTATTTTTCTCCTCACTTATCCTCTGTCTGATGAAGTAAAGTAATTGAATTTGTCTAAAAGACTGTGTTTTCTGCATTTTTGCAATTATTTATTTATAACTTGATGCTATTTTACACAGTCTGACAATCATCATTGAGAACTTGTTCACAGTTGGTTACTCAGGCTATGAGTATGACCTATTACTCTGCCACAATTCTCTAGATATTCTATTATCTATATATAGCTATATAATTTATTTTGAAATATTTTAGAAGTTGAGATTCATTTTGCCGCCTTTTCTGTCTTCTGAATGATTGTTGTTGTTGTCCCAGAAGGAGTACAAGAATTAGTGGAGGCAGTTAAACTTGGCCAAATCTTTTCTGGGACTAACACATCTGGGACAGGCTATCACTCCTTGAGCTTGTTTACTTCAAGAAGTGTCCTGGTCATGGCAGAACTCCAGCTCTTCCTCTTGGGGCCAAGGGACTAAGGGAAGATGAGAAGTCCCTCTGCTGTGATGGATACTAAATTAACTCTGCCCCCAAATGCTTTGGAGAACTTTTGAGAGTTACTAGCTACAGACTCATCTATAGTATTATTTGTATTGCTTTAGGTGGGTCCAACTGTACCTGGTTTGTTTGACTTTGTGGTTACATGCCAGAGGGTTCAGCAGCATCTGTGAGGTCCTTGCAAGTGCTGGTGGAGTAGGAAGAAGTTTGAGTGTCTGAGCCCTCCTGCCCTGCTTAGCTCTGCCCCACAAGGACCACAGGAAGCACAGTGAGCTGGAAAGGGGAATGCTCCATCTCACCCAGACCTGCAGTCGGGGCAAGGTGTGTGACATACAGAGTTTTGATGTACAAAGAATGATCTGGGCAACTCACTGTAAATAGAAGCTGTAAGAAATATATCAGGGATTTTGCTAAATCAATTTGTCCTGAAGTTGCTTTTCAGAAATTGCTTTCAAGAGTTTTTTTTATTTTTTTTATTTAGAAACAATACGTGCTTGTGTGTTTGAACCTGATATGTGAGACCATATACCAGTTTATTCCTTGCTAAATTAATAATACTGTTTGTGGTGTTTTTTATTAACAACAACAGTGTCTTCTGATCCAAGATATTACCCCAAAGATGAAGAAAGACTCAACTGTATTTTCTCTATGGCTATCTAAAACCACCTTTTCCTGGCCATTTCTTTTTTTATCCAATTCATTCCATTATTTATTTCATGTTACATAGCTGACCATTTTAGACTGATGGATGTACTGATCTTGGTCTGCATCAAACTCTCTCTGGGCTTTAATACCTCCCTCTTGCTTGGCTAGATTGAACTAAACAAAGGTGTGTTGGTTTCAATACTTACTGGAGTTTCTTACAGAGTACAGAATAAAGTACTGTGTTGGGTAACATGGTTTATTCATAGATATTTTTAAAAAGATCTGAACAGGCAAAGACATGGATTATTCATGGATATTTTTAAAAGACCTGAAGAGGGGAAGGAGTCAAACATTGAAGAAAAATGCTGAGATGCAGCTACTTAAATACTTGACGTTAATGAAAAAAATTCTCACACACTAGTGCAGAAGTACAAAAAAAGATGATATAATGTAATATTCAGTTTGATTTGTAATTAGGAAAAGAAAACCGTTTCTTCATAATATACACCATTTTTAACTTGATTTTAGGCATATAATGAAATTTATAATTCTATTTTCCTGTGAATCTAGACAGAAAACCTTGTTAAAATATAGCCGTAGTGTCAGTCTTTTTCATGAGATCATTTCTGTTCTGAGGAAAACAAGGCATGAGTGACAAGTATGCCCTCGTAAGTTAGACATGGCAAGGAATCAGAAGCATACACAGAAAAGGCTGGAGGATTTATTTTGTCTTTCAAACTGAAAAGTCTATCACATGTCCTTCTTTTTTAATAAGAAATTATTGATTTAGGATTGTTTGATCCACAATCCTCTGAATTAGCTGGGTACCTTAGGAAGGATTTCAAGTCCCTTTGACTATGTTACCAATACTTGCATGAGTTAATCTCACACAAGTGGTGATGCACTGAAATGGACAATTTAATAAATATGTGTAGTAAAGAAGTATCAGTACATGTATTTATATTAAAATTCAACTAATGTTCTTGTCTGGAACTAAAAGGACATTTGAAACAATAGTAAAGTGGAGTCACTACTAATAACCTTGCAAATATGCAGGAAACCCTCAAGGTTTCAATGTCCTTACCCCACTGGAAAATTCGTACTAGTAATTGATAGCCCAAGAGATTATATAGGAAGTACTTTATCTCTTAACCTATTTGGATTATTCATTATTTATTCTATCTCAGTATTTATAGGCTTATATCATGTCTTCATACTAGAGAAACTAGCTTGGACTTCAGTTTTGTGACAACAGGGTTCGAACAATACATTAGGGAATGTAAGGCACCTTCTCAGTGGTATAACCTGAAACTCCTTTGGGTTTTTTGCTTCTAAAATCTCCTCCTTGGCCCACATTGAAATTTAGAAAAATTTCCTTTATGTCTTTTAAAGATGGATCTCCTTTGGTTCCTTGCTGAGAGCTGTAATATGACTTAGATTACTGTGGTTTTTCCTTTTTTTTTTTGTTAAATCTTAAAGAGGTATGCTGGTGGATGCACCTCCATGACATATAGTGTATATATGGGATAGAAGCGTCTGAGGTCATTTTGGGGTTTCATTTAGACACTGGGATTTGCACGGAGATTTCAAATTTGTAACACTGCTTTTTAAAGTTTTACCTTTCTGCAATTGTAATGCTTCCCTTGACACTGAGATTTCTCATTACACTGAGATTTCGACTATTTTGATCTTACACAAACCCATGGCAAATCCTGTTCTTTTCTTGCATCCTGTTCTTCTTGATTTGTTCACATCTGTTTACCCCCAGCAAAAATCAGAATTCTGCACTACAGAGATTGTATTATGTTTTCTTTCAATTCAGTTCCATTGGCCAAGATACAACTATTTTCTTTTTCTCTCCACCATTTCTTTCTTTCCTCCCTCTGTACTTACTTCCCTTTCCTCTCCTTCCTTTCTTTCACTTCATTCGCCCAGCTTAACAAATATTTGAAAATAACTGTTATTCTTGATGTGTAACTTTTCACTCTCCCTTTGCACATGTGTATATCTAGGTAGGAAAAAAAAATACATAGAATTGTTCACAAGAGCCTGTATAACTCTATTTGGAATAATTGCATTAGAAAAGTCTATTATTTCTCTTGTTTAGAGTGGATTAATCAAGAGTTCAAGTCAGATCCACTTGCAGTTTAACACTTAGAGACCAAGGGTTACCTAAAGCTTGGCAAATGTCTGTTCACAGTAGCATTTATAAGAAATTGTTTGCTTTCTGTCGTGACAAATAATTTTCTTGCCTGCAGCATGTACCTGGGGCAGCAATAAGTCTAGCAGAACACAAGCAGAAAGATCTTTTAAAAATTATTTTTTGTAGGTCATGTACGGTCGTGTAACTATGGCTATACAAAACTGCTAGAAACTTAACTGCTTTATTAGGACAGTATTTGGACAGGGCAATGGAGATTTTATAACATTTTGGAAGAATAAAAGATACTCAGAGGTGATGCTCCCAAACACACTTATTGCAGTATCCTCTAGTGCTTTTAGCTTATTGTGAAACACAACCAGGGGAAGCCTGGTCATCCTACGAGGAAAACTCCCTCTTCACAGTTTTGTTGGGACTTCTGTTGGTGACTTCTTTCGCAAGATATCCCAATATGACTTGGTAGGGAGGATGACAAAATATTTCAGTGGGAGGCTTGCAGAGAGAAAAGAGAACCTGCCACACTTATTTGTCACTGATGTTTTCAGTTGTCTTTTCTTCTTCTAAATAAATTGTTTATGTGCACAAATTGCACACATATATAACATCTTCCTATATAAAGAGCAAAGAAAAATTTGAAGAGCACACCAGATTTAACAGCTGTCAAACTTTAACTTATTTGCCATCATATAAAGCTAATCACAATTATCTGTGTATTTGTCAAGTTTACAAGTGTTGTATTTTTGTACTTGCCTATCTTGCAGCATTGCACAAGCTCCTCGCCATTCCTGCAGCATCCTGCACTGCTCTGGGACCAGGGACTACAGTAAGAGAACGCAGATCTGATTCCCTGTACCATCCCTGCATGTTCCCTGGGCCCCAGCAGCTTACTTGTAGAGAACCAGGAACCTCTAAACATTGAAGCATGATTTTATTATGTGCATCATGTAGTAAAATGGCATGAACCCAAAGAATGCACACTGCACGTGGTTCCTTTGCCTTTTTCTTTTTTGTAATTTCTTCTTTTATGATATTTTCAAGATTATTTTTGACAATAAATTATTGATAAAAGTCCAAAATCATTGACAGAAGCCAATAATTTTGGAAAATTTTTAATTCTTTCTCTGTTCTCTAATATTTTTTATTATGTAAAAAGCCAGTACATGCTAAAGAACACACAAGTAAGAATTGATGTCTTAAAGAGCTAGAAATAAAAAACCACGCTTTTGAGATAATATAGGAAGTAATATAAAAGCTAGTCTTTAATTGGACACCTCCAGGGGCAAATATGGGAAAATAAGCACACCACACAGCACGAATACAGTTTTGTAAGTTTAGAAAATTAGGATAATTGACAAGAATCCCCAATTAAAAGCACAGTGATGAGGTAATTCCCCCCCTTGGTTCAACCCTCTTCCAGAGCCCCCTTCTGCTAGTAGCTCTTCCTTGGTTCCCAGAAAAACAAGATTAGGATTGTGGCCTTTGGAATGTGGCTTGTCTTTCTGCTTACCAGGGTAGGAAAAATACTAGGAACTCTATACTACACAACAATAGCATACAGAGCTACAAATATACGAAGAATATATGAAAGCAAAAATCATTTTGGCATCACTATCACAGGAATAAATAATCTCCCTCAAGCCTTTGTAGTGAGAGTCTGTAAGTCTAAAGCTGATCAGTGAAAGTACAGTGGTGTTCAGACTATGGAGGGGGTGGGTTAGGGCAGGTATGTAAGCTTTGTTCATAGCAATGCTCTCTTACTCTTTTAACACAAATTTTATAAGGAAACTTAAAAAGTTTGTGTTAAAAGAGACTAGTAATTTGTGCTTTTAGTTTTCTAGCCTCTGGTGCATGATTAAAAATATTTGACCCCCTCAAGATAAAATTAAATTCGTCTCAAAAACTGCAAAAAAAAAAAAAAAAGAAGAAGAAGAAACATTAGTGATAGCAAACATCTTCAAAATATGAGATGGTAAAACATGAATATTCTTCAATACTTCCTTTTCATGGCTGCTATCAGATGTAATACTGACTTGTGTAGCCTACCATGTCAGGAGTGACTTAAAGGCCTCTGCAATTATGAATCATCTTTTTTTTTTAATGGGGCCAGACAATCTCCTGTTCAAAGCAGCATCTGACTGACATCTTTGTTGGTCATCTGAAGGACAGCTGCCAGCCAGCATCATTGTCCCATGGGAGCATCTCTTCTCTGAGGCAGGGAGCGAAGGTAAAACTGACAGGACAGACAGCACAATCTATCCCTCTTTCTGTGTTTTTTAGTATCTTTCATGACTTAAAATTGATCAATACACATGATAATTTTTATTTCACATGGTATTTGTTCATACACATTTTGTTCAGCAATGAAACATCTAAAAGACCTTGAATTAAGATCTGTGCCTTATTCTGTTGCTCTGATGTAGCCTGAGTAATTTTCAGTTACACTGGTTTAATGGTACTTTCACAAATGAGTGACATGATAGTGATGTAAATCAGGTGTTTTAAAGGAAAGAAGCATAACAGTCCCTCCCTAACAGTTTATGTAAGTGTTGGTGAACCACTGAAAATCAATTAAAAGTCAGAGTAACACTTTTTGGTACAGTAAATTACTTGCAAAATAGCTTTGGGTCTCAGTACACCTTATTGGAGTCTTAATTTTCTAATAAATCTTCAATATATTCATATGAGTAGCTTTATGAAAAATTTCAACTAAGAAATTCACTGGCAAAATTACTGCATCTCCAACTTTACTTGGTCCAAAAGAAAAGACATCTTTTTGGGGTCTTCCAGTAGAAAAGGTCTGAGAAACAGGGATTTATCTGAGAAAGATTTGATAACTATACCTTCAAGACATTTCTTAGTCACAATACAGAATTTACCTAAAAATAATTATTCAGTGCAGTTGAACTCAGTTGGCAGATAAGCTGGCCAGAGGTAAAATTAATTGTTTAAAAATGAGTCCATGTAATGCAATTTCTGCACACAAAATATGTGAGTAAAAAAAAAAAAATAGAATATTCTAGGATTGTAGAGTTTTCAACACTGACTCTAATACAACTCAAAATAGTTAAAAAAGCTCTACTATGCAAGGATGTTATGGTAATACCATATCTATGTAATGTCTTAGACCTCAGTTCACTTCCTGTGCACAAATGTCTATGTTGGATCAAATGGGAAAGGGAAATTAAGAAGGAAGAAGAAAGAGAAAGGGAGAAAAAGCAAGCAGAAAGAAAACAGAAAAAAATGAGACAATTATCACGAGGGGACCATGTACAGCAAATGCTCATATATATATATGTATATAAATCTCTTCCATTTTTAACAGGCATTATTATTTTCTGCAGAGCTAAGCGTACACATTTGAAATAGAAAAGTACAATATTTTTGACAGATTTCAACAAGGAAAATTTTAGTAGTATTATGGGAGGATAGTACTTCTGTTTCCCATAACAGGCTGCATTTGAAGCAGACTTTTTGCTTGCCCCTATGAGCTGAGGTCCTGCTGGCCAGTTTGTTTCTAGATGCCTTCTGAGAAACATTTAGCTCCTCAGAGCTGAAGGAACCCAGTAGGGCAAATCTAAATGAAAAAAATCTGAGTAAACTAATGCAGCCAAAGACACTGCCAATATTTCTGCTGGTTTTAAAGTTTATGAAAGCTTAACCCTCCATATGCTGAATGTGAGCTGTGTATCCTAGAATGAATGAAAGCCATCTGCCTCCTTGACTGCTTGAACAGGCTGAGCTCAAGAGGAAATAGGTTGAGAGAAGTGATGATTAGATCACAGCAAAATACTGCATCCAATTCTGGGTTCCACAATGCAAGGAAGAGGTAGCTAAACTGGAGCATACTCAACAGAGGCTCACAGGAGCATGTGACTTGTTAGGATAAGCTGAGGGACAGAAGATTGTTCAGCCTGGAGAGATGGCTTTAAGGACACCCAGCAGTATCCTCCCATAACTATGGTGACATGATCAAGATGACAAAGCCACACTTCTTGTAGTGGTAAATAGCAGGAGAACAAAACAAGGGTCCAGGATAAATGTACAAAAAAGTTTTTACTCCATGAGGACAGTCCAGCAGAGAAGCATGATGTCCAGGGAAGCTAAGCAGTCTCCATCCTTGGAGATCAGTAAGACCCAGCTAGATCAAGCCCTGCGCCACTTGACCTGACATCACAGCTCTTCCCATCTTGAGCAGAAAGCTGTACTAGACACCCCCTATGGTCCCTCTTCTGGATTTCTTTTTAAAACTTACCTGTTTATTTTAACTGGAAATCCAAGGACATCTTGGAAGCTTTAAAGACCACTAGGTGGTCTTTCATTAATGGTGGTGTTTACTGGAAGCTCTCTGAGATTCCCCCATGTATAGTGATAGCTTAAGACTTTCTAACAGCTTGACAGATACATGGTATTTTTTATCTCTGACTGCTGAAGGCACACAAAGCTGAAAATAGTTTGTACCCCCAAAGAGATATGAAGTTGACTTGGAAGTAAATACATCATACACAGCAGGTTTAATACTTGGTCTTCAAGCTGAGCTTGAAGCAAATATATGAATTTCTGAAATGGATACTGTTGGTATTTTGTAGGATTTTATACGAGGGCATGGTTCCTGCCAGATAATATATCTGAATGATCTGCTAGCTCTTTAATCTGAAAGTATGAAGCTGATTCTAAAGCATGAAAAACAGGTACCTTCTAAGATACATTGTGTGTCAAAGAGGAACAGTGAAGAGGGCTTTCAAGTTGGGTTTTTTTTGACATGCATCAGTCTCCAAGATAGATCCACACTTTAAACCATGGCTCTTTGAAAACTGTTGAAATGGAGCACTTAATTGTACCTCTGGAACTTTTTCTTGCAGAGTGATTTTTTTATATCTGTCCACATAAAGCTACTGAAGTCTTGATTTAGAAATCATCAGCACAAATATGTTTGTAGGCTAATTCAATGGCTGCAATTGCCATTATTTCCCATGTACTGAATTCATGACAGTGTTCAGCCTAAACAATGAAAAAGCAATTACTAGAGAAAGTGTTAGACAGCAAGGAAATTAATTTGTTTAAGAAAACTGAGATTTAGAGTCAAACTTGCTGTTTATTATCTTTGTGTTTCAATCATCTGTCTGTAAATTGAGGGTCATAGCAATAGCTGCTTTCCTGTATATTCAATCTTTGGTCTGACAAGTTTGTCATCTAAATAACAAAGATAAAAAGCCTTTAAACAAATGCATGTACAAGACATGTGACAAAATGTTATTGCTGGATTGGTAGATTATACTGTGATCATCAATGCAAGTAATCAAATAACATCTGAGTTGAACACTACCATCTAATTCTGCAGCTGGGCTTATTTCTCATAATTGTTTAATATCACATAGACATGCAGCCCACTGGGAGTATGTTTGGAGGTTCAATCTTTAAAACTGCTGCAGTCATGAAAAATTACACATTGAGCAATTTTCTCACTCGCTAGCTGAATGAAACTACTTTTGCATAGTTGCAGTAATTAAAGAGAAAGAAGATTTTTCTGTTGAGGAGTTTGAATAATAAAGTTATTTCCTAATTGATATATTTAAATTGATGAAGATTTTAAAATTCAGCTACCTATGTGCATATGAAGAGCACATAAACTCAGTAGATGAATGTTTCATCATCATCTTCTTGAAGTACGAATTTATAAGTTGTTAACTGGTTTATTGCAGTTTCTTAGAGAAAGGGTTTTGAATACTTCAGTACAGTTTTTTATATTAGTTACTTGTCACCAGCAGCCCAGATTAGACATGCAGATTTAATTTTCAATTAAAATTATTCTGTCTATCAGAAACATCTTTGTCTGCAGTCAAGAACTATGAATACAAAGGTTTCTCAAGAGTCAGTGATTTTCAACATCAAATCCATCTTTTCATATAGCTGAAATAAACAGAATTATACCCATGATTATAAAAAAGGCAGTGACATTTTAAATCCTTTAATTTGATTCTGAGCTCAGGATAAAAAAGTGGTATTAATAGAAGTTATTTCCTTTACACCTATCAATTTACTCTTGTTTGTGTGCAGAGGAAAATGCCTCTACTTTAAAAGGAATTTGACGCTCACACAAAGCTTTTAATGACAGTTCTGGAAGCTGAACTCTTACACAGCCACAGAGAATGAGCAACAGCTACATAAAACTTGCAGTACTCCCCTCCCAGGATACTGTTGGCACTCATCTGACAAAAGGCAGAACAGTTTTCAAAGCCAATGATCAGAAGGTGTTTGGTATAAGATACAGGTATCTGAAAGGGAGCCTGGTTCTACATTCTGATTTGGACATAAGACACTGCTGCTAACGGCCTTTGAGGTTGTGAACGGTCCCAAGGAAGGAGGAGGAGACAAATAAATATCTTTGTCCTATACCTCTGCTCCTTGTATCCATATCAGGTGTTGGTCAGGTATTAAGGACAAACACATGCAAAACAATTTCTTGTTATGTTGCATTTCAGTATCTTAAAATTCATAAACAAACATTATATAAATGCTAGTTTCTGAAGAGCCTCTGACATATTGTGTATATTAAGAGACTTGAAAACAAGGGCAAAGAGTCCTACAGAGGCTAGATTGCTCTGAAAATTTAAAAATGTATGTGTTTTTTTCTTGTAAAGCAAGATGATAAGTGAAAATATTCAGTAAGTATTATCTCTGAGATGACTCTAAGTGTGAGTGATTTCTGTTCAGAGGCTATGACTGACTTAGAATAGATGTACCTTCCAACGTCTGCACCATTATTCTGGGGCTAATTGTGTGTGTATCTATATCTACATATAAAAAACCTATGCAATATAAAGCTACCAGAAGACATTTTAAACATCTTCCCCACCCTTTGTATAATAATGTAGCTTATGTTCCAAAATACTTCATGTCACATTTTATTTTCAGACAGGATCAAAATGTCAAATCTAGGAACAATTTTAGTACAGATACTATTGTGTCTCTTACATTAAAATAATGCAAAGGTCTCTGAATAAATTAGCACAGTTGCCATGGAAACATAGTGGGCAAGAAATATTTATAGTTGCTGCAAGCAATAATTTTGCAGTTTAATACTTTAAAATGTCAAGCAACACATAATCTCTAAAACATTTTTTTGTGATTGTATATATTCACAAATTTCTGTTAAAATATATTTTCAGTTCTTGCCTCCAGAAAAAAATAAAAATCATAAACCCTCACAAAAAATCAAACATCAAACACAAATATATACTGTGATTGGCAAAAGGGTTTTTCAGCTGTAAAGACAAATAATACCTTGTCAGACTTAGGTGTGCTATTTTATGTAAGGGATCATTAGAGTCAACAACTGGAGATTTTTCAAAGCTAATTAAATTTAGAATCTTTTAAAAGTCTATAAGCTCTAGCAGTAATTGCATCTACAAAAATTGAACATGCCTTATTTATAAGTGCAAAAAAGCAAGTATCTGATATTCTTATTAAAACAGTGTTTGTTCCCAATTTGTTGATTGAAATAGTACTTTATAAGAATATACAGAGAAGCACTGGTAACTTATCTAGGTGTGTATTGGTTAGTAGAGGTCTGGCAGATTTCCTTATACATCCTACATCTGTTATTAGCTAAACCTGGTAATCTTCCCAGGAAAACAACACCGTTAACTTCATTATACTGGTATGTTGGTATAAACATTGACATCTAACAAGGATGGATGAGGTCTCCTTTTTTCTTTAGGACTACCCATCCACAGCATTTGAAAATGCTTTTTTACGGTTCTGCATTCTCTTAACAGCCATGTAGAAAGGACTCTGCGTAGTACAGAGAAGTGTGCTTGTTTGTGAAGTGATATACAAACACATGGGAGGAAGGGAAAAGTGAGTGTTAAAGAGAGAGAAGGCAGCACAGTGCTATGCTCAAGTGTCCTTAAAAGATGTTCTTAGAAGACGCTAGGAATGGAACCAGTCTTGAGATCTAAGTATGAATAGCAATACTTCTGGCATTCATCCCCCAGATCTGTCTCACAAATGCTTTGTGACATGCTGTACCCATCCCTGGTGGAATGCTCCCTCTTCTCATCATTCCTAGCTTTATTTGATTTTAAGTGTTTTGTAACGCTGGAAGAAAATCTCAGTATCCTTGGCTATCCAGCTTTCAGAAAGTGTGTGCTGCTCTGTCTCAAGAACAGAGATGGATACTATGATAGCTGGTATTTAAACTTGATGGACCTGACAATCTGAATGAAGGTGCAGCTGGTTGCCACCTAAACAGAGTAGAAAAGTTGAAAACTCTCTCCTTACCCTCTCACTGCTGGGATTAAGGAAGAAATAGTCTCACTTTCTTCGAAGTAACATGGATGGATGCAAAAATTAAAATATTTCTAGAAGTTAGAAATTCAGATCCTAACTTACATACCACATCAGCACAGTCTATTAGTTGGGAATGTTTTAGACTTATTTAAGCATTTAGGGAACTGCTCTACAAGTTCTGCGCATCTCTACAAATTATCACCTTTGCACAAATACAGTTATCTCTAAGAAAATCAGGGGGTCAAGAAGATAGAGAAGAAAACCTACAAAATAAAACCAAATAGTTTTGACTGAATTCCTTGAATGAGAAAGATTCCCTTTTAAAGCTAGAGGGATTCTTCCTGTATAGTTCTTTTATCTGAATAACGTGCAAGAGCAGAATTAATCTCACTTGTCATAAATTTTGTGAAAGAACAGAAATAATCCAGGCATTCACATTGAAAGAACACTTAATCATTTTCAGAATTTTACACTTCAAGAGCTGCAAAATACTGTCAATGGTAGCAGCAAGTCAGTTCTTAGCAAAGCAAAATGCTATATACATTATTATTGAATAGACCCATATGCATTTAGTATGGCCAGATCTTCTAAAAGTTCATCTCCTCCTATTCCACACTCACTGCAGATCCTGAATTATTAAGAACATTATTCAGAAACAGAAGCAAAACTCATGGAAAGCAGGAAGAAGGGCTCAGATTTTCTCCTTTCAGGAAAACCTCGGAGGGCTGAGGCCTATGATTTTGCAGTCACACCCAACAGCAACTTCTGTCTGCTCTGTTTACCAAATTGGAAATGATAATTTCATGATTTATATAACATTCAGTGAGAAAAATAAAGATATTTCTGCTTGCACACTGAAAGTGAAATTTCTAGGTGCTAAGTTTGTAAATAACAGGAAGGCTTCATGCTAAAAAAACATTTGATTTTTTGATGATTAACTATGTGCAGAAGATGTTTCCTTTTTTGTCATATTCCTCATCTCAAAAATCATTGTTCTTTTGTTTCCCTATTAGCGAATCAGTTGTCTCCCTGTATATTTAAATATGTGTCTGTAGGACAACTTGCTTTGCTTTTTCAGTTTAAATAACATGCTTAACAAAAGTTTTTTGGATTAAACAGATCTTGTCAGCATTTTGCTAGATTGTTAAATTTTGTTGTTTTATCATAATGAAACACATTGGAATTTTAATTTGCACTGCCATACACCATATTCTTAAAGAATTCTTTTGGGGCTTTTTTGTTATTTTGTTTTAATGGATAACATTATTTTTAATGTGTGTGTAATAGATACCTTAATGTGCTACATGTCGGCACCATATTTAAGGTATATAGCATCACTGGTTATTCAGAGAACTGGGACATTTTTTATTGCAGCAGTAAAGTGAGAAATAATAATGTGTATTCAAGGAACATCAAAGATATATTCAAAAAATAAATTGCATATTAAGTAATGTACTGTGAAGTGAAGGATAGAAGAGAAAATGTGTAGCACTGCTTCTGATCTTCCAAAGAATCTGGATTAGGAAACACTGTCTCATATTTACATGTCAGCCTCCAGCAGGATGCAGCTTGACCTGAGGTTGACTCCAGAGTCACAAGCTAAAAGGAACGGTTATGCAACAGAGTGGCTAAAATTAACCATGCGAAACCCCAGAAGACTGGGGTGAGGGTACCCAGAAACCATGTAACTGTAAGGAGTAATGTTTGCTTCTTTCACTGCAAGAAAGACTTGCATTATTTACGCGTCCATCTTTATTGAGCTTAAAGATTATTGTGTTTCAATTTCTAGGCAAAATTTCTATTTGCCAGCTCATTTGTTGCAAAACACAATACTCTTCCTGTTAGAAGTTGTTTGGTGAATGCCCAGGAGCCATGCATCAATATTAGAGAGAGAGAGAGAGAGAGAGAGAGAGAGGAATAAAAATACATTAAAAATATAGCCCGATTTTTTCTTTGAATGCTACAACTATTATTATCATCTCTATTCTGCTCTAGTATCTCTTCAATGAGAGAAGTAGAATTCCTCTATAAGAGAGAATACTCAGAAACTGGTGGCTATACACAGATGGGGGGCAGGGGGCAGGGGGAGTGTAATGATCAGAGCCTCGCTTTCATATTTTTGTCCTTTCTGTGGAAAGAACAATTGCAAAATTACCTGCAGTTCAAGTAGGGCAGAGTTATTACACCACTTAAGAAGGAGGAGTTACTCCCCATAAAAATCATCTTTGTCCAGAATCAAGACTCTGAAAAATTCCAGTTGCTGTTTAGGAGGCCTGTGACATCTACTGAGAGCCCCTGTAAGTTCTTCCAGGATGACAGAAGGACAAACATCATCCAAGGTGGCTCCTTTGAAACCTGTACTGCCATGTCAATCAGCAGTTTAGGAATAAGAACAGTTATTATTGATTTCCCACCAAATAGCTCTTTTCTTTGCTGAATAACCTGAGATTCATGCCATGTTTATGCAGGTGCTATACTCCCACAAGCAGTAGCTGAGGCTTCTGGACTGAAACCTGTATTTCCAATTTTGCCCTCAGAAACTGAGGCATTCAGCCTAACATGTTACATTTAAATATTATGGACTAATCAGAAAAATCTGAAAGGCAGAAGAATAAAACATTGCAAAAAAAAGCACTTTGTGTTGTCCAAGGACTATGTTACTAAAAATAAAAAACACTATGACTTCAGAAAACAGTAGTTTAGACTTATGTTAGAAAATAAGCCTAACTAGTAATAAATCTAGGGCAAGGAAAGAACACTCAGTCCATTGTTACTTTTAGATGCCATTGCAGGAAGGAAAAGCAACAGGATTTAGCAAGGTTTATTATGATTACAGACACCATGCCTTACTTTTGGACCCAGATTTCACACCCCAGCTTTGAGACCTGTTCTGAGTGTTCTGGATCTTGGCTGGGAAAGTAAAAAGGCTTATGAAAAGATCAGGTAAGAAAGATTGACAGAAAAGTCAGTGTAACCTGCCTTCTTGTTGTCTTGAATAGCTCTTGGAACATGAGTCTTGTGTTATTTCAGTCACATCTCCCTTACCTCTGATTTCCTTTCACCACAAATTTCTTTCCCCCTTTCCCCCTTTTCTCCTTTCCTCTTTTCCTCCTTTTGTCCTTTCCTCCTTTTCTTCTTTTCTCTCTCAATTTAATAAAAGTCATGCTTATCAAAGCAAGTTGTTATCTTTTGCACACTTCTCTGCACCAATGACCAGAGAGACCAACAAAAATGAAGTTTAAAATAGTTCACGGCTAGTACAGCTCTCAACTGACAAAATCTGTTATGTGGAAAGATGAGGCCTTCAAGTAAGGCAGATGCAGAACTCTACAACACAGTACAGCAGAGCCCCTTAATGGAGCACAGGAGGCAGAAACTGCAACTACAAATCGTCTATCCCCAACTCCCTCATCTGTGGAAACCTTACTGCAGTAAAATTAATGCTACTTCACTGCAGTACAAAGCTACTGTGTCAGGTTTGCTTTTCTCCAGAACTCCAGTTGCAAGTGACTCAGCTTCAGAAAAATAAACTTTTTTTTTTTTCTTTGCAATACTTTTGTTTGTATTGAATGTTCTTATGGGCTTTCGTTGACTCTGATTATAATAGAGAGCACAGCTATTTCAGCTGATTTTAGCTTTTTGGTTTTCTTTCCCAGTGAAAGAGTTACTATTTTCAGGGTCACAAATAAATCTTTTGAACAGTACTAAAAACTATGGAGAGAAGGAAGCAATCCTAAAATAGAAGGCTTAATTATTTGCAATTCAAATGTTTAACTGTATTTCTGGTTTGTGGTGGGTTTTTGTTTGTTTGTTTGTTTGTTTGTTTGTTTTGGGTTTTTGGGGGGTTTTTTGGGGGGGGGGTTTGGTTGGTTGGTTTGGGGGTTTTTTGTTCGTTTTTGGTTTTTTGTGGGTTTTTTAAATTTTGCTTCTAAGAAGTTTAAAATACTTGTAATGGTCGTATGGATACTTTTAAATCCTGAATCTATAGTCGGAGTTTCAAATCTCTAATACTGTAGAGGCTTCAAATAGACTGCTGTGTGAAATACAAACACTTCCTCGAAAATGAATACAACCAGGGATATTAGTAAGCTGAAATTATAAAATTCCTGTCAGCAAGACATTTGGATTATTAATTTACAGACTACTGACAGCATATTAATGTTTTGTATATAATACAGAACACATCTAAAACTCAAGGAATATGCAAATTATAAAGGCAGATGAGAAATATTTCACTGACAATCTAAAATACAATTAGAAAATGGGGTTTAACATAAGTATATAAAAATTTTGAGCATACTCTTTTCCTTTAGCCTGAATAATGACTCTACAGCTAAAACTTTCCAGACTCTCAATTTTAAGCTTCCTAGCATACCTCAGAAAGAAACAGAAGACTAGTTCAAATGAAATCATGACCAGTTTTTATACTGCAAGATAACAGATGGTATGAACTTTTTGTTCTAGGTCAATAACAGACTTATTATACAGCTGTCTGTCTGGAAGTGCTAACTACAATATCATAGATAAGTAGGAAAGCTATTGAGGCCACAAAAGCAAAGTAGAATGCCCAGAAGCACCACCTGTAAAGAGAAAACACCAAGAGATTGTTTTCATTGGCTGAGATTCCTGTGTCAGTTCTAGAGATAACAAATAGGACTCCACAACATTTTACAGGAAGAAAGACACTGAGTTGAAGAGTTTTTTGAGTTGGATTTTGTGGGAAATTCTATAATTCATGCAACCTTTTTTCTTCCTGTTATTGTCCTTGCTTGAACATCAAAATGAATACACGTTGGCATTTACGACAGGTAACAACAATGGGAGAACGTGACATGATGTCTATTGCAATGAGAGCCTGAACACAGGGAGGTAGGAAGTGTCTTCAACCAAGTGTCTGTATAGATATGCATGCACTCAAGCCAGGGTTTTTTCCTTATTGAGTAAAAGGCTGACTTTCATGTTCAATTCAAAGGATGAAATCTAAGAGATGGAAAGTGAAGAAGCATATTTTTTTAATGGTTTTTCATACTTAATGCATATTTATGTCAAAAGAAATGTTTGAGTATATAACAGCAAATCCTACACACATTCCTGCTTAGAAAAGGAAAGTCTCAGTGAAGCATGTCATTAAAGATTAATATTAAATAGAAATTATTAGTAAACATTTTAATTTCTTGATCCCTTTAGGAAAACAGTCACAGACTTCTTCAAAGATAAATGTTCAGGCTTCCTGTTTCTTTATGATGTATCTTCTAGTTTTTGTGATTATAAAATACTGGTATTATTCAAATTTTTTTAAATCTAGGTCTAACACTGTAGTGCTGAAATATGCAGACAGCTTCTGAAAAATATTGCTTTGCAAAAAAATATTATTCTTCTTTGAGCTCAGAATGAAAGTAGAATATAGCTATAAGTATATTACTTCACAATAATATAAATAAAGATTGTTAGGGAATTTTATAAACCTGTATGCTTAATAGCAAATATTTGATAAAGTGCACTTTCGTACTCTATTACAAGAGACATATTTTTTGACTGGAAATCTTCCCTTTTTATTTTTCATGCCTTCTTCCATCACAGTCACAGCTTTGCAAGGCAGTGAAGCTCAGAGCTTGCAATCTTAACAGTAACCAGTTTTAAATGGTTTGGGAAAAAAATACAGCACAGGATCCAAACAATTTCTTTTTGCTATATGGCTGATGATATGTCTGTGTATATATACATGTCTGTGTATGTGGGTGGTGGGTGTGACTGTAGAGTTTGAGCTGACAACTTCCTCTATAAAGTTAAAGATGTCTGGCATTCTTTTAAATTGCTTATGACTTGGCCAAAACTGATATGTTTGGACTGAAATTTTCCACAGTAGGTTTATGCATCAGACAGAATTTTATTCAAAACATTCAGACAAAATAGTTCATCTATTTCAGAGAATGAGATTAGGCAAAGTATGTTGTTTTACCAGTTTTAAAGAACATTAGAGAACAGAGTCTCATAAAAGCTGGAACAGAACCCAGAAGCTGTTAGTTGTGCCATCTCTTTGGCAGCAAGTACCAGAAAAGCCAGCTGCTGAGTGAATGTCTTTGCCTTCTGATCTGCATAGAGGAGAGTGGGATATTTTTGCTACCACACCAGAACTGATGGTACTGCAGGTTAGTTTTATAAATGCTGCAGTTGTGCCCAACAATTATGACATATGAATTTAAATACGAGTTACTGTATTCCTTCTAACCCTAAATTTTCTATAATTCTATGATAGTCTCCACGCAGTCCCAGTAACTTGACTAGGCCCATGGTTTTATTTCTGTTATATATCATGCAATTGTTCAAAATTAATTCCTATAATGTGAAACTATTTAATTTCTTGAGTACAGAAATATTAGTTTAAATACATTATAGGCACATTCTACATCTTAGTATTACTCAGAGATTTATAAAATCATAGAATGGTTTGGGTTGGAAGTGACCTTAAGTCTTATCTTGTTCCAACCCCTCTACTATGGGTGGGGACACCTTCCACTAGACCATGTTGATCAAAGGCCCATCCAACCTTCCAGGGATGGGGCATCCACAGCTTCTCTAGGCAACGTGTTCCAGTGTTTCACCACCTTACAGTAAAGAATTTCTTCCTAAAATCTAATCTAAACCAACCCTCTTTCAGTTTAAAACCACTCTCTCTTCTCCTATTTCTTTATCCCCTTGTAAAAATTCTCTTACCACACTTTTTTTCTTTTCTCTTTTTCAACATTTTTGGGCTGAGCTCACTCCCTAGAGCATCTCAAAAGTTTTTTTAAGTCCAGTCAAACTCCACAGGTTGTGGGAGAGAGGCTGCTCATCTTTCAGGGGTGAGACATGATTTTTCCCTTCCAGACGTGTTTGCATCAGTCATCACTAGTAAAACTGGAGCTGGCCTCTGGTTGACAAATTCATACCTAACTCCCAACACAGACACTGAAACTTGACAGAAACCATCTGCAGTGCTGCCTCTGCAAAATGGTATGTCCTGACTAAACACAAGATCTGCAAAGGGCTTTGTTGAGCAATCTGTCAATTAGCAAAAAGTAGGTATAGCTCTGTTTCAGAACATATTCCTTCTTTTAATAGCTCTGCCTCCAGCTAGGTGAGTCAACAACATCCAGTAATGCCACACATTTATTGTAGAATCTCAGAATCATAAAATAGTTTGGGTTGGAAGGGACCTTTAATGGTCCAACACCCATTGCAATGGGTAGTGACATCTTTGACTAGATCTCGATGCTCAGAGCCCCATGCAGCCTTGAATGTTTCCAGGGACAGAACATTTGCCACCTCTCTGGACAATCTGTTCCAGTGTTTCACCACACTTGTAAAAATTTTCTTCCTTATATCTAGTCTAAATCTGCCCTCCTTTTGTTTAAAACCATTACCCCCTGTCCTATTGTGACATGCTCTGTTAGAAAGTTTGTCACCACATTTCTTGTAAGTACTGTTTAATTATCAAATGGCTAAAATGAGGTCACCCTGGAGCTTTCTGTACTCCAGACTGAAGAAACCCAACTCAGCCATTTGTCAAAAAAGAGAAGTGTTGCATCCCTCTCATCATCTTGGAGAACTTCCTCTGAACTCTCTCCAACAGGTCCATGTCCTTCCTGTGCTGGGGACACCAGAGCTGGACACAGCACTCCAGGTGGGGTCTCATAACAGCAGGATAGAGGGGAAGAACCATCTCTCTTGCCCTGCTGCCCACGCTGCTTTTGAAGCAGCCCAGGAAAACAAAGTATCTTGGCACATTATGAGGCAGGTGTGATTTCACTGGAAAGTATTTGCATATCAAGATAATAGGCACTATAAAAGGTTATCAGCCAAACTCTTATAATTGGTACTTGCAAATGCCATAGTAAGTCTTCTAGTGTTTACATTTTTATCTTGTATTAAAGGCTGCTTCCTTTGAACTAAAAATATAATTAGTGGCTAATAAAAGAGCATATTAGATTATTCACAGAGTAAATTAATTCGGTACAAGTTAACTAAGATGTGTCAGCTGAGGTTTAGGCTTGAGTTTAATGTGATAGTGAGGGAATTTGCAGATGACATCAAAAGAAGTTCTGATAATATCAAAATAACTGAAAATTCATAAGCAAATCTTGTAAATTCTTCTCTATATACAGTTATTTAAAAATTCAGATGAGAAGATAATTAAGATAATATATCTAAATATAGATTATATCTATGACAAGAAGCAGAACCAGTGACTTATTTTTATATGTTACTCGGACTGCTTAATTGGATTTAAACTCTTTTCTATTATATTTATTAGACTTGATATATTCCGTATGTATAACAAGTCTTTTCCCATGTAATTTTCTATTCATTGACATTATGAATAGCTTTGTATTTCTTAATAAGATTTCTTTTAAAATATAGTTTTGGATTTGTGCAGAATTATCCCTGAGGCCTTTATTCAATCAGGTCATTCATTCAAGTTTGTTTGTACCAGACACACAGTGAAGTCACCATCCCTGAAGGTGTTCAAGAAACAGCTGAGTGTGGCACTCAGTGCTGTGGTCTAGTTGACACGACGGTGTTCAGTCGAAGGCTGGACTCAACCAAATCTGAGAGGATTTTTTCCAACCTGATTGTTTCTGTGATTCTGTGAAAGACAAATACTATTGAAATTATACTAGAGCAATAGAGAAGACATTGATCCTCACTAACCACCACCTTTCTCACCTCACAGTTGGAAATTAATAGAACTTAATAGGCCCATGGTACCTGAGAATCCAACCTGTCAAGTGTGAGAGCTGAGCAGGATCTCAGGGTTATAACATATGTTCCCCTGATCTTTAATCAGCTAGCAGGATTCTGCAAACCTGAGAACTGAATATTTTTATTGTTGAGTGGAAGGCAGCAAACTGTGCCACACAAATTACAGGCAATATCAGAATAGAGAGAAGACGAGTCATAAGGAAGAGCACATCTGTGGAAACCTGTCCCAGAAAAAGAAATTGAGGACTATGCTTGAGTGAGGAAAAGGAGAGATTAGGTTTTCTGTGTTGGCAGTCATCTGCTTGTACCTATATCTGCCTCTAGGTACAATTAATTGGAAGATCAGAATTTATTTGGCTTCTTGTCACATGTAAAATATTATTTTTACTCTATTCCAGTGAACACTTCTGAAAGGACATAAAGGTGATAATGCTGACTTCAAAACCACCTAAGAGATGTAGCATAGACAATTCTGATATGGGTTCATCTTAAGAAATTGTTCCAAAATATCCCACTTAGCAGTGACCCAGGACTGGGCTAATTTAGCATGAAAGCCAAAAACTCAGAGAAAATTAGGGAATGCGGTAAGGTATCTCTAAACCAATCTACAACCTAACAGTGTTTCAAGCACTATAGCATTTTTCCTTAATTAGGTCAGCATCCCACAGAAGGAGAAGTGCAGCTCTTACCCTGACTCATTGCACTTCAGTGACCTGTTTCAAATCAACAGAGAATGTACTCATGCTTTTTATCAGCTAAACAATTTGGACTGCATTTTCAAATGGTTCATCTTTCTACATTTCCTTTTTAGAATTCAAAAAATCTCAGATTGCTGTCTTCTCCTGTTTTTCAGCTAATTTCAACCAGAAATTAGAGGCTGAAGAGGTGATTGTGTTATAGCTAAGCCAATGTGGAGCTTTTGCCATCTTTTTCTCCAGATCCTCAGGTACTCTAAATGTTCTGCCCCAGGTAGCTTGACAGTCTGTCCTGATTTAGGCATGGGAGCTATCAAGAAATGGGATCTACTTAACCAAGTGAGTAATAACTTGTTTGCCAAGAGACTTTCTGTCTGGTTGATGAAGCCTTTCACTGTGGCATACTGGAACCTGGTGCCAGCATCCTGTAAATAGACAAGTGAACAGACACCAGAGGAAGTAAAGCTGTGAGGCAGGATAATGGGAGGTACAGATCCCTCAGGATGAACAAGATGGGTCAAAATGGGACTGACCTCAACGGATAAAGTAACAAAGGGCATGGGTTAACGTTTACATGAAAGAGCACCTCAAAGATATGGAGCTGCATGATGAGAATAGCTTTATCCGTACCTCTTCTGTTATTTACTGGTTACTGTATGTTTTATACTGTAAGATTTTAATCTCAGGATTTGAGGCTATATGGAGGCAGCGTTCACCTACAGCCCACAGTGAAAAGTTATAGAGTAAGATATAAAATAAATTATAACAGATGTGCTTCTGATGATGATGTCATTATCCCGGCATCAAAACTCCATGTTGTCACCGTGTGGTGTTTGAAAATGTGTTCTGATATAGTATAAAAATATGAGATTGCAGGAATGAGCCTTAAAATATATAGCCCCTCTATTTTCTTTGTGTTTCTGTTGCGCAAGTCACTTTGTGACCTTGATGTGAGCAGAATTGGATCTGTTTACTCTTTATCTCTTATTGCCATTTTTATCCTAGATTTTCCTCCATCAGAGAGGTTTAATTAACAACCTAATCCAGCAGGTTTTAGTTTGTGAGATGGACCTCTGAGGGGTGGTGAACAAATAAACTGTTTATATAAAAAGTGAGACTATTGCCATAAGCTTAAATTTGCTGCACAATAGTCCTTTATCTTCAGTGAAGCAAGTACAAAATTTTATAAATTGAAATATGTTTTAATTTGGTACCTTAATTAGTACTTTTCTTAACAGCCTTTACAATCTTAAAGTAAGACAGTGTAATATTAGTAGTAATAGGAATAGCAATGGCAACAGCAGTCACTACTTCTACTACTATTACTGCTGCTACAACCAATAATATTGTATTGGATGTCCTTCTTTCCTGAGTTCAGAAATCAGGATTTGAATTGGACGTTTGTCATTGATTTCAGAGCTACTTCTGATTTCTGTTAGCTGGGGAACTGTCCCTAAACTTCACAATCAGCTCCCAGTGCTTCACTCATTGCTCATTAGTTGAATACTTAGCACTGAAGTCAGCAGGAACACTCAGAGGATATAAAAGCTGTGGAATTTGTCTCTCATCATGTTGTCGTTGATCACAATAGGAAAAACAATTTTCTTTCGTGCCTTTACCCTTAGACAAGTGCCTGTGACTTGACACCAAGTACTGAACATCAAGTATGCCTGATGTTTGTTTTTGAAGTCAGGCATAATGTCTACTTCTTGTGTTTTAATAAAGATGGTATACAAACTAAATTAGCCAAATATTTCATATTGGAACAATCATGTTATCGTAGTGCTGCATTACAATGCCTTTGGTTCTCCTGTCACTCACACAAATGCAGACAGCTAATGAATTAAATAGAATGCCACTACCTTATTGTAAGTATACCTAAAAATAAAGTTGTGCTACATGAACATGAAGTGTCAAGTGTTACCATAAATTTTAGTAATGGTGGCATCTTTTCATTGTGTTAAAGTAGAAAGACACAGAATGTTTTTATATTGATCTCAGAAAATGCAAGCAAATTACACTTAGACAAGTACAAGATAAGTGTACAAGAAAGCAAGATAGGAAAAAAAGGAGGTTTTTCTAAAACTGTTAGATAATGTTTTGGCTCTCCCACAAATGAGCTGAAACTTAGGCCAATGTGAGACCATGTGCATAACAGGGAATAAAAACATACAGTTTTTAAAAGTTTAAAGGTTTTTGACACAATGACCCTAGCATGCAAAGATTTATGATTTTCTAAATTACGCATACTCTCCAGAAATTGAATGTTAATACGATGATAGCAATTTTGTGTTGCAGATGAACAGTATGTAGCATTCTGCATATCATTCTAAGTGTTTTCCTCAAGACTTAATTGATGTGAAACTCTGTGTTAAACTCACCTACTTTCTACTGAATTAATTGAATCAGTGGAAAAAACAGTGCAACACTGTGAGAAAATGACAGAAAAAGTTCCTTTCGCAGGATGTGAGAACTCTGACTCATGACCAGACGTTGTATAATCAACGTGTCTGGGTCAGAAAACACATACATGTCAATAATCTCATTGTGAGCTACCTGAGAAGACTCTTGTGTGCTTAAAGCTATGGAGGTTCATGCACAGCATTCAAGCAGAAATAAATACTACTCATTCATTACTCTTTTGTCTATTTAAGACAACATTTAAGCCATTTCAATCAATTTTTTGATAGAATGTACTAACCTTAGAGTTGTGAGTTCAGGTCAGTCTCGGATCCTTTTTACATTTGTGAGTTGACTGTAACAGGCTAAGCATGCTGGCCAAGGGATGCAAATCTTCCTGCAGAACTTCAATGACACTGGCTCCTTCCCTTCTCCCAGAAAAAGAGTTTACTCTACAGCAGACAGCAATTGTGCTCAAGTACAAGAATCTCTATTCCTTTGTGCATATTCTTGCTTGTCACTGACCTTGATAAGCTCTTAGTTTCCACAGTGCTTTCTAGCAGAGCTTGACTGCTAATTGTGTAGGAAATGTTTTCATTTCTAAGTATTGATTTTCCTACCTTTCCATTTCACTGAAGGTTCTTTATTTCTCTATTATGGAAAAAGATGAATTCAAGTTCTTTAACTGCCTTCTCCATCATGGCTCATTTTGTCTTTCTTTTTTTCTGAATGAAACACTGTTCTTTCAGTCTCTACTGCTACAAGAGCTTTCCCATGCCTCTGTTCTTCTCATGAATATAGGGCAGAAAGAAAGCCAGTGGTCTGAATGTGTTCCTTGGGGTGATCAGTCCAAGGGATCAGCATTAACTAAGGAGAAGAAATAATGAACTAAGACAGAGGGTTATACATTTAAAACAGGTTTTATATTTCCATCTTTTTTCTATTTATTTTTAATCCTAGATTTTAAATACAATTGCACTATAATACAACTAAGGAAATCTGATGTGTTTTTAAACTGATAAAGACCCTGCCTAAGGCAACATTGAAGTTCTTGAATTGAATAAGTGCTTCGGGCTATAAAAATATTTATTCATGCATTTAACTCAACAAGACATTTTCTAGCGCTTTACAGCAGAAACAAAATGAGACAGTCTATTGTGATTACTTCATATGTGGCTTTGAACCTGAACTTGGTAAGTGTTAGGTTAAGACTGGTTATTTTTATTAAGTGACTAAAAATTCAGTATCTAAAAACAGTGTTTAAAAATCCTTCCATTTTAAGCACAAAATAAAACATCAAACTTTCAAATACCTCATGGGTGTACTGGGTAAACATGCAAAATATCCCAAATTTCTCTTTGTGAATAGAATATATTCATCCTTGCCATGGTTTAACTCTAGTCTGCAACTGAGTTCCACACAGCTGATCACTCACTTCTACTTTGTCAGATTGGGGGTAGAGA
The DNA here is from genome assembly GCA_017589585.1 of Phylloscopus whistleri. Taxonomy (NCBI): domain Eukaryota; kingdom Metazoa; phylum Chordata; class Aves; order Passeriformes; family Phylloscopidae; genus Phylloscopus; species Phylloscopus whistleri. The sequence goes on along the minus strand of JADMLD010000041.1, from coordinate 101,575 downwards.
ACTGGGAAGATTAACAGTGAGAAAACTTGTGGGTTGAGATACATAGAGTTCAATAGGTAAAACAAAAGCCACATCTGCAAGCAGAGTAAAACAAGGAATTCATTCCTCAGTTACCACAGTAGGAATACAGGGCTCCAGCATACGTAATGGTGACTTGGGATGACAAGTCACTCACTTTGGATGAGTATTACCATTTTTTTTTCCTCCTTCTTCCCCCAGCTGGAAATGCCAGCTGGAGTTAAACCATGAAAAAGAGTCAAACTTCGTCTGCAAGGCCTACAGTTATTCCCTAAGATTTCTAACGTCTTCCATATTGGAAAGACATTCTCAGGCTGCAATGATTCCTTCCTCTGTTTAAAATGTCAGTTTAAAATATGAACAATTACATCCTTTCATCTCTCACTTTCTCCTAATCTAATGAGCATGTGGTTAAAATGGATAATTTTGAAATTAGTCAATTTATCCAGGTCAGTTTGTCCAGACTACTCAGGAACAACATTTAGATATTCCCATCTTCTTTTTGAAGAAGTCATTCAACTCTTTCAGAGATCTTTTCTATTTTCAAAGCTTAGAGTATCAGAAAATTCTGTATTACAGAATTCTATCTGTTTCTCTTAAAATGAAACATTTTAAGACTGCTGAGGTGATCAATCAGCAGCCATTGCCTGAAATTCTAGTTTTATTTGAATAAAATACTCTCAAATACAGATAAAAATGAACCATGAGTGCCTAGCTTGACAGAGATTAACTGTCAAAATATGACATTAGAGACATTAACGCCAAACATTTCAATCTTGGATGCATTTCACATGCTTTCTAGAGATGCACACTGGTTCTTGAACTAACCCAGTTTTTCTTGCCGTTGCATCCATCTCTGTTTTTCTTCTATCACATGACCTGTTAATAGAGAATTTTAACACTGTCAGATCAGCCAGCTCTCCAGCATGGTTTTGGTCCTGATCCCGCAGTGTTAGTGTGACAGCCAATTAACTCTGAAGCTTTCTCTCAAAGTGAGTCAGCTATTTCCTCCTGAAACAAACCCGTGTGATTGAGGCTATGGAGATTATGAATCTCCAAAAAAATTGGGTGGGTTTATGTATGAATGTATGGTATAGATGAGCAGATAAACCTGCACTAGGTTTGGCTGCCCTGACCCCGCTCTGGCTTTGTGCAGCTTAACATTTGCACACGTACTGCACTGTAATGATGCAACACTTCAGCACCCCCACCGAGTTTCTGTGCTTCAAGCTGCCACACTGAAGCATTGAACAGAAGGGAACAGTGGATGCTAGCATGTCTGTCACAGAAAGAAGGGTCACAGGTGGGTCCCAAGGCAAGAGTGCAGTTGCAATTGTTCAGCTCTAGACAGAGCCTTCAACAGCACAGGCATAACTGTCCTGTAACAGCCTGAGAGCCTTCTAGGAGGGCATCCATGCTAGCAATGATGGTATAGCATCAGAGGTCACTTTTCTCTCTCATTCTCCCTCTTTTATTTCCCAATTTTGTTAGGTTTTTATGCAAATTTTGCGTTAAGATACTAACAGTACTGAAGATGTTGAGTCTCTATTTTGGTTAATCATTGTTACTTCCTCCTTTTTTCTATTTTACACTCAGCATAAAACTCCCATGGTGCTTCCTAGTTACAAAATAAAAATAGATTTATTTAATACGAAAAAACAATCATTTTGGCTTGCCGCCAGTTTTTATGCATGTTCCAAAGATCTCTTTTCAGCTTTCATTATTGTAATTGAATATCAAAGCCCTCTGTTGTCACCTGAGCAAGTGTCCATATTATAATCTACTTTATTAAATTTTTAATGGTTTTCATAACCCAGGAAGACTCTTCTGATGGCTTTTCAGAAGTGATGACTCATGTCATTTCCTTAAATTCATAGGGCAAATCACAAGAGTAAGTAGAGACAAACCTCTCCTATACTTTTTCAAAGGGGTCACAAAATATTATTGTGCATTTTGTGCAAACTATTTTCTATAGGAATTTTAATTTTAGAACAGCTTTTTGAAAGTGCTATAATATTGTTTGCTGATTACTCATGACTTACGGTCAGTCTTAATGACGAAATTCCCATCAATTAATTCGTGCTCAAAGATTTACCTATTTTGAAGCACTAATAAATTCAGCTGCAGATCACTTTTAGAATAGTTTTGTGCTATTTGTCATTAGTTATCCTTAATGAGTTGTGATACAGAAGCTGCTTTTGAAGCTGAACCTCAATACCTACAAAAGACAAATGTTTTGAAAGAAATGTCTTCTTTTATTACAGTGAGAAATATCAGATTAGATCTGTTTTTTGTAAGGTGATTTGGATTCTAATAGCATCACAAAATCATTATCTAGAAAAAATCTGAAATCCTTTAAAATTCAGAGACTATAAACACTGTGATAGAATTGGTTATTTCTTAAATCAGTGTCGTTTTGGATGTTATCTAGTCACAATGACATTAAAGACCAAGTAATGCAGTTTTATTTTGATAACTTGTGGATTCTATATACTAGTTAGGTATTGGTATTGATATAAAACAGACTGGATTTGGCAGGTGCAAATTTAACAGTAATAACTGTGGGTAGGATTTAGTCAGTCTGATTTTTCAATAAGAAACATGAAGTCCTTGCACTTATATGGCATCTATTCTTGTCCTCTCTTGAGGACTGCAGCTAAATGAACAAAATCACCATCCTTTTTTTTTTTTTTAATAGGTACATTATTGGGATATTTGTCTTTAAATTTTCTATTTTCAAAAATTAATTCTCATTCTCTAAAACCAAACATTTCTGAGATAACAAACAGTTGAAGTGAACAACAAGGATAGTTTGAGGGGATGTAAAGAGAACTGTAATTCAGCTACCTATAGTGTGAGTTAGTCCCAGAAAGGAGTTCTTCTGGATCATACATTAGGGGAGAATGCATTTTGTCATTGACAGGTCTAACTCCACACTACCCCCCAGATTTATACTAAAACATGTTGATATACACACATGTATTTAATATCTATTAGTTTTTAAGCCTTTTTCCCTGCAGCTACTCTTACAGGGTTAAAAATTCATTCATTTTAGTCCTATGAGATTTCTATGTGCATTTCACTCTATGTTGTTCATATGAAGATGTGACTCTTTGGAGGACTATAAGTCCTAGAATAAAATGTATTTCTAGCTGTTAGAAGAAAATACCCGTTTTTCTTTCTCTTTTGTGGCTACAAATTTAAGAAACATCTTAAGACAAATTTCTAAGGTCTTGTCATTAAGAGAAATTCTGGACTGTTATTCTTGTCCTGAAAAAACTGGAAGACTTTTCAAAGCCACCTTTTGCAATTGTGCCAAGTAGTCCTGTAAGATAGTGTTGCATTCATAAATCATTTTATTTATAATTCATAATCATGGCTTATATAAAGTGCAGAAGGGGATGTTGTATGGTTCCATGTAATTTCTGTCAGCCCTTCCATGGGATTAACCTATTAAAGCAGAGGGCAGACTGGAATTTCCGTGGAAGATGATCCCCATGGTAGTGGCACAGCTAGTGACAAACACACCACTACTGGGATTATGGCAAGGAATTCAAATATATGTCAGTAAAAGTCAGATTGTATCTACCTTTTGATGTCCTTCCTAACATTTACTTATGTTTTACTTATTTCTTCCTATGTAGAAAAGGTGGTGTTTTGGTTTTTTTCACTCTCCTCTAATGGAACTGTGTCCAGCTTAGGTTATTAGCAGAGCAGATGAAAAACAGAAATTCTTTATGGAACATATTTCAACACTTGTTTCACTCAACCTACAATATGTATGAGACTTCTGTAGATTCATTAGATTCTTTTATACTGGAATACGTCTTGGACAAAGTACCTAAGGGAAGTTGTATATTTCAGCTGAAATCCCTCCTATAGTATATATTGTTCATAATTCTATTATAACATCAATTCAGAATCAATGATTTAATCTATTGTTTGTGGTAGGCTGAGTGCAGAGGCTGCATTGACAGATCACTAAGAGTGATAATTCCAGCAACTGAAATAAAAACAGTACTCAAACTCCCACTGTTTCAGTGGGAACAGCCCCTCCTGACAGGAATGGAATGATATGCCCCTTTCTCCCAAGGTTTTGGATATCTCTTCTTATTTTTGTTTGATAAAATTATATCATGACATTGCTGCAGTGTCTGGGAGTAGTGATGCCTCAGTGGATTTTTCCTAACTTCTGCTCAGATTTCCTATGTAACAAAAGCAGCACTGTTGCATAAATTTCCATGGCCAGTAGTAAAATATCTCTGTATAGTGGAAATTACAACATATTTTCAAACTGGGTGAGGAAAATATATTGAAATTACATCAATAGTACTTATGGTCTTACATCAATAGTACTGCTATGCTTGGAATCTAAATCATTTCATAACACACTTCTAAAATATGAAATGCTTTAGGAAGGAAAAGAAAGCCAAAGGGCTGAGGGGAAGGAACATTGAACAGGACCAACATGTTAGGGGCTAGGCAGAAACTGTGGATATACACAGACAGTTTCTACCAAGTTCCTACCATGGTTGCCCAGAGAGATAGCATCAGAAGTGTCTATCACTTAATGAAAAGCTGGGTTACACAAGGTCCACAATGACTGCAAAAAAGCAAATGTTGCTGCCATCCAAAGAACAACCAGAAGAAAATAGGGAAGTGTGAAATAGGGAAGTGTAGGCTTTACCTCAGTCCCTAATCAGGAAACACATCCTCTTGGAATTAATTTCCAAGAAAGAAAGGAATCAAATTAGTCACCACTGGTTTACCAGGGTAAAATGTACTCGACCACACTGCTTGCTTTTTATCTGAAGGAAAAACCAAATATATGTCTGAGACAAGAGTGAGTTAATGCACCTTGAGTCTGAGCAATGCTGTTGACACTGGCTTCCAGGCATTTCTTAGCTGGAAACAGAGGAATCGTGGGCTGTACAAATGGGCTGTTGCACTGTTTGAAAATCAGCTGTACTGCCAACCTGCCAAGCTCATTGTGCAGTAATCAATAGCTTGATGTTCATTTGGCAGAGGTACAGAGCTACCCTAGGGTCAATACTGGAGCTGGTATTATTCAATATCTTCATCAGCAGGCTGGATGATGTGACACAATACACTCTCAGCAAATTTATAGATGATGGTACATCAAGGAGAAAATTGATTGAAATGCCAAATGGCAGAATTTTGATCCAGAAGGACCACAGGAAAATACAAAAATGGACCAGCTGTAGCCTCGTGGTGTTCAATATGAACAGTATAAATATCTCAGCCCTAAGAAAAATAACTATGTAAATCTTCATAGGCTGGGAACTAACTGACTGACTGAGTAGCAAATCTGTCAAATACAACCTGAGCAGTCAGAGTGGATGTCAGTTTGGATACCAGCCAATATTTTGCTCTCCTTTCAGATAAGACAAACCTTGCAAACCAGTTTAGATGAAACTCAGAGAAACATTAGCAAGAACATTGCCAGTGGATCAAAGAAAATTTCTGTAGTTATTTCCCTTTTTGTCACTTGTGAGTTCACACCTGGAATTCATCTACTTTGGGGCTGTTTCAAGAAGGACATTGAGAAACCCAGTGTCCAGTGGATTACTGTCAAGATGGTCAAGAACCTCAAGAAAAATTAGTGAACAGTCATGGTTGTTGATAGATAAATGTGTAGTTTGACGTAATGTTGATACAGCACGCACATGGTTTCATTATCTCATGCTTACAATGTATATTTGAAGCTATTTTTTTTTGTATTACTGACCTGATTTTCAGGGATGACCATTCTCAGAGTCAGAGCTTATTACACAGAAATCAAAAAGATATGACCTCTCATCCCTTTCCCAGATGATCCCAGCTGGGGAGCAGTAGGTTTCAAAGATAGTACTAATGGAGTTCTTCACTTCTGAAAAAGTTTTAAGATGTCAAGAAACTCATATAAAGAATTCTCGAGGTGTTTTGTATCTTTATTTTGCATTGCACATGGAGAAGATGTCTTTTTAAAGTAATCATTGATTTTTGTGCAGTGACAAATGACACTAGCAACTGGGACCTTTTAGTGCCTGTCTTAATTTAGTCTTTTTCTGTATCTGCAAGTACGATTTTTCATCTATAATGATGTGCTGCAAGGATATGCAGATGACTGCTTCCAGAAACTCATGTGATGAAGTATCTGACATTACAGCTAGTGCCTTCAATTCAGTGCAATTCCTAAGCATGAAACTGCATCAACAAAACAGTGACCTGGTTTAGCTTAAAAAGCAAGTCTAGCTGTACAGAGCCCTTTGCAAAATCTGGGTCTTATTTTTACCATATGGATAGTGTATATAAAAGAAAATACCATAGTCATGCTGAGAATGGCCTACTTTGCACTATGCCTGGATACTGGAATGGCTCAGCAGGGTCATTTAGATACTGTAATTCTCTTCTCAGCAAAGTGAATGATCTTGGCATGCGGTGTATAGATGATAACTACAGGCTCTGTATTCATGGCTGCAGCATTTGGACCACTAATTGTGTTGCTGCCAGAACAGGCACTGAATTTAGCTCTAAGTGGTCTGCAAGCCAAGGTAGGACTTGCTGCATATCTTGCACGGAGCTCTATATATTTATTCTTCCCTTACTGTTGGTCATTATGTATTCAGCTGCTATTATGAACATAGTGCTCTTCACTTCTTGTCTGAACATCTTGTTCTTTCTATAAGGTTCCAGACCTGTTGGGAAATCAGCCAGATATGCTGAAGCTCTCCTCTTTGGAATTTAATGTGCTGTGTTATGCAGCACATTGTGTGCATCTATGCAGGCTGCAGGCAGCCCCACTAGGGACTTCAGTGCTTTATAGGCTTGTAAAAATAGGGTGGTTGGTTTTCCTTCACAAGTCATGATAACAAAGTGGCAGTGCGATCTCAGGGAAGTGATTTCTCACTCCTACAGAAACCTGATGTAATACCTGACATTGGCCTTTGGCACAGAGCACTCACTTTCCATCTTTTTCACTATATTGATGAGTCTGTTAATACTTTAGTATGTAACCTGGTGCCAGGGAGTTAAAATTTTGCTGTGCCTCTTCACCTGGAGGCGTGTTTGGTGCTGTTCTGCTTGATTACTTGGACACACTCCTGCCCTGGCTGTCTGTGAGATACTTGTCCATATGTGTGTAAAAGTGTGCTGATAATTCTGCAGGAATTTTTTTTTTTTCTGGTTAATTTTCAGATAATTTAGTTTAAGAACTGAGGAAAAAAAATTGGATCAATGATTCTGGAAAAGAAGGTAGCTCTAAAATCAGAAAGACACAGAATCATTTAAATGGTCCAAACCCAGATCTTCCAAACAATTAGAAATACATATATTAGTTCCTTGATTTTGATGTTGTCCTCCATGTACTCTAAAAATATAGAAGAAATGGCATGAAGTGTAGATGAGCAGAAGGAGCATAGATTAGTATTTAAACTACAATGAAATGATTTTAAGAAGAAGTAAAAGATTCTCAAACAGCAGGGACTGGCTGATTGAATTGCCCTGTGTTGCTTTGAAAATGTAGTTAAAATTTGACAAGCACCTGGAGCATAATTCTAAGAAAGAAAGCAACATTTAAGCTATTTAAGCTGTTTCTTTCTTTCAAGTTCTCAAATAATAAATAAAACACAAAATTTATTTTAAAAAATGTACTGTTCCTGAACCCAAATACAATAATGAAATCTGCCTGCTGATTTTGTATTCCAGTACTCAAAATCTGAATCAAATAAAGAAGGAATAAGGAGATCTTTTACATAAGGAGATTTAATTAGTCCATAATGTATAATTTTCTCTGTTGGAAACTAGTGCTGGTAAAGTTGGTACTATCAGGACATTGGTCATTCAATTTCAAAGTGGACAAGAACTGACTTAGAAAATGGTCATAAAACAAATAGTATTTTAATATACATTATAAATGTACATTTAACTGTCCAGGATTTCACAGGTTTTGTGATGGGAACCTCTGATAGAGATGTCACAGTAGATAAAACTTGGTTTTATGTGTCTCACAATTTAGAACTGCTAAATATTTTCCACACAGACAGATACAACTCCTCGATTTTAGCAGACAGCTCTTGTCTCACCACCAGTCCCATGGAATGCAGGGGCTGTATCCCACACTATGGGGAGACCTGTTTCATGACAGGTCATTCATGTCAGGTCATTTTATCCGTATTTCCTATAAAAGGGGAAAAGGGGGACAAAAGAACTTATTTTTCCCTGGCATCCTTTCAGATTGGAATTCAGCTGTTCATGAGCTATAATCCACTGATTTCAGCAAAAAAGGATTGTCTTCAGTTCAGGAAAAAAACTCCAAAAGTCAATTTGATTGACTTTTCCCATGTATATTCTGTGAGATACATTCAATATAGCCTCATTTCTAATTCCTGGTCTCCTGCCATCTGTCTTGTATGTATGCTTATATGTAAGTTTGTTCCTTTGTTCTCTTTTAGGGTGAGCCAAAGTGACTTTGTGAGGTAAAATCTGCTTGCAGATTTGGGGATAATTTGTTCCTATGGTTTCTTGCAACCATAGATACAAGTAGGACTGCAGCTTGCTGTCCCAGTAGGCTTTTGTCCTCAGTCTCTCCCACACAACCTCCCACCCCCATGGGATGTACAACAGAGACCTGCTGGCCATGCTACTGAAGAGAGAAGATACTGTGGGGGCCTGCCATGCCCTGGGTGGGTATGATTCAAGGCAGGGTATGTGGACAGGTGAAGGACTTTCAAAGACAGGAATATTAGAAAATCTGAAGTGCTAGGGACCAACATCTGACTATTCATTGACAGTGCAAGTTTGCAAGAGAAATGAAACATTCAGTCAGAAGAGGTTTCTTTTCCCATCCATGGAAATTTTGTCACTAGAATGATAATTACAAAAATCAGCTCAATAAGGCTACTGAAATCATGAAGGATTAAGTGAAATGGTATGTTTCTGTAGGCAGTAATTACAATTATTGTAAATCTAACATCAGGGGTTATGATCTTGTCATGTACACAGAATCACTTTAGCTGTCTACCAAGAGTTGGAGCCTCAAGTACAAAGTCAATACAGCTCTAATTCTGTAATTGTAGCTGAACATCTTTCCTCAACATCACTACTGAACATTGATTGCTAGTGAGGCTTTAAGAATTGGTGGAGTTTTCCTAATCATTTGGTTACTATTTATTCCTGGATGATTTCTGGAAAGGGGAGCTGGATTCTTAGAAATCAGGTTCACTAGTATAGATTAATTTGAAGGAAGTAGTCATATGTATAGTCTTGCTGCTGGAATAGCAGCTCCAAAATATCAATCATGAAAAATTCTGAAGGGATGAGTAATTTAGCCTGCTGAACAAGGAAAAAAAAAAAAAAAAGACAAAGGGTGCAATTTATTTTTTTTTAGGGACAAAATGAGACAATGTGGCAGGCAGAGTGTAGTAATCAGAGTTGGGGATGGAAGTGAGAGCCATGACCATTGTGGAAAGGACATTGTGCAGAATTTCAAAAGCAAGGACATAGAGTCAGAACCTGATGCACAATAAAGCATGGAACTAAAAAAAAAAAAGTTTGTTCTACAGAAGTCAATTAAGGCTATTAAGGCTAATATTGCAGAAGTCAATTAAGGCTTAAATATATGTAGATCAATGTGTGTCAATACACAAAATAAAAGGCTGAGAAGGAAGGAAGGAAGGAAGGGCTAACTTGGAAAATGGAAAGAAAAGTGAAAGGGAAACAAGAACTGTATTTGCAAGAGATGTGTAAATTTATGAGCATGGATGTGAAAGCATGAATATGAAGGGAAATGAACAATGAGAATTAATATTTACTTTGCAGTCTAGTCTCAGTGATTGATTACAGGAAGGAAAAATACTGAAAAATGTATAGAAATATGTCTTCTGAAGTTCAATTTTAGAGTTTCTATTTTAATGATTTGGAAAAGTTAGAAAGGTAATCTGAGGTGAGACAATAATATGAATCCTGATTAAAGGCAAAGCAATGACAGAAGTCAAGTTGAAAAAAGACAGTGGCTAAATACAAAACCCATAATTTTCTGAGTTCCTCCTTCCTCTGCTTTGCATACATAAAATACAAAACTTGTGTTAACTGCAAGCCCGGGTTGTTTGAGGAGTTTTGTTTATCACTGCTATGAATCTAGAGTATCAGACCAGAAATCATCAAGATTATATGCATATATTAAAAGAGTCTGTTTATTTACTTCTAACTAATCAAGAAATGATATCATTGCAGAAGACGACTTTGGCAACTAGTCAGATTTAGATTATGTTAATGTAACATCTGAAAGTAATTGTTGTAAACAGGGAGGCAGCATCATATGAGAGAGAAAGAAATAAAGAAAAGGCCAAATTCTTTCTGCTGCTGCTGCTCCAGGTACTGAAGGGAGACAAGGCAGATCTACAGTGGATGTCCTCCCCAGCCATTCTGAGGTTGTTATTGTCCCATTTTATTTCAAGTATGAGTTTAAAAGTAGGCATGGACTGTGAATACAGTGCCTTGGGAAACTTTAAAAATTGGATAAATAAAAATATTTACCTTTTTGCCATTGAAATAAAAAATTCTAAGGGTGTGTTCCACCATCTGGGTATGTCTTCTGGCAAATTACTCATGACCACCTACAGCAGATAGCCAGAAAGTCTATTCCTTGCTTTTGTTTTCTCTATAATTTGGTCCCTGCCAGTACCTATTTATGGTTCATAAATTCTTCAAAAGGCAAAATGAAGACACTTAAAAATCCTGATACTTCTCCTCTACCACAGCATAAGACTGCTGAGAGACAGATCAGAACAAATGGTTGCTTTTTCAGGGGGAGTTCCACCCCATAGATGACTGTTTTCTATCTGTTTTTACATCAGTACTTTGGTAGTGATGAGAGAAAACTACTGATTTGCCTTGGGCATATGACATAAACCAAAATTATTTTTGGAGAGATACTTTCACAGCATGAACTCCTCAGAGCACAGAGCACTTGAAGGGCTGTGTTTTCATTGACATTCCATTAGTGCCAACAGAAGCCGTATTTGTAACTCCCTGTGTAATTCCAGAAACTTCAGTAAAAGCTGTAAAGAACCTGTCACCTTCCTGACTTTTCAGAAATCTTTTATGCAACTCAGATTTTACTTCAGAATTTCAGCTGCTGATTTTTCTTTTTTTGCTAAAAGTCTATGGGGTTATTTTACTGTAAACAAAATTGAAAAGGCCAATTTTCTTCTGACTAAGCTTGATTAACTTTTTGTCTCTACCCTAGTAAAATTGATTTCCTGTTCAGAAAGATTTAACAAATTATATTAATTTAAATGCACTCAAAGCCATGATGTTTATTAACGATACAGCAAATGTGCCTCTCAGCTTGCAAGATGTAACTACTTAATCTTGCAGTTCTCTGCTGGACTGCATGCCAAAAGCAAATACATGCTCTATGAATTCTATAAAATGTGTAATAGCTACTTCTCATTACTCATTTTGACTGTAGCTAATGTCAAAACAGAAGTTTAGAGGCATTTGCAGGAAGATGCAGAAATCCTGGTGAGAAGTCAGTCTGAGCTACAGCCTGTGCCTAGAAGGTAACAGCACAGCTGACAGGAGTGAAGGGATAATCATAGGCTGGTAAGAGGTTTCAGCTGGGGATGTCTTCCTTCCCAGAATTTCTTGCTTCTTTCCAAATCTCTGTGAGAAAATTGGCCCAGGCTTTTCTTACCCTTTGCAGATATTTGAAATAGTAAGAGCTGCTGAAAGGGGGGATATGCCTGAGTGAAGCAAGGAGGGATGAACCTTTTCCTTGTGCCAGAGCAACAACCTTCATGACTTGGAGAAGAAATTATTGGTGTTTGAGCTGAAGAGCTGAAAGATGGGAAGGATGCTTTTATTACAGGATGGGGTTACACTCTTCCCATTTGTGGCCACAAAACCCCCATCAAATTAATGTTTATGCCTTAGTACTATTAGGCACTTGACATTGCCATCTTGGAGAGAATATTTGGGATTAAATAGTCAATTTTTGGTTATTTAAGGCCTTGAACACCTCCACTGTGGGTTTTTTTGGTTGGTTGGTTGGTTTTTTGGGGGGTGGGGTGGAGGAGGGGGCATTTTTCTTTTTGAAAGGATGGCTAGGGCTTGCAAAGTGAAACCTGAACTGCATGTGTATTAAGTGGCTAAAGAGATCACAGATTCTCATGCAGAGGAATGATTGACTGAGTAGGAGAAAGAAAAAAAAAAACAACAACCAAACAAACTATATATAATGGAAATTTCTATTAATGCTCAGCCAAAGTATTAATGCTCAGAACCAATGACTATAACTTGACCCAATGATACTTCCATTTCTTCTCTCATTTTAGTAGGATTCAGTCTAATGGGATTTCATTACTGCCTACTTGTGAGGTTGAAACTGTAAACTTCCCTTTATCTGTGAAAACTGGCACTTTTCATTTTCTTCTTGAAATAGTGGTTTGAAGCTAAATTGTATGTGATAAAGGGCTTCTGTATTGTTTTCCAGAGATAGCCAGAGCCCAGTACCCAAGGGAGTGACCTCTATGTTTACTTCTGAAAGTATTTTGTTATCCTGAAATACTACTTGATGTGTAGGAATGTCAGTTTCTGTTACAATTGAGTCAGAATTCTGATAGTTCTTCATTTCTACTGCTAAAAAATATTAAAAAGTGGGTGAAATGTCATAAGTTTCACACTCAGAGAAGGATGGACAAAACCTTGTCTCTGGATTTATAAATGCTCACACAGAACCAACAATGTATCTTGAATGCTTTCATTGCAGAGGCTTTGCTTCTGGTCTGACAGAGTCAGAACTGAATCGTGTTGTACATGAACATTTTTCACCGAGTGAAAATACAGGCAGTTCACTGAAATCAGGAGTGACTGGGATTTTATCGATTAGGGAAGATTAGCTCACCACAGAAACTGTTGTTTAAGGCAGAGCAATGCAATACACAGCTGGAGGTAGGTACTGCTACAGATTAACTGTGTTAGGTGAGAGATGGTGAGTGAAAGGATTCTCTATTGAGTAAATGGCCTTTCAGGAAACATTTAGATGAGAGCAATGAGATCCTGTGGAACCTCTAAAATCCACTTGGTTCTAGAAGGAGTTGAGAAGCAACTGGATATGGCTGTATCCTGAATACAGCTGTAATTGTTTATGTAATGCTGAAATTTAGATCAGCTCAAAACCTTCAGTATTTTATGGGTGGCCAGAGCCCACAGTTGCAGGTCACAGCTGCAGTGGGATAAAATGACAGGGCTAATTTTACATGGATGTAACATAGGGTATCAAAGTGAACAGGTTGACTAACAACCTTCTTTCCTAGAGCATGAAAAGCACTTCTCTGGCCTTCAGACCCTGATGCTGAGACAGCTCTACTACTGCTTCAAGTGGAGACGTCAAGTTGGAAGTGACAATACTCTGTTTCATGAAAGTAAAAGGCAGGATCTACCTAGGTAGAGTATTGATGAATGAAGAGTTAAAAATACATATTCATCTGCATTCAACATGAAAACTTCGTGATATCAGAATTCCTTGAATTCTCACTTGCCATCCCAAGCCACTCTGTCCTCACTTGTTGGCATGAAAAGTTTTCTTTCTTTCCAACGCAAACACATCTTAAACTTTATGTTATGCCAATATACACAAAACCATTCTTTATGAGAAAAAATAGAGAATCAAGAACATTGTTCTTTAAAGAAATGGAACCTGTAATAAGGCTTATGATTCAAGTCATTTATTTGTTTTATTATATATGCAGAACTGTCATTAGAAGAATACTCATGGAAAAAAACAAAAGCTAATTTGATTTCACAGCCCACAGCTTCTATTCAGTAGGTTTCCATTTCATTTATATACATACATACATACTTAATATATTAATAATATCTATATTCAACACTATAAGGGCACATTGAATTTAGCCACATAACTCAAGAGCTAAGATGAAAAGAAATGAAAGCTAGGAAAAGGGCAAAAGGAAATAAAGAGGAACTTCATGTGCAATATTTCAATGATTTTCCCAAATTTATTTGTGCAAGTTTTGCTTCCAAATTATTATCCAGATTATTATAATCCAGATTAAGCAAGCATTCAATGATAAGAGAAGAGAGTGATAGTTCGCACATGAGGAAAAAGAGTGCAGATTAAAAAATTAATGTGTATGTGAAACCAATTTGTGTGCTTCTATCTATACTCTGTAGAAAAGGGCATTTTGATAAATCTATGCACGAAGCTGCTCCCATTTGGCAAATCTAGAAAAGGGTTTAAACTTTAGACTAAACCTTTCCTGCAGAGAGCAGTGTGATACTCAAAACTGATACTTATCTCTAAATGTACACTCTAATTTATGCAATAAAATGAAGATTCTGCCATTTCTGATCATACTAAGGGTTTACTCTGTAGCACTACTGTTTGTGCCAACTATCAAGAATACTGCATTTGTTTATCTCAATACTGATTACCTGCAAAATTATTAGCACTGTAGTTTGTGAGGGAAAAAAAAACCAAAACCCAAACAATGTTTTGATTTCAGTGTTCCATCAAAACATAGCTTTTTGACTTTACAGCTGAGGCAGTTCAGGAAATTCTGGAATAATAATTTGTTATTCACCCCATTTCAGTTTTAAAAATTGAAATTCCTTCACCCAACCCTCTGTCTCTGGAAGAAGCAGATGAACAGACCCAGAACGTTCACAGAAGTAGAAAAAGGTCAGGCAGAGGCATAATTTCATAATATACAAGTATTTAGTTGTGGGAACAATGCAGGGAGAAGGAATTTTGATTTCACACCGAAGCTGTGCTCCTGTGGTGAAGATGTATGCACAGATGTAGGATGGCCATATGCTCCTTTCTAGGCAGGGATCATAAACCTCAGAGCCTCTGTATCCTGTTGGTCGTTGCAGTGGGAACCCCTGGAGGAGAGGCTGTTCTGACCCTATGCATATACAGGGAGGAACTATGCATTCTTGGACAGTATTCATGTGTAACTTTGCAGCAGCTGCTAAGACAAAGTCTGTGTGGTCTGTCTGTGTTCTTTGGGAGTACATACCCTGGAAAAATGTCACCTAGTTTTGAAGAAGAGCATCAAGAAATGACATTAACAAAAATGCATACAGGTATTATTTTAGGTCTTTGTTTTTAAATGCTTTTAATCTGAAAGGGTTATTTTCAGAGACTTTTAAAAGACTTTACAGTATACCTCTAAGAGGTGAACTGTAAAATAAAAGTAATTCCAAGGTTTCAGCTCTAGAAAATAATATTTAAACAAAGAATTTGGGAAGGGGCTTGAGCAAGCTGACTCTGTTGGTTTGATCTCTCCTTAGTGGATTGTTAACCAAGTGATATGCAGTCAAAATTGCACAGGGATGGAGAATAAATTCCCATATGAGATACTCCCTTTTATATTCTTGTACACAACTGGTATTTGCACAGTACTCTGTTCATTTAAATTTTAATACCATATTGTAAGTTCTATCATTAATATTAAACCTGGTGTTAATATTAATGATCTGCTGCTTGCAAAAAGTGCTGCATCAAAAACACTCTAGCAGTAGCCCCTTAACACTTCCATCACTTTAAAAGAGGCAACGATGTGATGGTTTAAAATACAAAATTACTCTAATTTAAACCTGAATTATGATTTTCTGTATGCAGACAAAGTGCAGTGTCAATGATGGATAACCAACAAGTCAAAATTTGTTAGGTTTTGAAGATTTTCAATAAGAATCACAAATACTAATTACCTAATAGAAATTTTAAATATTGAAAATTGTTTTATAAAAGGACTAGCCATTTTATTTCAATTGTTCTTTGCTGAGTCTGGGTCTTTAAACTTGTGAAATGTTTTATATTCTTCATGACAAAATTGCTAAATTTGCTGACGTAATGCTCCATGAAAAATTCCTGTTATATATTAAGCTATATTTGTTACTCTGTATATTGTTGACATTCTTAGGGTATGCCTACATGGAGAACTTCACCTCTTTGGATGCCAAAGAGGCTATCCAAGTGCCTTCACACACAGACACACACACACACAGAGACACACACACAAAATAGCTCTAGTTTGGTTTAACACTTTTAGTGCTTCCTCTCATTTTCATTGCTAAATTTGTCGTTGGAAACCTGAACAGTCAGAGAGTAAATTGTTTTTAAACACATACTGATAAAAGTTTTCCTGCTGTGAGCCCTACCTATCAGTCCTCTGGTCAATGGAAACTCTATAAGAAGGTTTAATGGGGACATGCTTCATATATTCTGTATTGTGAAGATCACTTTCATTGGCATGGGATTTTGCTAAAGATAACCCCTGAAAATCCCTGTGAAAAATGACAAAATTTCTTTCAGATTTACTTTTCAGATTTAAATCAGAGACCTCTGAAGTTGTGATACATAAGCCCCTTTTTAGAACAAAGAGAAATTTTTCGTGGTATTATACTACACTATAAGCATTGATAGATAGATTTAGTTGAAAATAAATATCTGTAAGATATTCAGGAATACACGTAGAAAGTTACAGAGAAAAACATGACCTTGGCTGTAAGGAATAATACCAACATGAATCTCTATGAAATGCTCTAAGGTGGTTCTTCCATGGTCATAGGAGACACAGGACATTACAAACCAGGAAATGGATAATTAATTTTTCATTAAGGCTGTATTTTACATCAGTCTTTTTCTTTTCAGCTAAAGCACAGACTTAAAAATTGTTACAAGCAAGTAGTTAGCAGTCAGCTGTGCAGGGCCAGGAGTTGGACTTGATGATCCTGATGGGTCCCTTCCAACTCACCATATTCTATGATTCTATAGTTAAAATAACAGAAACAACAGCTAATTAGAAATTAATAATCTGATTTTGTAGATTTTTTTCCAGGTCATTGATTTTTTGAAATATGGAATGGAACAGAACATTTTGAATTATTTCATGGAATGTGAGAGAGTCAACTCACTCTATAACCTCAGTTTTTTCCAACCTAGAATATGCTTACCTGCTTATTTAAGATATGAAATCCCCAAAACATCTCTTTCGAACAATAAATTGCTTTTCAAATTAAGAGGGATAACAGAATTTGGTCTACATGAGTCAGAAACTAAAATGTTTGTTATTAATGAACTGTGTGACATTTCTGTACTTCAAATAATCTTCAAAAAGACACATTGATCCTCAAGAAAACCTGTTTCTCCTGAGTTCAAACTGAATACTCTTTGGAAGACATAGTCTTACACATTTTTCACATATTGATATATATTTCACAGAGTCCTGAATTTCTCTAATATCTTACTAGACTTGCTTCCTTTAAATAATATTTTAACCTTACCTTCAAAAGATCTACCTTTGAAGATCATAAAAGAAGGACCATTAGAATATTGTACTAAACATCTTTAAACTATAATTCCACTATATAGTCTGGGAATAAAAATGATAAGGATTTCTCCAATGTAATATATTATGTTCTTATTTACATAAAATATCAATATTTATATTCACTGATGGAACAACAAGATGACTTGGTTTCCTAAATAAAGATGGTACATATCAGTTTGACAGACACAGCTGAGACAGCTGAGTTTATGTTTCTAAAAAAGTATTCATTTTGTACTTTTTTTTATAGAACACTGACAAGGGAATTGCTAATGAAGATAAAAATTGTAAGGGTGGGATGTGTAACAGACATGTGGTTCTGTAGAACTTAGAAAGAGATATAAGGCACTGTCTTACTTTCCAGTACTATGCTGAACATTTTCAGTGTTACTTTTTTAAAAGAAATGAGGTGTACAATGTGCTGTAAGAAAAAAAATGGGGAGGGGGGTTGTTATTTCTAAAAGTTACAAACAGTATCATAGATTTTTCTAATTTGTCTGTTGTCATTAAAATACAGACCTGATCTTGTAAGTGACGTCAAGAAAGTTTTTACAAAAATCTTATAATATACCAGTGAAACCAATCCTTTAATTTCCTTCATTAAACCATTACTGTAAATCACTACATTTTCATTATTTTATTTTTATGAAGACTTTTTCTTTAAAGTCAAAGCAACAAATACTTTAAATTTTTTCCTTCTTCTTTTGTTGATGCAATTTAAACTGTGAAAAGTATTGCAGAAATATAGTGGAGAATTACATGGTGGTTTCTTCACTTATATGGATTTAATTTTTTAAATGTACAACAAACAGTAGGAATTTTCTCTGTCAAGGATCAGTTACCTCATTTGTGCTGGTGTAAATCCAGGCACATTAAGTCTTTTATTTGCTTATATAGGATTCCTAATAAACTACAGTGAAGATGCAGTATTTCGTGATTTCACCAGTGAGAACTTCAACATAAAATTTTGCTTGAATTCATCAAGTAATGTGTAGAGAAAAACAATGACCTTTCTGACTCTGCATGAGGTTCCATGTCACGTTGTATTACCTCACCCAGGCTGCTTAAGGCTGCATGGGTCAGTCATGATTAAAGCAATTTGACATTCTTTGACAGAACTTGACACTGTCACCACACTCTAATGAGTCATGTAAGTAATTAGAAAACAGACTTGCATGGTTCCAGAAGATTGTAACTATTTATTTCATGTGTATATGTTTGTTTTGTAAGTGTTAAAGCATACATAAGCAAGTTGAAAACCATAATGAATATACCAATTTATCTTATTCGAATTGATTATATATATTAATTTATGTACATGACAACATCAACAGCCTTAAGTCAGCAGCAGGGAGAAAAATTTCCATATTATGTCCTAATTGGCTATTAAATTATAATTTCAAATGCTCCTGTGTGACTTCCATGCCAAAGTTAATAAACATTTAGACCACGTAACTCTTAAATACTCCTGAAAATTTATCCATGGTCTTTAAACAACAACAATTTTTTTGACAAAATGGGATTTTTTTAAAATTTATTTCAAAGGGCAATAAATTAATCATTTGAACAATTTAATGTAAGATTTCATTTAAATGGTTTGCTCCAGTTGAATTACAGCTCAGGAGTTGCAGGATGACAGTCTATCACTTCTTCTGCTTTACATCAGAAGAGATAATCTTAATAACAATTCTAGTCCTAATGTCTGTGAAAGAAACCTTGTCTCAAATCAAAGTGGTGGAAGTGCTGTCATTGAAGCAAGCAGGGGTTTCAGCCTGTCAATCTGTGAACTCTGCCAGACTGCATTTCTTTGTCTTTCATATGCTATGTACTTTATGTAAGCAATTCTTCACTAGTTTGAATGTGTGCAGACTAATTAAAAAGTTGAGGTACCAGCCGAAAAGTAAAATATTCTTGCTGACAATTTTGTTCTAAACAACATTGCCCACACTTTTTTCCTGTGGATATAAATATGTACACCAGAGGTAAAACTGTGCAGAATCAGAACTTCCATTGTCTTCCTAAACAAACCTTTACATCTATGTCAAGTACCCTGTATATTCTTTAGGACTAGATCTTTCTCTCTTTTGCCTCACCATTGAGACTCTCTGTCAGAAACATTGCATTATAGAAGCAAAGGGAGTATTAACTCAGCTTTTTTGTTTGTTGTTCTAGAACAGACACAACAGACACTTTTTCTGCAGCATTTTAATAATTTTTAAATGCATTGAATAACCTCTAAATTGTAGGGACAGTTCTGTGTGTGTATGAGTATGTGCAAGATGGGACAAGGCAACATGGCCTCAAGCACTACATGGGGGACTTAGATTGAATATTAGGAAATTTTCTTTACTGAAAGGGTGGCCAAGCATTGGAACAGGCTACCCAGGGAAGTGATGGAGTCAGCATTCAGGGAGATATTTAAAAAATGTGTAGATGTGTGGCACGGGAGACATGATTTAGTGATGGACTTGGCAATGCTGGGTTAATGGTTGGACTCAATAACCTTTAAGGTCTTTTCCAGTCTAAGTGAGCCTGTGATTCTGTAATTCTCTTTTGGTAACAAAAAACCCGCTGTTTCTTTTACAATTAATAGTTATATTTATTAACTCATCAGCTATTTATTATGGGCACTTATTCATTTCTATACATTTTTAATACATACCAGCCTTTAGTGTGTTCTCTCAGAAAATGCCTTAAAATAATTCAACTATTACCTTAAATAGAACAAAATATTCCTAGCTCTGATGTTGTCTTCACATATTTATCAAGAATTCACACTTTTTAGAGGACATGTAGATGCAGCAATTTTATTTTTTTCCAAGCCATGTAATGATGATTAAGATTTCATTGCCTACCTTGGGTACTAGCACTCTTCTGTGTTTGTGTTTGAACGATATTTCTTCCATTCTTTTACAAGTGAACGTACTTGGAACGTTCACTTGTAAACGTTTCAGTAAACGTTCACCCTTTCAGTAAAGAAAGGGTCCTCTTTTCCATGTTCACAAGCTGAAGTGTAAGCAGTGTCCTTTTTCCTCTCTGAATCTTGGTACTGGCTTGTTAGAGGTCTTCTTGTTTGGTTTTTTTACCATGGTGCTCCACTTCTCCATCACACACCCCATTAGTTTAAAGCTAAGGTCCATTTTGGACCAACACTCTTAATAGGATGAATTGATCTCAGACTCTGTTTATACCTCCATAGCCCATTTATATTAGACAATAAGTTAAATAATTTAAGGTACAAAAAGGTACATAGATTAGAGACAGGAACTGGCACTTACTAACATGTGACCTGATGGTCTAAAAAGCATAAGAGGTTTTGAGAGGGAGGCAGGAAGAGAGGCTGTGATACAACTTCATCTGCTGCCAGACACTGCAGTCTGGCCCTGGTTTCCATAGAAGATCCCTGAAACCTGGAGCTATATGTGCATCTACCTCAGTGTCCCTGACATTGAAAAAACTGAAGAAAAGAACGAAAGAGTCACTATTTACAGACATTTTTTTTCTTTCCTTCTTGAAAAACCAGGTATATAAGGTCTGATTCAGTCACGCTTTGACTAAATACATGTTTTTAACATGGATACTCATGTTTGTGTTGGTAATTAGCTGAGAAGGCACAGGAAATGTGGTTGCAGAATACAGACTGACATTTTTTAGGTAGTGGGCAGTCCCTGAAAGATAGGAGATATGTTGCCACAAAGATAGACACATAAAGGGAGGGAATACTTAACACTTTGGCAAGCTCACCATCTGTCTGGGTCCTATATTAGCCACATAGAAAGGAAATATACTTCATAAATCTCAACTTAGCCCAGAGAAAAGTAAATAAATTGGGGGTCATGTCTCAGCATTCTTTCTTTATGATTTATCACTATTTTAGACATTGATGAAAGGCCTAAGTTTGTAAATATATACACTTCAAACTAACACTGTTGCTTCCCTGTATTTCAGTAGTCTTCTGCAGAGTGAGATTCCTGAACATGTTTTAGAAATAGTTTATGCAGAGGTATGCCTTTTCAGCAATTTAAGTTATGAAGCAAAAGCTTTCAATATTCCTTTGAAATGCTTGCAGCCCCACATGAGTTATTGGTGCTCTGTGTTGTAGTTTATGCTTCATCTTACTGTGTCTTTACCTTTACTTTTAATTGTATTGTGAAGTTTTCACTCAAAATACAAAATTTTCACTGTCATAGAATGAACAAAAATATTGCTGCTTTTGTTTTGTTTTGTTTGTTTTGTTTTGTCTCTGTTACACAACAACTTGAGCATAGTAATTCCAGACAAGTTCCTCCCACAAGCCTGCATTGATTTCCTGTTCTCTAATAAGAAATGGTGAGCAATAGAACATAATCTTCCTTGACCCATATTTTTTCTGATAAGTTTTAATTCTCATTTGGAATAAGCATTTTTCAACTAGTCTAATTTTCGTATAAAGATTCTGGTTTTTTAAGGGAGTATTTTCATATGAATAAAGAGTTTTTAAAAATTTGAAATTTATTTGCATTTTTTGAAGACTTTTAACTTTTCTCCTGATAGTTTGGGATTTATCCCCATAAGATATACTGTTGAAAGTGCATCATGAGTTTTTAAATGTGAAGGGGTTAATATTGTCAAAAGAAGGTGTAACTAGAGCTGACATGTACTGAGGATCTCCAGTTTTCATTTCCTTCCTCCAAAAGCCTGTGATTTTAATTTCACTTTACAAAGATTTTCAAAAATTGGAAATATTTTTGAACCTGGGGATTGGAAAACTTTGAGCACCGCTTCTTGCTGCTCTGCTGAGAGATGGAATATTTGAGAGAGAAGCTGGTGACCCTGCATCATTGCACATTTTCCTATGTCTCAATTAAAGAATAGTGAGTCCAGTGTTCTGGAGGTTCAGCTTCAGCAACCTGCATGTTTGTTATGAAGTTGCTGCAGAAACGTGGAGAAAATTACCATGCATCTCCCAAAAAGGACAGAGTGGGAAATGTAAGAAAAAGCTATAATGAATTTATAACTGCACTATGATTTTTACTGGTAATGCTAACAATGCATTTAGGTATTTAGAGCACATATTCCTCAATCTAAATTAAAACAAAACAAAACAAAACAAAACAAAAACAAACAAACAAACAAAAAACCCAACAAAACAACAACAACAAACCAACAAACAACAACAAACAAAAACAAAAAAAAGAAAAAAAAAGACAAAAAAAAAAACAACAAACAAACAAAAAAAGAAAAAAAAACCACACAAAAAAACCCACAGAAAAACCCACCCACACTTGTATAGAAGGAATGTAATGTCCTACCTACGCTGAATGCCTGAGTCTTTTCCTTTTTCCTGCACTAGACATTTTTGGTTAAACTGTAGCTCAGACTATAAGGGTAAAACAAGACAAGTTATTCTGGAAATGCAAAAAACTTGTTCCTTGAAAGAAATTCTTCAGGGGAAGCATCCCTGACACTGAACACATTACTTGCTCTGGCAGTTACCAGAGAGAAATTGGAAAAATCCACAGGCAGCATGTTACTTACTCTTACTAATAGCTGCACTGGTGACCATTTTTATTGAGTATTAGACTGAATGAGGAGTCTGGGGATCCTCGACTCCAGGTATTTGCAATTTCAGATTAGTCAGGACTGCACAGTGTGGCACAGAAAGGTAAATCCAAGAAACAGAAATGACAGCTTCCCTAGAGTTGCCAGCACATTTGCTCACAGATTCTTTACTTTCTATTTCTTTTTTATTATTTCTTAGTTTAGTGCTGTGTTTCCCTGGGGCACATTACTCCTGTCTCAGATGAAACGTGCCATGCAGCGTGCTCAGTTTCAGCTCAGGCCCTTTCCACTGCTATGCAGAAAAAAAAAAAAAAAAAAAAAAAAAAAAGACATTCGTGCTTTTTCCTATCCTTTTCAGAAAATGGGATTAACAACCTCAATTCAAGATACATACCATCTGAGAAAATGTAGAGAGAAGAAAGAAAAAAGATGATTAATCTTGCAAGCTGTGAATCATCTAAATGCATCTTTGGGCCATTGGTGTTCACTGTTACTAACAATGACTGCAAAAAAATTCATGCTCTTCCCAATATTCTGGGTGCTAAATAACTATTAAATTCTGTGTGAGAATTCAATTAAAAATATGGGCCAAAAGCTTTCCTAAACAAGGTAGCAAATGGGAATGGTTTGCAGAGACCTCATTGCTGACTTCACCAAAGGAGAAGTGCAGAGGGACTTTGACACTTTCTCTTCGATTGTGGGACTGAAGAGGGTTGTACTGGTGCACAGCTACGGGTGGGAACACTCACCAGGCAATCAAAACCAGGCCTCCAGGTCTGCACCAAATATAATCACACTCTGCTACCATGACAGAGTAATAAATTTTTAGAAACAGCTTATTTCTGTAGCAATTTTATGCCAGCCTTGTCTAATGCGTGTTGTATTGCATCACTAAACAAATGCTTGTTCTGAGACCTTCTTGATTATCACATCCTGCTTCCTTCCCTTTTTGTAATATTGCATAGTTCCAGCTTTGGTAAGTGCCTCACAGGTTGCAGTCTGCTTACAGGTTCAACGTTTTCTTTGGTAGCACTTCCATAAGTATTTAAACAAAAGAAAGTGTTTCATCACCAGAATCTTCTTAAAGCACATTTACTTTTCTTAATTTCCTTGAGACAGGACTACCTACACTAGTGTAGAACAGTACTGGGCTGTGTCTATTTTACAGCTTTATTTCAATCTGGAATGAAGCTACACAATCAGCTGGTATGTTGCCCTGATGCTCTGAGAGACCTGGGGCCCTTAGGAGGAGCAGGTGTGGATCCACCCGTGCCTTAACAGGTGTGCTTGGAGATTTTCCATTATAAGGGTGGGAATACCATCAGCTGGTTTTAGACTCTCTAGTGTGGAGGAGCAGTAGAGGCATCTAAATGGAGTGAGGTTTGGTGGAAGTGAGGCTGTAGTTTGCATGAATAATTAGCAACCAATTTGTACAAAATTGTAGAGATGCAGAGGTGAAAATCTTGTATTGTTTGGAGTAAGGCTTTAAAAGGAATGCTCAGGGGTAACTGAGAAAGTAGTATACACTAATATAGGGCTGGATGAGTCCTCCCAAAGGAGTTACCCTGAGTGATAAGGATCTGCTGGTTGAGTTCACAAATCCCCTCCAAAAGATTGATTGAAGAAAAGCGAAGAGATTTCTTCATTTAAGCGTACATGATAATTTTTTTGCCTACATTTTTCTTTTGAATTAATGTCTTGGTCTGTATCTATCTAGGTACTTCTAAGGGCAACCCTGAATCAAGGAGACTGAGACTGTGTAGTCACAACCCCAATCATACTCTATATAAATAAAATGTGAATAATATTACACATTGTCTTGGGTTATGGAACCTAAAATGTGTATTCTATTTCATCTGGTGAAAGCAGTTGGAGAATTGTTCCTCTTTATCTCTTTTAACTCTGGAAGGAGGGGGGCGGGTGCCTTTTGATAATGGCCCAACTGTTAACACCAGGTAGGGCAGTGTTCCTTATCTCTTTCACTGCCTGTTCTCCCTCCAGGGGGATATTTTCTGCTAATGGACCATTAAGACACCCCTACCCTCCCCAAGACAGTATATCCACATTCCATCATCCTATGGTGAGATGCTACACCCAGTGGGGGGAGCCAACCATTCCTACCTGGATAAAACTGGGATGTAGGAACACGAGGTATTCGGCTTCACCTGATTACCGGGGGAAGACTGGACCCTTCTCACAGTCACTGGACCCTGGTTCTACAGGATCATCTCTACTTCAACAGAACCACATCTGCCACTCCAGGAGGACTCACTTTTGGACTGCTTCCAACACCCTGACCAACAGAGTGTCAGGCTGTAGCTCTGACTCTGTCAGGGTTTTCCAGGATTGCTGTTTGTTTGCTTGTTTGTTTGTTTGGTTTTGTTTTCTACTACATTTGTATTGTTAATATTCCTAGTAAAGAACTGTTATTCCTATTCCCAAATCTTTGCCTGAAAGCCCTTAATTGCAAAATTATAATTTGGCGGAGGATGAGGGGTTTACATTCTCTATTCTAAGGGAAACTCCAGCTTTCCCTGGCAGATACCTGTCTTTCCAAACCAAGACACACATTTTATTTGAACTTAAATGTTGTGCGGATAATGGTGTTACTGAAAAATAATAGTATAAGCTGGAACTCCTGCTATATCAATTTTGGTTCTTTGCAACTCTACACAGTTTATATGAAAGAGGTAGAGGGCTGGCTCATTCCTAATTTCACAGATGAAGAGACAGATACAGGCAAGCCCTTTTAACTTAGACAAGTGGGAATTCCATATCTGCCTAAATGGTTTAAACTTCATGATTGTGGTAAACCTACCAATGACTTTAAACAGTCCGTGCTAGATAGTTTCTTGTTTTAATGATCTTACCACGGTATTCAAAGATTAAGATTATTAATCAAAAACACAGCCGATTTAAGTCAGAAAAGTGAAAGTAAAACTTGTCTCTTAAAATAATTAGCAATTGATGTTGCCTACAAACTGCCAGTAGTCTATCTTGAATTCTTCCATAGAAAAACATTCTTTCTATAGAAAAATATTCAGAGTAAGTTTTCATTTCCCAACTCAGAGTAGTTTCAATCTAGTGCCTGATTACCCAAACCCAGTTTTCCTCCTTCATATTTGTTCTCTGCTTACCCTAGAGGATAGGACTGAATTAGTGACAGAATTAGACTGTTTCCTTGTGCCCTCTGGGGAATGAACTATCAACAACTCACTGCTTTAAGAGATCTTTACAGCTGTGAGTCAAGGATGACATTTTCTGAGACAGACTGGAGTCTTCATCAGGGGGGTGAACTTGCCTTTGAATTGTGAACTAAATTTTTTCATATTGATCCCTTGTGACACATCACTAGAATGTGGCTCTGCTTGTGAGGGGGTTTTTCATGCAACTCTCAAGCAAATACAATACATCCTGTAGTAAACCTCCTACAAAGGTTAATCATTTCCTGTCTCTACTAAGCCAAAATCTTGAGCTTTCCAGGCAAACTTGATGTGTTTGAGCAGACTAACAGGATGAAGGAAATGGACCATGTCTGTACCTGATGTGGAAAAAATAGAGATCTGCTTTTATTGCTTGGCACATCATAGAGTTTCAGTCATACACAAAGGTCCTTGGACAGGCAATGCTTTTCAAACGTGTACTTTGGCTATATTAAATGTTGGAATTTCCTAATTAGGGGACACCTCTCCACTACCTCCAACAAACCAAACCACCCAACTCTGTAATTTTTCAGTACACGAAGTTGCCATTCAATAAGTAAATAATACAGCTTCATCTGTTGTACAGTTTCTTATCTGTCAAAGGTCTATTTCAGCCTAATTCTCAAAAATGTTCTTTTCTTTGGATCCTAATGTTGCTATAAAGTCTGTTCTCGCATATTTAGGCAGTTAGTGAATTGTTAAGCAAAGCTACTCTTTTGCTGGAATTTACTGGCGTTGAAAATTAATGCTCTATTCCCTTAATTGGTCTACCCCAGTTACTCTCTTCAAGAATTTCAATGCAACAGCTTGAACACAATGTGAAAAATTCCCTGAAGTATTTGCTGGAGTAATCAAAAGTGGAATCTATACATTTTTATCCACATATTACATGATAATACTGTATCTTGGTGATCAGAAGTATTGGTAAGAATTTAATAAGTTCACTAGGCACTGCACTATAAAAGCAGTTTTGTAAAGATTTTGTTCAAATTAGTAGAAGAAGGAGTTAAGGATTAATTATTTATCTAGGATTTAACCAAAGCTTGCAATTTTGTTTGTCTTGAATATTATGTTGATGACTTTATATCTGGATATGGAAAAGAATACAGCCATTGGAAACATCGAGTTTCACTTTTGCAGAGGTTTTTGTGAAAGAAAATGTAGCCTCTAGGAACAGCAGTTTTAAAAGACATGATATTCACCTTTTTACTATATCTGCCCTTTTCTGTCTGAAGCTGTCATTAATGATTATCAAAAGGTAGAGGAGACCAATAGTAAATTCTACTTATAGCAGTCAAATTCTGTCCTCATGGGAAATAAGTTCTTTTTAGGAGTGGTGCTGTAGAATCTGAGAAGTGCTTTGTAAAGATACTTTTCTACTGTAATACCTAGTTTTCACATTTCATTTCACAGAAGGTAAGATAAGAACTCCAAGTTGTATATGATTTTCAGAGTTTGCTGGAACATAAAAAAAGAAGCAGAATTTATATTATCAGCAACCTGTAAATTAATGGTAAGACAAAGCTGAACAAGAAAGATCTTTTATATTTCCAAATTTGGAATAATATTAGTATAATTTTATACTATATTAACTATACTTATATAAATTTAAGATTGATTAGGATAATGCATACATTATTCTGTAAATATTATATATATTAAAACTTTGGGTTATTGAAGCATTCACATAAAATTACCTAGTAAGACAGATATTCTAGTCAAAAGAATAGCAGATGCACAGTGTTAAACCAAAAAGGTGTGAAATCTACTTGCTGGGGATTTGCTGTTTCTGCTTTGTGGATAATTCTTTCATTTTCCACACAAACTGGTCATTCAAACTGACATAGTAATTTTCTGACTGGCTAACTGAGGATACCTTACATTTCTGAGGATAGCATGACATTTTGATATTCATTAGTTTAAAATGTCATCTGGAAAGAAATTGCCTAATATTTGGCACATAAAAATACTTGAGGTTTATTGCAAGTGAATATTTCTTGATTAGTTTTTATGGTTTTTTTTGTTTTTACTCTTGTTTAATTAATATGAAATTATGGCACTATAAGGAGTTTCTCTATAAATATATGCAACAAGTAGTAAATGGGGATCACCTTAGTTCTTCCATGGGTTTCTTAAGAGAAGGTTTGGATCAGGATAAAACAGAACACCTCACTTATGAATTGTTCTCATCATCCTTGGGGCTTCTCAGAAGTACACTCTTTCAGTATCTATTAGAATAGGACTAAGGAGTATCTATACCTCCTCCTATTTCAGAGATCAGAACTTGGAGCAGTGCCTGTGTGCTTCCTTGTTTTTAAAATTCAAATATACAATAATTCAACTTCTGTATGACCTAAGTTACTTTTTTTCCTTATTGAATGTTTTATAAGCTATGTTCAATAGTGAAAAAAAATGTGCTCAGAATGTTTTGACTTGTATTAAGGATGTGATGAGGACGATAAGTGTTTCCTAAGAAGTGAATAGCAAATCACCAGCTAAATCACAGGGTTATCCCCTGAAGTATTGTCTCATGGAGCTGGATTGAGATATTCTAGGAAGAATGTTCATATTCCATATCTTTCAAAATTTGTGTGCTTCCTTTAATAGAAGTCATACCAAGTGTGTGCATATGTGTGCAGGCAAAGCTCTCAGGGTTCATTAGGTTGGTTATTCCCTCCTGATAGCACTGGGAGTCATGAAAACATGTAAGCAGGCTTATTTCTGCAAAATGTCTTAAAGCATTTTATCAATGATTAAAAACAGAGGAAAAGGCTAAATGGCTAATTCTCTCATTAATTTAGATTCAGGGTTTGTTAATCAACTTGATATTCATGATATGTTGGCCTAGCTCCATGTACAAAAATAACAAGGCTCTGAATGAAGAAGAAATTTTGAAAAGATTTTAATGATCTTGCATTAGTTTTTAAGCCATGCTTTATTTTTACCCACAATGTGAAGTTTGTTGTATTATCACTGTAGTTTAGTATGACCCCATGGCCAAAATACAATTTGTTTTATCTTAAACCTTACAGCTGACAGTGTTTGGTGTATTAGCACAACATCCCTTTAAGAAATCTATAATAAAACCAGTTTAAAGTTTTAGAGCTAACCTATGAATTAAGGTCAGAGTCTAAAAAAATAGCATTCAGTGCCATGAGTTGGTATCCTGGTGCTGGTTGGGAGGCTGCTTTTACGTCTTTGGAGGACCTTCAGGTTATGTCAAATTATAGAGATATGAAACATTCAGTATGAGGAAATGTAGGTCTTAGACATGCTCCATAATCTGATCATACTTCAGTCGTTTTACAAACATTTTCTTTATCAAATTTTTGGGGGGAAAGGTAAATATTTAAATTAAAAACACTATTATACCACAGAATCACAGTTCTTCCTGAGTTGGAAGGGACTCAAGGACCAACACTTAAGTGAATGGCCTGTACAGGGATCAAACCTGTAACCTTGGTGTTATTAGCATCATGCTCTGACCAATGAGCTCATCTCATTGTCATATGGAATATTTGTATAAACATAGGGGATCTTAAATGATCAATCATCAGTAAGAAAATTCTTGAATTAATGTTGTCCACAAATCTGATTGGTTTCCATTCACTTGGTTGGGGATGATTGGGTTGGAGACCTTTTAATCCATACTGACATCCAGAGGTCCATGGTCCCTGATGGGAAGCACCCAAAAGTGTTGAGGGAACTGATGGGCATCTTTTCTAGATCATTCTCAGTCATCTTTGAAAGGTCACAGTAGTCAGGAGGGAACTGGAAGAAAGCAAATGTTACCTCAGCCTTCAAAATGGCAATGAGGACCTAGGGAACTACAGGACTCACAATCCTTTGCTTCCAAGATACTAAATTAAAAATGTTCTGTGATACCACATAGTCAAATACCACAATGATATATTCATAATTTATTGAAGAGTCTTAGTTTTACTTCAATTTACAAATGCATTTTTTAATGCAAGCAAGTCTACTGAAAATGATAGCTGTGAACAATATCTAGATTTTAGAGCTCATTCTAATTTTAAGATTTAAGGCAGCATTTCTTTAATACTTCAGTGAAATATGTGTTCTGAAATACATGAACTATGAATTTGTTTACTAGTAGGTTTATTATACCTGTATATTGCTTCCTACTTATAAAATATCTCTTGAGATAAGCTGCTCATATTAAAACATTTTCAGGTTGCTCCAAAGAAAGTAAAAATACTGGAAAGATAAATATTGTCAGCAGTGATGGACTACTCTGATGAGGTGATTCATTAGTTCAGTTCCAGTACTTACGAACTTTGCTGAGAGTGACATGCTGAATGCCCCCTAACACATTAATATGCTGATCTGCCTTCTAAACTGGTGAAAGCTGTGTTTTCATCAAGTATGCAAAAATCACATCTCTCTGTAGAAGTAAAGATGCCACAGAATGGATGAATTTAGGGAAGTAATGCCTTTAATTTGGGTAAAAGAGTTCTAAAGTTTGCTTACAAATCAGCAGGGTCTTGTAATGAAATTGCATAGTTTTCATAATGAAGTATTCTGAATCTTAAACATTATCTTCTTGGGATTTACTCTTAGAGGGCAAAGTGTAAGGATTGAATTTTCAAAGGAGAATTACATGCTCAATTTCTGTTAACTAATCCTTTAGGCAGTATTGAAAATCTCTGCCTTACATCATAAATGCCACTGAGGAATCAGCTTGTTAACATTCTAAAGTGAAGGGGAAGGATATTGGAAAAGAGGGGTAAGAGTGGATGATTCTACATACAAAATGCAGTGTTAATTAGGGATTTTATTTTCCTATTTCTCTCCTTTTATGTAATTCTTTTTCTTAAGGTTTGATTTTTTCACATCATGGCAGTCAACAGTGGGGATATCCTTCTTCCTTTGTCCTTCCAGTGGGTAGCTGACACTATCCTGTGTTGTCTCCCTGTGCTGGAGGCTGGGGAGCAGAGATTCCTTCCTTTTCTGGCTACTTCTTCACACCTCTGTGGAAGAGGGGCACAGAGCTAATGTGCCCTTGCAATTTAGATATGAAGAGCTGAGGGTAAGGATCCCAACCATTGTTAATAATAAATGAAGTTTATGTTGTTAAACTTGGACCCACATAAAGCAGAATTCTTTCACTTCTAACTTAGAGACAGAGGTCTTCATTTTAAAGTCAAATCAAAAAATGTAGGCACATAGGAAAGTGTATGCCCTCAGGAAACCAGGTATGAACTTTGGACTTTGGTAGTGATGAAGTAACTTAGTGCTGCCTAGGTCTCTTTGAGGTTTCCGAGATTTTTAAAAAGCCCGGTCATGTAAAGGGACATGGTCCTTGAAGGTACCTCAGTGCTCTTCTGTAACCCATGTAGTAAATGGGCATAACAAATCTTTACTAACATGCTGGAAAGAGAATATCTGAGTGGGTAGGAGAATAGATGCTTTCATCTCAGCATATTTAAAAGTATGCCATATATAGAAATTTATTCTATCTTCAGTGCAACTCTCATGCCTAGTTTAATGGAAATATTTTAAAAGAAATATTTAAATGTATTCAGATATCCATGTTTGAATTATTTGGGCCCCAGATTGACCTGAGAACACAAGAAGATCTGTTTAAGAAGTAGATTAAGAGAAAAAAGAAAGAAAAAGTAAAAATAGAACAATAAAACCAAACATACTTAGTTTTTATTTTTCTGAGAAGTGCTTCATATTTATTTATTGAAGCTGAACCACAGGAAAGAGGATGGAGAAAGAACATCTGAAACATGAAAAAGGAGTTGTCACGTATTAATAGAAGTGCCAGTGCAAGAAATACTGCCATTCAGAGTTGATTGGTAGTGAAATGAAGGCAAAAATGTATGAGGAAAAATGTGCAGAATGAACAAAAGATAAGTATGGCAACGATGTGAGATGAGAACATTTAACATTATTGCTCTAATCCTATCTAGAAACCTTTCCATGGACAAATACAATTGCACAAACAGAAATGAATCAAATGGAAATGACATCCAGGTCAACGAGGCACACAGCCCTCAGCAGTTTAACCACGTGATGGTCCCAAGATCCACTCTCGTACTGCCAACACAGCCACCTACAGACCCTGCCAAGCAGCCAGATGCTGCTGGAAGATCAGGACCCTACACAGTTGGCATTTAACTCTTGAGAGGGAAGTAATAATGTTGAGGTTTTATTTTAATGACTGAATTACATCTTGCTTTAATAGATGAATTTAAATTCTCATATGCTCCTACAACTGTTTTAGTAGTGATTTTGATTTTGACATGTGTTATGTAGTACATCCTATTCTAATAAGAACTTTGCTTTTTCTAATAGAATGTTAATACCAACATAACTCCATCTCAGATTCACCATATACTACTTTAATTAAGATGCATTCATTTTGTAGGAAAAACGAGCAAAGGCTTGATTTTTTTTTTTATAAAAAATCATTAATGATAGATGTAATATCTAGTGGATCATCTCATATCATTAACTTCCCAAGCACAGTTTCTCTATTGTCAATGTCCTCCTTTTGACATTTTTTGAAATGAGATTCCCTTTGTAGTAAGCATAAGAAACTGTTCTTACACAACCCATGTGATATTTTGTTTCAGAGCACCAGCATATTAGAGGTCTTTACATCAGCGACTTTTTAAGACATAGAAACAACCACACATTATTGAATCAGATTTATTGAAAATACCTGTTAAAGCCTTCAAGATTTTCTCTGGGGTTTGTAGAGAAGCTATTTGGACTCAAGATGCGCTGTGAGGACTCCAGCTAGCACATTCTTCACATTTCCACTGAGGATTGGTTTTTCATGTAGTTGTAAATCTCTGTAGCGTTACAGTTGAAATTCATAGGAACTGCTTAGAAAAAGATTTATTCTTATTTAAAGAAAAAAGGAAAAAAAAAACAAAACAAAACAAAAAAAAAAAACAAAACAGCAGCAATGATAGGAAGATACCATAATTATTGCATATAGAGAAACACCACACTTAGAGATTTTGGTAGTTGACGTTGCATACCTTGCTACAAAAGGGAGATATAACTACCCTTGAAAATGAATAGCTATTTCAGTCTGGTATGAACTGTAACAAAGGTAGTCTATATAATACATGGTTTTCTTCCAACATCAGCCAAGGAGAGTTGACACTCAAAAGTCACTCTTGATATCTATAGCAACCTGCTTTAGAATATTGATTCCTGTAAAATAAGAAATAGAAAAACTGAGCATGATAAATCAGGCAATATTCTGTTTCTAGGTTACTTGATAAATGTTATTGCAGGGCAGTTTAGGGTTGGAGTAAGGAACATGCAGGGAGTAAGGGGGGAATACATTGTTTGGTCTGACCAATCTAAATCCACAAAGACTACAAAGAGGTATAGGAACAAGTACACATGTTTGTTATGCTGTTTGGTTAGAGATGGTGAAAAACCTCTTTTTTTTTTTTTTTTTTTTTTTTTTTTTTTTTTTTTTTTTTTTTTTAGTGAAAAGGAGTACACTCCTGTCAAAAACCTGTAACCAGATGAAAGATTTCCTTCTTGATTTTCAATCCTCTTCATATTTGGTACTTCACTCTCTTCTTAACATTCTTTCTACATCACTTGCATGTCTAGCTGATAACTGCAGAATTTGCTGGCACCCACAGAGGAATGTTGTGAGAGATACTAATAAACAGATATTTTAAAAATATCACTATTGCCTAAGAGTTGTACATATGCAAAACATGACAGAGCTGATGCTTAGATTTTTTCATATCTTTCCTCCAGTCATTATGGGAAGAGCAGATACAATCAATGAACTGAGAAGAAATTAAAACTTGCACTAATTTTGTGAATTTCAACTTTTCTCTCGTGGTGTATCCAAACCAGAGTTGCTACCGTCCTTCACTCTATATGACTTAAATATTTTTCTGAAATGACAGTGATTTGCAAAACCTAAATTAATCAAAATATTAAGAAAAAAGTATGCCTCAGGATAAATATAAGGTGAATTTTGTACTGGATAGCTGCTGTGTAAGTTTCAGAAGTTTAGAGGTAAAAAAAAAAAAAAAAGATTTTACATAAACAGAAGACTTTTTGTCCAGCTACAAAAGCCTACCTGGTGCCAGACTCAGACAAAAAGTGTAAAGCCCTCTGCTGTGTTGGTGTTTATCAGAAGAATTTCTGACAGATACACTAGAGAAACTTCTTGGGAATCTTAGCAATAATAATAAAACAGCTTAAGAATGAAAATCCTGTTATGCAACCTTAGGTTGTCACTCCCCAGGATGCTGATCTTGCAATGTTTGCATAATGTTTCTCCAAACTCACTCTCATCCCAAAGCAAGCAAGTGAAAGTATTGGCAGTGGTGATAGCCATGACAGAAGCCAAAAAAACTGCACACCTTAAAACCAAGATTTTTTTGTCGTGTCAGAGTCACCCCCTGTAAATACAGGTAGGATTTTTGGTTTTTATTTTCAAATATGGGCATGTCAGGTACAGATAAGACCATGCAGAGTGAACTCCAGGTTTCTGTCATCAGAAATAATATTTTGGTGGCTTTATTGGCTAGGAGTTTTGTTTGGTTGATTGATTTTGGGGTTTTTTTGTGGAGCTGTTGCATTACTTTGATTTATAAATATATGTGTGAAAGCACTCATTTTTCAAATGAAGGGGAATCTTTTCCATTCTAATCTGAAAGTTACATGTGATCTTTATGGCAACAACAATGTCTATTGCAGCTTTACAGTAGTCTTATCACTACCCAGAAGTGACAGCCTATGACAGTGTCAAAGGTAAACGCAAATGGAAATTGTGACAAAATTTGACTGGCAGAACATAGTTAAAAAAAAAAATAAATTGAAAACAATAACTGATTAAAACACTAAGCACCCACGTACACTGAAAAGCCATAACATTCTCTACAGCTGAAGTTCCAACACAAATTACTGAATTTAACCAGTTTAGCACATGTGCATCGTTCCCAAGAATCCTGAAGCACTAAAACTTGGACATCTTGGGTAGTATCTTTTTGTAATATACTTGCTTTGTGCTGCCAGATTTCACTTTTTTTGACAAGTTAATATCATATGGTGACATGATGCCACTGTGGCAACAGGATTTTGGTACAGCTTTTGGTACCAAATGGAAGAAGAGGAAGGATGGTCACTGTGCATTTTTATTGCCATGATAGGTTTTAGACTGTGGAGACTCAACTAGTGCAAAGATCATTCTCAACTAGTGAAGACTCAACTGTGCAAAGGTGCTCTGAAACAAAATATCACATGGGTTGTGTAAGAACAGTTTCTTATGCTTACTGCAAAGGGAATCTCATTCTCAACTGTGGAGACTCAACTAGTGCAAAGTGTTCATTTTCAGCTTCAGCACTGTTGTAGTCTGTTTGCATAGGATGCTTTACATAAACCCCCCTTAAATTTCCTTTTTACTTCCACATTTCTTATTTGCAAGTGGCTTGAATTCAGAGCTTGATCCGGTAGCCCAGAATCTAGATTTTCTTGTATTTATATCCCATATTAAAGGGCTTGTGTGTACACATTAAAATGTAATCTAGAGCTGAAAATAATGAAATATTTATTTGCAGCGTGCACAAAGAGTTGCAGGGAGTGACTAGGAATAAAAACACTGACCCTAGGAGACATGGTGATTTGCTTTTCAATTTATATAAGGTGAATTTTTCAAGATGCTGCTCTAAAGAGTATTATACAGTGTATGATTTTTAATGTTCTTATTTCAAACAAAATATAAGGATAGACATGAACTTCCATCAGAGTTTAATTCTGTGCTTTATTACCATATCATTGTCTTGTTTTGTTGAAAGTTATGCTTTTGAATTGCTACTACCTTTAAATTGAAAAATGTCATGAAATTGCCATGTAATGAAGATTCCATTTTGCTTAAGTCATCAGGTGTTTTCCTTTGATGTTATAGAGTGGTGGAATATTTTTCCCCATCCTTTACAAATAAAACTTCTTCAGCTGATTGATTGACCACAGGGTCAGCTTGACATTTATAGGAATGTGGAATCCTTGCTTCTAATTACCAGCCTGTTATTTAATTTATTAGAAACTGATGTATATACAATTGAAGAGAAACATGATGAAAAAATTCCCCATCTAGAGAAACAAAACAAAAAATTCACTAATTTTGGGGTTGTTTTTTTTCCCAATGTGGGATGGTTCTTTCGTGTTTGTACCACTAACACGCGTAGTGCACTATAATGGCTAGGTGGGAAGACTATATTAATCCCATGCTTAATAAAAAAGTCTAATGTTTTTCTTTTTATAGCATGCAGCCCTTCTTTTAACCCTGTTCTGTTGCTACAGAGTCTATGTAAGATTTCAGAGAACGGTTGGTTTTTTGGTTTTTTTCTTACTATGAGGAGTGGTCAAATGTTTTTTTCCCCAGCAAAATCAAAACCTTAAGAAATTAGATTGGTATTGTGTTCAGTCTGGCACCCCCTGGGAGTTCACAGCATAAAAAAAAATTTCAGCATAAAGAAAATATTTCACTGTGAAGTCTTTCCCCTGGCTCTTTGTGACTGTTGGGGAGGCAGCTGGAAAAACAGGAAAGCCATTCTGGATGTGATCCTGGTGGAGCTACAGTCTCGCTGGCTGTCCATGGATACTTCACATAGTGTCCCAGGCAGAATGGAAATTTCAGATGAAGTTTATCAGTGAGAGCCTCCTGCTGGGTCACAAGGTTCAGAAAGACCTCCCTTGATTTCTAAACTCCTTCTCAGAGAGGAGTCTGGGTGTGGTTGGATCCAATTCCATTCCCAGATTTGGTCAACAACTTGTGTCCAAAGGGTTATATAGGTGCAACTGAGCTTTTATACATCATCCTGCAGGGTTAAGGTTGACAACCTAAATATATTTCTATTTATGCAATAAATTATTTATTTAAGTTGATTATGATAGTGATAATGATTAGACTAAAAGACTTTAATCAGAATTATTTACTACACAGCATAGATCATTAAAACTACTAGTAAATTAAATTATTTATTGAAGCAATATTGAAGCAATGATGTTAAATCTAGCAAAATAATTAAGTACAGATTAATGTTACTCATCCGTACCAATGACTGTTGGCAAATCTCTTTTTCTGTTCCTGAAGGATTAAACTTGAATAGCATCCCAGCTCAAGGGAGGAAGCTCCACACACACTCCAAGAAGCACTGTGTTAGAAGACCCTATCTTAGAGAAATAGGACTTTCACAGTATAAATTGATTATCAGTCATGTTTCTAGGTGAGACATGCAGCCTTTAGCTCATCAACTTTAGATAAGTTATCAACACCATCACTTGTTAGTTCTTTCATCAGGAATTTTGTCTGCCACATGCTCACCAGTTTCATATTCTGTCAGAAATGCTTTACATGCTCAGAATGTTTAACTTTAATGTTGGTGAGTTAGGTTATTCTTAACTCCAAAAGCAGCATAACCTCCCTTTTCCATCTGCCACTGAAAACTTTGGCAAGTAGGTTAAAGTTCAAAGTATTTTACCACTTAAGCAGAGAGAGGTTCTACTACACCTGGCCTGAGGCCAGGGAGGCATTTGTACTGAGAGGCAGTGACTGGCATACTAAATTAAATCAGGGCTATTAGAAACACATATTCAGTCTTTTGATGATTTCTCTTACAAATAGGTGTTATGAAGGCACCATAACATGAGGTAAAGTGAGCTCTCAAGAGCCAAAAGCTTCAGAAAACTGGAGCTTAGAGTTGCAGCACAGAACAAATACATCTCAGCAACTCCTGTAAGCATCTATTGCTCAGTCTTCAGGTTTGAGTGAATGCATATGCACTTATTATTGGAAAGCGAGAAAATGCAGATGTCTGGAACCAGGCAAAAGAATAATTTGTAAAAGTAAACTTTAAAGGAAAAAAAAAAAGCCAGCTGGATAGTTAGAAAAATCTTTTGTTTGTTTTATGCATACTTAGTGTAACATTAAAAATGTAATCTCAAATTATCTAAGTGTAACAAATAAACTTCTTCCCCTTTCCCTTCCCCTTCCCCTTCCCTTTCCCCTTCCCCTTCCCCTTCCCCTTCCCCTTCCCCTTCCCCTTCCCCTTCCCCTTCCCCTTCCCCTTTCCCTTCCCCTTCCCCTTCCTTCCAAACTATTTTCAAGCAAATATTGCTATATGAATGCTTGACTTGTACAGTGCCAGCTTTTGTACTAAATTATTCAGACAAAAATAAACATGGACAGTGTGAAAACAAACTAATACGATGAATTAGACTGAATAAAGAATTAATGAAAAACAGTGCAAATATTTGTTGGTACATTTAACTGTGAGGATTAAGTGAAAAGGAAGAGGTAATTTTATTTTTAAAAAAGGCAAATTAAAGTAAATATTCTTCCTCACGTTTGCTTCACTGGTATTGAAGCTGTTCATGCAGGAATTTTGTTTAAAATTTATTTCATATTCCTGATGCCTATGTTGTCATTTAACACATCTTCCAAGTTACTCAAGGAGGCTTTTATGTGAAGGCTGTTTTTAACTTGGGCTGCTTTATTAATTAACTGTACCCTAAGAAAATGCAAGTGAGGTGTCACAGGGAAGGGAAATTCCTGTCATCTCATTGCCACAGACCTCTATCCCATTGTGCACATATAGATGTGCAGTGGTGAGCTTATTTTTAATGATGATTTAGTTCACCTACTCTGCAGATGCTGCCTGGGCACCAGGTGGGTCTCTAAGTCACAAGTGCGTGTTTCACCTGTGCAAAGGACATCAACAAATGTAATATTCAGACTCTGGACCCTGTGTTCTCCTTGCCACACTTGCTGCCTGTCCAGTCAAGTATTGTGGGAATAGCACACATCCCCAAAGGGGTCTCTCTGCAGCTGACAGCTTTTCATGTCCACAGATGTTCTCATGCAGATATGCTGTGGTTAGATACACACACATGGTGTCTGCAAAAATTCCCCAGGGACTGCAAACATTCCCCATCACAGCTGGGCTTTAGATGCCAGGTCTGCTTCTGTGCCCCCAGAGTCAACAGTCATAGTAGAGAACTTTACTGAGGAGATTCAGAGGGGAATAGAGGTGTATACCTGCAGAAAAGGAAAGTGTCTTCCTGTGGACATTTGTGTTTGATTAGTTGTATGGGATCCAACAGTTCCTGTGTAAGTTTGTGTTAGATTATCCATTTTTCAGGTCCTGAGAGGGAGTGTCAATTCAGTCAGCTGAGCAAGAATTCATGAAGAACAGTAAGTAGCTCATGAAGAAAAGATAGTTTTTTTGAATTAGATGGGCTGAGAAAATTGCCAGAGTAACTCCAGTTATGAATAAAAGGATCCTTCTTAATAAAGCATCCAGAACAAAATTATATGTTGCCAATCATACCACTCAGTTCAGACTGGGCTAATCAAAGTATTAGGTTGAATTTTCTTTGGTTTGGCTTTTTCTAGATTGTTTGTGTGGTGTTGGGCCTGGATTTTTTGTTTTGGGTTTTTGTTTTGTTTTGGTTTTGTTTTTGTGGGGTTTTTTGTGGGTTTGGTGGAATTTGTTTTTGTTTTTTTATTTGGTAAACATATTGTTTATTTCTTGTTTTGTTCCTATAAAATATTCCAGAGTACTGAAAGGTAAATGATTGATACCTTGTTGTCACATCATATAGATGTTTCTAAAGCAGAAATATGGATACCACATAGTCTTTCATTTAACTGCTGCTGTGATTTGTTGAGCACATATGGTAGTACATCACAGTGGTCATGAACTGAGATTCTGCTGTGCTGTACAAACACAGGACAAATGCCTGTAGCTCCAGAGGCTTCCTAGACCAGGCTTTTCAGATAGGGAGCTTTCTTAGAACCAAAATTCTAACTGTAGTTATTACCATTCTTTTCCACTTCCAGCACTCTGTGCAAAATATGTTTCGTTGTCTAAGAAAAGTAAGAAATGTATATAATTCCTAAAAAACTCAGTCAAATAAATTTCAAAGTACACCCAGTGTTTCATTATGCCTTATGTTTTTGATTTTAAGAAACCTCACCATATTTAAAGGACTGTATTCTTCTTCTGTATCTGAATTCAAAGATGCACAGAACAGAAATATGTGCAAGAATTAGCTTTTATTTTATTTGTGACAGATTCATTGTTTGCTTTTGCCAGGCTCCAAACCACCCACTGAACAACATGAATATTTAGGAGTTGTCAGCAGCTGCAGCCAGCTTGATTTTTCTCAAGAATTCTTGTATTTACAATGACAATGAATTCACTTTTGTATGCAGTGGTTGTGCATGAGCTGTTCCCTGATATGATTATTTTGGAACTTTTTGAAAAAGTCTGAGAAGTATTCATGATTACCCCAAAACCTCATCAGCTCAAAAAGCCCTTGAAAAAGCCCATAAGCTTCAGATCTTTCTGTTTAGACATAAATATCTGCTGCCTTATAGACAGATTTGGGAAGATATACGCTTGAATAACTATATTCTTATAGTCAGGCACAGTGAGCCTGCAGGATACGTGAATTAAGTTTCTTGGATGTGATTTCAGAACAGGGTTTCAGTCTTCATTGACTAAGTATGTGATTTTGAAAGGAACAGTTGTGATTATCCAGAGAAAGAGCTTACATAGAATTTTGGATCAATCTGTGAATGTTTTTTAATTGTATATACCATTTATTCTCTTCATGAAGATTTTGGAGATGTAAGGGACACATATGCATGATGGTTGTGTTATAGTCAGGATGACAATGGTGACTGTAGTGAATACTGAGGTCTATGGGTTTTTTGCTGACAGAAAACCATAGCAGCATCATGGACTTTTGAGGATGGCTGGGAAAAAATCTCCAATTAGGTGTGGTTTTATTAATGGGAAGACACTTCTTGGTGTGCTTGAGAATGCTGTAGTCCTCTGAGATATCC
This sequence comes from Phylloscopus whistleri, assembly GCA_017589585.1. Taxonomy (NCBI): domain Eukaryota; kingdom Metazoa; phylum Chordata; class Aves; order Passeriformes; family Phylloscopidae; genus Phylloscopus; species Phylloscopus whistleri. The sequence goes on along the minus strand of JADMLD010000041.1, from coordinate 60,584 downwards.
CAGGCATACTGCTACAAGAAGTAAACCAGTTGCTTTCCAAACTTAAAAAGGAGTCAAATATATTCAATCAGACTCCAAAATAGTATTAGTATTTTCTGTAACAGCTGCTTGGATTTTCACGAGTGGTGATTGAAATTTTGTTTTAAGAGGCTGTTTATTCAGGCTGTTTTTTAATACACAGATGGATAAGAACCTGCCTTGACTATAGAAAATGGTCAATATGAATTACCCTTGTTTGTCCATGTGTACTCTTCTAAAGAGCATCATTATCTTTAAATAATCAAAGTAGATTGTTACTCTTCAAAATAAAATAATTGAGTGGAGAAGGTTTTATGTCATTTATATTTCAGGATGCATTCTGTTAATTATAATATAATTCTGGTTTTGGTTACTCCTAACTTCCTGAAGCACAAATATTTGGGACCATAAATGTTCCATTCTTGTAAGAATTTATTTTAAAGGATTTTTTTACAACTTGGGTAACCTTTTCAGAAGTATGAAATTACAGAGTAATGTCTATTTTTAAGAATGCTCTAATCTCATTTTCACAGTAAAAAAGAATTGGTGCAAACTGAGACATTGCCAGTAACAAGCAAGGCTTTTTCAAAGTCACGATACAACATAAAGCCAATTGTAAAGGGCATCATTCCCTCCTGTTTGACTGTCCTTATTAATTTAGATCTCATAAATCCTTAAAGTCTGCCTTCTTGCCTCCCTTACAAGCTCTAACTCCCCCCATATCCTTACATGGGATCCTTGTATTTGGCTTGTTTTCAGTTTAAAGTGGTAACAGGAAACCACAGCAAAGCAAAAGATAAAGAGGTAAAGATCTAGGTAAAGATCATGAAAGGTCATATGCATATGAAAAATCAATGCTTTTTCAAAGATCAACCACACTTGTTTGTGTATTCCATGAAGTCTGCATTGATGTCCTGGAGTGACTTTATGATGGTAAATTGTATCCCCGTTCATCTGTTTAGCCTGGAAATAAGTTTTGTGCCTTTAAAACTAGATCCAAATGCAAAGTGGGGGAGAAGGAAAAGCAATGGAATTTTTTCTCTGTGGTATTCAAAAACATAGAGGTACAAGCTTCGATTCTCTTTCTTGGTGTGTGTTTGCAGCACAGACAGCAAGAGAGAGACAGGGAGTTTTTTCTGTGTTTGTTCGCTGGTTTTCCTCAGCTATGGCAGGGAAAGTTTTTCCTAGACTGTTCTTTTTTTTTTTTTCCTGGAGCTGTTCAAACCTGCTCTGGACTGAAAACCCAGAAGAACACCGGGAGCTCACACCTGTGGCCCACCAGGGCCCAGGATGCTGCATTTTCCAGTGCATGAAGGGCTGATGAGTGACTGAGCGAGCCGAGCTACATCCCACAACAAGGACTCTCTCTGAATCTGCCATCTCTTCAGAACAGTGAGAGGTTCCATTGTTTAATATTATTCATTTTTTCATGTTTGTGAGTACTTTGCTTGTTAAATAGTTTTTTCCACTTCTTTCAAAGGAGGTTTATGTCTACCTAACTGGTGGGGGGAGGGCCCTCTTGAATTCGCTTTCTAGAGGGACCTCATTTGGAGGTTGCCTCCCAAATTTGCACTAAACCTGGACAATTGAGTACACGTTTCCCAAGAAGCCCTATATTACCCAGAATATTATTGGAACTTCAGTTATTAACAATTCATTTTATTTGTTGTTATCACAAAGATATAGCAGGGAAAGAGGAAATAACCAATTACCTTTTATGAGACAAGTGAACTACTAGTGTAAAACAAGAAGACGGTTGGAATTTTGTTTCTTACTGCTATAACTTCAGCCAGCTTTTTCTTTTTGCTCTTTCTTCCTTTTGTAATTAAATTATTCCTTGTTCATAGAGGCCGGGCCTCTCCAAAACACTTCCAGCTGTCCTTTAAACTGTGAAATATAAAGATAAAGGCCACCTGGAAGTGCAAAGCCTCCCACTTTGATTTTACAAAATTGGAGTACTACCTGTTCTGGATTTGCCTCTGTAGACTAATTTCATTTCTCTGCTGTTGAACTTTCACTCATTCTCCTCATATTGCTGCTCTGAGGTTTTTAATAATTCATTTAATAAATGTAAAAGAAATTTCATTACAGCAAAAATTGATTCTAAGTTCCAGAAAACTATAAACTCTTGGGAGGAGAAAAGGTGAAGAAAAAGAATTATGGAGCAATAAAGCTATATGGTGTTTGCAAACAAAGCAGAAAAAAGTTTTAAGCAATACATGTTACTAATGGAAGTTAATGACCCAGAAGCAACTGTGATCTTCTTCTCAAATTGCTTCTCTCTCTCGTCCCTCTTTTGTCATCCAAATAGCTCCTTGATGGTGTTCTGCTGGTTCTTTTCCTCTCATATCTGTCATGTTGCAGCCCTTTGTCACCTGTGTATTAGTTTGCATGGTGAATGGATCTGGTTTAGCTTGAACCACAACAGGATTTAACAAAATGAAAAAAATTAATTTTGATTAAAGGAAATGTTTTGAAGGGGACTTGGCAGGGGTAAGTAAAACACTTTTAATTTTCATTCTTGAACTGCGGTTAATTTACATTACATGTCATCCTCTTTTTTGTAGCGAAAAGCTGAAAAACTCATTTCAGAGCAACACCATTTTTCCTGAATAACCTCAAAGGGCCTTGTGGCTTTCGTGTTGGCCTTGAAACCTAATCAGAGCAAAAGCTGTCCAGTGTTTGTGGTTCCATGGCCGTCTAGCAGGAATCTAAAAGTAACCCATCAGGAACCTGAACTGTCTTTCTTAGAACTGCTTAGAACTTGAGATCATCTGAAGGACTTTCAGAGCTGTTTTATTTAAAAAGTTCAAGGCATCTGTAGTCATACTTGCTTCTCTTGTATATCTCATCTCCTCAAGACTTAAATGGTGCTGGAAGTCAGCAGCATCTAATGTTTTATTTAAAATACAAGTTTGATCCCTTTCTTGACAACTTTCTGTTTAATTTTCTATTTATGCTGTGAGCTTTTTATGCCAGAGTCCTCATTTTATTTCAGTGTAGGACTTTGTGGGTGCTACCAGAAATCCTTGTTAAATACAGCCATTTTATGACTAGCTTTTCCTAATTTTACAAACTACTTTTCATAAAAGGTGTGCTTCTATAATGCTGTGACAGCAATTTGTGGCTCAAACTCACACGAGCTACACACAAATTCATATCAGAGTTCATTTCTTAGTAACTATGTTACCCTCATGGGGACTGGACTAGCAGTCACACAGGTGAAAAAGTAAACATTACTACTAGTGTTCATTTATAGACAGAGATTGACACATGGCCCCATAGCATATCGGCACAGAATTATAATTTTATTACTATAACTTTTTCTACATGTTTCTTCATAGGTGAGGTGTCTGAACATAGTAATGCAGTGCATTCATTACTCAGAGTGGCACGCTATTATGGGGTACAGAAAGCAAAGGTAGTTTTATAAACATTTAATAAGCTGAACCTTGATCTCCTATGGACCCTCTAGAGTCCATAGTGGTTGTTTTTGTTTTACTCTGATGTGGATTTCTGTTGTTTCTCTTGGTAAAACTAAAAAAATCACCACCTAAATTATACCTATTTGTGTTACAGCATATGTGACAACTAAAAATTACTTTCATTGTAGAGTTTCCAAGTAATTTAGGAGAATTATTTACAGTCTGCCATCTACCATTAACATGATACCAAAATTTAGGTTATTTTCAAAATACCAATATTATATTTTGGGGCAGGAGTGTGCTTTAATAGCATAACTTGCATACATTAGCATGAGTATAGGAGAATCTAGATTACTCTTTCAATATTAAATCTTGTCACCTTCTATTTTCTTATTTTTTCCATCACTATAAATGCACTAACTTTTTCTGCCAATAGAAGAGCCAGAGGAAAATAATTTATCAGCATCTGTAAACCTGTATGTTCTTTATTGAAAAAGACGCATTCTTTCATTAATGGAGAAAGAACTGGAATTCTCCATATATCCCTCCTAAAATGTCTTAGCATGCTTAGGTAAGCTAGATCAGATCTCGTGATCCTCCTCAGAGACATGCTTAGTTTAGTTTGAACGTGGGTGTTTTTCTATCTTTTAATTTCAAGAGTTCCATTTGAATGCATTGGCCACATGACATCTTGCTCTTTGGAACTCAAGGGCCTTCAGCTTGTAGGTGAAGAGGTTCTTTTCCACCAGTGCTAAATTCTGGTTCAGTGTTTTTCTTGCTTACAGAACCTCAACTTTAGATTCAGAAAAAAATAATAAACAGGCATTTGGAGAAGGCTTAAATTTAATCCTTCCTTATATCTGTATAGCAATTATTTCAGTAATTTCTCCAGAAAATTGCCGCTTTGAAATGTTTCTTACTCTGTTCAAAACAGAGTGGATCTTCTGTTGTCTCCTACTTTACGTGGTGTTGTACAAGCAAGATCTGTAACTCAATTGTTTGTGTAACCAAGGCTTAGTAGCAAACTCCTTGTTCTTACCAGGCCTTCGGTCTCTTTTCCCTCCCTTCCAGTTCTTTCTTGGAAAGGTTTACATAAGGTCTGGTATGAGTTATTGCCAGAACTTCAATTCTTACCAATGTAGCTTGGAAGATTATAAAACGTGAAGTTTCTCACTGTGTGAATGCCAATAAATAATTAAATAAAAGAAATAGGTAGGAAGTTATGAATAAATTACTAGCAGAATCAAAAATCAGGAAAAGTTTTAAAAAAACAGTCCATAATATAAATATGTTTTACAAAATTGAAAATATGCTGGTGTGTCTAAATGACCTTCTATATTGGGTTTGCATGGGAAGGTTTTGGTAGATGTTACTTGTTGTAGAAGCTTGACTCAAAATAACCTTATAAATCTAAAGGTGGAAAATATATACAAACGATCTTTATGAAAGTATGTATTACATTTCTGAAATTGCAGCATTTAAAAGTAATATACCTATTGTTATAATTTGGTAAATACAGATTTACACTTCAAAAATGCATGTGTTAAAAGGAATATAGAAAATGTGCTTACCATTATAAGTTTGAGCTTGGGAATATGAAGAAATCTCTGGCATTTTGTGCTCTCTTACATCTTAAAATGAAGATGTTTCTTGGATGAAATTATGTACCCTTCACTATTGTTGTATCTGGTCTCTTCATTAAGGAATGCAAGGGATGAAATTTTAGCTCCCATGGCATGCCGTACAGAAGTAAAATCTATAGACACATGCTTCTAGTCCATTTCTATTTTTCCTCTTTTCTTGATATATTAGACATAATTTGTAACATTTAGTGAACTTTTGCACTAAGCAATTTTGCCTTTTGGGTGATAGGAGTTTATTTTCTTTATTTTCATATGTGAACACTCTGAGTGCATCCCTTTTTCCTCTCCATGGTAGGTGTTCAGTGAAACCAGCGGTGCAGGATAAGATGGTACTGCCCTTAGGTCATGAGAAGGATCAAATTTAGGTTCAGGCAGTTTTCCCTTGTTTTGGAAGGAGACAGCCTGAATCAACCATCAGTATGGGACAACAAGTGTACTGTTCAGATGGAAATGTGTATAGAAATACAGGACATTAGGGGCAGAAAAAGTCTATAAATGAAAGACAAAAGGTCAGCTAAACATGAAGACTACTTATTTTGCTGAGATGGATTATGGTGATGGTAAGCATACTCATGTCCTATGAGTACCCTTCGACATGCATTTGTGAAGATAGACATTTTCTGTGTTGAGAAAAACTTGATAAAACTTCCACAATTCTTCTATCTTGCTGTTTTGGATAATTAAAAGAGACTTCACTTGAACATGGACTTTTGTTTGCCTTCTTCCACAGCCTGGCTTTTACCCAGTTTTAAATTTAGTGCCAGCTCCAGTTTTAAATTTGGTGCAGCATGGCAGCATGGTATAGCACAGAATCATGAGTAATGGATACATTTAGGAAATACAATTATCCTGCTCCTAGCTGCAGTTTACAGCTAGGCACAGTTTGCAGTGAAATGAAGACATTTGGACTTCAGATGATTTTGCACAGTGTCAGTATAAAATTCACCTAGATTCAATATAGGCAAGAATTTCACTCACTGTTTTGCTATATAATTTATCATATGCAAAAGAGAGAGTGTTAACTTAAAGAATTTTCATGTTGACCTTTATTTATGATGTCAGGAAATCAAACAATTCCAAAGCTTCTTCCTAATGGCTGTGACAAAATGGCCCAGGAAAACGGATAGGACTACACAGAATAAAATTTCGAGGAAGATTTATGCTCTAAAAGTGATGCTTGCAGTGCTCAATATATAGTAAACAACAGTGCAGTGAAATGCTTGAGGTGGAAAGAAGTCATATACAGTGCATATAAAATATGATCATCATCAATGCCAAAGGAACTCAAAGAGATGTTAAGAGACATGAAAATCATACTTTGTAACAAATAGCTGCAATGAAAATGATTCATATACCAGATAATGGAAATAACAATTATAGTGTAATTTGATGTATAGTGTACAACAATAAGGGAATGAGTCATAAGCCACTTGAATCAGAGAAGAGAAACATAACTGACAGTTTTGTGGTGAGGAGAAATGCAATGAGTGATAGTTGTGAAAAGCAAAAAAAACCCTGAGTTGTGAAAAACAATTCTCTTGAAAGAGGGAAAAAATTCTGGCATTTGTTGTATAGTTCCAAGTGCTACTTTAGTCATTCCATGTTAATGTTGCATGTGGTGTTTGCATTTTTTCCTTACTAACCACAAAGGAAAGGTGATTCTTCATTTATGCTGTTAAACTCATGATCTCAAGCACTGAAATTCCATTGTAATAGCTAAATTAGTATCTCAAAGAATAGACAAGATGCATTTGACTGGACTTGGCTGAGTTGAGTAGAGCTTGGAAAACTGAGTCACTGTGTGAGCCCCAAATCCTACTCCTAGTTTCATCACTCCAAGATCAAAGCTAGTTATTTAGTGAACGACAGGGCAGATGACAAGCACAGATCATGTGCCCTGTTTCATAATACTGCATGATGCTGACAGATCCCCAGGTGTGACACAACTCACCTTTTGACTCTCATGTTTCTGTACATCAAAACAAACATGAAGAGAAGTAAAACCTGTTTGGCATCCATTTCTGGTATATCAGATTCATTAAAATTTGGCAGAATTGCCAGAAGTAGTTCTTGTGGCAAAATTTTATTGACTTTCTTCATGTCTCTGACTACACAGCATTTGAAATTCACAGTGCTTAGGAATTAAAGTTAGTTTGGGTTTGAACTTCAATGATATAAAATATTTAAAGAACTTGCAAACAGTGGTTTCTTGGAGTGAGTTACCACTCTCCCCATGCATTCAGATTCCTGTGATGTAAAGGCATGTTTACACAGAGAGCTTGGGTTAACATAAGACAATTGCCAAAACTTTACTTACTGTCATATGCCTGAAAAACACCATGTTGACTTCCAGCTCAGCCTATTTCTGAAACCTATGTTTCCAAATAAAAGACGAAGTTGTTTTTTTTTTTTTTTGTTTTGTTTTGTTTTTTTTGTTTTTTTTTTTTTCCTTATTTTGGCTAAGAAAGAGTTTATTTTCTCTTTTCTCTTTAGTAGCTAGTACGGGGCTGTGCTTGGGATTTAGTATGAAGATCATATTGATAGGACACAGATGTTCTGGCTGTTCTGGGTGCTGCTCACACTAAGTCAAGGAGTTTTCAGTGTCTCCTGCTCTGCTAGTGAGGAGCTGCACAAAAAGCTGGGAGGGAGCATAGCTGGGATGGTGATCCAAACTCTTCAAAAGGATATTCCATGCCACAGTATGCCACACCCAGCATATAAACTGGGGGAGTTCTCTGGAACTGGTGCCTATCACAATTCTGGGACAGGCTTGGTATTAGTCAGTGGGTGTCGGGCAACTTGTTTTTCTTGGGTTCTGTTACTCTCTTCCTCTCTCCTTATTATTAAAATAATTATTATATTTTGTTTCAATAATTAAATTGTTCTAATCTCAACCCGGGAGGTTTGCCTTTTCATTCTGATTCTCCTCTCCACTGGGGAAGAGTGAGCCAGCATCTGCATGCTACTTAGCTGACAGCTGGGCTTAAACTGCATCAGCGTTTTTCTTTTGTTCTCCGAAGTCCAACTGGACATAGTATCCAATCCCTCAATTCTCAGGTTTCTATCTGTTCTGCTTCCATGACTCAGAAAGAATCTGGATGTCTGCAGACCAGATCCTGAAAAATAGCATCACATTGCTTAAAACAAGAAACCCTGGAATACTCCCCACTTACAGCAAAAAGAAGGGGAATGTGGGAAGTCTGCAAAGTGGACCAAGGTGCAAATGAAGAAACAGTAACTTACTTGACTCTGGTAAACTTTGATAAGCTTCAACTTTAAAGACCTAAAATCTCCCTGTCTTTTTTCATTATGTTCAGAAAATTATTTTGTTTTTATTTTCTTATAGTGCATACCAGTTTAGAAAAAATGCTGCAGCTTTTTTCACTTATACTTTTTGTATTTTTATTAGACTGCTGGTTTAAGTCCTTTGATAAATAATTCTTGGAGCTTGGTCAAACTTAATTCCAGAAAAGATTAGATTAGATTAGATTAGATTAGATTAGATTAGATTAGATTAGATTAGATTAGCCAGAAGTATTGAAATAAAGGTTGATAAATGCAGTTCCAAAAGTCTTTCAGCCAATGACTAGACCTTAGAGAGTTTCTTGGGAACCCTTCAATCCTTTCAAAATATATTCTGATTCTATTACCCAAAATTCTATGAAACTCATGACAATTTGTGTGTGCGTATGGATAATGAAAGTAGTGTGAGAATGAAAGTAGCGTGAGTTTTGTTATGTACAGCCTAGGAAGATGGAAAAATTTCTCCTAACATGCTGTACAATTCTGGAATGCATACTTTTCTTTCAGCCTCATTTTTCTTTTTTTTTTTCTTTTTTTTTTTTACGTGAACATCTGCAGCATCTGAAGGTGATTGAACTTGCCTTTTACCTGCTTCTTTATTATAAAATATTATCATCACACCAGGACTAGCAAAGAGAAGAAAGGAAATGCTTTAGAACTAAACTAGTAATTGGTAGATTGTAATTTTTTCTCTGATGGTATTTTCTGGCTTTCTGGTAGATTCCCACCATCCTTTTTGTATTTTATGAAATCAAACTAGTTGTTAATGGAAATCAGGTTTTTATTGCAATAGGAATTAAAAACTGTGTGAAGCAGGGGAAAATATAGCATATAATTTTTAATTTCACAAAGCATTATGTACAATTCAGGTAAAGCTAGGAAAAACTTTTTCAGACAAAGCCAGTGCAAGAGAACATAATGAAATTTTCTTCATTAGTTTTGGCAAAACAGAAGAATATGAGTAAAGTTAAACATGATTGTTAATTTTTTATCCCCCAAATAAAGTACAAAACTTTGTTTATTTAATTTAGGAAAAAATAAAACATCTAAAGTGAAATCAAGGAAAACAATATTCACAAAAAAAAAAAAAAAGAAAATGTTGCTCTTTCCTAACTATAGATCTCACATAAATTTTGAAATCATGTATTCAGCTTTGGTATCTGTCATTAGATAGATTACACTGTGTAGGTTATATTGCACTGCCTGCAAATGTCAGGATGTAAAATCTGTTGTAAATACAAGTGTTAGTCTGAAGACTCAAAAATTATCTTTGATACCGAGTGTTCATTTTTTTCAGGACCTCATATCAAAATGTTGAGGTACTAGCTGAAAAAATATACTAACCAGACAGAACAAGTTAATTAAGTTTGGTGTTACAGGAGAGGGAAGGTGGCATGGCAAACTCCTATTTCAAATGTGGGTTTCAATGTTCACACTTACTACAGGGATTAAAAAGAAACACTGTGAAGTTCTTGGACTCTGCAACTCCATAGGATTTTACAAGGGAAAATCAGCACTTTGTTTTAGCCAATTGTGTGGGAGAGTCCAGAATTGCAGAAATGTGTCTGATGGGGAAAATATCAGGGACTACAGATCTATAAATTTTATCCCATGTGAACTTCCCCCTCATCAAGTGCGTATCAGCAGAGCAGCTTGAGAGTGTGAGAGCATACTAATACTCTAATGCATTGCTCTCTTCAAATATAAAATGAAAGCTGAAGCAGGAAAAAAGGTCTCAAAACTCTAAGAGAAGCCTAAAGACAAGGTAGAGTGGTAGGCCACCGTGGCTTGGCTGACAATGAACTATTGCAAAACTCTACACAAATTTCATGATTCTTTATAGTGTTAGAATTTTGAACAGAAAACAGATTTTGCCATGGTTGTCCTTTAGTCATTGTGCTGTGAATGACACTAAATTACATGGAACTGCAAAGACAATGCAGTTAAAGGAGGAAGCACAGCTGAATTGATAAAGAATGCAAGTATGAGTGGGAGGTAGTTTCTAGGCACAGCAGGAAGTCTGAGACACATTTTGTTTTTCCTAACTGGATGAAAAATAGATCACTCGTGCATGCTCCATGCTGGTTATTAAAACACTTGTGCTGAAGCCCAATTTACCTTTATAGACTAATCAGCAGAAAAGAGTTTGCAGGCAACTCCCTTCAAAATGCAGCTGAGAGAGAACCAGATCTCAGTACATGTAAAAAGCAAAGTGCCTATTGCAGGCAGTGCAACTCTGCTAGGCAATGTGACTGATAAAATTAGCTTGCATTTCTGGCTATCCTAGTTGCCAGCTTTCTGCTCTGAACTAGGACATTTTCCTATAAGGCTTGGGGACACTTAAGCCCAGACTGGATGGTGCTTTGAGCAACCAGGTCTAGTGGAATGTGTCCCTGCCCATAGCAGGGAGTTGGAACAAGATGATCTTTGAGGTCCCTTTCATCCCAAACCATTGTAATTTTTTGACCATCTTGAATACAACTCTTTTTTTCCTGCAAATGTCAATATTCTGGGTAATAGTAAATGAGAAAGAAAACCTTATTTGATTTTGTATTAAAAAATCAGAACTTAGAGTTTTGTTGACCTAGGAGTAGTGTAGGAAGGATAAACCAGGGAAATAGAAAGAATTTTGGTTTAGTTTGGGGGCATTTTTTCACTTGCATTTTGTAACTGTATATTAATGAACATTCTACAGAACTCAAATGTGTTCCTAGATGTTGGCAAGACTAATTCAGACAGATATGGTTTCCACTAACTCTTTCCCACTTAACTCCTGAATCCTGTAACAACCTTCTTGCTCCTCTGTTAGGTCTGCCCTAGAGCACAGAGCATGAGACTGAAATGGTCAGTGTGTGGGGCTGTTGGCAAACACTGCATAAAGATCACATGTAAAAAAATCTTGTGAAGACTTTCACTTCTGTTGTTGGTACAAGTTTTCATTAATGCCTCTGAAAATGGTCCCTTTTATATTGCCATTGGGAAGTTTAGAATGAAAATCATGGTTCACAGAAGAAAAAAAAAAAGAAATATTAGATTTCTAGTTTTTATTTAATTCATGGATGCTTTGTCTACCAATGTTGATGTCAAAAACACCAGGCTTATACGGCACTCACGATGAACACTCAAGGGGAGATAAGTCAGTGAGAATTTTCCCCTGTACATTCAAGATTATAAACTGTGGCCAACTCTGCTTTGAAACTGATTTGACATCTTCAAATCTATATAAAGTATGGAAAAAATCCAAAAATAAGATTAGTTTCTGTCTCATGAAAAATAGCAGAATTTGATCAGAAATCTTCAATCATAATGAATCCTCAATAGAAATATGTTCTCCATGGAACTGGCTGCACTTCAATTTTATCAACCTTTTATTGCTATGTGTATTTTTTTCATGAAAAAATATTCTTCATGTAGAAAAAAAATGAAAAGTTTTGATACAAAACTAAGCAAAGCAATGTGAAGGATTTATTTTTAATTCATTTTGTAATATCATGTAACCAATATGATTGGAAAATGCACATTAAGACACAATTGGAGAGTGTTATGCAAAAATTCATTCCATGTCACTCTTGCTGACATTGCTAACAGAAATGCTTGGCTGTACATACAAATTCTCTGCTTGGTTAGTCATGCCTGAACCTGAAAATCAGAGCTGAGGGACAAATATATGTGAATTCAACCTTTACAAATAACTGTATTTAGACCGATATCCAAAATTCAGCAAAATTCTTTTAATTCCTCTATTATCTTACTATGTAATAATCTGTAAGTACAGTTAAGAAAGAAGAAAGAGGGGATGTTTTTTTGTGAAGTTCCAAACCTAAATTATTAATAAGAATTAATAGCTATTATTAATAAGAGTGTGTGCATGAGTTTGTGTATGTATGTGCAAAGCAATTGGTGCACTTCTGAAATCGATAAAAAAAGGTTATGCTCAGTATGGAAGTACCAGCAAAGCATGACTTACATTCAAGATAGCTTTCAAAATAATAAACCCTTCCATGGAGCAGGAGGGAAGGATCCTATTTGTCTGCTCTGAGTACTGTATTAATGAGAAGCTGTAACTGCTTGCAGCCATCAGACCTGTGCTGCTCCTTGATGACCATGCTGTCTAGCCCCACTAGGCTCCGTCAGCAGAAGTTGCAGGCTTTGTTAGAAAGGCCAGCTGTTGTTCATGTAACCCTGCTATGGAAAGCTGAATTCTCTGTGAAACAAACCTCTTCTTTTGCTTTTTGAGATTAACTTCTGGTGACTTGTTTCTGTGGTAAACAACCAGTTACATAGGAACAGGAGCCATCTCTGCAGTCTACACTGGGATGGGAGAAGGGAGCTGCAGCATCTCCTGATGCATTTTCTGGCTTGGGATTATCAGTGGGTCATGATGCTTTTAGTGATATGCACCACAGAGAGAACTTGCCAGTGACATGGGAATGGCTAATTGATTAAATTAATTATCCTAAGGAGGTCTGTAGTATCTGTAATGAAAAATATGGTGGCCTTAGGTCTTCTCATAGTCTTGCATTGAAAATAAGTGATCTTTCAGGAGCTATGCAGACAATTATCTACCTTGACAGAGGCACAAACTTCCTTATTCACTGTCTTTTTTGGCCCTATCACTCCTGCCTGCAGTGGGACTCTCACATGGAGAATAAATTTTTTAAGAATTCAATTGCAAAACCTTATTTCTCCTTAGAGCTAATAAAGGATAATGCAATTCTGCAAAACTATTTCTCATGCCTTTTTGCATTCTTTGGTCAGATTCCCCACTGAATTCTGCTTCTCTTTCTGCTAATTTAAGCAGAATAAATGATAGGATACAAAATCAAAGAACATCTTTCAATAGAAAGCATATTTCATTGATTAACAGATTCATCCATGAGGTAAGAGAAATATACTTTTGTGAATATTTTTGTTCAAACAATTTTGGGTTTTGCTCCAAAAGGATGATACAGCTGTCTTCTTTTGTTACATATCAGACCAGAATCTAATCTGTTCTGTTTGTGACTATCTTTAGATTGCCACAATGTTACATTACAATTTGTTGATTCTTCTTTAAGGATATCTAGAATGTCATTTATGTGTTAAATAAACTAAAACCATCCAAACCCATTAAGCTTTTCTGGACACATAATTTTTGTCAAATTCTTCTTTCCACTGAAACAATAGATGGTTTCCAAGTTGCTTGACAAAGGAAATTAAATTTAACAAGCCTAAACTAAGTCTTTTAATTGTTGGAACCTCTCTTCCCCTATATATACAAAAAGCAGTTTAGAAGTAATTCTATCTTTCAAGTTAGTTGTTTTCAAACATGAACAGCATGGCCATTTCTTCTGGCAGGGAATCAAACTTCTTCTAAGGGATCAAATCAAAACACTTGGAAGATTTTGAATTTCTGTTCTAGAACAATTTAGGCCAATACGAACATTTAACATTCAAAACCACATTAGAATTCAATATGCTGCTTGCTGCTCATGTGTCCACATTTCAATGACAGATATTCTCTCAAATACAAGCTTTTTCAGAGTTTCCTGACTTGCTTGGTTTCAGAGAAATCTTAATAACACAATGTGAGCAATTTCTTCCATCTTCCATTGGGTTTTTTTATCACCTGTAATAAAAGATCAGAGATAAGACATACCAGGCAGTATTGTGAAAGAACAATTTCTTTATATTCAAACGTGCCTATAAATGTAAAGCTATGGAATTCTACCAAGTAAATTGAGTAATGAACATAAGTATTCTATTAACATCTCTTTTATACGTGTGTGGGATAGGAAAGCAAATATAATATTTCAGAGTAGAAGAAATTTGAGTGACAACAGGCTCTGTAAAATTGCACATAGTTTTCTAAACATCCATGACTTTCAATATTAATTTCATAACTGGGGGCTGTAGGTGATCAGGAATGCTTGAGAAACATACCTGTCTAGATATATTTGAAGTTAATCGTTGTGTGACTCAGTTCTTTCATTTTACAGTGCAAACTATTCTTACAGTTGCCCAGACTTTATACATACATAACATTTTGGGACCTGTTTCAAGGAAAGGGCATTTTTTGTTGCTGCTGTTTCTTCTGTTTTTCCTCTTTTTTTACCTTTGAGATCCTTGTATATTTTTGCAGTATTTGCCCTCAAAGCATGGTTTGGAGCTCTGGATTTCCTGTGGATGTAGGTGTTTGAAATTCCCTATCAGCCCAGGCACAAGTATGAACATTCAGCTTGTCTGACTCTTCCTTGAGAGGTCATCAACACTTTCACTTCTCCTGGAAAGGAGTTTAGGTGTTTACTTTGCAAAAGTTATTCTCTACTCCCACTTGGATAGAATCCAAAAGGTGAATGAATCAACAGCAAAAAATGTCAACATCAATAGTAGGTACATCTCAAAGTGTCTAATTTCTACCTGAAATTTTTCTGATATGTTTGTTGACATCCTTCTGATTCTTACGTGCATATTTTAAAAGCCTGAAAAACCTAGAAAAATATTTCAGCATTTTACTTGACAAAGTAGTGATGAGTCATAGTAGTGAGTATTGATAAAACAGTGAAAGCTTTTATACAGATTTAGTCTTGGACACTTTGAAAACTGTAGTATAAAATCTTCCCAGATCTCAGTATTCCATTGATAAATTAGCAACTAGATCAGGGTGAGATTGGAGTGGGACATGAAAGAAAGCAGGACCTATGAAGAAGAGAGGACTTTATCACTCTTCTCATTGTCAGAGAAGGCTAAAAAGAAGTGCAGACTTCAATGTTGGTCCTTTCCCTGAAAGAGGGTAGCAACCTTTGGTGGCAGCTTTACCACTGGATCCCTTGGACCTCCTCCCCTCTTCTCAGCAGCTTGGTGCTTTCTTACTGATTTCCAGGATTAATTTTTATTTCCTTATGTTTTATGGATCTATTTTGAAAGCTTAAAAATGGCCCATTATTTCAAATGATGGAGTTTAAGATGGCATCATTTGAAATATCTTGTCCCAGAAACCTTATAGTTCACAGAACAGACCGTCCTCTTTCACAAACTGACATTTTTTGTTCAAACTTTGCCTTTTAGATGATCCTGAAAGAGCAGCCACTCCTACTTGAGCAGTCACATAAGTAAATATGCATCCTGGATTTCCAGACACTTCTAGAAAAATAAGTGAAATTTTTGCTAAAATACTGGGCTGTAGTATTTTTTTCCAATTAAAAAAACAAAACAAAACAAAACAAAACAAACCAAAAAAACCCCACACAAATCAAGAAACTGGCCAGCCAAACAACCAAACCCCTACAAACAAACAAACAAACAAACAAACAAACACACACACACACACACACTCACCAGAAAAGCCCTCTGCTTTCCTGTCATGGTCACATTTCTGCATGAAAATCCTAAAACCACAATTTTCCTTTCCTGGAAAAGAAAAACTTATTTTATTTTGTTTGTCTCCTTATTTTTTTCAGTTCCCACAGTCCGTTCTGTGTTCTCCTGCATTATGGTTCAGTTTCTGTGTTCATTTTTTTCCCTAAGTCTTTGCCTTCTCAATAGATGCTAAAAGTGGACTCATTTATCATTCCAATAAGTGAATCAGTTGATCTGAACACTGACTTTCAGAATACTAATTAGAGAATACTTATTTATAGGCATCAAACAGGACTTTTAGAAACTGTATGGGGCATGTCCAGATGACTTAAGGAACTAAAGGTATCTTTCAAGGAACTAAAGGTTGAGTGAGAGCTGGCAGCATTTTTCAGCTCCTGAATCTGGGTGTTGACTGCATTCAGCTGCATCCTAATACAGCAATAGAATGAGATCCACATATGTTCTTTCCTCCAACCCCACTACCTTGGTTTCCATGGCACAGAAACTCAAGGGCTTGGTCCTGAAAGGAGTCATGGAGGGCACAAATAAATGGGTACAAACGATGAGCAGGAGTGAAGGTGCTAAGGAATTCTGTTCTTCCATGAAAAGGCAATGACTCCAGATAAAATAAAACATCTAAGCCTGGTGGTGGTGCAGACCAATGACCTGGGCTGTGGCTGTCTAATGCCAGGGTCTTGTAGGAGCTGAAAGAGCACTACATGTGCATTTAAAGTTTCCCATGCACCCAAGGATTTGTTTCTGCACAGATGCAGAGGTGCCTAAGCTTCACAGGATTGAGCAGCTTGTGCTGCCATTCCTGCCAAAGCTCCACTTGCAGTAACTCTGACATCTTCTGCATAAATCTTTGTTGTATATTGCAGATTAAATAGGTGCTGTCTATCATGCATCAAACACCTTCTGGCAGGATTTTTTTCCTGTGTGATCTCCCATTCTTTGGTCACACAGCATTAGATCATTTAAGTATCTGAACACCACAGTCTGCACTGCATCACAGGAAGACTTTATCTGTGAAAGCAAGTGGGAGAGAAGATTAAAATAAGGACACACAACTGTGTGTGGGAGATGTAGGGCAAATAAAAATTAAAATCTTGCTTCAAGCCTTCCCTGTGTGTTGTAATAAAAGATGGCAGTCTATTGGATTAGGGTGATAGTGGCTACTGGAATTCATTCCTGCAGGCAGGAGAAAACACTTTATGAGAGACTGGTTTGATTGCAAGAGTAAGGACCTGTACTGTCTTCTATCATAGTACAGATAGGAGCTCTTGCTCTGGTATCAAGCAGAACTCCAAACTATTAAAGAAAAGGTGAAGCTTAGAAACAAACTCAGTTTGGTTTGTGTTTGTTTGTTTGTTTTTCCCTGGCCCAGTGTTTTCAACCGATTATGATTAAATAAGAATGATTCTTATTTTGAGCTGTCCAAAGCCTTTTAGAAACTTCGGTCTCATTTCAATGTCCACCGGGTTAGAAACTGTTCCTTAAGTGTTTTAATATTTTTATTCTAATGACTTCATGATGGTATGAATATAAGAGAAAGAATTAAAAGACATTTGCTAATTTTCAAAATTAAAAATTTCTGATTACATCATTGTTGACTCAGGAAAGTCTTTTTTACTTTGGTGTAAAATTATAGTAAATTGAATGAAGAAGTAATTTTTGAATTCTGAAAAATTAAACTAGCTCCTTCTGGCATATAAATCATGAGAGACACTTTCTTAAGCGCTCTGTGATGGCCTGGAATTGTCCTATTTTAATCTTACTGAACATTTGGGAATGTTCAGGAATGCTTTGGGTTTTATTTTTAGGGGAAGAA
This sequence comes from Phylloscopus whistleri, assembly GCA_017589585.1. Lineage (NCBI taxonomy): Eukaryota > Metazoa > Chordata > Aves > Passeriformes > Phylloscopidae > Phylloscopus > Phylloscopus whistleri. The sequence goes on along the minus strand of JADMLD010000041.1, from coordinate 43,026 downwards.
GAGAGCTATTTATTGCCTGTTCTTAAAAGAGACAGGTAAAAAACAGTAGCCCTACTTGTTTATTTTTGGATCTGTAAATGCAAGTGCACAGTTTCTATAGATACCTCTGGGTAATCCAGCAAAAATGTAGGCTGCTCTGTACAGAGAGCTCAAACACAAGACAGGCCAACCTGCTCAGGGGGGCCTGCAAATGTCCCTTTTATACTCCCTTTATGACTCATGCTTTGAGAAGTACATTCATTACTGTGAAAATTTCAGATGTTTACTCCAAATATTCTCCCCAAATTAATTTAAATCTGCAAATTTCAGCATACTGAGACATATCACCACCTTTTGCTTCAAAGATAAACAGAGGATTCAAAGGAATTTTATAACTGCTTCTGAGTGCCCATATTTGAAAGAGACCACAGGAAGGAGACTTTTGTATTGATGAAAATGCATTGCCTTCTCTTTCTTCCTTAATGTCATGATGTAGCCTTCGAAGTCTAAGGTGATAACTCATGAAAAGTGGGTGATGTCTGGGAAACAAAGTGAGACAACTTTGAAATTTAACTGCACTTGGCTCAAAATATTTCTCTGCTTATTGCAGAAGTCATCCATGCTTCATCCTAATATGTAAAAAAAAAAAAAAGTGTTTGTAGAGCAATAACCAAGAAGAATGCAGGGAACACCTCTGAGCTTCTAATCAGGCCTATTTTTATTGAGCTACAAGTTTTCTGCAAGCACTGAATTTGCTCTTCTGGGCAAGGTGAAGTCCAGAGATGGTTATAGTCAAGGCTGAGATGCATAGAATGACATTGTTAGGATGCCGTGCTTGTTTTCTCATTTTCTCGTTCAGTTATCTCTATGTTCATCTTGGAAATATATCTCTCAGCTTTAGAGAGTCTATTAGATCTGAGAATTGGGTCAAATTCCTGCCATTAATGACAATAACACAGGAAAGAAAATACTGGCAAGTACCAATTCCTAAGTTTTGCAATCAGGTTTTTATAGAGGAAAAATGCATACAAATACAGGCAAATCCTCCATTAATTCATTGGCCTTAGAAGTGTAGCAGTTAAAGTTTTTTTCTGTCAATACAGCCACCATTAACTGCAGTTAAAGGACACTCAATAAAGAGACAATGGTACATTGTCACTTATAAGCATGCGTTTTTACATGTTAGTTTTTTAATATGTAAACTCAGTTTAAGATCTGGGACTTGATAAAAAAAGGAGAATTTTAATATTTTAAAAAAACTTTGCTGGTGTTTTTAGTCTACCATCTTAGGTACCCAGTTAAAGCATCAGAGATTCATGTAGTGTACCAAGAAAAATCTTTCAGATATATTTTTCTTGGTACACCAAGCTAGAAATATTCTCTCTTCTACATAATAAGACTGTAAGGCTGACAATGATTACTTCAAGTTTAATTAGCTAATTCATCTTCATTGCCTTTGTCTTCTGTCTTCCTTACTGCTTTTACACCTTTCATGTGCAAATTTATCTTTGGCAGAATACACTGGCCTTCAGCCAAACTATCTCATAGTTTTCTATTGGATCTTTCAATTTTAAGCAGCCTGTAAGCAGTCAGAAATTGTATGGGTCCTCCAAGAATAAATCAGATGTGGTACTCAAAAAAGTTGATGTTGCAATAGTATTATTTTATTTTCTCCATGACAGGTTAGAAAACGGGAGTGCAGGGGTTGCTCTGCTCAATTCTTTCAGTAGCAGTGATGAATGACAAAAGGAACGGGAAAACTCATGTTATCAATAAGTGGCTTAAGGACGGGTGTCATCAGCAGAATTTTGGGATCTTTTGATCATGGGACAACGTTTTGGCACCAGGTCTGCTAGAGTCACATGGGCTTCATCTATCTAGCAAGAGCAGAAGGATTCTAGCCCATGAGTTGGCAGGGTGTAAGAGACGGTCCCTAAGTTCCTCATCCTGCCTCACGATTGCCACCAAAGATGGAGACTGAAGCCTCCAAAGGGACTGGGACTAAAGTCTGAGACCCCCAATACAGGAGTTCTGACCTAGCTGAGTTGTGCCGCCTGCAGGTGCAGTCACTGGACCATTGCATTTCCATGGGAACCCGGTGAAGACAATGGGCACTGGTTTCGAACTAGCTTCGGACTGGTCTGTCCTGTACTCGTCTTGTACCGTTCCCTGAATGAATATTTGCTCTAGCATCAGAGCACTTCGCCCTGCTTCACCGTACCTGCTGATGCTGAGTTCACCTCTTGGCCAGCCGCCTGTCGCTTCGAGAAGGACTATAAGAGACTCCTCGGAATGGCCTGAATTCTGAGATCTCCCCACGGACGAAGACGCGTCTATTGGTCACCTGCACCACGAGGACTCCGTCTCTCCGTTAGTAGCTATACCCCTCTTCCTTCTCTCTCTCTCTCTCTTTTTTCTTTATCTCTCTCTCCTTTTCCCTTTTCCTACTCCCTCTATCACATATAGTGCTGTGTGCACTTAATAAAGTGTACTGCTGTTGAGCAAATTGTTGTTGTCCCCTACTGTGTCTTTTGCGCTCTGAGATCACACGAACCATCACGATTCTCGCTTGCATTAGCGGGTCGTGACACAGGGCTGATTGAGAGGGCTTTAAACCTGGTTCAAAGAGGGGAGGGGATGAAATCAGGCTCTTCAGAGATGAACCTAGGGGTAGCAAGCCAGAGTCAGGGTCGGTCTCTTCTCCCAGGGGACTAGCAACAGGACAAGAAGACACAGTCTTAAGCTGCACAAGGAGAGGTTTATATTGGCCATAAGAAGTTCTTCACAGAAGGAGTGACTGGGCATTGGAATGGGCTGCCGAGGAAGGTAGTGGAGTCACCATCCCTGGAGGTGTTTTAGAAGTGACTGTATGTGGCACTTGATGCCATGGTCTAGTTGACAAGGTGGCGTTAGATCACAGGTCGGACTTGATGATCTCAAAGTTTTTTTTCAACATAACTGATTCTGTGATTCAGTGATCCTCAGCAGTTTTTTGACTCAATCATATTTTCCTTCAGAAAAATCTTAAATTCTCCTTTATTTTCCAAGGCTGAAGGATACCTACATAATATTCAGAACTCATTCACCAAAAAACCCAATGTTTTCTACTCTGAATGTATTATTATTGTTGTTGTTGTTGTTGTTGTTGTTGTTGTTATGATATACAGACCATTTTCTCTAAATTTCACCCTGAAATGAGCAACCTAAGAATCCAAAATAAAAGTAAATGAGGACGGTAGAAAGAAATTGTTCTGTAGCAGAGAAACCACCCTGGGAGTACCTCCTAAACTGGTAGTGGCAGTAGGAGGTCTCCTTGTGGCCAAGCAATCTTTCTTTCTGAAGTTTCTGCACAGTTAGAACAAAATGACAGAGCAGCAGCCCTTGGCTAACTGCTACAGAGCACCTTAGCAGTGATTTGCAGTGGCATATTTAAAAGCACACATTAATTTGTACAGATAAAATACTTGGCTACCACAGAGATATTTTTATTGTGGATCAGGATAATAGCCCTGACTCATCCATATCGGTGACATTTCCAAGCTTGTGTATTGTTGAGGAGTTAACATCCCATTCAGTATTTGACAACCGCGGAGTCAAGGCTGACAGTTACCATCTCTTCTACGTGGTGCCTAAGGCTAGGATTTGTCTCTGGTTTCATTTATTAGTTATATAACCCACATGCTATTTTTGAGCTATTAAAAAAAAAAAAAAAAAAAAAAAAGAAAAAAAGAAAGAAAGAAAAGAAAAAAGCCAGTGTAGAGAAAAAGATATCCCCATCTGGGAATTACCCACCAGGTAGCTACATACAGTGAACTGATCTACATATGCATGTATTAATTTTCATTTAAAATGTTCATGCCAGTGAAAATAGAGCCAATGAAACCTTTTAGGGTTACGTAACAATGATAAATGTACTGCAACAGTTACAGGCAAGCACAGGGCCCCTGAGATTTAGAGGTTCACTGTCTTTTTTTTTTTTTAAACATCCTAACTAGAAAAGCTGAATTGCAGTGCAGCATCTATATTTTGCAACAAGATTTTGCTTATTTTTATCTAATGCCTTAGTTTGTATGGCCTGAGTCATGTCCAAATCATAGGCTGAATCTAAATCTTGTATAGTACCAATTACTACCTGATTCCCAGTTTTCCTTACATTAGTAATATGAGGAAAACAATGCAGTGCCGTAAGCCGTGACAGTGAAATCCACACTCACACTGTTATTATGGATTTTTCTGGGGCTGGTTTTGAGGAGAGCAGTGAGGACAACAGCAGGGGGCATGGAGGAGTGAAACTGAGCTAAATAACAGCAAGTCAAATCAAGACAAGCGTGGGTAGGAATGTCCCCTGTGCATGCTTCTGGGAACTGCTCCCTGTGCTCCCTTTTAGCCCTGATCTTGTTTTTGGCATGGTTCATCCTTCAGTCTCTGCAAGGGACTTTCCCCCTCTCCTTTGCAAACAGATTTGCCCATCAGTGCTGTGAGAGACACCATGGCATCATTTTGAAACAGGCAGCCCATGGCTCTGTTCATGCCAAATTGTAGCAGAGACACAGGCAATGTGAAGAGAGGGGGGGAGCGGGGGGAGGTGGAAGAAAGCAATAAAATAAATGAGATAGGAAAAAGAAGAAGCTTGTGAAACAATATTTGGTTTAAATAGGTAAATGGAGTCTTCATCCTGGTGAAGATACCAAGTGTCACTATCCTGTGGGATCAGAGAGGGATTCTGTCTGTCGGCAGGTGCTACAGCTCATCCCTTCTCACAGGCTGGTCCTGCAGCCCTTTGCTGTCACAGGCACTGTCCCACCAGCAGCTGTGAATTTGTCATGTAGTGGAAACTGAGAAGACTTTCACCTTTTGAAAGTTTTGTGCAAGTAAACACAAGTTCAGTTAGGTTTTGCTATTTAAAATGAAAACTTGAGAGATGAGTTAAATTTAGTTTCCCAGATGTTTATCAGTTCTCTGGCTGAAGAAATTCTAGGGAATATTTAAGTCAGGCTATCCAGGTAAGTTTCTTTCTTTTGTTGTAAAAAAAATATGATATAAAAAGCAGAGCCAGCAGAGTAAATCACCTTGCCTTAAAACTGCCTGTCACAGCAAGATACAGCTGAAAACCAGAAACACTTCAGCTTTGTCAGCAGAAGAACCTATGCATTATCTCTTACTGAAACGAACATTTTTTACTCTACCTAATGATTAAACAAAGATGATAGCAGTAATAGAGGACTATCGGCTGAAAATAGTCTAAAAATGTAGCTTCTGCAGAATTCTCTCTCAATCATCAATATAGACATACCTGTTTCAGTGAAGAAAATAACATTTCACTATGATGAAAATGTGAATCAGGTTTTCAGGTTCAATTGCTTCATTATTTTGCTTTCTTTTCATTACTTCTGCCTATAGATCACAGCTTAGATTTTCATTCAGGCATTTTTTGTGTGTTCAATGTAATACTGCTGCCTTCAAACTGACAATGGGTTTTCTGCATACTTTCATGCAGTAAGTTAACTATCCTGCTGCTGGCCCTAATGAAATTATCAGTTTTGCTTTGTTATATTTTGCTTTATTTTGTCATATTGAACAGAAGTCTGATTTCATGGAATCATGTAGACTGTAAAATACTTCCAAGATCATTGAATCTAAGCTTTGACCCATAATGACCTTGTCAATGACCACAGTGCTAAGTGCCACACCCTGTCTTTTCTTGAACACCTCCAAGGATGGTGACTCCACCACCTCTCTGGGCAGCCCATTCCAATGCTGGACAACCCTTTCTGTGAAGAAATTCTTCATAATGGCCAACTTGAACTTCTTTTAGCACAGCTTGAGGCCATGTCCCCTCATTCTGTCACTAGTTACAATCCAATTTACTAAAAAAGTTACTGAGACCAATACCCACCAGGCTTCTACCTCCTTTCAGGCAGCTGTGGAGAGCAATAAAGTCTCCCCAAAGTTTCCTTTTCTCCAGGAAAACAATTTCAACTCCCTCAGCTGCTCCTTATAAGGTTTACCCTCTAGATCCTTCCCTGTGCTCCAGCCCTTCAATGTCTTTCTCATTGTGAGGGGTCCAGAACTGGACACAGGATTAGAGCTGTGGCCTCACCAGTGCCGGGTACAGGAGGACAATCACTGCCCTGGTCCTGCTGGCCACACTGATACAGGCCAGGATGCCGTTGGCCACCTTGGCCACCTGGGCACACACTGGCTCATACTCAGCAGCTCCAGCACCCCCAGGTCCTTTTCTGCTGGGCACTTTCCAAAGACTCCACCCCCAGCCTGTAGTGGTGTAGTGACCCAAGTGCAAAACCTGGCACTTGGCCTTGATGAACCTGATGCCACTGTCCTTGGCCCATTGACCCAGCCTGAAAGCTGAATCTTACCTGAGATGCTAAATCTTACATTGCAGTTATCAGAATGATTGTTTTTATTTAGGTAGAGCTAGATAGAGATGATATAGACGTAGTTCTACATCATAGATATATAGATTTATTTAGTTCACAAAAACTTCCAAACTGGGATTGTATGACAAATATTAATATCTTCAATAAATTTAATTATGAGCACAATTTTTGCAGCATATTTTCCTAAATATTGTGCTGCTGTGAAATATCACTAGAGAACATTCTGCAGAAAACCTTTTTTTGCATGGAAAGACTTCTCTTTTCTACCACTGCCCAACACACAGGTTGAGACCCACTGGTGTGGGGTTGTAATCTTCTTTTTCTTCTGTTAGAGCCAGGATTAAATGCTTAAGAGGCGCAGTTTTCGTGTTCGGACTCAGATGTTTATTAACTCTTATCTATAGTACAGTCTCACAAAGTCATGAGCTAACAAGGTAGAAAAATGGCTCCATCTCTATCTCTTTCCAAGGTCTTTTAAGCACAAATTCTCCGATTATGAAAGGACACCTACATTTTTTTTACTTTTAACCCAATGACCAGCTACCTGTGGTCTACAATGCGGACTTTTTTACCCAATTACAAGAAACCACCCAAAACCATGAAGAAGAAGGTGAAAAAGAAGGACTTGGCCTATGCCCTAAAACATCCATTTTGCTTTATATATATTACCATATACTAAAACCTTCAAATCTAAGTTTTCCACCCTTTGATATTACACACTTCTATTCAACTACACACCCATAATCCCAGTACTATCACTCAATTTTGGAAGCCTATTCCACAGCCTCAGGTCAAATGTAGTGTTTTCTTGAGGGCCAGTGCCTGTTAGAAGAGAAAGCCCAAAATTCTCAGCTTACAGGGTTCCAAAACACTGGTATAGTCTTCTGTACATTTACAGCCCTGTCTTCCCTGCACAGTAAATAGGAAGTCAAAGTAAAATTGTTAAAATAAGTTCTCTGTAGAATTGTGACTATGATATAATTGATTCTATTATGTAATATTTCAATATGTCTCATTTTCCTTAAAGCTATGAAATACACATACCCTCACTCTTTGGAAAACATGAAGAAACTGAAATAGAAGGGATCAGTTTAAATTGAAAACCATGGAAATTTTTGTATACAACATAAGAATGAGGTTAGCCTGAGCTTATATCCCCTACCTGAAGGGAATTAATATTATTTAATTCAGCTCTCTGAAATAGCTTGTCTGGTTATTGTGATTCACTAACAATTCTGCCAGAAATACATGCTGGTGATTGGTCACATGTTGTGACAAATATTTGGCAGCCCATTTGTGCCATGACCTGCAGCTCAGTCTGAAAATTTTGATAGCACGTTGCTTCTAATTAATTTAGATTGTTTTTCATGCCATTGCCTACAAGTCTAAACACTGAATACCATATGTAGACAAAAATAAAAAGAAAGAAAGAAAAAAAAAGAAACCAACCAAAAACCCCACAAACCAAACCAAATAAAGCCCTCAAAGCTGAGCACATCTATTTGAAACAACAGTCTGTGAAAGTGATAGTCTAAAGAAAGTGAGTTCTTATCAGGGTCTTATGGCTCTAAGCCATACTCTAATGGCATTTTCTGCCTAGAGCTAGAAATCTTTTGGCAATTTCCAGTCTCTCTCAAACTGTCAGTCTGATATGTGTGACAAGCTAATTTGCATAATTTTGCAGTGTTGTTGCATACAACTTGTTTTTTTAAAGAAATAAGAGAGTGTTCATATTCCATAATCTGTTTTTTTCCCTGTGAAGGAGAGCAGCCAACTCAGCAAGCAACCCCCATATATGATGAATGTAGGAGTGCACAGGCAGCCTTCACCCCTGCATTATGGAGGCTTGAAACCTGTATTGTTCTAACAGCCTCGATTTGGGGGCTGGCTCAAAATGCGTGTGTTGTCCACAAGAAAACTTTTCTATTTGTGCAGAAGTTTGAAAGACAAACAGTGCCCAGGCAGACACAAGATATGTGAGATTTGGGATGATTGCCTGCTCCCTTGTTTTGCTTCTGATAGTTTCCAAAAGCCTTTCAGTTGGTCTGCTGTGATCACCTCTCCAGTGAGAATAGAAGAGAGCAGCTAAATTAGAGCAACCATACAATGCTCTCAGGAGAAGCAAAGCAGTGGGGAAGGTCATTCATATCAAGGGGTGTAAATGAAGGCAGAAAGAAAACAGTTATTATGATGAAACACTAGAAAAATCAAACCTTGTGGAAATATTTGGTATTTGTGCTGACACTTCTTGGTTTTCCTTCAGCTTCAAAAGAAAAAATCTCACAAAGAGATAATAGCAACCTTGACAGAACAAAAGGGGAAAATTCTTTAGCTGAAATCAATTTTACATCCAATAATTTAGACAGGGATTTTGAACAGCCCTTATTTATATCTTGCAGGTGCTGCAGAATAAACATATAATCAGTGAAACGGTTTATCTATAGTTTTCAGATATTATAGGTGCCTTGACGTGTTCAGTATACTTCAACCTAGATAGCAGAAACCCTTTACAAAATAATTCTATTCTGACACATAATTCCAGCACTGGAACATACAAGGGACTCCTTCAGAAATTTCACAGGAATGGTTTCTACCCTGGGCTCACCTCAGAGTCTGTTCATCTGCAGATAATTTAAGCTTTATTTACATTACTGAACTAGAAAATGTTTGCAACACACCTTATCACTGAGAGATGTAAGTATGACATACTGAATTGGAAGACGTGACAACATTAAACATGCATGCAAGCATTTTTTAGATATTCATGAACAGCTACAGAGCAAGTTTAATTTAGAACCTATAGTGCTTTCTTTTACCAGATCCCAGATTGAGCTTGCAATGAAGTTGGCAGGAAGTAGAAAGAGACTTTTTTCAAGAAAATGTAGGTATAAATAAAAGTAGTCAGGTAAAGGGATTCTTTTGTTGGTCTGAATGTCTTTGAAAATTCCTCATGCTGGATTTACTGTGGTATATTTTTGTGTGCTTTCATTTGAAAAAGAAGTATAGGCAACTAGATTTTGTCTGCATTGAGTATTATGGCAGTACTAATTTCCTCCTTTTTTGTTACATTCTAGAATACACAAATTGACACAGTATAGAAGAAATTCAGCAGTCATATAGTTATCAATGCTAGAAAACTTTCCATGACCATGGTACAGCATAAAAAAAATCAGAATTTGCCAACACTTCAGCACATTGTATGGATTGCCTTGTCTAAATATAGCCAATTCTCTGAAGCTTGTAAATAAGTGCTGAAACTAAATAGCACAAGACTATATTTATGCTTTTGGTATGAATAATGAGCTAAATGCCCTTCTCATCTTCCTTAAAATACTGCATGAAAAACTGGTCTGTCACAGCAGCCTATGTAGGCTTTGTCCTCAATAAAGCCCTAGTGCCTGCAACTCCCCATTCTCAGCATCTTATTGACTTTATTCCCAGCAGAAAATCGACTTCACCCTGCACCGCCATGTTGTGAAAGTAACAACCAAAACCTGCTCAGAGTCTTAAATGACACATGCAGGTTTGAATGTTGCCAGTCCAATGATGGGTGTCCATGGTGAAGTTGATTCTCATGGAAGAAGGCAGAGGAGAGGCTGAGCACAGGAAATTTGGTGCTATGCAGGAGTACAGTGACACGGCATGCGTTCTTCCATGTGCTCCAAAAGCCTTGGTAGAAGTCTCATCAGGGTCACACAGACAACAAGACACAGTCTTTTTTAAGTATAAATATGTTGAGGTTGGAGAATCTGGTACTTTACAAAGTAAATTCTTTGCAAGTGCTGACTTTCATACCTCTTATCTTTCCGTAGTTGTGTGTGGATTTGCAGAACTCTGAAAATAATAATAGAATATGGCAGTACAAATATTTGCCTTAATTTTGCATCCAGCATGAAATAAAGACACTATAACATAATCTTAGATCTTAGGTGTCAGCTCTTGTTTATTTAATTGTATTTTTCTAATTGTGGTGTATTAAAAAAAGAAAAAACAAAACTGAAACAACAACAAAAAATTAATGTATATATTATTATAGAAATATAAAGGCAGAGTAAATATGTTTTAAATAATTTTAGTTTAAATGCAGTTTAAATGTAAGGCAACACATGAAATACACTGAGCACTGCTTCAATCTCAGTATTTATAATTTTAAAATTATTTTACAATATTCTGCATTAATTTCTTTTCTAATTTAGAATAGATATGTTTTTGTTGTTCTTGGGATTAGTAAATGTAGAGTTGTCAAAGTTTGTACACCTGACTGTTGTTGGAGCCCTAGACAAGCATTCTGAATAAAAATGAAACCAGAAGGAGGATCCAGCTTCAGCTTCCTCAAGAACCAAGAATTTCAAGCATTTTTTCCAGTTTTATGGACATATTAGTACATAAATAGATGTATGCTTACTCCATTACCTACTTGCCACACAAGTGTCCAGAGTAGCCAAGAAATTTTATTTTTCATAAATAATACTTTTAGTGTTTGAAAAACATAAGTAACAATACTCAATTTTCATTGTCTCCTTTGTTATTGTGGCAATGCAGTCACGTATCTCTGATTGTTAACTCCCATCAAATTGAAAATCTGACTTTTTTTACCAATCAGTGCTGTAAAATCCAATGTTATCTTCCCTTTTTTCAGTATTTCAGTAACTGACCTTGCAGTTGGTACCTTGTTCTGCCCTTATCTGAACTGTTCTCAGCATGGATTTTCTCATCTCTCAGGTAAAAGCTAAACTGCTACCTATCTGCAGGCCTTGCTATCAGAACAGGCTATAAAAACATAATAAGGATACATTTAAAAGAGCAAAAGCTTTTTCAAACACTAATCAAATAAAAGGATGTCTCCTATCCATAACTTAGTCTCAGACTGTGAAGCCTGATCTTAGGAAGAGCCCTAGCTCTTCAGATGTTCCCTTGCTTGCCTCTTTCTCCCTTGAGCTTTAAGACATTACCTAAGCTTCTCTTTCAGCTCTCTCACACAAGTGGTCTCTTCCCTTTTCCCTCCTGAGGCAAAGATGTGTACTGTAAAGACATGTTCTGGCACCCCTTCAGCTCCTGCATGCCTGTTGGAATTGCATGAATATCTATGCAGTTGGGTGGGTATTAAATGCCTATTCTCATTTTATTGGATGGTAATTGCCCTTGTGAAAACTCCTGCAGCCCTTTCTTTTTGTTTTGGAAACAGATAGCTATTAATTTAAAATAATTGTGTGAAATAGCTTGTTATAGTCAGTGGAGCTGAGAATTTAGGGTCAAATTATCCATGGAAATAGGTCTCAGTAGACCTACATTAGGAGGGAATATGTCTTTTGGCTTTCAGGTAATGCATTATTTCTGTGAACTTTATAATTAAAGTGTATGCAAACCTGTTACTAAATCACTGTATTGGCTAGGTTGCTGTACAAATACTAATGACTCCATCTCTCTTATTTCTTGTAAAAGAGCACTAATGTCTTTTTTTTTTTTTTTATTGCCATAAAACAAAGGTTCTATGAAACAGTCTTATGGCTATAGACTGAAACGTAATATATTTTGAGTGTACCTAGAGATAATATGTACCCTTTAATATAATATCCATCAGACTTCTAGCATAAGTTGTATTCTCTGTACTTGTTGTTTTGGGGTGTGTTACAGGAAAACATTGGACAAACTATTGAAGTGACAGTCATGGATTTATGAGAAATTTAACATGGCAGGATGTGATGACTTGTCTGAAAACGTAATGTTGGCTCTCTGCAGGCAGTTGTCTCATTTCTTCTCCCACAAGAGCATGATTTTTCATTTTCAGGAAATGTGGGAGTTTTTTTAAAATCTGTTATTAATCAGGGAACACAATGTAATTGAAATACTAATTACAGTTACTTATTCAGGTACCAATATTTCTGCTACAGTATAAGTTGCCTAAGTACCTTTGTGACAGTGGATTTCAAATCCATATTAATCCAATTATCCAGAATATGTCCCAAAATAATTTGGTATCTACAGTCTCCTAAACCAAAGCAAATTACCATTGCAGTTAGTAAGACTTATGAGGGGAAATGAGTAATGTAGACACAATTAGAAATTACAGCTTAATTGTAACTGGATTTGTCATTTTTTTCCCAGGTTTTTAGAATGCAAGCTTTGGTTTTGTGTCTTTTTTGTTTTTCAAATCCTTCCTTTCCATCTCTTGGGACTTGCATGTTTGATTTAAATGTTCTAGGATAATGCATCATGTTGAAATGTATGGCAGTAAACCAACCTGAGCTTGGTGGTATCATATCCTGTATGATAGCTTCTGTGAAGATGATTGCTGATATATTCCTGAGTCTGTTATTCATGCTGTGTCATTTTGTGTAGGTCTACAAGATACTCCTTGTGCTATGGTTCTTGGAACTGATGCAAGGTTTGGAAATGCTGAACCTGGAAGAAGGAAGGAGACTTGGAATGTGCCATTAAATTTTCAGTTTGGACACAAACTGAAAGATATTTCCTGCATAAATTAATTGGTTGTGGAAAGCTATGGCAATCATGAGACCTCTTTTCCTTTCAAATGCATCCTTTGGTGGAAAGAAGTACCATGTACAAATGACTCCTTCTGGAACAGGCTTGGCATGGCACTTCCACACACGTAGTAGCTCTGCCAAACCTGCTACACTTACACAGTTCCCCTCTGCACTGTCATGAATAAATAGGTGATGAAGAACCCTTAGGTATGCTCACAACTGAAATAAAAACAAACTGTATCACTAAAAGAAGTTCTCTTGTGCATTAGTCCAAGGCTGTTTCTTTTTCCCACCAATCTATTTCTGTGATACTCATTTCTGGACTTACCACACAGCATCTGCCTTGTGCTATAATTGTTTTAGGATTACTGAGCTGTAGCTCACATGCTGACTGCAAAACAGGAAATCATAGGAGTTGAATAATCACAGTGAGAGTCTCTCAGTCCAATGTATTTCTAGTCTAAACATAACATTTTCATTTATTGAGTCTGTTGCTTGGATTATTTTACTTGTCATAAAGGAAAGGAGCAATCTAGGAGTTTCACAAACTCCCAATTCAAGCTGCCCTTGCTTTTACAAAGATAAGAATGAAGTCTTTCTATTGCCCTACCTATTGAAGCTTTAGAACTAAGGTTGTTTTTAGCATTGACAAGGAACAAAATTTTAGGTGGACACTAAGAAAAAAGGTTTTGGTCAACACAATGGACATATAAATGTATGAATTATATAATTCCACTATAATAAACCATTGTCTTCATGGCGAGTTGTTCTTAGTGATAATAGTTAGTGATGGTAATTTGAAATTATAATCTAACATGCCTTTCCTCACAGGATATCAAATTACTCTTCCAAAAAACTGCTGAAATACCACATCTCCCTGCTGGTTAAGTAAATTATGTTTTTCTTTTGCCTGTTTCTCAGCTACAGAAATAATTTCTTTTTCATTAGAAATAACTGTAATTTCCAAAGACCCAGTATCTCTAAACAGTAAGGCTGAAAGACTGAGGACTGTCAGACCCAGAAAATATTCCTTAATGCATGGCTCATGTGTTGATAAATGCTACTTAACATTTTTTTCCATTCTGAATACAATACTTCTTTGTCAGTTCTCTATTACTCTGAAATTTCATGCTTGTTCAGGACATGCTTTATTCCTTTTCTCTGCCAAGATATTGACCAATAATACTGAGCAACGAGATAGTTTTCATCATTTCTTAAAGCAGACTGCACTTCTGGTGAAAAGAAATCAAAAATTGACCTATAATTGTACTGGTCACTGACACAGAATATAGAGAACAGAGACTGTTTAGGCTTTTAATGATTTTTGTACTCAATCAGGGTTCCTGGACTTTATGTTGCAGTGAGATTTTACAACTTTGAAACTTTTTTATTCCCAGCAGACTAAAACATCTTGTGGGTAAGCTTGAATGATAATGCTATTGTTTAGACTGTTGAACTGGTTCCATCATAATTAATTTTAATTATTGTGCAGATGCTTTTCTCTCTTCTGGGTGTTGTATTAAAGCATATGATGACTGTACAATCCTTTTGAGTTTTGAGGCACAGTCTTGGAAGTCAGATTTTTGAAACCCATTAGGAAATTTCTGTAAGTATACAATAAACAGTGATGGTTTGGATTATAGAAACTGTCTCTCTAAAAACTACTTCATGATTATTCTTACCAATTCTTTTAAAAATCAATTTGCAGCTAAAAGGATATGTTACAGATTCACTTGTGTGAAACTGAAATAGAGATCAATTTAGGTTTAAAATTCCTATCAGTAAGAAGTCTATTAATGTAACCTGAAGGACATTTTGTGTCATTATTATTTGAATAAGTATAGAAACAATGAGTAAGCTGTCACAAAAAAACCTAAACCAAAGCGAAAAGAGAAGAGAAGAGAAGAGAAGAGAAGAGAAGAGAAGAGAAGAGAAGAGAAGAGAAGAGAAGAGAAGAGAAGAGAAGAGAAGAGAAGAGAAGAGAAGAGAAGAGAAGAGAAGAGAAGAGGAGAGAAGAGGAGAGAAGAGGAGAGAAGAGGAGAGAAGAGAGAGAGAGGAGAGGAGAGGAGAGGAGAGGAGAGGAGAGGAGAGGAGAGGAGAGGAGAGGAGAGGAGAGGAGAGGAGAGAAGAGAAGAGAAGAGAAGAGAAGAGAAGAGAAGAGAAGAGAAGAGAAGAGAAGAGAAGAGAAGAGAAGAGAAGAGAAGAGAAGAGAAGAGAAGAGAAGAGAAGAGGAGAGAAGAGGAGAGAAGAGGAGAGAAGAGGAGAGAAGAGAGAGGAGAGGAGAGGAGAGGAGAGGAGAGGAGAGGAGAGGAGAGAAGAGAAGAGAAGAGAAGAGAAGAGAAGAGAAGAGAAGAGAAGAGAAGAGAAGAGAAGAGAAGAGAAGAGAAGAGAAGAGAAGAGAAGAGAAGAGAAGAGAGAAAAGAAGAGAGAAAAGAAAAGAGAAGAAAAGAGAAGAAAAGAGAAGAAAAGAAAAGAAAAGAAAAGAAAAGAAAAGAAAAGAAAAGAAAAGAAAAGAAAAGAAAAGAAAAGAGAAGAAAAGAAAAGAAAAGAAAAGAAAAGAAAAGAAAAGAAAAGAAAAGAAAAGAAAAGAAAAGAAAAGAAAAGAAAAGAAAAGAAAAGAAAAGAAAAGAAAAGAAAAGAAAAGAGAAAAAGAAAAGAAAAGAAAAGAAAAGAAAAAGAAAAGAAAGAAAAGAAAAGAAAAGAAAAGAAAAGAAAAGAAAAGAAAAGAAAAGAAAAGAAAAGAAAAGAAAAGAAAAGAAAAGAAAAGAAGACTCAATTCTTGAGGGAAATGGAGATATTTGTATTAAGTTTAGTTTGATAGCCACTGACTGGGTGACTCAACATCTTTTCCAGGTAGATGACTAATAGGAAATCCTGTTTTACCCCGAAGTATCAGTAACAGAATTTCTATTTGGCAAATGAGAGGTCAGGTTCATGGATCCTTTTGAGACATTAGAAAGGGTAAAACTGACCTCATAGGGATGTCTGTTTGCAATTTTAATCTTATAGAATGTCTCATTTATATTGATGTTCATTACTTTTGCTTTCTTCTGAACCTTGACATTTTCATTGTTCCCATGATTGTAAAAATTAGATGATCTAACACAGCAACTGAATGCCTTGTTATAATCCAAAATACTTTGATTAATGTCACATATATAAAAGGAAATAAAATAAAAAGAAGAAAAACAAAAGAACAAGTAACAGCTGACCCTTGGTACAAATGTGTTAACAATTTCCCAAAGATTTTGTAAGCAAGCTACTTTTTAAAAAGTATGGAAAGTGAAAAATTTATGCAAATATTTAAACTCTCTGACATGAGATAATGAACATCCTTTAATGTTACGAGAGGCTAGAGACAATTATTACTGGCTCAAAGCAACTGAAGCTGGATGGGGAAGGACAGTTTCTGCCAAGGTGGAATGGTGCTCTGCTCCCCATGGAGCTGTAGTCCAGCCCAGGATGGCTGTCAGTCACTGGCACAGCTGAAGCAACGCCCCACACGCTGCCCCTGAAACCCAAATGGAGCACCAGAGTGGCTGGATGACCAGGAGCTTCAACCAGGACAGGTGTGGGGGGAAGCAGGAGGCCTGAGGAGTAGATGAACATCATTGCCCTGATAAACATCATTGCCATGACCACAGGTGATCATGTCCTTATTATCCTTGGATTTTAGCAAAGCTGAGTCCATGCTGGATCCAAGGTGGTAGCTATAGCCTTCTTTTCTCTTTTTTTTCTCTCCTTTTCCTAATTTCCTCTTCCTGAAATTTGGGTAACTGGAGGTGGATGGATAGAATTTGCTTATTCAGTGCTTTTTGAAATACTTTATTTTGAATGAATGTTGCTTTAAATTTTGCCAAGTTCCTAATCTTCTAAAATTTGCCAGTAAAATTTAGTTTTAACCTTCTGGGAACTTTTTTGGGGTTCTTCTTTGTACCACCTCAGGGAAAAGTAGTACCTTAAGCCTCTTTTAACTACACTTGTCAAGTGAGGACCAGAACTTTACAAATGTTTTGGATAAATAGTAAAAATACTTTCACTGAAGGAGAAAGCATATACCTCTGTGACAATAGCAGGACCAGCTTGCAGAGCCACCCACCTTAACAACTATTTTGGTTTGCATCAACATCATTCTTGCTTTCTACTCAGTGATTATATCACACAACAGGCACTACTGAAGTAGAATATTTAGTCTAGAGATTCGTTTGGGATGTCCCTTGTGACCAGGAATATACAGTCTCTTTTGGATGGTTTTGGAGTCTATTCTTTTCAGCTCCATTGAGGCACAGTGGAAAGCAAATATCCTCAGGGACTCGGTGCCACCCCAGTTTCATGGTCCTGATTTAATGAGTGTTGCTGATGAGGGACTGTCATTGGAGAACTGCTTATAGAGAACATATTGATGGCTGTTATTACTTTGCAGAAGGTGTTTCCTCTCTTCTCACTGAAATGCTGGTGTTGGGACCAGTTGGATGTCGCACAGCTGGTTAAAGGGCGAAGCAAAATTCTCTGACATCCATCTTTTATATTTCAACTCTCTAAGTATCATTTTGACTTTCAGATTATCTGAAGTTCAGCTGTATTTAATCACGTGTATGGAGGTGCTACTATGTGTAATGAGATGTGGGTGTCTTGGTTTGACAAGACAGGTGTCTGCCAGGGAAACTGGGGTTTCCCTTAGAATAGAGAATGCAAACTCCCCACCCCTGCCAAATTATAAATTTTCAATTAAGGGCTCTCAGGCAAAGATTTGGGAATAGGAATAACAGTTCTTTACTAGGAATATCAATAATACAAATGTGGTAGGAAACAAAACTACCCCACCAAACCAGCAAACAAACAACAACAATTTGGGAAAGCCCTGACAGAATCAGAGCTGCCACCTGGCACCCTGTTAGTCAGGGTGTTGGAAGCAGTCCAGAAGTGAGTCCTGGGATGACAGACGTGGCTCTGTTGGAGCAGGGACGATCCTGTAGCCAAAAAGGGTCTAGGAGTGATGAGGAGGGGTCCAGGGGTGAGGTGATGGTGAGATGGGGTCCGGCGATGATGAGATGGGGTCTGGCGAAGATGAGATGGGGTGCCGTCTTCCTCCCAGGAATCGGGGTGAAGCAAGTGAAGTCTGTCCCCGGCCGGCTCAGTTTTCCCGGCAGCAATTGTAGACTCCCCCCACTGGGTGGGGCATCCCACAATAGGACCATGCATGCAAATGGGGCTTCTGGGGCTCTGGGGGGAGCGGGTATAGTCCGGGGGTATAGTCTGTTGATGGCCCATTACCCAAAAGGCACCCGCCCCTCCCCCCCGTCCCCCTCCTTCCAAAG
The DNA here is from genome assembly GCA_017589585.1 of Phylloscopus whistleri. NCBI lineage: Eukaryota > Metazoa > Chordata > Aves > Passeriformes > Phylloscopidae > Phylloscopus > Phylloscopus whistleri. Next base: position 24,846 of record JADMLD010000041.1, on the reverse strand, counting down.
TTACAAGAAATAAAGAACAATTCCCCAACTGCTTTCAGCAGATGAAAATAGAATACACATTTTTGATTCCATAACCCAGGACATTATCCACCCCTTATTCTATTATCATCTGCATCATACCTAAAGCAATGAACTACTAGCAGAATGAACCCCTACACTCAGTTCTTACTTAGGATTAGGTTTTCCTGGGGTACACAACTGGTTTTTCCATCTTTCTGCATTACCCACCAAGTGTAACCAGGTCCTTGAGCAAAAACAATCCCACGGATGGGTTCGCCTTTGCCTGAGGTGGGGTTAATCCAGACAGTCTTTCCTAAAATACCTCTCATGTGCACCACAGGGACTTTATCTCCATCTACTGTGTGCAAAGGGGTAGATTGGGCAGGACCAGCTCGATTGATGGAGCCTCGGGTGTTGACCATCCAGGTGGCTTTTGCTAAGTTCACTTCCCAGTTCTTAAAGGTCCCTCTGCCAAGTGCCTTTAGAGTGGTCTTAAGTAGTCCATTGCACCGTTCCACTTTCCCGGCAGCTGGTGCATGATAAGGGATGTGATAGATCCATTCAATGCCGTGTTCTTTAGCCCAGGTGTTTATAAGGCTGTTCTTGAAATGGGTCCCGTTGTCTGACTCGATTCTCTCAGGGGTGCCGTGTCTCCACAGGACTTGTCTTTCAAGGCCCAGGATGGTGTTCCGGGCGGTGGCATGAGGCACTGGGTAGGTCTCCAGCCACCCAGTGGTGGCTTCCACCATGGTCAGCACATAGCACTTGCCTTGGCGGGTTTGGGGCAGGGTGATGTAATCAATCTGCCAGGCCTCCCCATACTTATATTTGGACCACCGTCCACCATACCAGAGGGGCTTCACCCGCTTGGCCTGCTTGATGGCAGCACACGTCTCACAGTCATGGATAACCTGAGAGATACTGTCCATGGTTAGATCCACCCCTCGGTCTCGTGCCCACTTATAGGTGGCATCTCTGCCCTGATGACCTGAGGCATCATGGGCCCACCGAGCTAGGAACAACTCTCCCTTATGTTGCCAATCCAAGTCTATCTTAGACACTTCTATCTTCGCGGCCTGATCTACCTGTTCGTTGTTCCGGTGCTCCTCATTAGCCCGACTCTTGGGAACATGGGCATCCACATGACGGGCTTTCACAGGTAGTTTCCCTACTCTGGTGGCGATGTCCTTCCACTCATCAGCAGCCCAGATTGGTTTTCCCCTACGCTGCCAGCTGACCTTTTTCCACCTTTCCAGCCAGCCCCACAGAGCATTAGCTACCATCCACGAATCGGTGTAGAGGTAGAGCTTTGGCCACTTCTCTCTTTCAGCAATGTCCAGGGCCAATTGAACAGCTTTGAGTTCAGCAAGCTGGCTTGACCCACCTTCTCCTTCAGTGGCTTGTGCAACCTGTCTTGTGGGGCTCCACACAGCTGCTTTCCACTTTCGGTTCATCCCTACGATGCGACAGGAACCGTCAGTGAAAAGAGCGTAGCGTGCGTCTTCTGCTGGCAGTTGGTTATATGGTGGAGCTTCTTCAGCCCGGGTTACCTGCTCTTGTTCTTCTTCCTCGGTGAGACTGAAGTTCTCAGCTTCCGGCCAGTTGGTGATCACTTCCAGAATCCCAGGGCGATTCGGGTTTCCAATACGGGCGCGCTGAGTGATGAGGGCAATCCATTTGCTCCAGGTGGCATCGGTGGCGTGATGGGTGGAGGGAACCTTTCCTTTAAACATCCACCCCAGCACTGGTAGTCGGGGTGCCAGGAGGAGTTGTGCTTCAGTGCCAATCACCTCTGAGGCGGCTTGAACTCCTTCATAGGCAGCCAAGATCTCCTTCTCCGTGGGAGTGTAATTGGCTTCAGACCCTCTGTAGCTTCGGCTCCAGAATCCCAGTGGCCGGCCTCGAGTCTCACCAGGCACCTTCTGCCAAAGGCTCCAGGACAGACCATGGCTCCCAGCTGCGGAGTAAAGCACATTCTTTACCTCTGGTCCCGTCCTGACTGGGCCAAGGGCCACCGCATGAGCGATTTCCTGCTTGATCTGGGCAAAGGCGTGTTGCTGCTCTGGGCCCCAGTGGAAATCGTTCTTTTTGCGGGTAACCAGGTACAGAGGGCTCACAATCTGACTGTACTCAGGGATGTGCATCCTCCAGAAACCTATGGCACCTAGGAAAGCTTGTGTTTCCTTCTTGCTGGTCGGTGGAGACATCGCAGTGATCTTATTAATGACCTCTGTGGGGATCTGACGCCGTCCATCTTGCCACTTCACTCCCAGGAACTGGATCTCTCGGGCAGGTCCCTTGACTTTACTCTTCTTGATGGCAAAGCCAGCTTCCAGGAGAATCTGGATGATCTTTTCTCCTTTCTTGAAAACTTCCACTGCCGTGTTTCCCCACACAATGATGTCATCAATGTACTGTAGATGTTCCGGAGCCTCACCCTTCTCCAGTGCAGCCTGGATCAGTCCATGGCAGATGGTGGGGCTGTGCTTCCACCCCTGGGGCAGTCGGTTCCAGGTGTACTGAACACCCCTCCAGGTGAAAGCAAACTGGGGCCTGCACTCTGCTGCCAAAGGAATGGAGAAGAAGGCATTGGCAATATCGATGGTCGCATACCACTTTGCTGCCTTGGACTCCAGCTCATACTGGAGCTCCAGCATGTCCGGCACAGCAGCGCTCAGTGGTGGTGTCACTTCATTCAATGCACGATAGTCCACAGTCAATCTCCATTCCCCTTCAGACTTACGCACAGGCCAAATGGGACTGTTGAAGGGTGAGTGGGTTTTGCTGACCACCCCTTGGCTCTCCAGTTTCCGAATCATCTCATGGATCGGAGTCACAGAGTCTCTGTCAGTACGGTATTGCCGACGGTGTACTGTTGCTGTGGCGATTGGCACCTGTTGTTCTTCAACTCTCAGCAGTCCCACAGCAGAGGGGTCGTCGGAGAGACCAGGCAGGGTATTTAGTTGTCTGATGTCTTCCGTCTCTACAGCAGCTACTCCAAAAGCCCAACGATATCCTTTTGGGTCTTTGAAATGTCCATTTTTGAGATAGTCTATGCCAAGGATGCACGGGGCCTCTGGACCAGTCACAATGGGGTGTTTCTGCCACCCATTCCCAGTCAAACTCACTTCGGCCTCCAATACAGTCAGTTGCTGGGACCCCCCTGTCACTCCAGAAATAGAAATGGACTCTGCTCCCACATACCCCGACGGCATCAGGGTACATTGGGAGCCAGTGTCAACCAAAGCCGTGTATTTCTGTGGGTCAGATGTGCCAGGCCATCGGATCCACACAGTCCAATAGATCCGATTGTCCCTCTCCTCTACCTGGCTAGAGGCAGGGCCCCTCTAGCACTGGTTATTCCCTCCCTGAGCATACATACTAGAGGTTCCAGCATCCTGACTACTGACAGCCTGGGCATAGGAGGTTGAGGATACTTTCATTTTAGTGGCACCCCTTTGGTGAGTGTTCCTCTCCTTGAGCTCACGCACCCGGGCTGCCAGGACATAGGTGGGTTTCCCATCCCACACTCCCATGTCTTCCCCATGGTCACGCAGGTAAAACCACAGGTCAGCTCTCGGGGTGTACCCTCTCTCTCTGGCTGGGGGTCGTTGGGCTCTGACTCTGGGGCCTGTGACTCGTACCGGTGCCACATTGGAACTGCTCTTCCTCATCTCCTCCCTCACCTCCCTCATTTCCTCTTTGAGCTCTTTCACCACGGCAGAGATATGAGCCTGCAGCGGGCCATTGATCATGCTCTCATAATTCCTAAGCTTAGTGGCAACAGCCCCCACTGTCACTTGGTTGTCCTCAGCATTAATGGTTGCAATGAATGTAGTATACTGAGATGGCCCCAGATTTGCCAGGTTCCATAACATCTGCGCTGTGCATCTAACCTTGTCAGGATCATTATCATGCTGTCCACTCCTCCCAAAAAGTACCTCTAGTACTGCCACTTCCCTCAGCTGTTGGATTCCCTCCTCCAGAGTTTTCCAGCGCATTCTATGGTGGTGCTCCTGCATTCTTTCTCTGTGGACAAATCTTTCTCTCACACTCGTTAAAAGCCGCTGCCAGAGGGAAAGAGGTCCAGGCTCCCTTACAAATACCTGATTTATACCTGAGTCCTGGGTCAAGGGTCCCAAATTCCTGGCCTCCCCACCATCTAGTTGGACACCTGTGCCCATAAGATCCCAAACCCGAAGTAGCCAGGCAGTGTAAGCCTCACGTCCCCGCCGTACAATATCTTTTTGCAGATTACGGAGACTTTCATACGACAGGGTCTCAGTGATGATCTGAACATGTGATTCCCTTGTGTCTTGTGAGGGCCCTCCCTTCTTATCTTTACTCTCTGGGTTTGCTGTTTTCACTTTAGATTTCCTTGTTTCCACAGAGGCAACTGCTGCTGGCTGTGACTGCCCCTGTGTGTCAGCTGGAACCTGGACAGTTGTAATGTCTGCGGCTTCTGTATCAGATTCTCTTTTGTCAGGGCAGGGCGAAGGTTTCTCACCAGCTGGGGAAATGTACTCTTTCAGCATCTGGTTCATCTCATGCATTTCTTTTATCAGAGCCTTCACCCAAACCGGGTGGTTTATGCCTGAGGCTGGCTGTGGGACAGGGGTGGGCTCTTGGGCAGCATCATTATTCTTTGGGGTAGTTATCAGAGTGCTTACCCAGGCCAGTCTCCCTTTATCTCTGAATACCAAATAGAATAGGCCTATAAGCAGCACCAACCACTGTATGACGTCATTAGCATTCAGAGGGAAATTTAACCCTTGAAAAGCTGGTGGAGTAGACCCAAAAAACTGAGTGAAGGATTGGGAGAAAATTTCCCCAGGTGCCATTTCCTCACAATATGTACCATTATTAAAGTAACCCCAGAAACACAGAGTTAGTCTATGATAGCCCTGAATCCATGTGCCTGCTTTCCAAAGGAAGTTAAAAATCCACGAATTCCTCACCTTATTAACCCACAAAATAAACTGGATGCCAGCCACAGTAGCCTTGGTTATAGGGCCCATGTTTAGATAAGGGCCAGCAAATGGCAGAAATACAGCCACAACCACGTGCCAGCCAAACCAGGGAAAGCTGGACCACATGATTTTGAGCAGTAGACTTCTATCTAGTACACAAGAACTGTTATTCCTCTGTCTCAATGCCCTTGTGCCCCACACTTGGGTGCCAAAATCTGTCTTGGTTTGACAAGACAGGTGTCTGCCAGGGAAACTGGGGTTTCCCTTAGAATAGAGAATGCAAACTCCCCACCCCTGCCAAATTATAAATTTTCAATTAAGGGCTCTCAGGCAAAGATTTGGGAATAGGAATAACAGTTCTTTACTAGGAATATCAATAATACAAATGTGGTAGGAAACAAAACTACCCCACCAAACCAGCAAACAAACAACAACAATTTGGGAAAGCCCTGACAGAATCAGAGCTGCCACCTGGCACCCTGTTAGTCAGGGTGTTGGAAGCAGTCCAGAAGTGAGTCCTGGGATGACAGACGTGGCTCTGTTGGAGCAGGGACGATCCTGTAGCCAAAAAGGGTCTAGGAGTGATGAGGAGGGGTCCAGGGGTGAGGTGATGGTGAGATGGGGTCCGGCGATGATGAGATGGGGTCTGGCGAAGATGAGATGGGGTGCCGTCTTCCTCCCAGGAATCGGGGTGAAGCAAGTGAAGTCTGTCCCCGGCCGGCTCAGTTTTCCCGGCAGCAATTGTAGACTCTCCCCACTGGGCAGGGCATCCCACAATAGGACCATGCATGCAAATGGGGCTCTGGGGGGAGCGGGTATAGTCCGGGGGTATAGTCTGTTGATGGCCCATTACCCAAAAGGCACCCGCCCCTCCCCCCCGTCCCCCTCCTTCCAAAGTTACAAGAAATAAAGAACAATTCCCCAACTGCTTTCAGCAGATGAAAATAGAATACACATTTTTGATTCCATAACCCAGGACAGTGGGCAAACTTCTAATGATCTATAATGAGTTGGAGAAAGATTAGTATCACCTTTGGAAGTGGGTACAAAGGTTATAAAAACAGGTTATAAATATATGAACTATGATCCTAAATATTCTTTCAATCTTCAGCAGTGCACATGTGAGGGTCTGCCTGAGCTAGAAGCTGCTTTTGAATATCCTCACCAGATTCGCCTTCCACAAGTTTGTCTGGTTTCCAACTGAACCATGAAAAGTTTTAATATTCACCACCTTCTGCAACAAGGAGATCCAGTTGACTTTCCTGTTATATGAGCAATCTCCTCCTTACTTTGAACTGCATGTATGTAAATTTCTTTGGATACCTTCTAACTCATCTTTGAAGAGCCACTGATCAAATACTCTCCCTTTGCCCTTGCCATGTGACTCATCATTTTGCAAGTGCCATATGTCTCTTGTAGTCTCTCTCCCTATACATGAAACCTAGTCTGTTTATTCATTCCTTCCATGGAGATTGACCTATAGCCTTTGCCATTCTTACTGCCCTTCTCCACAGCTTTCCTGGTTTTAGTAAATACTTTTTTTGAGATAGGTTCAACACAATTCTTTCTACACAATATCCATACTTTGGATCCACATAATAGGAAACAGAAAGGTAAAAGTGAGAACACTTATGGATTGAGATGAAGACAGTTTAATAATTGAAACAAAAAACATACTCATAAATTGTGATGGAAAGGAAAGAGAGAGAAATCAAACCGGAATAAAAGCAAATGATGCTTTTAAAAACTGCTCACAACTAAAGGACCAATGCCCAGCCAGTCCCCCAGCAGCAGCCTCCATGGACAGAGCCTTGTCCTATCTGTATATGCTGAGCATGATGCCATATGTTATGGGTTATTCCTTGGGTCATTAATCGTCCTGTCTGTATCCTCTCCCAACTCCATGTATGCTCCCAGCCTCCTCTCTGCTGGGGTGAGAAGCAGAACAGACCTTGACTCTGAGTAAATGCTGCTCAGCAGTAATGAAAACATCCCTGTGTTACCAATATTTCCCAGCACAAATCCAGAACACAGCCCCAGCCCAGCTACTCTGAAGAGAATTAACTTTGTTGATACAAAACAAAACCATCACAAAAGGGTTATGAAAAATAAGAACCACAATTTCAATAGCTGGACAGAAATCAGGAAAGTATTTTTAAAATCTGGCAGTTTTAGTCTACAAAGGGTCAAGGTACTAAGATACCTTAAAGGAGTAAATCTGAAGTATATCTCCGGAGAGTAGAGCAAAATAAACTTATTCTTTCAATGGAGTACTACTAAACCTTTTGTACTGTGCTTTCAGTATAGGTATTAATACAATCTATTGATAAAAACTTTCTGGCATCATGTCTGTGAAAGTCAATGCCACTGTGTTTGGCTGACTCTTGTTTTGAAACAATGTTCTGTTCTTGTGTTCTTTGAAATGAAGTTGCATGAGCCTCACAGTGTCTCTTAAGCTACAATATTTTACTGAAACCATCTTAATGAACCAGAAAAGTTGATAGTCTACAACATGGCTTAGAGAAGGCATTCATCTTGTCTTGCAAATTATGTACTCTGGTTTCTGACAAGTATTTATAAGTTCCATTACTGAAATCTAGATAACTGCTTACTACAGAAAAGAAACAAACAAACAAACAAACAAGCAAACAAACAAACAATCAAAAAACCAAACAAACAAACAAAAAAACCCCCAACCTTTTTGTGTTGGTACCAAACTATTTTTTGCATTTGGAGTAGATGCATCATGTCTCCTTAAAATCCCCCCACGGTTTACTATGTGCCATAGTTTTATTGGTTTTGTTTTGATTCTATATATCCAGCTTATAATGATGTGTACATTATTATTCTGGAAGGGAGCTTCCTATTTGTACCATCATCCTTTCTGATAGTAATTCACTTTCTCTTAAAGGTCTCATTTCCATCTGCAAGTGCTCTCATCAGTGACAATTGTCTGACTCCTGGCTGTCACACTAAAAAGTAAAATAAAGCACATAGTTATAATGATAGCAAAACAGTTAATGACAATTTTCAAATAAAAAGCCTGCAGAGTATGATGAGAAAATGGACACCACATTTTTAGCTAGCATTTCTGTCAAAAGAATGATGATAGCAGATGGGCTTATGGTACAAAATTTAACAATCTTCTTAACAAGAGCTGAGGACAGATCAGCTTGCCACATCCAGAAAGAGTCAGTCTTTTTTAGATTATAGAGTGATGCCAAATTTAAAACATATTGTATGAAATTTCTTCATGGCTTTGTGATAAATAGAGAATTCTGACAGAAACAGAAGGGCTAGATCACTCTCACAAAGCTGCAACACTATGTTCAGCAAAACAAGTGTTCTCAAAAGGCTGAAAATTATGTTGGACTGCCCAAATGGATCATTTAAAGCCTTTTTGCATGGATTTAGTGGCATGAAATATGCTCTGTAATCCATCAAGCTGGTATCAAAGACTTGTTGTTGAGTTACTGAGTCGTTAGTCTGAAAGCAAATCTGTGAAGAAAGGCGACTCTAGTAGCTGTTAAACAGCAAATCCCATAATAGTTTTAATGATCATATTTTACCTTGGTAAATTAGTATACTTTGTCTTCCTGCTTAGATGCTTTCATCTTTTTTCTGGTGTTCAGCGTCAATGATTTCTCAGGACTAGCTTATAGTGGAAGCAGAGTTTAGATTCAAATTCAAGAATATGTAATTATCAGTAAGCTCCCAACTCTGCTTGGTTTTCTTTCAGTTTTAACAATTTGGCAAGAGTTTAAAATAAAACTTTGCCTACTTTTAACATTTTTCACTTCACATTAAAAGTGTAAAAATGCAATAAATGTAGATGAAAGGCATGTTATGCTTCACCTTTATGTGAATAGTATGATTTCACTGAGTTGTAATAATGTCATTTTATTAATAATCTCTTTTTTCACAGAAAACCCCACTTTTATTCCAAAAATGTCTCAAGTATCTAGCTAATACAATTCTTGGTGCTTAATTAAATTAGATTGTATCACAGATCAGCAGTCAAGAACTGCAAAATCTATCAAGGTAAACGAAGCAGTATAGTACTTAGTATTTTCTCAAATCTAGAAATAGAACAGGCTATCTCAAAACATAGCTCCACAGTATGTACCACATTTTTACCACTTCTAAGAAATATTTGGCCAAACATCTGCTATATTTTGTTTGTATTGTGTATACAAATAAATACTTTGCTGCAGTTTTTCCAGCAAAGAAATAAGGTTGATTTAATATTTATTGTGTGAAAGAAACCATTTTTGAAAGAAAACAAGTTCACATTCAGCTATGATAAGTAGAATTGAACAGTCCCTTAGAGACTTGAGTTTCAATTGCTTCCAGATGAATTTTCTGAGATAATTTTGAATAACCAGTGTTCCTACATATTGAAAATAACACCTTGTCCTGAGCATGAATTCTTAATATTTTGTGCATTTGTGGTTTAGGAATTACTTCAAAAAATATTGTTCTTAATTTTGGGGGTATAACATGTGCTAATACATGAATTCAGGTGTAAGATTTACAGTGAAAACAGGAAAATGTGCAATACAACCATTTAGATTACATTAAATTTTTAGTAATCGTCACTTTTAAACTTAAAAATTCACAGATTTTATTTAAATTGCTGTTAAACACATAGTAAATAGCCTATGTTAAGATGGTATTTCTTTATCACAGCTTTCAAGGTAATCTAATAACCAAAAATTGGCCAAGATACTCTGATGCACTCCAGTACTATTTTTTTTTCTTTTTAAACTGTTTCAACATCCTCTGGACTTTCCTAAGCACACCAAAATATCCTAGCTGAACAGTAAAAGCTAATGGCATTGTAAATAGGTTTTGCATTTCATAACCATGCTTGTTGCTACAAAACTATTGAAAACTTCCATGTTTGTAATGAATAAAGACAAAAATTCCAGTGTTTGTGGAATTTTTTTCAAAGGTATTTATAAAAAGGCCCACAAGAACAAATAAGAAAAAAGGTGGAGCCCAATACTAGAAGATGACTGGCAGCCTGCTCGTGTATAGATGTGCTTTCTACATCACAACTATTTTTTCTCATCTCTTCTTGTTATTCAGTCTTAGAAGAAAAGCATAAGGTCCATAAAGGCTTTGGAGACTTATACATAAAGCTAAGGAATCCTAGCTATTCCTTATGGATAGCCATGATACACTGTTAACAAGCTTGTGCAGCTAAGGAGAGCTTTAGGCTTTGCCAATGACAATGGGATATCTGACTCACAGATAACACTCACTCCAAATGGCACTTCTCCTACGTGACGGTTTTAGTTTATCATGTCCCGCTTACCACATCACAAATGTGTAGTGTTGGCCATTTTCAGTGCTTTCCTTTTCTTTTCTTGGTTTGTATATGCTTTCCCAAGGACTATTTTTGGAGTTGTCAGCCAAGCCTGATGAAAATGACAAGGAAACTATATTAACTTTAAATAAGCTACTGAGCTGTGTATCTCTGCAGCTCCAGTGATCGTGAGTCATCATGCGGTCCCTGGGTGACTGTCACGTTTACACTCAGAACAGTCCCTTGATTGTGCCATGATTTATTTATATCAAATTTTATACAATGGCAAAAATGTTTTTCCAGTTCCTTGTGCAGTTGCAAAAAGAGTTCAGAAAACAAATTTAAAAATAACATCTGATAATAAAAGAAAAATATCTAATGTAAAAAAAGTGTTTATCTTCTGCAGAGGAAAGACGTGAAAGAAAGAAAGAAAAATCTTAAGGCAAATAAGTGGGTTGCCCATGCTTTTACAAGTACTTACCTTGACATTTCCTGACAACAAACTTCAATGTAATACTAATGAAAACTCATTTTGTTTAAATAAATTAGTGTACATTTTTTGCATTTGAATTTAATTTTAGAAAACCTGAACTGACTGGAAATTTGAAGTTGCAACACAAAGTGTGCCTTTTACTTTTTACTGAAGAAATTAAATTGAGATCCTCCTTTTTTTGAAGCTCTTCTACTGGGCGTGTAGCAACAGCTCATCCCCAAGAACAGGAATTATCAATCTTGTCTCCACACAACACCTTAGCTTTTGTCATTAATTTGCTTTAGATCAAGTGACATTCACTCTCTAGAATCATCTAGCCTATTTTCTCTCTTCTAAGGAAAAGTACCATAGAGCTTATCCTATTTTGAACAGAGGGTTCTCTAGTTCTCTCTTCCCGCTTAAATTATTGTCTGACTCTGGTCACAAATATTCCTTGCCTATGCTTGGAATATTTTGCCATTAAAATCATTGTTTTACCTTTTCTCAACCAGTAAAACTATCCTTATCTTTCTTATTGAGTCACATTTCCCACTTTCTTTCTTTTTTCACCTTTCTTTCCTCCCATTCCACTGCTAATAAAAAAAAACCAAAAGCAAAAGCAAAAGCAAAAACAAAAACAAACAAACAAAAACCCAAACCAAACCAAACCAAACCAAAACAAAAACAAAACAAACAAACAAAAAAAAAAGAAAACCCCAAAACCTAAATAATTATGCAGATATTTGTGCAAAAACAACATTTACTCATTTAGCAAAATTAATGAGATAACCAAACTGAATGGAAATCTTGTACTTAGGCATATCCCAGCTACTACATTTCTAGTCTATACTGCTAGGTTACTGAAGACTCTTATTAAAAATGACAGTTATTCTACCTACTGTTAGGAACTGTTAAAGATTTTTTTTTTTTTTCAGTTGCAAATTAATCTGTTGATCTCTGTAGGTTGATCTATTTCTCTACTGTTGTTACTTTTGGGGGGTTTAGTTTACTTAATATTCTTTATGTCAATTATTCTCTTAGTCTTTCTGCTTAATTTTAAAATTAATTTTTTAATTTTCTTCATCTATGTCTGCCTTACTGAACTCACAACTGCACGTCTGTTCTCAGGACCTCCTACTGTGGTTCCAGTCAGATTGGCACATGTCTGTGTAGAGATAAAAGTACACCACTGCTCTGGTTTCAGGATATGGCTCTGAAAGTACTATCACTTTGAGGTGTCTGACCTACAATGTAAATATAGATGGAAAGTCATGTAGAGCAGTTAGAAATGAATTTTGTTGAAAATGAGGTTATGAAAAGAAAGATCACTGTGAAAAATCTTGATTTTTACAGAACACTTCTTTTTTACTATTTTCTTTCAACTAGCTATCTTTTCTTCCTTTCAAAACAAACTCTTTGATGTATTTTCTACCTAAATGAAGGTATTGTGCTAAGGGTTGCTTTTTCTTTCCCAGAAACACAGATGCAACACTCCTAATTAGTTTTTAATTGCTGAGTTTTTTAAACAATTTTTATTTTGAAATTGTTTCTAATTTTTTTTCACCAAGATTTGATTTTGACTTTATTTATGTCTTAGGTTTAAATTTTCTTTCTTAGTATTTTTTCATCTCTCTGAAAAATACAGTTTCTTTTTAATTCAAAGTGGAAAATGCAGTTTCACGTGTTTCTGAAAGAAGTAATTGATACTTTCAGATATTCTTTACAGATCTGAAAATAAAGAATGTGGTTTAACCATAGTTCTAAGCTCTTGTTTATATTTTTATCAGTCTTTTTGAGGAAATGCACATGCATTCAAAACAAATCTGAAATGAAAATAAATACTGCATAATTTTTCTTCTTAATGTTCCAAAGACTACACACCATATAGTGTATAGTATACCATATAAATCAAATGGTTGAAAAATAGATCTGATTTAGAAAAAAAATTCATATCTGAGTATTTGCATCAGACTTATACACAGAAGATCATCAAACATTGGCAATTAAGAAGAATTAATTTTAGTTTAAAGACTATATTTTGTGTAGGTATAGGAACAAAACCAAATACTTTCAGAATAGTTTTAAAAATATAGAGCCTAACTTTGGCATGAATTCCTAGTATCATGTAACTCTTACTGAATGAATGAGTACCATTTTTAGGAAGAAAAATAATTTTGCCTTGTGCTTGTAAGGTACAAGGTACAGAAGATAGCTATTAGGCAATTTATTATTTTCTCCATTGACCTTTGGAAATTGTCCTGCAAGCCACTAAAAAGACATTTTTAGAAGTTCTGACTATTTTATATCTCTCCTCATTACATCCATTTATAGTTCTTAATCTTATTCCCCACATTAAACTATTCTTTCCTCTCTTTCTATAAGTAGCAAACCAAACCAGGGGACCCATGAGTGCTCCTCTTGCCCCAAGTGCAGCTGAGTGTTTTAGCTGCACCCCACTTTATCTCAGAGTGATATCTGGGCAAAAATCTTCACATCTTTTTCATGAGTATGTGTGTAGACGAGAATGAAACCATAACCTGCTAGAGCCATCCAGACGCATAATAGAGCCCTGTTTAGCTGCTGTATTGATCAGCTACACATACTTACCTACCCTTCAGAAATGGAATTTGGACACTCACAAGATATTTGAATGTCTCAAAACATTCTCAGGACAGTCTTTCATTTTATATTTCTAGTTGCAAACTTGGTATCCTGCTCTAGTCACTGTGGCACCAGGATTGTATTTATCAGAACTTATTTTTATGTCTTCATTTAAGTGTTCTGGGGTTTTTGCAAAAGAATCCTGAAATCCACTGGCTGAGGATTTTTTTTTTTTTTATTTAGACAACTAATGATTGATTCAATGTATAAGATGGGATCAATGTGAAAATGGATTCCTCTATAATAATTTACTCTAATTTTTTTTTCACAGAATATGTTTCTAATCATCATTTCCCTGTGTCATTTCTTTGGATGGATTCTTAATTTCCAGTGTTAAGGACACAGAAGTCCTTATTTTGCTCTCTTTCTCAAAATATTGCATGTTGTACTGAAATAGTTTCATTTTTATTTCTATGAAATTTTAGTAGTAGTAAAGAAGGTTCTGATTTTTCAAATTAATAAAAAAATGCAATACAAAATACTTTTGTCGGCCATGTAATGTGACCACAGAATTGCTGTTGTGTGCAAAGAGTAATACTTCATGACTCTGCTTAAATAAATATAATGTTTTTCAATGGAATTTGACAAATAGAGAAGACATACATGCATATGACTGTAGGTCACAACTGAAACAGAGAAGATATACAGTCTAACTCATACCCCAGAGACACTTTTCATTACAAATTAGAATTAGAATTACTTTCTATTACAAATTAGAATTGCTTTCTATTTTCCTCTACTTAAGCCATACACACTTCATAATTGAAAAAGCAACTAAATAAACACAGAGTTAAAGCATTTCCCATTCTGTTTAACAAAGCCTTTTGGATGGTGGTAAATGCAGCTGCCTGAGACTATTTCCTGGGAACCAAGGTAATTTCATTATGTTGTTCTCCTTTTTACCCTGAAAAGTATAGAAAGTGCATGTAACAAGGAAAAAAATATTAATCGTATACATAGAATCATAGAAAAATTTGAGTTTAAAGGCACTTTTAAAGGCCATATAGTCCAACACCTCTGCAATGATCAGGGACTTACTCAACTGGATTTGGTTGCTCAGATCCTCATCCAGCCTGGCCTTGAATGCTTCCAGGAACAAGGCACTTGCCACCTATCTGGGAAACCTCTTCCAGCATTTTACCTCCTCACAAAATTCTTCCTCATATTTAATCTAAACCATCCCTTTTTTAATTTAAAATCGTTAATGCCTTATCTTATTGCAATAGGCCCTGCAAAAAAATTTGTCCCCATCTTTCTTGTAAGTCCTATTTAAGTACTGAAAGGCTGCAATGAGCTGTCCTCAGAGCCTTGTGCTCTCCAACCTTTTGGTACATTTGGTGCTGGTTTAATTTGAGGTAGAGTTTCTTTCTTCATAGTGGCTGAAAGGGGGCTGTACTTTGAATTTCTGCTGAACACAGGGTTGATAATGCAGAGATGTTTTCATTATTGCTGAACAGGGCTTACACCGAATCAAGGCCTTTTCTGCTTTTCATATTGCAACACTGGTGAGGAAGTTGGGTTACACGGGAGACTGGGAAGAGACACAGCCAGGACAGGTGACCAAAACTGACCAAAGGGCTATCCCAGACCATGTGATATCATCTCCATCTGTAAAGTGGAGGGAAGAAAGAGGAAGGGAGGGGGGACATTTAAGTGGTGCTCTTTGTCTTCCCAAGTAACTGTTATGCATTATGGGTTCCTGCTCTCCTGGAGATGGCTGAACACCTCCCTGCCCACAGGAAGGGGTGAATTAATTCTTTGCTTGTGTGGACAGCTTTTGTTTTCTCTATTAAACTGTCTGTATCACAACCCACAAGTTCTCCAGCTTTTACCCTTCTGATTCTCTCCCCAGTCACTCTGGCAGGGGAAAGCAGCTCCATGGGGCTGCTTGGCTGGGGTTAAACCACAGCAAAACCCCAACTCTTAGCCTTTCCTCACAGGAGAGATGCACCAGCCCTCTGATCATCTTTGTGGCCTTCCTCTGAACTTGGATCAACAGGTCCATGTCCTTCCTGTGCTGGGACCCCAGGACTGGATGCAGCACTGCAGGTGGGGTCTCACCAGAGCAGAGCAGAGGGGCAGAATCCCCTCCCTGGCCCTGCTACCCACGGTGCTCTGGATGCACCCAGGACACGTTTGGCTCTCTGGGCTGTGAGTACACATGGCTGGGTCATGGCCAGCCTCTCACCCACCAGCACACCCTGAGTCCTTCTTAGCAGGGCTGCTCTGGATCTGTTCATCTCCAGCCTGTGTTGATTCCTGGTATTTCCCTGACGTTACACTTAGCCTTGTTGAACATCATGAAGTTCATCCACTGATGTCATCACTCCATCATAGAAGGCCATTAGGTTGGTCAGATAGGACTTGCCCTATGCAGTGAAGCCTCATACTTTAAAGTATATTAAATGCTTTATAACTTTCAGTAAAGTAACAGCTACAAATTTAAGGGTGCTGTGGGTTTTGTGGGATACTAGCCAAATAAGGAATGAATTTTACAATTATTTAGCTTACATCTTTTAAGAAAGTAAAAGCATACTGAATGTCAGAAGCTGATGCATGAAATATGGAAATTACTTAAATATTTCTTTATTTTTCTTTGGTGCTGTATAATCTACATCTCTAGGCATCCAACAAGAAACCAGTGATGGTTTTAGAAGTCACATATAGAATTTCTCCCATTAGATATGAAATAAGGACTTTGTTGAGTTTGCATATTTTCTTCTGTTAAAGTCCAAGGGATCAATATTTGCATGTATCTTCTATCATAGCTACATGTTAAAATATCTCATTATTTTCCCTTTCTTCTCTTGGAATAAGCAGGGAAGTACTGGAATCTATTGCACTACCTACCATTTGCAATAAGCACTAGTTCCAAACCTTATCAAATTAAAGTTGGATATGCATATCCAAGTTGATTGTCCTAAGGGCAAAAAGTAATGATAAAATTATTCCTTAATCTCTAGATTGTGCCACAATACAATTTTCTTTCCTGTCAGCCTGGGAGGCTCAGGGCTCCTGCCTGCCTCAAACCTACAGAGAATTCTCACCAGGAAGATGGAGGCTGATCCCGGTAGCTGGATTCCAAATAATGCTACAAACTCAGTACTGAGAAAACAAACAAACAAACAAACAAACAAACAAACAAACACAAATAAAAAAATAAAAAAAAAGAAAAACAAAACAACACCACAAAACAAACCCACCACTTTTATCATGAATCTGAAGCTGTCGAGAATGTCTTGAAAATTTTGGATCACATTTCTGATATCTGAGTTTCATCCAAAATTTACTGTGCTTCTTTTGTAAAGAATAGAGAATTGGCAACATAAGCTCCCTAGTGGGGAAAGGATATTCACTTGGGATGTCTGAAATACTGTTTTTATTCATGCTTTCTTGGGTTCTTATGTCACTGTTACTGTTATAATGTAACATACTAACACAGCAGTGAAACTTAACTTTTAATTTGATTAACATAAAATATTCATATGAACTAAAAAAAAGCATTATTGTGACTTTAGATCAAGTTTAAATGAGCATAGGTTGTACTGAACCATGCAGTCCATTAAATAATGGCCATACTTACCATCACAAGTCAAAGTCTGCCTTTGCCCATGTCTTGGGTTATGGAACCAAAAATGTGTATTCTATTTCATCTGTTGAAAGCAGTTGGGGAAATATTTTTCTTTATCTCTTGTAACTCTGGAGGGAGGGGGGCGGGTGCCTTTTGATAATGGGCCAACTGTTCAAACCAGGTGGGGCAGTGTTCCTTATCTCTTTCACCACCTGTCCTCCCTCCAGGGGGATATCTTCTGCTAATGGGCCATTAAGGCTCACCAATGACATGACACATTCCATCATCCCATTGTGAGATGCTCCACCCAGTGCGGGGGGGAGCCAACCATTCCTACCTAGATAAAAACTGAGATGTAGGAACACGAGGTATCTGGCTCCACTGGATTCCCAGAGGAAGACTGGACCCTTCTCACCATCATTGGACCCTTTTTCTCTCAGGATCATCTCTGCTCCAACAGCACCACATCTGCCACTCCAGGAGGATTCACTTTTGGACTGCTTCCAACACCCTGACCAACAGGGTGTCAGGTTGTAGCTCTGACACTGTCAGGGTTTCTAGGATTGTTGTTTGCTTGTTTTGAGGTTTTTTTACTACTACATTTGTATTATTAATATTCCTAGTAAAGAACTGTTATTCCTATTCCCAAATCTTTGCCTGAGAGCCCTTAATTGCAAAATTATAATAATTTGGAGGGGGTGAGGGGTTTACATTCTCCATTCCAAGGCAAACTCCAGCTTTCTCTGGCGGATACCTGTCTTTCCAAACCAAGACAGCCCAATAGTGACATGTAATTATAATTACCTTGTTGCATCAGTGAGCTGCAGATTTCCCTCATCTGTGTAGCATTTCCATATGTACCTTGGCACACCTGCTCTGTGGTGCACACGCCTGCTTTGTGATGCTTATGGTTTCAGCATTTCAGTATAAAGGCTCTTAAATCTCAAAGATGTTTGATTTATTTCAGGTGAAATGGTATTTGTTCTGTATCTTGCCACATGTTATATGTTGGAATGCAAAAGGCAATTAAGAGGAAGGAGAAAACACTTGTGAGGAGGCAAATAAATAACCTGTTAAGTTTTTCAGGGCACAAATTTGTGTGAGATCAGCTGTGTGGTTAGTCACTCATAGCTGAATCATAGGAGATCCAGAAGAAAGGACTCTAAGCACCTTGTTCAGCTATAATTTACATACATTTACCTATTTTCAACATAATTATTTCTTACAATTAGCCTGTGAGTTAGACCTTCTGATACAGCTGGATTCCTGGAGTCGTATCGGAGGTATTGTGAAATGGAATATAACTATGTGTCAGTAAGTGGGTGTGATTCTAAGGGAGACTCACTGAAGCTAAATGAGTAATTCAGGCTGAGAAAGTTGGAGCAAGGGTGATGTGCATCCAAAATGCTCCAAAAAGAGATTTTTTGCAATTTCCAGTCACTTTTGCCTGTAGCAGACCATGGTATGCACAGGATATTTTTGTCTGTATGTTAGGTGAAATACTGTTCTGCCTCTAAAAGCTAAGCTTCAAACTGCATTGGAGTACCAAATACAAAACCATCCATTTGATGAAATATTACAGAAGAGACAAACTCAAATTGAAACCCAAGAGCTGATCAATAAAGGTTTTAAAAATATATTTTTTCTACAGAGTACATGGAACTGACTGGAAAGAATGGAAAAAATGTTTGAAAAACAGAGAATAGTTTCAGTAAATTAGTATTCAAACTCTGAAAATTCTCATAACCTATGCTAAACTGGATTAACATATACATATAAAACAATGAGAATCATTATATTTGAGACAAAGTGTTTTCTGGACGAAAAGAATTCTGTAATTCCGTCATTTTGGAATCCCTCCACAATACAGTATAATCCTGTAAAAGGATTATGTTACAGTACGAGATGCATAATTTCCTCATTGTATTTGGTCATAGAACAGATCTTTCCTTAGGTCTAATTACAGTATTTCTTTAAGTATGCACATATATACATATATTGAGGATCTAAAAGGTGTTGATTTTGGTAGTAAGTGAATCAAACAGTGATTAGGGTGTCAATAACGAACAAATAAAAGATTAAAAAAAAGAGTTTTAGGTATTTTGTAATTTATGATGTGTTCCAAAAAGAATTATAATTGTCTTTTCTGTCGATAATGTTTTAATCTAGATGAAGAGCCATTACATCAGGAGGCCTCACTAAAAAGTCTGTTTCCAGAAAAAAAAAAAAATATTAGAGGATTATTTTTTTAATTAGAAAAGCCAAATTTCAAAGCCTCAGAAACTTTGGGAGTAAAATTAACTGTGATTTTCATGGCTTATGCAAATAGAATTAACAATTACTTAGCTCTTTGGTATTAACTGCACCTAGATAATCAAACAAAAAATATATTTATGCAGAATTTTCACTTACTATTTTTGTATCAGGTTTGCTGATTGCCTTTTCTCTAGTTAGGGCACAACACTGCTTTACTCCATGGTACTTACATTGCTAGAATATGGTGCGTGTTGGACAAACAAATTGCCTCCACAAAATGCTGGAAATGTTAAGCTTGTGGTCCATATACATTTGGTACATTATTTGCAGAGCAAAAACTGAAATTCATATCAATATTGGAAAGTAGAATGTATTCACAGACTCAAGCTGTTTTCAGGTATGGAGAGATACTTGTGTGCGTCATTAATGGACTGGTGTAAACATGCATAACTGATCACAAAAAGTGTACATCACAATTTATAGGGAAGTTCTCAGCCACTTCACTGTTCTTATGCTAGGAAGCATTAATGTTGAGAAGGTAATGATGACTACGACCCAACATTTAATTGACTATGCTGTAACTTAAAGTATCACAAACCAAGAACAAATGATCAATCCTCCGCCATGGCAGCTGGAAACAAGCCAAGAATCCATGAAGGAAAATTTATGATTTTGATGGGTGACAAATAATTAACATTTTGTTCTGTAGACAATTAGCAACCATGAAGACGTTTGTCAGAAAGAAATATTCTGTGTCCAGGAAGCTGTTGCTAGGATCTTTGGATCCTACAAATCAGATAGGCAGTGTTGACTGTTTGTTGAGGAATGTCTCTTTATTCTGCCTTGATGCTTGCTAAACTGCCTCAGGACAGATAGGAAAGTTAATTGATGAATTTGATATTAATCTGAGTTTGTTTTAAGGAGATCAGGAATCCCCAGCTAACAGGAATGACAAGACTTCAAGGAAGAGTGAGTGGCTGATTAACCATAATTTGAGTCATGGTGTCAAAGCACTCACAAGGGTTTTGAGTAGATACTAAGAAAGAAGATATTCATTTGACTTCAGTTGCCGCTGACCACCGGTGACTGCTCTAGTGGTCACTCCAGTGCCATGACCTTCCCCAGCGAGACCGTCCCGGAAAGGTGTCTCGGGCTTCTGAGAGGCACAGGCACCCGGGTGATATCAGCTCTTTTGTGAAGCTGCACAAGGCAGCTATCTCCGGCAGCTCTTTCTCTATCAGCTCTTTTGTGAAGCTGCACAAGGCAGCTCTAGCTCTTTTGTGAGGCTGCACGAGGCAGCTGGCTCCGGCAGCTCCCTCAGGCGACGCTGGAACAGAGCAGGAGGCAGCGTCCCAGTCTGGAAGATCTTTATTCAGCAGGAACCGGTGACTGAATGCAATTGACAGACTCAAGCAGTGAGATTATATAGGGTTCAGGATAGGCGGGGCTAGCAACTTGGACCAATCACGGGGAGGATTGAGAAAACAGCCATCGGGGAGAGATCCAAAACGCACCAATGAGGGAAGGGGAAAAACCAGGAAGTGGGGAAACAACCAATGCCAGGTAACATATTAACATAGAGCCTTCAGGCTGATGGGGTGAAACATTTTGCTCTCCCTAACTTGAGAAACAGTCTCCCTGGGAGACTTCCCTGTGGGGAGTTCTGCCATTGTGAATCTAGCTTATATGCTGTGCTCTCTCCATGGCAGGGCAAGTGCCCTTGTGGTGACCTCAGGAGTTACCACATTCAGTGAGGCCAAACTTGTACACCATGGTGCTACCTAAACGGAGA
The DNA here is from genome assembly GCA_017589585.1 of Phylloscopus whistleri. Classification (NCBI taxonomy): domain Eukaryota; kingdom Metazoa; phylum Chordata; class Aves; order Passeriformes; family Phylloscopidae; genus Phylloscopus; species Phylloscopus whistleri. The sequence goes on along the minus strand of JADMLD010000041.1, from coordinate 3,813 downwards.
CAGTCATATTTGTTTTGAGTGGTATTTGGCTATTTCTGCATTCTTGTGTAAAACGTTCTGTAATATTTCTTTCAACCACACATAAGGCTTGTCTGCAGAAACTAAAATTTCTCTATGGAACAGTAGCCATAATTCTAATCATAGATTTATCTTTTGGATTTGGCTTACTATTTACCAGTTAATTTCAGGTTCTTTTAAGAAGAAGTGAAATGTTATTACCTTTATCAGTCTCTGTTCTTCCATCAGTGATTATGCCGCAACTCATTTGGTGATTCATTCTCACTGTTATTTTTCCTTACCTTTTTCTGAATCGTATTTTTTCTTTAGGGCAGAGAGTTAAGGCAAAGTAATCATAAGATAAAATAAACACTTTCTCTCCCATCTTCTTTCAGTAGAGATTAAAAAAATCTGCGTTGGCTGACAGAATGGATTTTTCATTGAGTACAATATGCTATTTCTTGAGACTACATTTATACGTAGAATATTTTTATGCTGTCAGAGTAATGATGACAACTGCAAGCAAGCCTCAGAACTTTCACAAAAAGGAATACATTTAATGAGTTTACTCTCATAGAAATATACAAAATAGTCCAATAAACTTCCTAATATGCACATTTGAGCCAATATACTATTCCTCTAAGTGCTCCTCAGATTTTAAATGTAAACTTTACCATATTTAAATTAATAAAAGAGAAATACTTTGCTTAGATATATATTTTATTATAATAATAACAATTTTCTATTGTACATTCACGTGAAAGATGTTAGCCCACATTCCAGTTTTTTTTGCAAGAAACAGTTCTAACTTCTACCATCTATCAGCAAAAAGCTTCCTGGAAACCTAACACACTCAAGGTACAAATTAGAAAACAAAATCCATTAATTTATTATAGACTCACTTTTAGATCCAGATCCTCAAATAACTGGAGTCTCAGAGTTGCATCAGTTTATAGCAGCGATAGATATATAGAAGATAAGGATACCATTGTACAATAAGACAAAGGGAAAATTGTACATTTGAATGGAGTAATCAACTCTGTAAAGAGATGACAGATCTAGATAACTCATTGTTCCTAAGAAGAAAACCTAAGTGTCATTGATTCAGTCCCATCATAAATACAAAATTACATCCTATTTCTGATAAAGGTGACGCCTTCCTTTTCCCCTCTGATTAGTAGAATAGCCCAATACAATACATTGGAAATATATTCTACGTAGCTTTGCTAGAACTTCAGGGAGATTGCACCCAGGTTCTGACACTGCACAGCAGAAAAGATATGGTCTAATGATAAAAACCATGGGACAGACCATTTTCTTTCTGTTTTGAAAGAGATGGTGTATGAGAGAGACTATGGGCCTTGTTCAGATGTAGAATAGAAGTTCTGAAGGTGATACAGAAACTACACTTAAATATGCAAAAGATAACTGTGAAGGGACAGAAAATAAGTTCCTGACCACATGAAATGAGAATGAGCAGAAGATTCACACTAAGCAAATAATAATCAGACAAGATACAAGAGAAATGTCCAATAATATAGGTGGTGAGGCACCCAAATGGATTGCTGGACAGGGCCATGGAGTCTGCATTGTTGGAAGCTTAAGAATGACAATCATATCATAAACTGAAAATAAATAAAAATTGTATTCTATTTTCCTTTGTATACATGCACTGATGCCATACTGGGGAAATATTTAGTTTGACTAATAAAATTTTTATGGTCCTTCCAATCAACATTTTTTGGTTATACTGAAATATATCATTGGAATGACAAGAAATAAGAAGCAAGGGAATTTTTTATTCCTATCTGTCCACAAAGTCTTGCAGATTTTTTAGGAAACATAATCTTGTGAAGTATTAGGTTATAGTAGTAATGGGCATATGATGCAGAATGTTTAATAGCAAGGATTTTTCAAGAACCTGTCAACAATTTTTTGCCTGTAGAACAGAAGAAAGAAAAAGGTGAAAGTCCCATTAAGTGACTTCAACTCAAGATTTTAGAACAGATTCTGAAGGGAAGCTCAGTGAAGGATGTGGTGATAAGAGGAAAATTGGATAAACTGAAACAAAGGTCTGTTGCAGGTAGACTTTCTCAGAACAAGTTCAATGACTACAAATTTTACTGAACCTAATATATCTGTAGTCTACCTATGAAAGTATCTGATATGGTGATCTTGGACAGAATATTTCAGGTGAATTAGGTATAGAGAGAAAGTACGATGAATTCAGTTTGCCCACCACTTTATTGATTATATTGGCGTAGGATTTATCAGTCTTTTACTCTCCTCTGCCCAAAAAAACAAAACAAGGATGAATGCTGAGTCTAGGTGTGCTACACTGGGTAAGAATGAAAAAAAAACCTTATGTCCTGTTTATTAAAAAACAAAAAAAGAAAATTATGTTGAAACCAGTTTATGAAAGATTTTACAACAAGATCCTGTTGAAGATCACACCAACTCGTTCAAGAGCTGCGTTTTCAAAACAGATAAACAGAAATAAAATTTCATCCAGTCCAGTTCCCAAAAATTTAAAGCTAGAGGGTTCTTTATTCAATAAATCGTCTGTGTGGGACAAGTAAGCAAAACCCAATACAACAAAATGTTCCATCTAGGTTTTTTGTAATAACTGAGAAATCCATTATTGGAGGGAGACCTTGCTCTGTGCAGACCTTACGTTTATTTTCCTGGACAGAGCAAAGCCATTCCACCTCTCCCAGACATTCCATATCATCAGGTGGGAGAGGCTCAGGAAGAGACCTAAATTTATCAATCTTCCACTCCAGGGACCAACAACAGTCACAGAGATGGATCTCAGAGACTCCAGGGCCGTTAGAAGTTTCTTTGTCTGAACCAAAGTGGACATATCATGGCTGGGATAAAGACAAATCAGAAACCTTTCAGAAGCTATAGCATTGGGATGGGGAAAAGAAACAAACCTATTGCTGTAAATTCATGCTTATCAAAGAGACAAGAGTGGGGGATGATAGATATAGAGAGTAGGGACAAGCCATTTTCAGAAACACACTCTATAATAATGCATTTCATTTCCAATGGCTGTAGATAGAATGGAATAAATATTGTACCTGTTAATGAGCACATCCAAGGGTCACAGTCCTGGAGAGTTTGTTTTGGCTGGGTTTAGTATATGACTGAATATAATTTCTAGTTCTGTTTTATTTTTGTCAGAAAAAGGATCTTATAAAAGCCAATCAAATGTTTAGCTCTAATGTGCTGCCAAGTGGACTATAAACTCCTCATTAGCACTTCATATAGCATACACATACTTTACCACATTTCACAGAGTAAGGCAAATAAAAATTGCTTGATTTACAAATTTGCACTCAGGCTCAAATACAGTGTATATTAAATCATATACATCCTGTGCAGTTTTCTATTAAGCAAATAAGAGAAAAGAAAAGCTAAAGAGAAAATGAAGACTGAATTTAATTCCACTATTCATCACATTTCCACTTTTTTTAATATTAGAATGTTAGAAGCAAGCCTTGACAAGCTCCCCAAACACTCATGCTGATCCTATTTTATACTTTTTCTTTTATTAATCTTCCTCTTAGCAGTGGTAACTGAAATTGTCACATTTCAATTCTGAAAAATATTGCAATTTTAAACAATATTACTGGATTTTGTTGCCATATTACTAGGAATTTTCACACAATCACATAAAATTTTAGTTGTGATAAATGTAACGTAAGAGTTTATCAAAGAGAGAATGAATTAATCATCCTTTTCTTCTTTATTTCCCATGTTGAGATTGTGACCAAATCACCAAAGATGTTTTAAAGTCCATGTTTTCCTCTG